>JAVTVX010000008.1:620000-1240000 GCA_033439265.1 Dillenia suffruticosa | reverse complement strand
AGAGAACAAGATGATAGGGGCATGAGAGGCAACATATCCTCCAACCAGGAAGATTAATTATTACCAGGCTTCATGTTAAATGACAAATAGTAATCTATGGAAGATAATTTTTCAAATGTGCTCTGTAACTATATGCTGTAAACCAAATATTTCTCCAAGAGACTTGATATGCGAGCATTTTTACCTCCATAGATAATTCGTGTCTTAGCAGCAACTTCAGATGAAACATACTTTTTAAGCCAATCACGGACAGCCACGTGAACTTCCTGAGCCTGAACAGGCGTAGCAACTTTACCAGTCCCAATGGCCCATACAGGCTCATATGCAACCACTATGTCATCCCAACTGGGCACGGCATCTGCACATCATTAACACAACTAATCTTATGATCCAGACAACCAGTTTCCTCTCTCGTAAACACCGTGATTGACAGCAAATATGTATTGTCAGAAGAAACAGGAATAAGAAAATTTGCCTGCAAAAGCCTTCATTTGCTGGAAGCACACTTCAAAGGTTTTCCCTGCTTCTCTTTCTTCCAACAGTTCTCCAATGCAGGCTATTACTTTAACACCCTGGCTCAAAGCATATGCAGTTTTCTTTCCTATAAACTGAAGAACATAAAGTTTTTCTTAACTTAAAAATATGTTCTCTCACTTAAAACCAAATGAATGAAATAGTCATAGAATGTAAAGATTTTCGTGGGACATTGTTCACCTCATCAGTCTCACCAATAACATGTCTTCTCTCAGAATGCCCGAGAATAACCCACTTGCAGCCAATATCTTTCAGCTGCTCTGCACTGCAAAACAGTATGATCACTTTAGCTATCAATGTAACATTTGAGATCACAGTAGCAGCAAGTGCAAGAACGAATAGGACTACTAAAGTACAATACTGGATGTAATTGATTACGTAAAGATCTGCACCAAGAACAAAACAACTGAACGCATTTTCAACTACGTGAATTTCAAGAAGTTAGCCCAAATGCCAAAACCTCAGATCCTTTGTATGGTCCTAAACCCAAGATTAAAACATAGCAGAACATTTTTCTGATGTTCATTTCATTGCAGCAGAACTCCTATCCAAGAAAAACATTGATATGTTTATACTACAACCTCTAATGGAAGAAGAATATTTTAGCCACATCAAAGAGTACATGTTACTCTCAAAGTGATATGGAAAACAATTATCCCTTAGTAAATTATAATTGAAGAAAATGACTACATGCATTAACAAAACCATTTTAACTCTAACCTAATATATCCTAGTTACAAGAATGTTTAAGAAACATTAAAAATTGTAAACTAGAAATACATATAGATATATTACACATAAAATATATATGTAAGCAATGATGTGCTGCACTCAATCAGAGAATCTGACCAACCTGATTTCTCCTGTGAAAGCCCCGCCTTTTCCAATCCAACAATTTTGAGCAGAAACCTCAATCCGCTCTGTCAAGGAACTCTTTACTTGATCAATGTACAGAAATGGTGGTGCTACTACAACATCTGCGATTTCAGAAACAAATGAATACCAAAACCTTTAGATCAAAATGAAGTCTGCAACTCTTAATTTCTATAGATTGTTAAAGGAGGGTGGAGAAAGATTACACTCCACAGAACCCCCAGCATCACCCAGGAAAAGAAAGATTCAATATGTGTATATAATTAGACACAAACCAAGAGTTCCACATTACAATGTGATGGTAAAACTTCTAAAGCAGTGAATTGCTGATGTTTTAATCGCTCTCACATCTGAAAGATCCTGACACCACATGATCTCTTTATTTTTTTTTTCTTTGCCAGTCACCACATGATCTACTTATAAATCAACAACTACCCCCAACTCTAAATTTTTTAGAACAAAAGTGTTAAATAAAGGTGATAGTCCTTTGAAGTGAGCAATGGACTCTGAAACTCCATCACTGCGTACTGATTTTAATCATTATGCATCTTTACCCAAGAACCACAATCTCATCTTGACACAATTTAAATGGGTTTGGCCCTACACCATTTTTTTTTTCAAATTTTGAGTTCAAATTTCAGAACAGAACTGAAGAAGTTAGGTTCCCGAAATGCTTAGAACTCACTCAATTTGACCCAAATTGCATCACTACTGAAAACACACAAGTTTGTCCCAAAAAATGCAGAAAACAAGAAAAAGAGATAGAATCTTTCTACCTGTTCCCCTGTTCTATAGCAGTATAATAATGAAAAATGTAAGCATTTAAAATGGACATAGACTAAGCATACAGATTTTGGAAGTAAATTTGTATCATAACACCCTCGATTTGTGTCATGTTACCCACCATCCATTGATACAAATTGTCTAATACAGCAATGCTCCAAAATGAAGCCATGAGACGGGAATACATAGATGGTAAAATGAATATGTATGTTGATATAATTGTATGGAGCAGCCATATACATGATAAAAGGGACAAGAGAACAACATAGCAATTATAATTACTTCATAACTAAACATTGCCATGCCATTCTCCATAAGAGTCTTTTAACAAAATTAGAGGGATCAGAGGTCCAGTCAAGTTTAAAACAGAGAGACACACAAGTGTTATGGCTAGCCACCCGGTATCACGAGCTGCAAGGAGCAACGACTACTATCATTATATCTACCATAGCTTTCAACAAGAAGCAGCAAATGGAATGAGTTGAGTAACAGAGGCTCTTGTCTCAGCATGAAAAACTAAGAAATATTCATTTACCATGTCAAATGAGAAATGAAGAGACAAACACATAATTTTGGATGAATAACACCATCAAAGTATGGTTAAATGTGCCAACAAGTCCTCAATCCCAAATTAGTTGAGCAAGCTACATGCTTTCAAAGTGTAAGTTGGCTACATCTTGAAGTTTAACCCCCCAAAAAAAAATCAAAAGTCTTCCATAACCCGCAAAACCCAACAAACTGAATTCAAGTTAGTTTTTGGTAAAAAATTATGCACATTATAAATCCCAACACACCATAGATTTGAAAGAGAGATTGAACAACTGAGAGGACTGGAATTGAGTTCTCCCAAACCCTTCTCCTATTTCAGGAGAAAAAAGTGTGCCTAATTGAAATTAACAATAATATCAACAACACTAAGTACTTGTTACTAATGGTCGGTTTTATATCAGCATTTCTGCACAAACATTTGGTTGCTAGACTGCAAAGGTTCAAACTTGAATTGAAGAAGACACAACATCAAACCAAAGGCAGCAAACCAGGCAATGTTTGTAAAATAATTTGCCAACAAATCAAAAACTGCTGCACTAGCTTTATAAAGCTGTAGCATGTCAAAGCAACTTATTGAAAATGGAAAACAATCTCACCAACATCATCTTCCAGTTTTGCATTGTTTAAGTCTGAGACCAGCTTGCCGATGGACTCTTTTGTCCCATTCTAGAATCCAAGAGATAAAGTGATCATCAGAATGGTCTAAACCAGAGAAGGAGAGAACAAAAGGAAGCATCATAATTTCAAAATTTATGACACAAAAATGGTACAAAATTTTAAATACAACACAGGAAAACCATTGGCAAGGAGTCACCGACATCCATAAAAGTTCACAGACCATGTGAAATAGACGTTGGCCAAAAAAAAAAACAACAACAACAACAACAACAATAGAAATAACAGTTGGAAAATGCATATCATTAATGTGCCAATATCTGGCTTTATGAGGCGGCAGTAATGATCATATACTACACCGGGAACATAATTGAGTGGTTTGAGTCATAACCTTGCAACTACTAAGGCTTGTTAGCTAACAGTTCAAATTCCCCTCAGAACAGACTAGTCTCAAGTTGCGACATTCTACCATCTATTCATCCATGAACTTTGGCCTTTCTTTACATCAATGTTTTATTTCTAAAATTATGGTGCAAAAATCATTCTACCAAGAAATCATGAAGAACACCAACTCTGCACTAACAAAACCAGTATGGTTTTAGATTAAGCATGTAGTGGAGGGTTCAGGAAGGACATTGTAACATTTCTATTTCTCTCTCCCAAGCAAGGCAGAATAGAATCAGGGCGATGGTTCCCATACCCAAGCCATTCCCATTTTTTGTGCATTAGCCCACTAAAGCCTTCTAAGTTGCCATCAAGGATGATCCTGCTGTTCTATATGCAACATCCTAGTACATACAACTTTAAGTGAATTTATGGCAGTTTACATAATTTAAACTTCCCTTGCAAAAATCTTAACTATAATTTATGTTGATAGTTAGAAACCCTGAAGTGATGAATTCTTGCAAACATGGCAATTCTAGAGACCTGAAACTCTATCAAATGCCATTTGAAAACCAAAAAAGATGCAAGCCAAAAGCCTACTTGCAGCGAAAATTACATGAGACCAAAGTCCCAAACTGAATAATCTCCCATTATAAGATGGGCACCGCAGGAGGCTTTTATGAGAGAAGGCCCAAAAGACCCTTCTATGCTAAAAATGCAAAACAAAAGATGTGAATGTCCCTAACAATCAAAAGGGAAACATATAATTAACCAAAACGGGTTTTGAACATTGAAATAAGTTGTACTTACACATTTCCAGTTACCACCAACAAAAAACTGCAAACACAAGAAAACAAAGTGTCAATAAAAGTGTTAATAAACAGATGAGTATTGTGAGGTAGTTCGGAAAAGTGGCATTTTTTTAATGGATCACAGGCAATAAAGACACCTTCTTGAGACTAAATAACCTATTAGGGTATAGAATATTGTTGGAAAAGTTGATACACCAACGTCTCACAATCAACTGACTAAAACATCATTCATATATACATTCTTAACAAGACAAGAACCTTTAGACTTAACTATCAAATAACCCATTAGATCACAAATGCAATATGAAACATCCTAACAGAGAAATCGGTCTCCCAATTTTGATTTAAAATTCAAATAGATAATCTTTGCAATAAAAATTGGTAATATGGGTTGATACACCAACATTATTTATCATCCTTTCCATTCCAGGAACCTATATCATTCTTATTAGTAAACCCAACTTTTATCTTAGTAAACCCTTTTTTATCTTCTTATCCTTATTATTCTTCTCCTTCCAGGATAACATTAATCAAACATGATAAAAACAGACCCCGTTTATACAGAAAACAAAGACGGCAAAAACCCTCAATATCCCCCAACAAATATGTAATGATGGCATTCAATTATTTAGTTATTCAATATGACAGGGCCCAAAATTTTACTCATTTGGTATAGCAATAATTACAATTACACACACACACACACACACACACAGAGGATTACGTAATAGTAAGCAAATTTTGTAATCAGCCCATAATTTCTCCAACGATTATACCCAAAATTCAATAAATCTGCCAAAGAAATTCATTTCAAAGGATTATTCCATTCCTCTCTACATTTCGAACATTCAATTCACAACCAGAGAGAGTGAAAAGACATAGAGTTTGTTATTAGTTGGAAAATTCAATGGGAAGGCAAACATGTAATTTATTTCTCAACATAGAGAGAGAGAGAGAGAGAGTTGATAGTAGTTAGCGAATTCTTTAACCAGTCCAAAATTCCGCAACATTTGCACCAAAATCCAATGAACAAAGCAGAGAAACAATAGGAAGAGAGAGACTTTCGATGAAAACCTAGATCTCTAGAGAGAGAAGAGAGAGTACCGGACCAGCACCGGCCATGGTGACCACACCACGGGAGCCACGGTGAGAGGAAGAGAGACGAAGATGAGAGTCGACGGATTGGAAGAATGACTGAGAGAGAGAAAGGGATTGTGCATTGGCATTCAATTTCCGAGAAGAACGCAATCCGGAGAATTGAAGGCTCGTCACTTGCGATGCTACTGAGGTTGATACAGCCGCCATTGATATCTCTCTCTGTTCTCTCTCTCTCTCTCTCTCTTCCTTCGAGTCTTTATAGAAATTAGAAAGAGGTGAAGCCAAGAACTGCAGTGTGTGGCGTGGTTTGGTGGTGCAATCTCCGGTACCAAACCACCTCAGATGATAGATCTTTAGCCACACGCGTTTGTCTCGATCCGTATCGATCACGCGCTAATCTCCAACGGTAAGAATAAGGGAACGACGTCGTTCCGGTAATAAGATAACCTAGAAATGCCTTTTTGCGCATGTACAGGTACACCCACCTGACAGTACACCCACCTGACAGACCACCTCTTCAAATGCTCCGTTTGACCTTTTTTGGGCCATTCAAGAAACCGAGTCTTCATGAATTTCCAATTCTCTTTTCGATCAAAATGTCATTAGAAAATGTATTTTATCTCGCTACCAAAAATATTTTATTACCGGAATTTAAGGGTTAGGGGTCTCAATTTCATCGAATTTCCATTTCTGACCCCAAAATCATTTGTTATTAGAGTTTAATCCACAATTGGCAAAGAAAAACGAGCTGGTGGCTATTGGAGCAAAGCTTTGGCGTGGGAAGAAACATTCGACTTTCAATCCAATTATTTCTCTTGTTTAGCACTAAACCATGGCTACATCCGATAATTGAATACTTATATCTTTTATATAAAATTTTGTTTTTAAATTTTGTATATAACAAAAACAGATTCAATCTGATTTGAATCGAATTTAAATAAATTTAATATAATTAACAAATATTAATAATTAAAAAAAAATAGACATTACATTTCAACCGTATGGTTGTGATTGATAAGATGATAAGCTAAGCAAAGTTGGTTTGTGTTACTGATTTTTGTTTGAATCTAATGAATGTTTAATTATTAAACTTGTTAGAAATCAATTGTTAGGGAGCATAATTAAATCGATAACGGTTATTATTCCATGTATTCTGATAATTAAATAATAAAGAGAAATTATCTAACAGAAAATTATGTTATCTCAAAACTTTTTTATTGATTTAATTTTGAGAATATTTAATTTTATTTATTTCTATATTTATAATAATTATTTATATATTTTGAAACATTGGATTTTCTTTAATATATTATAATAATTATTTCTAGTATGATATTACGACTATATTAATTTATCTTTCATATTCATATTATTTTATATTTTTAGTTTGATCTAAAAGTTCCTTTTGTAAAAAGGGTTATCCATACGCATGCATGTTCTTCCAAAAGAGGCAAGATCGTGTATCCAAATTCTTTTTCAAAATCAAATTTTTTCACTACATCACATTGAGTTTAAGATATGATATTAAAATATATTATATATCAAAATCAAATCAATTATTAATTTAATTTTAAAAATATTTGACTTTACTTATTTTCATATTTCTATATTCGTAATATTTTATTTTCATATCTGTGATAATTGGTTTTTTTATATATAAAATCAACATTAGGGTTGTTAGGATTTTAGATCCTATATCCGGTTTCTCTTTCAAATTCAATTGACTTTCATTATATTACGTTTAATTTGAGAGAATATTAAAAAATATATTCTATATCTAAATCAAATCAATTACTGATTCAATTTTGAGAATATTTGACTTTATTTATTTCTATATATATAATAATTATTTTTATATTTGGAACGATAGATTTTTTATTTAAACTCAATATATTGTAATAATTAAATGAGACAATCAAATATTAGATTTTATATTATTATTTTATTTTTTTATCTAATATGTTATTACAATCATATTTATTTATATTTCATATTTATATTATGTTATATTTTTAACTATTACAATTATTGTATTACAAATCAAAAAGGTTTCTTTGTTCAAAATGGTCCGTATCTTTGAACATTTTATTTTTATTACGGATATCTGAAATCTTACTCTAAATATTCCGATTTGAATATTTGTCAGGGCTTTATTTAGAGAGTGATTCTTCTAATATAATTTTTTTTATTCTCAAATTTTAAATATAAAACTTGATAAAAAGATATAATATATCATTTTATTAGATCGACTATCCGTTGATGATATATTTAAACACAATTCTAACAAAACAGCCTTGATATACATAAAACAATAAAACAATAGATAAAATAAATTATCCTAAAAATGAAAATCCAATCCAATGGGTAATATTCAATCAATCAATGTTGTTCCTTAAGATATTCCATTTGGTCAAGAAGAAGGAGAAGAAGAAGCCAAAAGGGTCTGTTAGGACAGTTGAGACGATGAAATCAGACTCATAACTTCCAAGTTTGTCTTTCGTATTTCCCAATCCAAACAGACAAAACAAAACTCTGCATCCACAATTACGGAGAATCCTAAGGGAAAGGGTAAAGCTATAGACACCCTGTGGATGTGCTTGTGACACGCCTAAATCCCTCCCCTCCCCTCCCCTCCCCTCCAAACTTTGTGGGTCTCCTTTCTTCCACGATAAAGAGTTTATCCACAATAGATAAACCTCTTTTTTTAGCTAAATAATAAATAAATGATAGAGAGGGACTCCATACATACTCTGATTTATTTTATTATTTATAAAATATTCGATTTGAATCATAATTATAATTTTTATAGCAATCGTATGTCCAATAGGTCAAAATTCCGCTAAAATATCAAAATATTTAATTGTATTTTTATTAATAATTTTTTTAAAACCCAAACTTCTAATCTTAGGTTATAAGATCTTTTGGACAACTATTCAAGCAAGCCATAGATACGTCGGAGATATTTGCATCATATGAAAGGTGCAAAATTTTCCTTCGACACCAAACTAAAATTTTATGAATTTAATGATAAGAAACTAAATTCTTTCGATTACTATCTCAAATTTAAATTTTAAAAATAAAAACTATTAATAAAGAGAGTTCGTTTTCAAATTAGATTCATAATAATCAAATTGTATTACTCTAATTCAAAAACTATAGGCCAAGTAAAAAAAATAGAGGCACCAAAATAATCTTTGCGTGGACTTCCTTTGTATTTTGGCCTAAGACATGTTCATCTGTGGTATGAATCCATCAGAGTTGGGTCTGAAAATCTTTTCAACTTGAGGCTGCCAGCAGGGGCGCAACAAAACATATCTTCTCATCATACTAGGGGAGAACGCCTTGAATTGTCACAGATATGGTGCATCCTCCCTAGAAAGTGGCAGTTCACTGCCGTATAATCAAAGGAAAATACCTGTTTGAATTAGGTCCATGATTTAGTCCAATAGCTCAGTTGATTCGGAGACAGACGCCTCTTAATCATGATCAGAAATTCGATCTTTCATAGGAATGAAAAAATCAGTATCGAGAGACCTGTCCCCTCAATTGGGCCCTACAAGCGATCGACCCAGATTAGTTAGAATGAAATCCCAAATACTGGGTCGGTGGCTTAACTATGGTAAAAAAAAAAAAAAAAAAAAAAAAACTCTACATAAATCAAATGAGTCAAAAAATTTATAGGACAGTCTATATCAACAAAAAATTAAAAATTTTTTAAATTTGTTTGCAAATCATTGTGAAGTGCTACCAAGATTCAACCACTTTTTTTTTTCCTATATTCGAATTATCCGACTAATACTAACGATATGGGTCCATTTTAAGGTGGCTCCCCTAACACCTATTTTTTATTTCCTATATTTAAAATCGTGATATTAATAAAAAAAATTTAATATCCGACTATTATATCCAGAGGATATTTATCATAAACTTTATTCGGTCCCCATGCTTCCTCTTTTGATGGGCACCTGCTTGGGCATCAGGTTGTTTCAAACTCCTTTGATGGGCTTCAATGTTTGGCTCTTCTGTGATCTTTCTGTTTTTCCTTTTTTTTTTTTAAACTGGAGCATCAATATCCATAATTATACTAATTTGGTTTAATTATTGGAGGGATATTTACAGGTGACTTTCTTAGTATTCCAAAATTTTAAATCCGAAACATGATTAGGATTACTAACACTCCATTATACTAAATTGATTATCCGTTGATTTTTTATTATCTTTGCATTGCATCCTCTGTACTATTGTCATTCTGTTTTCCTAAACCATTCAAGCTGTCCTTGAGAATTTGATTAGGTTTAAATATGGGGATCGTTGTCCCATTTTGGTTTAGCTTCTCCTAGTTACCCGTTTTGGCTTGGCACATATTCATGATGAAACTCTATTATCATATAACATTGATGTCAAAAATATCATTTCACCGGATGAGATGGGGCCATAGATGAGCAGTCCTGGTTCAACCCAAGAGCACAAAAAGAGTATAGAGATTACTAGAACATCGTCATGATTACTAACAATAAATGTAATTATAAATTTAATTTATTTTAGAACTTTCACAAATATCATTATATTTGTGTATGAAGCGCATCTGTAATACAAACAATTGTGTTGAATTTCATAATGTTAGGATGATGCATTTTACTACCATTCTTTTATTTATTTTTTTTCCTATTTCTTATGAATTCAAATCGAAGTAATTTAAAATTTAATATTTTAGTATATTGCTAAAGATTATTTAAATATAAATAAAAATATGATATAAGATAGAATATAATGGTATACAGTATATAAAGTGTCGACCCCACCTAGTGTAGGATAAAAATATTGTTCTCGTGTCGTATAAAAAAACAATGATATAGGTGAACGTGTGATATTAAATAGAGTATAATAGTATAAAAGAACACATGTAGTCTACCCTACTTAATGGGATAAATATTTGGTTGTTCTCGTGTAATCCGACAAAAATGTCTTGTACATTTAGTGACTAATGCAAAAGTATATATAAACACGAAAATATTTTATGCATAGATTGCAAACTTACTACGAGGATTATATCGAAGAAAATATATTATTACAAATATATGCGCAGATGAATATCTAGAAAATAAGAGCTTCCCTATTATAGTGAAAAATAAAGGATGATTAGAGTAAGATAAAATAAGGTGTGATTACAAAATTCTAACATAATCAAATTAAAATTTAATAAGATAGAAAATACATATCATATTATAGTGGACATAAAGGAGAAAAAGGGTCTTCTTCTAAAGATAAGAAAAGATTGATAAAAGCTTTTTATCAAAATATACTTGAAAATTAATATATAGAAAAAAATTTGGTAAGATCGCGATTAAAAGTTAATGAAATCTTACCTCTAATCAAATACACAACGATTTTTCATAATTCGAATTTGAGTTGTTAAAGTGTACGATCGTCGCATATGAATATCGATTAATTTAATTAAATGTGTCGATTTATCCTACCTAATAAAAACATTTCAATCATAGTCATTGCCTGGATGTTGCTCAAACTTCTATCACAACCCGAACGAAGACTCAATCTCAGTGATGGTACGTCAAGTATAAAATATTCATGTCCAAAAATTGATGCTCATGAAAGATAGAATGGCATTCACACTCTTAAATTGTGTAGAACATTAAATAATATCCATAATCAAATGTAAAAGTATTTATCTATTGCCATGTCCCACACCCATCGAGCATCACCTATCATGAAACTTGACCCAAGTGAAGTGATCCACCGAGCTCACCCACCCCCGGGCCTTGAATTGGGCAAAGAAAGTGATTGAGTTTCAAGACCAACTAAAATAAAGTAAATTTATTTTTAATTCAAAATTTATTACTATATTTTATAAATTTATTTGTATATTAAAAAAGAAAAACTTACTAATAACTTTTAATTAACCGCTGATAACTTTACTTTTTTATTTGTTTCTATTTAGTTTCACCTTTTTAAAATTTCGATTAATTCGATTCAAAATTTATAATAATTCATTTAAAAAATTATTTTTTTAATATAATTCGTTTCATATCTAAATCGTTAATCAAACTTGTGTAACCGACGGTCGTTAAATTTATATTTCTTTTACATGATGATCGGGCAGCTTGACGAAGTGAAACGCAAGAAGTCATCAGATCGGAGGGCCCTTATTTGTTCTCCGTATCATTTGTAGACCCCCGTGCGGGGTACCAACCGGAACTATATCTGTATGGAGAAACTTCGGTCGGTTTCAGTCTGCAACTTAAAATATCTTTCGATCAATAACCGAATCGAAAGAGAGAATGGCGGGGATGGGAGATGGGTACGTGGGGACGGCGCAAGACGCGGTGAGGATTCGCAGATTGGAGAAACAGAGAGAAGTGGAGAGGCGCAAAATTCAAGAGCTCAAGAACAAGTCTGCCGCCGCTGGTGGCCAAACCGGTCTCCTCCAGTTCGGCTCCAGCACTAACGAGGTCATTTTTTTTTTAACTTCATTTTCTAGGTTTTCGGTACGATTCCGCTCTATATGTAGTTATTACATTGAATTTCGATTTCTTGGGTTTTCTTTCGATTCATTTTGCTTATGCATAGGATTTTTGGTCTGTCGTTCGTACAATTCATCATGCTTATAACTTTAATACATAGGATTTCTATTTCTTGGGTTTCTATACGATTTATTTTTATATAAAAATTTCTAGGGCTTCTTTCTTGCTAATTCAAATTCTAGGATTTCTGAGGCTCAATTTCTAGGGTTTCTTCCGTGGTCATCTGCTCCTGATTCTCTTTTAAGTTTATTTTTTGGGGATTTTTCTATTTTCTTTTGTTACAAAAAAAAAAAAAAAAAAAAGATTCTAGCATTTGCAAAGTCCAATTTCTAGGGTTTCCACACCATTCATTTCTCCTTTTCAATAGAATTTCGATTTCTGGGCTTGTCTATTGTTCGGTACTTGGTGTGATATCTGATCGTCTCTGGTTCAGATTCTCGAGACTGCCTTTAAGAAGGAAACTGTTGGCTTGGTTACCAGAGAGCAATATGTTGAGAAGGTAAAAGCTTTCCCCCTTTTTAACTTTCTTTTGAGTTTTGATGATTTGGGAGTATTGGAGGGCTAGGATTTCATGTAATGATTGTGGTTTTTGATATGTTTGTTGCAGAGGGTTAATATACGGAACAAAATTGAAGAGGAGGAGAAGGAGAAACTTCAAAAGCTACAACAAAAGTGAGTACTATTCTGGGAATTTTGTTTTGAGTGTCACAAGGAGCTTCTGTTTTGCTTATGAAGAGTTTTATGAGTTCATGTTTTTTAGGGAGGAGGAGCTTCAGTTAGAAAAACGTAAAAAGAGAAAGATTAAGGGGAATTCCCGGCTCTCATTTGCTGATGATATTGACGATGGAAGTGAAGAAGAGAATGATGAAACTAGTGAGATTTTGCTTCTACCACTTGAATATTTGGTTTCTTTACTTGTTTTGAATTGATTGTAATGGAAGCATTAAATAACTGCATAATGTGATCCTTAAACACTAGTTTCAATTGGTTATGGATGATTTTAAACTCCAATATGAAATTGTTAATGGTGATTTCTCCAACACGATCCGGTCGCAATTAGTTGTGTTGGTTTTTACTTCGACTTCTCTCTAGTTTGCCATTCTAAATTATGAAAATGAAACACTCACTTCTTATTTTGAATGTGCAGCGAGCCAGGAAGCAAAGTGGCTTGGAAATGGAAAACTTGGTAAAGATCCAACTGTGGAAACTAGCTTTCTGCCTGACAGGTGCAACATCTTTCTCTCTCAGGGGCACACACTCACATGCATGCATGCAGGTTCACGTAAATATTGGTGCATAAATATAGGCTTGCACATGCACAAACATTTAATTTAGTGGAGTTTTGTGCCCTAACATGTTAGCTTAGGGGTGCTGAGGATATTCTTTCAGTGAGCGGGATGCAGAGGAGCAAGCTGAGCGTGAAAGATTGCGGAAACAGTGGATTCAGGAGCAGGAACAAATCCGAAGTAAATCTTCTGATCCTGTATACACTAAGTCTAATTTATAGATTATAATTTTCCTGAACTAGATTTCCCCTTTTCCAGATGAACCACTTGAAATCACTTATAGTTACTGGGATGGAGCTGGTCATAGGCGAGTAATTCAGGTTTGTTCAATACCCATATGTTATTTATGCCCTCTTTAATCAAGTCTAATCTTGGGGTCAGCCTTGTTCGATCCTGCTACTTTTTTCTGATTTTAATCGCAAATATCCAGGTGCGTAAAGGTGATACAATTGGAGAATTTTTACGTGCTGTTCAGCAACAACTTGCTCCTGAGTTTCGGGAGGTTCGGACAACATCAGTTGAGAACCTGCTTTATGTGAAGGAAGACCTTATCATACCTCATGTAAGATAACTGTTAGGGTTTTCTCTTTTATTCACTTAATGTTAAGGCTAATTTTTTTTTTTTAAATAAAAAAACAACTTGCTTACATGTGCTGCATTACTTGCAACAATTTTCAGCAACACAGTTTTTATGAGCTTATAGTCAACAAAGCAAGGGGGAAAAGTGGACCGGTAACTATCAACCTTTTACACACTCTCTCTCTCTCTCTCTCTCTCTAAAGAGTTTTTTCCCATTTGTAGCTTCTTTTTTGGGGGCAGATTTTTTCACATTGATTTCTGTTCTTTTCAGCTTTTTCACTTTGATGTACATGAGGATGTGCGAACAATTGCTGATGCAACTATTGAGAAAGATGAGGTACAATCATCCCTTGCGATATACTGTGGCCTAGTTAAATTTTCTAGAATATTGCTCAAGTTTATCGGCATTTTTCTGTTTTGTCTGCCCAAATATCGTTTTATGTGGACGTTTATGTATCCCATATTAACATGTTTATATTTTCAACTTTTATAGTCTCATGCTGGAAAAGTGGTTGAGAGGCACTGGTATGAGAAGAATAAGCACATCTTTCCTGCTTCCAGATGGGAGGTGATCTCTCTCTCTCTCTGAACTTTTTCGCTGGTCATTAGAATTCATTCTTTTGATCTACAATTACAGGCTTTTATGTTTGTTTTGCAGATATATGATCCAACAAAGAAATGGGAGCGGTATACCATCCATGGAGATTGATAATCTGTAGAACAAAACATCTTGGAATTTTTATTGGAGTTTTCATTGCCCATTCCAGTTGATGATCTACTGTATCGAGATTTGGTCAGGGTTTTGTGGGTTGTGGATTTTACCAAATTAAGAACTCGGAGCTGCAGGTCATGTAATTTTATTCACTTATGTAGCTGCACTCTGCAGAGACAAAATGTACCATGTTGGAAGTCAATCTATTAACTAGTTCACTTTGTGCTGTCAAGGGATTATAAGCTCCTCTCTTTTGGTCCTTTGACATAATTTCAAAGGGAAGTCATTTAAGAATTTTTGTTTGCCCGGTTGAAGTCATATTCCATGGGAGATGGAACTTAGTAGTGTCTTTGAAAGGAGAACTTCCTACTTTTCGGCTCGTTTATAACCTTGCCTCTTTATTCATTTAGGTAGTGTTTACAAAACTCAACGGAATGAAATTAATCCCTATTTTATTTTATTATATACATATTATTTTAAAACTAAAGCAAGAAAATGATAAGAAATGTAAGATTTTGTAACAAAAATCAGACTTTTGTACGAAAGAGTTGAAATTGACGTTTAGTTTAGTTGGTTCTGATACTATTTAAATAAAATTTTGAATTTGAATCATTATATACGGAGAAAATAGGTATAAAAAGAGTTTTGCTCTCTAAAGATTAAATCCGACGTTAATAATAGTTGGATTTAATATAATTATTGGATATCGATGGTTTATTAAAAAAAATTAAAATTATAAATATTTTAACATTGAAGTTATACTTTATCTCAACTCTATTCGCATTAACCTTTTCAAACGAGGCCTTGATTAATTTAAGCACTATTGAAAAGTTAGATGTTTGATATTACTTGCCCTCCTAGCCCTCCTAATTCTTTTCGTTGTTCTTGTGCAACTTGGACGGCTGACCCTCCATCCCATGAATGTGAATCCCAACTAAACCCACTTTTTTCCAAGGCTATTTAGGTGAGCAAAGTAAACACTCTCAAGCCCACAATTGCCCAATACGATAAATTGTTGTATAGAAGTGACAGGCTATGGTTGAACATAGGCCAGCAAAGCACACTCACTCGGGCCAAGATACCATGCAATAACTTTGTTTCCATTCTCAGGGTCAAGTTAACGCCTAGAATGTCATCTGAAAGATACTATCAAATAATTTCTACTCTTGAAATTGAATTGAAAATTAAAGTGACGAGTTATGATCAATCATTTTATTATAAAAAATTTGGTAAAAAAGATTAGCCCATCATTTGCATGTTACCAATGTGGTTGTTTAAGTGAACTTTAAAAATATTTCGTAATCTCAATTCTATATTTGAATTTGATTAATGAAAATTGTTTTTGAAAATATGTATAGGACATTCGAGTTATAGTGAGTTTTGCGATTTCTCAGCATTTTATTAAATTAAGATAATAAATGTACTCAAACATTAATAATTATAATTTATATTTATATTTTAGAATAAATAGAAACTCTTATGATTATATTCAAATAATGTAATATTGTATGTTGCCAACACTTTTCCTTTGTAAAAAAGAATAAAAAAAATTATATCAAGAGAAACATTTCATAAATAGAGTTTCTGCATATATTCAAATTGAATTAATCAAAATATAGTTTTAAATATCGGTATTCAGAGAGAGAGAGAAAGAAAAAAGAATCTGGCCTATTGTTCATGTCTAAGCCCAAGCAAGGCCTACTCTTAGAGTAGATTGGGCTTCAGTACTAACAAAAAAGGTTTAGCACTTATGGACTCTATTGTATATATAATTTTATTTTTTGGTATCGGAAGAAGAGACAAACGCACAAAGAAAATGGAAACAACGAACGAAACATGCAGAAAGCAAAAGAAAATCAAAGGGAGGTGATTTCACCGCTACGCCTCTCCATGTCCATACGGTCTTCCTAGATGATGCATTGAAGTGGCATAAGAGGAATCCTCAGCTCTGTGCATCCTTCATCATTTAGCTGAGCTAGCTAAGCAAGGTGGTCAGCACAAACGTTTGCTTCCCTGAAGATGTGTTTAACGGCCTTTACATTCATAAGCTTCAAGAGCTCAATACACCCTTGAAGAATAAGAATAAGAGGATGATCAGGATTCAATTGGTTCGCAAGGAGGCTCACTAACACTGCGGAGACAGACTTCACTTCCAAATGAGAGATATTCATCCTTTTGGTCAGATGAAGACCTTCCCTAAGACCCCAAAGTCCGCTTCCAATATTAAAAGTAAAACCCGCAACTCACTCCTGATCCATGTCTCTGAGTAATGCCTCCTGCAGAAGCCTTTACGGAAGACTGAGATACTACACCATCTGTGTTAAGCTTGAGAAAACCCTCTTTAGGACACTTCCACTTGATCTTCCTCTGAACAAACCTTCTGTCAGTGATAGAACTACCCCAAGAAAGTGAAACTTCTTTCAACATACTGGTAGCATAGTGGGCCAACTCCCAGGGAGACTTTGACATGTTTTAAAAGACTTCCATATATATGCTCTTCCAAAGACTCCAAGTAGTGTATTTGAAGGAACTTGCCCCCTATTGTCCTTGCGGTTAGCTCGTAAGAAAAGCCACTCACATAGGTTATTCCTCCAGAAGTCTGACGTCACCTTCAGGTTGGCGTACACAGCTTCCCAAGTCTTCCTCGCCCTCCTACAATCTCTTAAAACATGAAGCACGGATTCATCTTCCTTATCACAAAGAAGGCAGATGGCTTTTTCACAAAACTTATGCTTGCATCTCTCAACATTAGTCATAAGTTTTTTATGGCGGGCCAGCCAAACAAAGAACTTAATTTTCTTTGCACATCTAACCTTCCATCTCAACATTAGTCATAAGTATTTATAAATTATTACAACTATTTGAAATAAAACTTTGCTCATATATTATATTCTTCTTATATTTTGTTGCAACAACTGAAATATTTTCTACCCCACATTTATTTTTTTTAATTTTCCTCTATATTTGTAGTATATATTTTTTTATACGTAAATAAAAATAATATCGACAATATCATATGGTTCATTGAATAATCAATCAGATAGACCCCTAATTGTGATTATTTATTTTCTTTTAAGTAGGACAGATAATTTTTCAAAAGGGATTGCTCAAATCTAAATCGGATAGTAATGAAACAAGATTTTATATCATTATGATTAAAATATAATTGATAGTAAAACTCATATTATAACTATTTTTATATTTATGAAAATCAGAACTTATAATTATAATTCTATGGGTAAATCTCATACAATAAAAATACTTAAATTAGTATAATTATTAAATTCTTTTTTTAAGAATACAAGTAATAACAAAAAAAATACTAATTATAGTGTTTATTTTACAACCTTCCCTTCCCTAAAAAAAAAACAAAGAAAAGAAAATTTTACTCTTTTGGTTTGACCCAAACCAGGACGACCCTGAAACCCACGACTCTATTTTATTGGCAACAGAACAGAGCCCTAAAACGACAGGGGAAAGAAAAAAACCTTCTCTCTCTCTCTCTCTCTCTCTCTCTCTCTCTCTCTCTCTCTCTCTCTCTCGTTAGCCGATCGAGGGCGTTCGATCGATCTTGTTCGTTCGATCGATCTTGTTTGTTCGCTATCTCCAATGGCGACTATTAGGTTTTTCTTCCTCGCTTTTCTCCTCCTTGCCTCTCCTTTCCTCCAAGGTGAAAATTTCTCCAAATCCCATTTTAGATCTGGATCTATGTTTATTCAATTGTGGGTTGGATTTAGATCTAGTATAATGATTTTATTTCTAAGTTTTGATTTAATCTAGGTTTTGTTGTTGTGGGTTTTGTCTTAGTATCAAATAATTGCTCTTTTTTATCCTGGGCGTTGTTGATTCCAAGGTTTGATATAATCTATTTTGTTGTTTTTGTTGTGGGGTGTTTGTGTTAAGTATCAAAATTGAAAATTTTCAGGGTTTTTATTTTGTGAGGTTGGTGGATTTTGGTTTTTATGATTTATTTTATGTTTAATATATTGTGGGGTTGGTGTTATGGTTAAAAGATTGATATTTTTGGGTGGTGGGGGTTGTTTTGTTGATGTTGTTGAATTTTGATTTTTAAAATTATTGTGTGTTTTGGAGGTTTTGAGGTATCTGTTACTCCAAGATTAATATTTGTCGGATTTCATTTTGTTGTTTGATCGAGCTTTTGGCTTTTTTTAAATGTGTTTTTAGATTTTCTTTTGGAAAAAGTTTTTTTTTTTCTTGGGTTTGTTTCTGGAAATGATGATTTCTTTTTTGGGTTGATTTAACGTGTGTTGTGTTCATTATGTGGTTTGTCTTGTTGTTAAGGTAGAATTTATGGGGGCTTTTCCTTGTAGGTTTGATGTTTTTTTTTTCCGGGTTGCTGATATCTAGATTGATTTTTTCCCCTTATCTTGTAAGGTTATTGATTTTTCCTTTTTTTTTTTGACTGAATACATTGATTTTGTACATCTATTTTAATAGTTGCAAGATGTGAATCTGAATCGGAACCGGATGTGGAAGCGGCCGAGGCTGCTGAAGAAGTCGGCGACCTAGGGATTGTTGGTGAGGATCCAGTTGATTTTGGCGATGGGAATTTTAGTCCTGCACCTGGCATCGATACTGTCTCCATTTTCCCTAAAAATCCTACACGATGTAAGATTTTTGCCTGTTTTCATGAGTGAATGGAAATATAGATTTTGGGAATTTTTATTATAGATATATATATTGCTATTGCCCACCGTTGTGCTTGATTTCATTTCTTATATTTTCGCAGTGATAACAGCTGGGGAAGAGAGTGAATTGTTGGTCGGTTTGAAAAATGATGGTACCTTTCTTTTGATCCGTGCCTGCTTGTTTTGTGTTAAGTTTGATTGATCAGAATTAGTTTTTCCATAATGAAATTCTAAGACCTAATGGTAAGACCTGGATATTGAAATTTACAAAAATCACATCATCATGGAATTTGTGGGTTAAAATCCTTAAGCTTTTCCATTTTTGTGATGACTATTGGATTGCTTTTGTTTTTGTTTCATCTTGCAATGTGCTATTCCTACCATATTCATTTCAATGGTATTGAATTATCTGCATGTGTAGTTTTATATGATTTTTCAAACTGCTTATGTAGTTATAGTTGTGGTTTTGCATGCAACCATTTATGCTACTGAAACTAAAAAGGTTTCTATGAATGTGGAAATGAACAGGTGAATCAAGTGTTAATGTGATTGCCATCAAGGCCAGTGTCCATCTTCCTTTTGATCATCACCTTCTGGTCCAAAACCTCACTGCTCAGGTATCTCTGAGTTCAAGTAATTTTGCTAGTTTACTCTTTATTATTGAATAATATGCTTTAAATTTATTGCATGGTTGGGTCCTGTTTATTGCATGTTTTGTTTTAACTTTGCACAATATAATTAGTAAAAATGCTATATGATCCCATTGCACTTATCAAGCTTAATACAGTTATTGAGAAAATCTGCCATTTTTACAGTTTCTTTTTTCTATTTAATTTTTCATTTTTCGTGAATGTTGAAGGGCCTGCATTTGTTTTTGTTTTCCTTCGTTTAGATTTTTTAAGTGAACGGAGGAATGCATTTGATGTTATGATTAGTGCCTTTTGTTTTTGGTGAATAACATCTTTGGATGTCACTCCATTTGCCTTACATTGGATAAGTCAGGCAAGTCAAAGATTTATCACTAAAATTAGGTCCTAAGCCAGCTGAGGAGACTGTAGCTTTGCAATCAACAAATCTTTAGTTTGTGCTACTAATATGTAATAGTTTCTATATTCTGGTTTCTTGTTCTCTCTCTCTCTCTCTCTCTCTCTGTTCCACTGATTTCCTTCATGGATGTGATTTTGATCCGTTCCTCTTGTTTTGTGGTTGCAAATATGCTGGATCAGTGTTTTGGCCATGAATTCTCTGGATGCTTCATGTCTTATGAGAGAATCTCCTCGTGAGTTTCAGTTTTGTAATCATGTTTAACAAAGTGCAATCTGTAGATTGTTGATTGTTCTAGTGTTCTGATGGAAGGAGAGCAAAAAGTTTGGAAAGATGAGCCAATAACTTGCTATAATTTTTAGAGGATATTTCTAGTTGAGGAATGGTGCATGTGAATATTATGTTTTCTGCTTCTGAGGAAATGTAATGTGTAATGAGTTGGCAGCAAGAGAATACAAAGAAACAAGAATGTGTCCATGAAAAGGATGGTGATCATAGGCTAGATTAAGGGTTCTTTATGCAGAAGGAATGGTGATCATGCTCTAATATATTGATGTCAAGTAGCAATTTTGACAAGGATAAGCATTTTGGTGCTATTCTTTCCTACGCCAAACTTATTCTAAGCCTTAGCCATTGAGCCTTGGAAGGAAAGTCAAGGGAAAAGAACTCGTATAGAGGTTTTCACTAAACTCACTTTAGCATATCTTGCAATCTGGAATAAGTCTCCATCCATGGTGATTTTCTTCATTCTTGCTTGATTTGCTTGATGCAATCTGAAACTGTTGTGATTGATTAAATTATTGTTTGCTAGTCAATTCGGTCATTTTAGAAGTCATTTCTTATTCATAATGTGCTTGCATTTTACAGGGTTTTAGCAATGCAACAGTGACAGCTTCAGCTCAGGCTACATTCCCATACATCTTTGCTGTCAGCAAGTACTTGCAGGTATGGTGGTGATTATTGAATGTGTATTTTCTGACTTGGTAGATCTCTTCCCGGCTCATGATATAGATGCATTCTTTTCATGTTTTAAGCATTATAATTTCTTCTGCAGGCTGGATCTTTTGATCTTGTGGGCACCATTATTTATGAGATAGACCAGACTCCTTATCAAAGTACATTTTACAATGGCACTATTGAAGTTGTGGAGGCTGGTGCTTTTCTTAATATAGAATCTGTTTTCCTGGTTACACTTGGAATTGCCCTTCTTGTCCTCCTTGCATTATGGATACGTGGTCAAGTACAGCAGCTTTCAAAGGTAATCATGAGGCTACAATGCTTTACTTACTAATTTGGTTATGATCTTTTAACTGTCGCAATCATTTCATGCCATTGTTGCCTACTGGTTGCAATTTGCATTAGTTTGTCTTGATGGACTTGAACATAGTGTGATTGATTGATTGTGAATCCAAACTCCACATAAACGTTAAGTGTCTTGTTTAAATGGTTAGTGATAATCTTCAATAAATAACAAGATATTGAGTATGACCTTCAACTCACGTCAATTGGTTCAACATGATCCACTTGAATAAATTTTATTGTCCTAAAAAAACATTACCTGAAAATCAATTATGTTTATATTGCATTTATGCATATTGTGTGTTTGTTTACGTATGCATGTATATGTATGTATGTACACACCAAATATTTTGGCTGACTTTTATCTCTCATTTCTTTGAAGTGTGTGGAGTCTGTAGGTTGATGATGAAGGGAAAATTAGGTTTGGACTTAGCAGAGTTTTTGTAGAGTGCGTTAGATGCTCTCAGCCTTATTAATGCGAATCAATTGTGTAAAAATTTGCTCACTTTTCCTTAGAATTTAGCAAACATATTTCTCAGCATGGACCTCCATTTCTGCTGATTCCCCATCATAGCACTTGATGGTGAATTTATGTTTCTGTGTTGGTATGAAGAAAATGGAATGGGAGCTAAATTGATTGGTGTGGCTAAAGGAAGCTGCTTAAGACTTGCCTTCATGCAGAAAACTTCATTTTGATATATATTGCGGCTATGATTAACTTAGCCTCCGTGACATTGAGTTAATCTTGGCAAAAGAGGCATATGTATATGCTTGATAGGATACAGAAGTATTGCTGTTAGATAATTGTTATATGTTCTCAGCCATATCCTTTGAGATTGTATTGCTGATAGACAACTGTTACAGGTTCTTGGACATATCCTTTGCGAGCTGGAGCTCTCTCTCTCTCTCTCTCTCTCTCACACACACACACACACACACACACTCACTCACTCACTCTAACATTATAAAGTGCATGCACATTATCTGATGGCAAATGGTGTGGGTCACATCTTTGGGGCACTGAGATTCTACTGGTGGGGGTTTAGGATTTAAGTCATAGAACTGACTCTGATCTTATGTTGGTTTTGA
Organism: Dillenia suffruticosa; assembly: GCA_033439265.1. Lineage (NCBI taxonomy): Eukaryota > Viridiplantae > Streptophyta > Magnoliopsida > Dilleniales > Dilleniaceae > Dillenia > Dillenia suffruticosa. The sequence continues at coordinate 1,217,155 of JAVTVX010000008.1, read as the reverse complement.
ATTGTTATGAATCTTTGATTTTGGTTAAGATCTTAACACCCGCTGGGTCTATGGTGGCATCTTAGGGGAGTTCATTGCTTGCATCACAGATTCTACTTTTTCATGTTTCTCATTCTCACAAGAAATTCTTTGCATGTTGTGAGTTCTTTTGCTCATCTGCCTTCTTTAATGGACAGAAAACTAAGAGGGCACCAAAGGTGGAAGTTGGAACTACCACCAGAGATGCCTCAATGGATGAATGGTTGCAGGTATGTTTTATTGATCATGATTGTTTCTACCTCTGTTCTTTAATGCCTAAGAAAGGCTTGTGGGAAAAAACCTCTTGGTCTTTCCTGATTAATTGAATAGTTGAACTTGAAAATTGCTCTGAATGATTTTTGTTTTCCTATTCTCAGGGAACTGCTTATACCCAGTCGCTCTCTCGCAAATCAAAAAAGGCAAAGTAAATCCCATGCTGCAATTATGCGGCACATGTTACTACAAGCAACTTTAACGTGGAAGCTTTTGTAACTCACATAGGCATTTGGATGTTTTGCAATGAGAGCCGAAAAATAGCATTCACAGAAATTAGGTAGAAAATGAATTACCTCGTTGTTGTAGCATGTGGAAGAAATATTTGCATTGTCATTTTCCAGTGAAGCTGAAAATTGTGCCTTTTTGAAACTAAGACCAGCAGAATTGGCGTAGAGTAGGTTTAGATTTAAGGGTTGGAATTTTGTTTGAATTTTGCTCAATTTTATGCAATTATTCGATATTTATTGGCAAAATTTTGTTGGTTTCAGCATTTGTTTGTGTGCATGTGCACGAGTGTGTGTTCATGCTCCGTTACAGGCTCCTGAGTTCCACTGCTGAGCAAGATGAATTGACTGCTGCATTTGTGATGTTAATAACTTTTTGCTATGTATTTAACCGAAGATTTTAAAGAGGGAGCAGCTTTGCTCCAATCAACTAACCACATTGCAATTTCTGAGATACATGCAACTGGGAGTGGCAATTGGGCTGGGTTGGCTTGAGCTCGGTCCGTTTTGAAGGGCCAAGCTTGACCCATTTTAGGGTTGGGTCGAGTTTGGATCCATTATTTATACTTGTTTTAATTACGGGCTAAACTTGAATATCAATAGGTTCCGTCCATTTAAAATCATATATTGTTTTATTTTTTATTTTTGATTTATGATTTTGATGATCTTGATGAGTTAATATATTATTTTTGATGTAATTTTTTAATTTTTCATGATATTGTTATTATTAAATCTTTAATTTGGTATGGTGGTGTTTCTTTTGTATTTTATTTTGAATAATTAATATATTTTTATTTTGTATTTATTATATTATAAAATAAGTTAAAAATATAAAAAATAAAATTTATGATTCGGGCTCGAGTCTGACCCGAAATGGGTCTGAAGCCTTTTTAATTTTTTGGGTCGAGTTTAAGTCTCGATTTTTAGAGTTTTTTTTTACTCGGGTTTGGGTTCAAGTCCATACAATTTGAAACGGGTTAAATTCGGGTTTTATAAAAGCCTGACTCAGAAAGTTCTATTGTCAGCTTTACATGCAACTGTAAAGGGTTTTCCTATAACATGGGCCGAAGTTACGAAGTTGCACCATGTCCCAATTGGATTGTAGTTTGATGGGGTTGTCGTTTTAGGTATTTCCTTTTCGGAAATCAGAAGGGTTCTGTTGAGGTCATAATCATGATTGGATCAGATGCAATGGTTTCAGTCATGGTTACGCTGATTTTGCTCCTAAACCGGAAATGATAGACCGTGTATTTAACATAGATTGATGCCGCTGATACAGATTTTGATTAAGACCATCACACCGACACATTGCCCCTGAGTCTCATAATCAACAGAACACCTGTGATTCTTGTGGAAACAGGTTTGTTTTCAAATGTTAAAGCTGAATGTCGCTTTAGTTTTTGTGTCCTACCCTCACATAGGGAATGCTTAACTTTAGGGTTATGGATGTTGCTAGGTGATTATGACACATTGTTTTGATTATGATTTGTGTATGAAATTTGATTGTTGTCTTCCAAAAATGGCGGTGTATTAATCGCCATGGTTATCCAACTGTGATGATAGAGAAATTAGATATACCCTAGCTAGACATTGAAAAGCTCTTTGATTGATGCTTTGCCACAAGAAACCCTTGTTAAGGGCCACTCTATGGTGCTTAAAGTTGACATCAACAGCACGCTGGAGGCCTTGGGGCGCCCCCTTGGGGGGTGGGGGTCACCAACAAAGTCACCAACCAAGGTTGGTTAATTAAAGTCCAGTGATAATGGCAAGCAAGTTTGGTCCATGAAATCAATTATGCAAGGTCAATTTGTTTACAAGATGGAAACTTTTCAACAAATCCAACTCATGATAAGAGTGGGATGTAGTATTCAAAGTCAATTTGTTTATAAGATTTGCATGATGTTGGATTAGGCATTCATCTTCGAGTTCATGCTTCAAGGACATTTTTGTTTCAAGAACATTTTTGTTTCATAAGATTTTGTGTTGCTTTCTTTGATAATGATTTAAAATGAAGTACTTGCATTATCAAAAATCGACTAAGAGCGACTTTGGCATTTTTGTTTCATAAAGTTTGTGTTGCTTTCTTTGATAATGATTTAAAATAAAGTACTTACATTATCAAAATTCGATTAAGAGCGACTTCGGCAAGTATAGATATTGAATATTAACACATGGAAAAAGAAATTCAACAAATTTTATCATACCAATTATTTTATTATATCAACAATATGCTATTCAATATATTATATTTTCTTAGTCAAAATCTTGAATTCGAGTCTTGACAATGAAAAAAATAGGCGTTAAGAAAATCAGTTTCTGAATTGAGTCTTTTAACTATTTAAATCGGAAGATAATCTAACATCTACAAACTTTATAAACCGTTAATACTCATAAAAACTAGAGAAAATCCCTTGATTGATAGTGCCGACAACATTATGACTCTTTAAAAAATTACGTGGCATGGCGTGATTGGCTGTCCTCAGAGAAATATACTCTTGAAATAACAAAGAATAGTTTGATGAATTTCTATGAAGTGCCTTTTACATTAGAAAATCATGTAGAGATGAAGACTTGCTTCTTAAATTATAAACAGGAAAGTTTCATATCCGTTTTAACCAAAAACATGAATTATTCAAAGAAACTGCAAACATAACCCAAAGGGAGTGAATAGACTTTGTACTATTAATTGATTCTTTCGTTTAAAGTGTCTATTTGCAACCTAGTGATGTGTATATGATGAACAAGAATAAACAAAACAACAAGAAGAGAATAAGCAGACAACTGATCAATTGAGGTTTGGCACCAACTTGTGCCTGCGTTCTCTCACCCGGCTGTCTTCTGGCACGAGCTTGATAATGTGCAATGTGAAGCAACCATCGGACATTCTTGAATTTATGATGAAAATAAGGGAATGAGGTTCAGGGTGAAGAGGGTAGGGTAAGATGATTTTTGTCTTCTTAAAATTATAATTTTAAATATTTATTATATTCGTCCTATCTATTGATATAAATTTTTAATTTCGACTAATCCTAAATGCTAGGAAAAAGATTTGGGACACATAAGTTAGTGTAATGAGAAGGAATGTAGAAATCCAAGAATTTTCTTTTCCAGGCAATCTTGAGCAAAAAGTTGGAGGCACATTGTCATGCCACACTAGCAAAATTACTACCCTCTCAAAATGTCATTCTTTAGACAAAATTTTTATGTGCCAATATCATTAGAAAAGTACTCATTTTCTCTTTTTTAGTAGTATGCCTCACCAAAACTCAATTTAAGAGAGGAATCCAGCCAAAAACCAACTAGGCTTGAAAGGCATGGTAGCCTACAAATGAAGATAGACCTTGTAAATTTTGATTGGACCACCTAACATGGGTATGTTCATATGAATAGTTATTTCATATTTCATTAGCCTTTCCTAAATTCTTAGATATCCCTTTCTATCCAAGGAATTTAACCACCGATTCTACTATATATAGGTAATAAAAAATATTTGCACATGTCTCCAAGTTAGACCAAGTAATCAAAAACATTCCTAGGGACAAAAACATTCCTACGTTTAAAAATGTTACCATTTTAAATTCAAATTTAGCCCTTTAATTCTTTACGGATAGAATTTTCAATTACTTAATTGTCATTAGTAGCTAAAAGATAATGTTAGATGGATCTAATTAATCATGAATTAAATCATTTATGACAATCTATGTTAGTATCTATTGAACAATCTTAATAAATTATTACTTATTTTGATGATGTCAAATGATCATTCGATTTAAAATGAGTTCTAACATTTCTGGTTATAATATCAAATAAATCAAATTAATCGTCGATCAAATTATTTATAGTGATTTATATTAGCATCTATTGATGGATCTTAATCAAATTATTGCTGTGTCTCGACAATTCCAAACAAACATTTAATTGAAAATCAGTTCAAACATTAGTAATATGAATTCACATAAAATTTGATCAATAATTTATTTGGTGCATTAAACATTACTCTTAATTAAAACTTTTTTTTGGCTATATACACCCGTATGAGAGAGAAAGAGAGAGGGAGAGAGAGAGAGAGAGAGAGGGGCTTATGAAGCCAATAGGACAAGACTAACCAGGACAAATGTGGTTGAAAAAATAGTTGATTCACGTGAAACAGAGAATGGAGTTTTCAATCACCCTTAAATACCACTTTATAATAACACTATATTACATCTGCTTTTAGCCTCTCCCCCAAATGAACTCCTCCTCTAACATGTTTAACCCATTGGCACAAAATCACTACCTCCACTTAACCTTTGCCTTTCACAAAGCAGAGTATTTATTAGTGCCAAATAGTAGGTTTAGAATGAGAGAAGAGAAGAGAAGAGAAGAGAAGAGAAGAGAAGAGAAGCTAAAGATGTGCAGTTGGGAGCTCATTGAATAGCGATAATGGCCTAAAACCACCAAGGCAGGTGATTGATAGAAGCTTTAATATTCCTCTCTCAAGACACTAGGTCATCTAAACAATGGGGACCCTTAACCCCATGTGAAGATTTTTAGTGCAGTGTCGGCAACTCACTTAAGCCCCTCTCATTATATATAATAAGGCACCAAAGAGGTCTCAAGACTCATACTCATCGCTTACAATCAACACATAAAAAACCATTATACAACTTCTCTCTCTCTCTCTCTCCCCTCTATGTTGAGTTGAGGCTTGTCGGGAAGGGTATTTGTTTTTGATATGAGGGTACTTTCGGGGGCCCTTTTGGGCTTCTGGGTTGTGTTGCTTTTCACTCTCAGCTTCTGCTATGGTGATCAAAACACCGTCGAAGTGGTTGGGATTGGAGAGTGTGTGGATTGTGCTAAGAGTAACTTTAAAGCTAGCCAAGCTTATTCAGGTATCCCGAATGAGGATTTTCCATGATTTTCATGAAAATTAATCTTCATGAAATTAATGACGTTGGATCCCAGTAGTACTAGTATAATTTATTTTGCATGAGTATCATCCCAAGATTTCCTATAGTCCCATTTGCATTAGTGTTATTTATTTTATTCGGAAAAAACCATTTACGATCGAAAGAAGTCAGCATCATTTAGTAGTTTTTGTTTCATTTTGTTTTTCTGTCTTGCAATGTTGTCATTGGGCAAAATGATCTTCAGAAATTCTGAGTCTTTTCATTATGCATTTGGCCTGTCCTGGACTTGCAGCTAGCTAGGTCCTTCTGCGCATGGAGTACATGCAAGAGAGAAAGCGAGAGAGAGTTGAACTTTACAACCCAGCATAGATAGGTGAAAGTATAATAGTTATGTCAAGGTGATTGTCAAAAGTTATCATTTGACAATGAAGTACAGTGTCAGAGTTTGATCTCTCAACAACTAAATGGCTACTTTTGTTTCACCCGGCCCCATCAAATCTAATGAGGTATCGAGCCACAAGGTTTAAGAAAAAAAAAACACAGACAGAAAATAGGTCTCTCTATCAAACTCTTTTAGGTTGACTGGTTGAACACTCAATCCCTATAATCAGAAATTTCGAGTTTGAATCCTGAAAATAAAGAAAAATGATTTGAAATATTCAATCTCTTAATAAATCCCACAGATTTCGAACCGAATTAGTCAGATACCGGTTGGCTCAGTAAAAGAAAAAAAATGAAAAAAGGGAAAATAAGTCTCTCTTCCAATGCTCAAAAGGCCTTAAATTGGGGTCTCTCATTTATGGATGATCAAACTTGTAGAGATCTACCAAAAGAACTTAACATAGTTTCACTACATTTTTGGCATCAAACTTTTTGCAGGTCTCCGCGTTGCAATTGATTGCAAGCTTGCGAATGGACAAGTAGAAAGAAGAGGGATTGGTGAGCTTGACGAGGAAGGAAACTTCAAGGTCTCACTGCCACATGACCTTGCAGAAGATGGAAAGCTAAAAGAGGAGTGCAATGCGCAGCTCCACAGTGCATCAGCCGCCCCATGCCCTGCCCATGGTGGCATTGAGTCGTCGAAAATAATCTTCAAGTTCAAGACTAATGACAAACAGACCTTTGGCCTTGCTGGAAAGCTCAAGTTTTCACCCGAGACTTGCACTTCTGCCTTCTTGTGGCCTCACTACAAGCACCCACCACTACCAAAAATCATTCCACTTCCTAAGTATGATCCATGGCATAAGAAATGGCCTAAACTCAAGCTTCCTCCTTTGAAGGGCTATGGTCATCCATTTCATCATCCTCCTATCTACAAAAAGCCACTTCCTCCAATTCCAATTTACAAGAAGCCTCTCCCACCTATCCCAGTTTACAAGAAGCCACTTCATCCACCACTTCCAATCTATAAGAAACCGCTTCCGCCGCTATTCAAGAAACCATGCCCTCCGGTCATTCCCAAGCCACTCCCACCTCCACAGCCAAAGCCACAACCAAAGCCAAAACCACAACCACCACCACAACCACAACCAAAGCCAAAACCACAACCACAACCACAACCTCAACCAAAACCCCAGCCGAAACCACAACCACCACCACAACCACAACCAAAACCACAACCAAAGCCAAAACCACAACCACAACCTCAACCAAAACCCCAACCGAAACCACAACCACCACCACAACCAAAGCCAAAACCACAACCAAAACCAAAACCACAACCACCACCACAACCACAACCAAAACCAAAACCACAGCCAAAACCACAACCACCACCACAACCACAACCACAACCAAAACCACAACCACAACCAAAACCAAAACCACAACCACCGGTGGTTTATCCACCTCCATTTTACAAGAAGCCATGCCCTCCATTACCAAAGCTTCCTCCTTTTCCTCCTAAGTACTCCCACCCTCCATTACCCAAGCTTCCTCCTTTTCCTCCCAAGTACTCCCACCCTCCATTACCAACTTTTCCTCCCAAGTACTCCCACCCTCCATTACCAAAGCTTCCTCCTTTTCCTCCCAAGTACTCCCACCCTCCATTACCCAAGCTTCCTCCTTTTCCTCCGAAGTACTTCCACCATCATCCCAAGTTTGGAAAATGGCCTCCTCTCCCTCCCTTTCATCCTTAAGAAACCTTCCAGAGTTCTCAGTTATAGTGAAGATAGAAGAAGGATGAGTGTTAGTGTTCAAGCTATGATGAGGTTTCGTTTGAATTACAGTACTGCAATAAAAGCTTTCAAGGAAATATAATGAACCAGCTGTACTAATGCACTAGTTCGTTGAGGAAGGAGAGAATATGTGAATCGTTGTTGATTACTTTTGTTTACTGATTTCCAAATTGGCCTTGCGTGGATTTGTCATTGTTACAATGGAAAAATTGGAACCTTTTGTGTCTGTTTATTTCAATTAATCACTATCCATGGAAATTTGCATGAAAAGACACTTACAACCAATTTGAAAGAGTTAGTTTGAGGCTGTTCATTACAATAAAGCACATATAGGGCACATCTTGTTCAGCTTTGTCATATTTAGATGCCACAATGTAGATAAGAGAGTTGCACTATATAGAAAATGCTGCAGTGAGCTATGACCCTGATTCTTGGTTTGGAGATGAGAGGTGGGTTTTGTTGGGGTTATTGCATAAAAATGTATACAAAAAGATTCAACTAATTAAAATACGTTACAAGAAACCCCAGATAACAATATCAGCTTCCTAGATAAAATCTCCCGGTGAGTTTTTACATCAAACATTGAAATTGATTTATTTTTGAAGATCAAATTCTGTCAGATGTGTAATAAGTTGCAAACTTCATATCAATCTTTTTACCAGAAGAAATTAAAATCCAAAGTTTTTTTTCAGGATGTTTGGTAACCTAGAGTGAAAGCAATATGAAACAAAGATTGCAGGGTCATTGCTACCCAACTTTCATATTCATGATGGAAGCAAAAAGAATTACCCCACTTTCGTACACAAGCTCGAATGTCCATTTTCTTTCCATTCTAAGTTCAATCAAAATAATGAGAAGGTTGGCCCTCTCCCTCAGTTAAACTGTGTCGGTATCTATAATTCAAAAGCCATTTTCAATAGAGCTACCCTACCCCAAGAATATCTGGACAAGTCTAACTAAGGGCAAGTCTTTTCATCTTTTCACATGGTCCATCCCACTTTTATTATATCCAAAACAAAACCTAAGGTATTTATGATGCAATGGTAGGAAACTCTTATTTTGGCCCACCTTTCTCATGAGGATAAGGCCATTTCCTCTTAGGTTTCTTGAAGAGGCTAATGTGTCCAAGATTTTGTTCATGTTAGCTCCTCCCCCATTCTCTCTATAGCTAGGTTTGAGTCCATTTTTGATCCTCAATATGATCTAATTATAATTAAGTATATGTTCGACAACAGTTTGGATTTGATTAGTTGGAATATAATTTCAAATACGTATTAATTCAAGTATAAAAAAAAAATTTCTATTAAAATGGAATTGTTTTTGTATTAAACGTATTTGCTATTAAAGTTTAAATTCATTGATTCTGTTTTGTACATAAATTTTTATTTAGAATTTGATTTTCATTTTATTTATAAGACAATTATTTTTATAATATCACCATAAATAAGAGAAAGAAGTCATGTGAAATACAATTTAAATATTATTTCTATATAAATACGATAATTTAAATAAAACAGTTATTATGGGTAATATACGTTGTTTCTTTAAATATTATAAATTAAGTTTAATAAAAAGATGTAATTACGATATATATATATATATATGTATAAGAATTATCGATGATTATAAATATAAAATTCCAATATTACCCCTATGTAAGTAAACTTTGAATATTAGGTATTTTGTTTTGATCCAATGCCATATGATGTATATGACTAGGGTGTTGAAAATTTATTACCCAAAATGTCATAGTTTAAAGAGAAAACGGTGTCGTTTTACTTAGATCGAGTGTCCACAAAACTTGGACCGGATATTATTTTTTTATTATATAAAAATTTGAATATAAGAGTATCATTTTTTTATTATATAAGAATTTGAATATAAAAGTATCATGTCGAAGATCAAAGAGGGGGTTTATATTGTTAGACCGTTCCTTGGACCCCGGACCGGGCATTGTAAAGCACAGTAAATCCCACTTTCGCCGTCTCCAGGAGACGAGAGTCGCTGCGGACCCTCTCTCTCTCTCTCTCTCTCTCTCTATTCGCTTCGAAGTTCAAAAGCGCGGGATTAAACCCCCCAAATCCCAAACCCTGCAACCCAAACCCTAGAATTTGCAAATCTTCTTCTTCTTCTTCTTATTCAATGTCTACTCATACAACTGGAACTGCAACTACATCTTCATCTTCAAAGTCCGCTGAAGTTGAAGCCTCTCTCTGGTGGGACTCTTTCTCTCTCCTCCTCACTGACCTCGAAAGTGTTTCTCTCTCCTCTGACCTCCCTCCTCCTCTGGTAAGACCCTCTCTCCCTCTCTCTATAGAAAATGGATTGAGTGCCTCTTTTGTTCTATATGTACTCAAACATTAGTGGAGCACAATAGTTCAAGTTAAACCCTATTCTCTCTCTCTCTCTCATCAAGTTTAGGTTTTTGAATGAATTTCGAAATTCTTTCTCTGTTTCCCTAGGTTTGAGTGAATTCTTTAACATTGTGCCTAGAACCCAAATAAAATATTAAGTTCAATTCATTTGAATTAAATTCTTTATTTCATTTAACTTGGAATCAAAGAATAAAATATAAAATTTGATTGGATTTCATTGCTTGGAACAACTAAAATGCCCTTAAGAGATTAATTCCAAAATTGTTATGTAATATTATTTACAAGAAATTACATGTGACCCACAAATTCATGCAGAGTTTATTTTGAAATCATTTTTTTTTACAGATCCATACTTTTTTTTGCATCTAGAATTGAATTTTATAGTTTTTTATTGCACCCAAGCAACAAAATTTTAGAATTGGAATTGAAATTTATAATTTTTATAAAATTTATTTAGTCCCAAATGCAGCCTAATTTCTCTGTGGTGGTGCCTAGAACCAAGCGTTAAAATCAATTGAATGAAATTCTTTAATTCACTCTGTGGGGGTTGAATGACTCCACTGGAGTTCCTTTTTTTTTGTTAATTTATTATTAATAAATAATTAATTATTTTTTTGACGTGTTACAAATCCACATTTTTTGTTGAGTTAGAATTCAACACACACTTTTTTATTAGTTTAAAGTAATAACAATTAGAAGTAGAATTGCACTCCACAGTTTTTGTGGATTTCATTTGATACCAAGCATAACCTATGTGATATGTGTTCAGGTGAAGAAGCTAAAGGAAAATCATGCATGGTTTTTGAACACTATTACGCAATTTAGGCCGCCTAATCAGAAATCAAGAGAGGCTTTAAATTCTCAGCAAGTTGTAATTGGGACTCACAAATTGATTATACAACCAGAGTTGAAAGATGCGACTTTGCAGATTAGTTCTTTTTTGGTGAGAGTTTGTATTATCGATTACTCTGTTCATATTTTGAATTTGTAAGCCGGATTTTGAAGTATGATTTGCATTGTACATTGGTAATCGTCTGAATCTCTCAACCTTTCAGTGTTTAGATGAGGTACAGTCTTACATTCTTGTCAAGAGATTTGTTGAGCAGAATGATGCGGCTGTTGATCACGGAATTCGAGATTTTCTTCATGTGGTTGGTCATTTTCCTTTTATCTCTTTAAAGTTGTGACTATATTCTTCCTCTTCCAATTTTATTAATAGCATGCTTTTGTAGCAGACTGCCTTAACACAAGAGTCTTTTTTTTCTTTGATTTATGATAATTTTGTATTTGAGCAAGATGGTTCTATTCAGTGTTATTTTCACACTCAAATATGGTGGAGAAAGGTGGTAGGGTAAGGACAGGTGTTTCGTTGCTGCCTTTCATTCTGTTTTTGAATTTGAAAAGTTCATAAAGTATATATTATTTTAAAAAATCGGAGCTATAAATGAGAACAAAAGGGTAGAACTGCCTTTGTATTCTTGGATTTATATTTTCTGCTTTAGCTTTTGTGAGGCTTGTTGAGGTAACCATTTCAATACTCTCTTAAATCAGCCAATATCTTGAAATTATGCTCGCCATTTGAACAAGACAACTTCCTTGTCTAGTGTGCCCCTTTTGGGGGCAAATGATATAGTCATCTCAATTTTGTGGCATCTGTTCTTTCCCAAAGAAATTGAAAACGAGTTCTGACTTCTGATGGTCTTGAGAAATTGCAAATTTAATATACAAACATCATTTTCTTTGGAGTATTTTGCTCTTTTATATGCTTGTTTTCTCTCTTCACTGCAATCCTTATGCTCTTTCCATCCTTAACCATGGAAGACTTGATTCACAGCATGCTCTTTGAGTCCTGCATGTCAAGGCCCTTGCTGGGAAAACTTGACAAGCTTAAAAGCTTCCCAAGCGAAGTCCTTGTCAGTTAAGAAATTTAAAAACTTTAGTTCTTAATCTTAGATAATTGTCCAGCAGCATATAACACACAGGTCCTAAACTTTTGCTGCTAAAGTTTTATATGTGGGATGACATATTCATTATTCTACAGTGTGGCTCTGCTATACTCAATCTTGTAACCATATATGTGTATGTTTGATGTTCCATAAAGAGATAGGAAAATCTTAAATGCATTTCTCTTTTTCAACATCTTCATTGAATTGAAGTTCTTGTTCTGTTCCAATGTTGAATCCTAAGCTTTTTGCATGTGATCAATGTATCACTGTAGCAACCATTGTTCTCATTAGCTGGTGTCAAATTATGGTTTTCATTATCGAGATAATTTTGCAGTTCCCCTGCTTACTAGATGATAGACCACATAAACTGAAATGTAGTTATTCTACTGAATCATATGTTTGCTGTAGTCAGCTTGTTGGACAAATTGCTTATTACTTTCCCTCTTTAATTCTTCTGAAGGTGTTGCTCAACTACTATATAGAGCGACAATGCTTGCTGAAATGTACCAGGCAGATTTATGTGCACGCTGGTAAGCTTTTTGTTAGATTATTTTTAAGTTCAAGAGTATTTCTATTGGCTTAATAATGACATACGAACCATGTCCATGACACCCCAATGCCTTGTTGTGTCCAACGACATTGGATTATGACACTTGCTGTTACACGGGAATACAGCGACAGGTGTCATACATTTTAGAATAAGAGCTTAGGAAAAAATTTAATCAATGATTGCATTTGAATTGCATTATTTGATTTTACATATTTATGATAAAGTCATACCTCTGAGTTTCATATTATACTTTCAAGAGAATTAACATATTGCCAGAGCATGAGGATTGCTAGAATGGTATGATTGCTTCTGTGCTATTCTTTTGCATTGCTTTAAAATTTAGCAGTGGTTAATTTAATTATTTTTTTCCTTTGGTTGCAATTGTAGTACCACTAATCCTAGCATCTGTTAATGCAGTATATGTTGGAACAACCTCAAAAGAAGATAGTGCCATTAGGGAGGTGGCTAAAAAGCTAATTTCTGATGGGCTTGAAAGTAAATTGTCATCTGTCCTCCAGGAACTTTTGTGTTTGAATCATCCAGATCAAATGGTATGTCATGCCGAAGACACTTGTTGATTAATCTTGAATACTTTTATTCAAGAAAACATTTTTTCTTTTGTAATAAATGTTAAAGAAACTGCACTTTTGAGGGGAATAGCATGAGGTCCATCTCCGAATGTGGAAACTAACTATGAATTCAACTTTCTATAGATGAAGACACTATTCTCTGCCAGTGCTTATTACTCTGTATTCATGCATCTGAAGATAATTGCAGTACTGTCTTCTCCTTATTGAATTGAATACTATTATATATTGCAATTATTAGTAGTGGTACCAGTATTTGTTTGCGTACTGCATTATCATTTTGGTGACTTCCATCATTGTTTGTTTTTGCTTTTGATTCCTACAATATAAAGAAACCAATACTATAGGATCTAGCATGGTTTTGCCATGTGCATTTTCGCAGTTGTCATTATTGAGGTGCTTGTATTACTGTCGTTGAAATTATTATTGAGGCAGGACTCCATCCCATTTAAGAATTTACCTAACCATGTGCCATGTGTGCTGGTCGCAGGATGTTGATCTTTTCACTTTATGGGCCGAGGAGACATTGATTGAAGACAATTTGGTCCTGGACATTCTTTTTCTTACATATTATGAGCCATTTGGTACTTGTAATGGTGCACAATGGAAAAAGCTGTGCATAACATATAAGGTTTATCTGTTGCTTCTCTTTTTGGTACACATCTTTAGATGATGGGTTTTACATCATCTCTCAACTAAATCTTTCCTTCACTGTGACTTGTTTCAGGGGATCATTTCGGGTTCTTATAACTTGGGTAAGCTGGCAGTTTCATCTGGAGCTGTATTTTCAATTAAGCAAGCCAAAGTTCAGCTCCTACTAATCCTTATTGAAACACTAGACCTGGAAACTCTTCTTCAAAAGATTCATGATGCAAAACCTTTCAGGTTTTCATATCTTGTAACTTTTTAATATGTCATATGTTCCATGAGTTCTCTCTCTCTCTCTCTCTCTCATATTGAAATTAAATTCTTAATTTGTTGGACCTGTCAAGTATCATTTATCTTCATATTTGTTAGGGAAGAGTAAAGCTTAAAATTGCATAAGAATGTGTGAGTTTTGAGTTCCATCTTAGTTTTCAGCAATATATGTATGTTACGGAGTTTTATTGAGGTTCACGCCTTGGAAAGTAGCTCATTTAGTGAAAAATGCTTATTTGCTTTTAGGATAACTCTTAATTTTGGTATGAGCACAGAGTAGTTCTCAATTGGTAGAACAAACTTAGTTTATATATCTTTGTTTTTAGTTTGATAGGCATCTGATCTTTGTAATTTACTTTCTCTTGGCTATACATTGCTTGATTTATGGTTGTCTTAAACAATGTTGTCACCATTTTCAGGGAGGATTCTGCTGTCTTTTCTGAGGCTGACGTCCAACAGATGGATGCACTAATTTCCAGCTTTGATGTTTATGATATGAAAGATGCAGGTCCTCTTATTCTTTCGTGGGCTGTTTTTCTTTGTTTAATTTCATCACTTCCAGGGAAACAGGAAAATACTGTCCTGAAGGTGTGTTGGACATTTTTTTTTTTTTTTTGACAACAAGTGAATAATGGCAATTTATACTATATTAATTTACGTTCCTTTTAGGAGATTGATCACATTGGTTATGTCCGTCAAGCCTTTGAGGCCAAGTCTTTGGGCTGCGTTTTGGATATCCTTCAAACAGTGGTGTTGAAAATCTTAGATGTAAGTCTCTCTCAGCACTTAGTGTCAGTCTTTTTTTTTTCTATTACGTCTTTTATGAATAGGTGACCTTACATTGCTTGCAGATTTTGTATTATGTATGGAAATAAAGAATCATATATTCCGAATATGATTTTCTCTTATTCTTTTCGGTCAAATATTTTCAGGGCCCTATTGCTGGTTATCGAAGTGTGTTAAGAACCTTTATCTCGGCATTTATTGCTTCTTATGAGATCAATATTCTGGTAAATGTACTTTGTTGCTCTGTAATTTGCCTGTGGAACTTGTTGACAGCCTTCATTGTCAGCATCACCAACCACCCTCAACAGGGCTAGCACCCCTGACCTGTAGAAACCATTACAATTACTCTGACCACAAGGTCAGAGGATGGTGGTGAACTTGTTAACTGCCTTTAATTGTTTATTTTTGTTTCTTACTGCAGCCAGAGGACCACACCTTCAGATTGATACTGGAAATCCTCTGCAAACTCTATCGGGGAGAGGTCTGATTGATATTGTATGCCTATTCTTTCTATCTCATTGTCAGTTGTTCTGTTTACCAAACGGCAGCTCCCTCTTACCGTGTAGGATTCTCTGTGTATTCAATTTTGGGATAAGGACAGTTTTGTTGATGGTCCTATTCGATGTCTTCTTTGCAACTTAGAGGGTGAGTTTCCGGTTAGAACTGTGGAATTGATTCGCTTACTCTCTGCCCTTTGCGAAGGAACATGGCCTGCAGAATGTGTGTAAGTTAAAGTTGTTATATACACGCACACTTTTAATAAATTTCTTATCTTTGTATATGATCTTACTTTATGCAAGATGCCTCCTCAAATTGGCATGTTGCCAATTATTCCAACTAAAATACCTACAACCGGTAATCTACTGTTTGTTTATAAGGATTCTGTTTTTGACAAAGAACAAATTACTGCTTGTGATGGCCATTGGTAGCCTTTTTTTGGGATAGGAGATGGCCATTAGTAACTTTCGTGACGGTAATAGTTGTTGTCAGAGTGCTGCTTCTGGTGGTATTGGTGATTATGCTTCTCTCAAATTCAGTCTCTGGGCATATGAATTCTTTTAGCAGCTTATTCTGCTTATTCTCTTATTTTACCAATCAAATGTTTTTAATCTTGAGCATAACAGGTCATGTAAAATGTTTTCGCGAAATTAAAACTTATAGGCACGCAAAAATAAACTGCTTTACTAGAGAATATTATAGCTCATGAACAAGCCAGCACCTTAATGTTGATGAATCGAAGTAGAGACAAGCTTTGGAAAATGAAAAAAATATGAATTCTAAGTTCTCTTTGTACTGGGTGCCTGCGTGTTCTAGTAGAGGACAAAATGCATTACTCAAGAGCGGGATCTGTTTTGTTTTATTGACAATTTTCAACTTTCATGCCTGTCCAAATTATGCATGTAAGCATGTTAATTTGTAAAATACCTTATAAATGCCTAAAATGAATCTTTATTATTGTTAGGTCTTTCATGCTTATAACTAATAAACTCTCTATCTTTATCTTGTCAACAGGTATAATTTTCTGGATAAATCTGTTGGCATATCATCTTTGTTTGAAATTGGCAGTGATTCACTGGTAGAAAACATGTCTCAGCTTGTTGAAACACACTACCCGTTGCAAGTTCCAGGGATTGAATGCTTAGTCATTCCTAGTAAAACCCGTGGCAATATATTAAAAATGATTGACAACAGTACAGCTCTTGTTCGTTGGGAGGTAATTGGACCTGATTGTTGGTGTCAATGGCCATGAGTCACTTTCTTGATCATTTGGATTAACAATTGCTCGATTTACTATTCTGACTGTAAATTACAGTTCTTGATATTTATCATTGTTGATGTTATTAGTATTCTAGGGGTATCTTTTCTTTATCAGGGGACGCGGCGTTGGTTTGAATTTTGCAAGAAAGCTGCAAAACTAGCACTATCTACATCATAGACAGAAAACTGTAAGAAAACAAAAAAGGAAGGGATCTTAGCAACAAAATGACAAAAAATAGACAGGAGCCTCTCAGTACCCTGAAAATAGTCTTCATATTTATTATGCAGTTATTCTATGCTACTAGTTCGAATAATTTATGTGAGAATCTTTACGCAACTCTGTATGTTTGGCTTCTCCCATGATGAGGCGATTCTTCATGTTTTATGGTCATATAACAATGAAATATGATTTACATTTTCATCTGCTTGTTTGGTATGGGTTTTAAGGGGAAAATTTTGAACATATTGAGCAACATCTATTTAGATGTGAATTATTTTTTCCTTGTTTTTATATCATGTTTGTTTTGACTTCAATAACTATATCATTTCTCCATTTATTGTAATTTTAGTGATAATAAAGAAAAAGGAAAAAATAAACTTTTGTTTATATTTGGTGTTCTTCCTTCTACTATCTTTCTAGTCAAGTAGATTGCCTTTTGTCAAATTATGTGCTGCTTTTGTTTTGTTGTTCACAGTATAAAAGTCTAAATGATCGCCTTTATATGTTTGTTTAACATCTTTTTGAGAACCCTATTTTTTTCTTTGGGGTCATCTTGAACTATTATCTCTTTCCTTAGGGTCTGGTTGTACTGCCTATTCCATTATGTAGAAATAGCAGCCATTAATGATTCCTATACCTTTTCAAATCCACACCAATTCATACCAAGTTACTTTAAAAAATGCATACCTTTTTTTTTTTGCCGACTGTATACGGACACACATTGAAAGAGATTGATGAGAAAGATGAGACTTATAACAGTGACATCCCTGTTGAAATAAAAACTTCTAGCAGACTGACATAGACTGATTTCTAGATCATCTTTTTCATCTATTTTCCACTGTGGAATTTTCCCTGTTTTATGCTGACATTATATCCTTATTTAGTATGTCCAATCTGGGGTGCTTGTGCTGCTGCTGCGTCTGTCCCAAAAGCTTTACATGGATGGTGATGAGGAAGTTCTTGCTACTCTTGACCTGCTTTGCAGATTAACGTCATTTAACATGGTAATTCAATTCGAGAGCTCCTTTTAGTGTCCATTTCTTTCTTCTTTGGCCAATTCATTTTTATTCTTTGAAAACTTCCTATATCTGTTTCTATTTTTGAAAATAGTTTTTCATTGTAAAAGAATCCAATATTAGCATTTAATTGCAACCAAAGAGAGCATCTATTTAGTTTTCCATGAGTGGCAAACTGTGTTCTCATCTCTACAAAAAAACATTTTTGCATTTATCTCTTTATTACATCTTCCCTAGTAGATTTAGTTGCAATTTGAGGCTCAAAATATGCTGCATTTGTATTAGGTAATTTATGTCTGCGCTTGTAGTACTGGTCCATGGTTACTTTTGATCACTATTTCATGTGCAAAGGAGAGGGTGAGAAACTTTCAGTGGCAAAATGAAATTTAAGGTGGGATACAGGTCAAGAATCTCCTTTAGGAATGATGACTTATGTTGCCCTAGTCTGCTCAAGGGGCTTTTTTTGTTATTTAGCATTGTAGCGAACTATGTATTTTCTTTTCTTATGCTGCATATTTACTATGTTGTATCGTTTACCACATCAGCGAAAAGAATGAAACTTTTGTGTTTTCCTTTTTACTTTGTTTGATGATGATGGAAATTGGTGTATGTTTTGCTATAGGCTGTATGCCAAGCTCTGATGGGATTGCATATTCAGGCAACTCAAGCCAATGGTCAGATGGAGAAAAGTTTTTGGTATTATCTTTTTCTCTTGTTCCTACTGATTCAAACTTGTTCTTTGGAGCCTTGAGTTTGTTCTACAAGTGATTTCTTGTCTTTCTTGCAGGATTGATGTTGTAGAGATCATTTGTACTTTGGTGAAAAGTCTGTCACCTGATGGAGCCAATGCAAGTGTAATGTCAATGGGTGTCAGTATACTGGCAAAGATGTTGAAATGGTAGCTTTTGTTGTTGCTTGCTGATCTGTTGTTGGTTATGATTCTTCTATTTAGACATGCAATTGTGTTATAATTTGGTAATGATTATCGAGCTTCAGATTCTTGTCGCTTTGCATAAAATTGCAATAAGAGTTTTGCCAGGATGTTGGAGGATTTCTTGCTGGTTTGTTAAGAGCTTTATTTGGATAGTTGAAGAAAATACATGCCTATGGGCAGATTGAACTGTTTGATTCTTTCGTAATTTTCTTTTTTAATGGTTTTTTCCTTATGAATTTTTAAGGATGATAGATGCCATTTTAGGCCACTGCACATGGTTGAGACACACACGCACTCACACACACACACACACACGCACACTCACACACACACACACACACACACACACACACACACACACACACACACACTCACACTCACACACACACACATGGAGTTCCGCAAAATTCTTCCCTATTATTTAGTTCTTGTGGAAGTTATCATTGAGGAATTTGTGTTGACCCGTTCCTTTTTATCATTTTACTGTTGTCTTTCTCTTCCTTGTCTGCTTACTCTCTTTCTTCTCTCTCGCTCTTCCTTTTCTGCTCTCTTGCTCTCTTGGACACACGTTTTTCTGTGAAATTCTTTCCTCTTGCTTTGTTCCTGTGAAAGTTGTTATTGGAGGAATTTGTGTTGATCTGTTCTTTTCTTTCATTTTAACTGTTGTCTTTCTCTTCCTTATCTGCATGCAGCTCACCATCTCATGTCACTGCAATGGCTCTAAAGACAAATATACTTGATGTAGGTTTGATTGTAAATTCAAGAGACATTGACAGATTAGATTCATCAAGGTAAATCGCAATTCAATTTTAATGGAACCTTTGAAGTTCTACTCGATAAATAAAGATAATGCTTTTCTATTGTCATATGCCCTTCTGTTACTTCATCTCCAGTTACTTTCTTTGATGCTGCCTTTGAGTGTTCCTTACATTCCTCTCATGTTTTACTGATAATATTGATCCAATACCAACCAACTGAACCAAAGGTTCTCACGTGGCCCCCCATATGTGATAATTCTATCACATATAGCTACATCGTTTCTTTTTACGAGCTAAACATTATTAAAAAAAGTTTTGCATAACTACAGCAATAATAGCACATAAACAATTTTATACTCAATAAGTATGACCATTGTTGCAAGTTACTCTTGAATTAGACTCTCTTAGCCATTTTAATCAATATAAGCATTCGGTTTTTCTCAAAATAATTTTGTAAAGTGTTCCTGGTGCATTTAAAGAGTGTTCCAGAAGAGCTTAATCAAGAAGTTTCCAAGAAGCTTGTTTTTAAAAGAATATTAAGAAATTGAACATGCCCAAATGCCATGTTTACTTAGGTTTGAAGAAGAGTGAGAATTGTTGTCTCCAGCACAGTATCAGACATGGAGACAGTTCCATTTTTTAAGTGTCCATTCATCACAGATTACATCTCAACCTCACGTGATGGGAAGAGGAGAAGTTTTAGGTTGGATTTAGAAGATTGCCCAATCTCTATACTTCCTTGATACTCAATTGTTATTTATGGCCATGTGCAACAAGAGATTCTGAGATGGTCAATTGTCTCGTATTGCATCACAATTTTTCTGCTAAATAGTTATTTTAATCTTATTTGTATCTGGGTTTCTCACCAGAGGTTCATGGTTGCTTTCTGGAAGACTTGCGAAAGTGCTCTTGATGGACTTTGAGCAGAATGATTCAAGCTGCCCGCTGAGCATTTCAGGCATGTGAGAACATTTCATCTTCTTTTTCCTTAAATATTGTTATGCACCTAGCTTTGCCATTTACCCGTAATAATAGATTATTAAGATGAAAGGAGTGGACAAGAGTTAATCAAGTAGCAAGTGCAAATCTCATTTGATATTTGTGAGGATAGTGCCCCTATAAACTCCTCAATTCAAACAGGTGAAAGATGTAGCAAACACGATTTTTTAGTAGATGATTGATAAGATAATGCTTGCTAAACATCTTGCATTTTGAGCCATATGTATTAGTTCACTGAGTGCAGTTGAAATTTGTCAACTGCTCTTGTGGACCTGCCTTAAACCAGAATAGGACTTATTTAACTCGTCTTTGATCACAAGGACAGTTGGGTTTGAACAAGAAAGATAAGAAATTAGGTTACATAGCCAAAGTGTCAAATTCCTCTACTATGTAGAAGCGATCATCCTGGGTTCTGTAATATATCTAAACTCTAACAAACATGAAATGGATGGTACTTCTATATTAATGTTATTCTTTAATTATAAGGTCATAATTGCAGCTCCTTATAGTGCATATCTGAGAATCACTCTCTTTGACCTACCCTTACCCAGAATAAGGCTTCTTTAAATTCTGTTTAGATAACAAGTGCAACTGGTTCTTGAACAAGAGTAGATGGTTACATGGCCGAGGCAACAATATCAGCTAATGTGCAGTGTTCGATATATTTCAGAATTCTTTGATATTAATGATTTCTCAGATCTTTTATGACATCATTTATTCTCGAGTCCGACCTTCATTTCTTTTTTTTTCTCCTGATTCTCCAGTGCTGGACTTCACTGAGCATCTTTTGGAAGCGGGAGTAGAAAATGATATGATCTTGGCACTTGTTATCTTCTGTCTTCAATATGTCTTAGTAAACCATGAGAACTGGAAATACAAGGAAAGGCATGTCCGCTGGAAAGTTACATTAAAGGTATTATTGATATTCTCCTCTATAACCAGATATTAACTTAGTATGACTTTTAGCAACATTGGGTAAAAAAGAATGTTGCAGTAACATGGTACTCTATATACATTCTTATCTTGCACTGATGTGGTATAGTAGCCTTTTTTCTTTTTTTTTTTTGTCCAGCCCCTGCCTGTAACTCCTTACTAAAGAATAATACTCGAGGTTCCTTTGAGTGTCCTAGTGGCAATCTTTGGATCCAACCTGTCTGATCAACATTGGAGTAGGGCAGAAATCATGTATGGTACAGTTTATTATATGTTAAGTAGTCCTTCCATTTGCAAACGACTTTTGCAGCATAGGAGATACCAATGATTTAATAATTTTGAAATTTGAAAGCTTTGAATGTCTAGTCAAATAAAACTAGAATGCTGCGAGAGATGGAAAATGTTCAAAACTCCTCAAAAGGTCTCAAACTCCTAATATATTAGAAATAGATATTGCCTCCAACATCAATCCTAAATTGCCAAAGACTAGTGAGATACATAGAGCAGAACAAGAGAGGGTACCACAAAATCTTTGTTTTTAATTAAAAACATTTTTTTTCTTCTATTTGGACTTTGCTTCAATAACTCACAAGTGACAAATAAGTGTATTCCCATTCACTACTTCATCACAAGTTACGCTTGATAAATCTTATATGCTTGTGATAGTGATGTGACGATTACTTTCCGGAACGTGTGAGATGCTTTGATGATGTCATTGTTATGGATCACTGCATATGTTCATTCCTTAACTTGGCTTTGTTCTATCAGGTCCTAGCAGTGATGAAGACATGTATTATAACAATTCCATACTTTCAAAAACTGGGTGAGATTATCCAAGACATATTACTTGGTGATTCATCCATCCACAGCACACTATTCCGGATTATATGTATAACTGCACAATCATTAGAGGTCAGCCGGATCAAAATAAATGTATTACTCATGAGCTGCGAGATTTTCTGCTCTAATCATTGGTTGCTTTCTGTTTGTGCAGAAACTCTATGTCAGCCGCCTTTATGATCCACGGGATATTGAAGGTCTAGAGCTTGCAATTTGTTCTGTGTTGGATATTCTAGCCACCATCCTCTCGGATTTTTCAAAGGCAAGTTCGATATACTAAATCTGTTTCTTTAATTTTCTCCTTTTTATCTTTCATTGTTTGTGCGAGTGTTTATGGGTGGTGGGGGTAAGGCATTTGGAGAAAGGGGTAGCGCAGTGCCTCCGTGGTCGGTACAGCCTTCAGGACTTTTAAAATGCATACTGTCTCAAAACTTCTGTTGTAGCATCCCATGGGTCCCTTTTTCCCTGCAGTGGACTTCTACATCTTCGGGTTATTTATTTGTTTATTTTAATAACTTTAAAATTTTGGATTTTTATGGAACTCAAGAGTATCCAATTCAGAAAGACTCCTTTTTGAAATTGTTCAACTTAACCCCAATTGGGAAAGTTGAGGTTAGGCGCAATTGTGGTTAGCTGAGATTTTCAGTTAAAAATTATTGATACAATCATAATTTTAGTCCTTTTATGAGAAAATTGACTTTCATTTATAAAAATTCACTTTAGTTTAAAAATATTACGAGTAGAATAAAACAAAATCGAGCAAAGTTGAGTCAAATTAAGGTTATGTAAATGGTGACTTAGTGCTTCACATTTCTTGTTATACTCATTGCATTTTAATTAATCTCTGCATCCAAAGGTTCTCAATAGCATTACCTTACCAGTTGCAGTATTCTGATTCTCTGCTAGTCGTATTCTTAAAATTGTATACAATGACTCTTATATTGATTTTTCAGGATAGTTTGTCGAACCAGCCGGTGTTTTGTCAAGCTTTGCTATCAACTGCAACAAAACCTGTTCCTGTTGTTTCTGCTGTCATATCATTAGTATCATACTTCCGTAATCCTGTACGATTTTTCTGCTATGGATTTCCATGATATTTTTGCTTTTCTCTCCTGTACTACTCATCTGCTTTGGATTCCAGTGTTATTTCACCCTTTTTTAACTCTCATCATCTCGTACATACTCATTCCTTTTTCTATTTGTACTACTTTATCTATTTATGTAATAGGGCAATTATCTAGCAAAAATCTCTAATGCAACTATTCTTCTTTCACTCTCTCTGTGTATGCAATTCATTATTAACATGAGCATGCACACTATCTTGTCCAAAGGACCAGAAGTTAAAAGATGCAGGAGAAACTATTTCTAGCTCTTGTTTGTTGTTGTCACAATCATGTTTTGGAGCAACGACACAAATGCATCATTTTGAGTTCTGAGATGGTTTCCAGCCAAAGGTGAATTGTCAAAAAGTGAGATCATCCTATTTGTGCAGGGTGGGGGCCAATCATTTGTTGGCATCCCCTAGTGCAAAACACAAGGAGAAAGGCATTTGGGAAGGAGTAGCAGAGCATTTTAAGAAATGGCTAGCTTCGTGGAAGAGGGAATATCTTTCAAAAAGTGGAAGTTTAGCTCTCATGAAGAGTATCTTCGTGAATCTCCCATTATACTTCATCTTTCTTTTCCTTATCACCATTTCAGTGGCTAAAAGAATTGAGAGTATCCAAAGAAAGTTTTTTCCGGGAAGCGATGGGAATGATGGAGAAAAGTTTAGTTTGGTAAAATGAGAGGTGGTGAAGCAACCTTTGTAGGAGGGGTGCATTGGAGTGAGATCCATGAAAGAATTTAACAATGCACTTCTTGGGAATTGGCAGTTGAGATCTAAGTCATGCGTGACTCTCTTTGGAAGAAGGTGAATGCAGCCAAGTATGGATCTAGTCATAATTGGTGGATCTCTAATGAAATTGGTGGACCTTTTAGGGTGGTGTTGTGGAAGGGGATTAGAAGCGTGTGCAAAGTTTTCTTGGGTTGTACAACTTTTATGGTGGAAATGGCACCAGAATTTCCTTCTGGCATAGTGTGGGGTGTGATTCATTTATTACAGTTTAGCCACTAATCTAGCAGTTGATAGCTGTAATAGATGAAACGGACTTGACTTAAAGAATTTAGAGTGCTAGACTGTTTCTAAACTTTGTTTTGCAGATTGGCTGTTATTAGCAACATCTTACAGGTTGGAGTGAGCTCCTAATTTGGTTATCCAATTTGGAAAGAAATATAACATTCCACCGAACTAAGATGTATTCAAATTTTGACATTTTCTTTTTCACTTTGTCAACAAGATTGTCTGTGAATTACCCTAGGTTGAAGGTTGTAATGATAGCACAAATTCTTTGGCTGCTACTATGGCCATTGCTTGGAATAGGTAGCAAAGAACTTTGTAAATCTCATTCTGTAAAGGGATTGTCCCGGATTCTAGATCCTTTAGGAAGATCCCCTTGAGTGATGCATCAAGTTTGAGTTGGCATCAAGTTTGAGTTGATCTTCCTAAGGCTGCTGGATTTGGGATATCTCACCTTAAAAGTTTACCAGCACACACATCCAAATCAAGTGTTGACAAGTTTAATTTGTCTAATCTAGATTTGTGCTATTGGTTTTCATCCTGTTTGCTGATCAACTTCTCTATTTCTCTTTGCCTCTGGTATTTGAGGTTGTCTGGGTTATGGTCGACGGTTCACACTTTTTGTTAGAAAGTGATGACTGATGAGATGCTTCCAAACTGGGATTTTGAGACTTATCTGTCAATACAACATGCTGGGGCAACTCATAGTACTAACAGCAACCCTAGGGCTCAAGAGAGTTGGGCAAGTCATTGCAGGGGTTAAAAAAATGTAATAAGATAATATTTTATAAAATATGCAGTTGTCCATATGCTCTGATATTTGGTGAGTTATAGCTTAATATGCCCCTGATTCATTCTTGCGTGCTGCCTTTTGCCTTCCTACCATCCTCTCTTTTTACGTTTGATATGGTTGCAGGTCAGATGCTTTTTAGTGCTTATTCTGCTTATGTGTACAGGCAATTCAAGTTGGTTCTACCAGACTTCTGTCTAGATTGTTTGCGATAGCTGATTTTGCAGATCCATCTTTGCTTGGGCAAACATGCTTTGGACCAGATAATAAGCAGGTATTGAGATAGGATTAAAGTTCAGCTTATTTAGCAGCTCATTACTAGTTTGTCAGTTTACTCGACTAAATTTGTCCATCTTGTTGGAGTTTTCTTGACCACCCTTTTTTTTCTTTTTCTTCAGATAGCTGATTTAAGGCTTTCGATTTGTAACATAATGTCTGAGCAGTCATTGTGGAATGAAGAGCTTTTCATTGATGTTGTCAATCTTCTTAATTCTGCTGCATGTTTTCAGGTTTGTATGGACATCATGCTGATTGGTTCATTCCTGTTAATTCCTTTACAAAATATTCATTTAATTCTTTTGCAACATGATATAAGACTTAAAAATTCTTTCAATACTTTGGTTGATTTATTTATCTTTTTTTTTTTAAACCATCATTATGTACTTGAGTCCTTTACTAGGCCTCGAAAATTTAGATTCCTTGCAATCTATGGTGATATTTTTCGATTGGCATTGCCTTCTCTTAAATCCAACAAATCCTCATTGATACTTAGAAATATAGTAACATGGTTGACTTTAGAAAACTGTCAAAAGAATTAGGTCGGAACAGGAGTATGGGAGGATTGAACTTTGATCCCAAAAGACACAAGAATCCTACTTTTAAACGATAAAGCACTAATTGGAGTGTCTACAAGTCCAACATGTGTCAAATAAGGACATGTCATCAGCATGCCTACGACATGTGTTGGACATGTGCCTGTTCATGTCTTAAAAAAAAAGATTAATTTTAATTTCAGATATGGCTTGTACATGCCGCTAATACAGCTTGGACACAGCAGCCTTTTTTTTTTTGTTGAATGTGTTAACAGAGAAAATCTTATTTTTCTTTTTTTAAAAGGTCAGAGAAATATATGCAATAAAAAATTTAAACTCTATTGTATAAGTCTAATTATATAACTTATTTTTACAGATTCTAATAATTATTTTCATATTAGTCATTATTTTGGTAATATTACGTTTATTTTTTATTTTATATGCATAATATAAGCATATTTATACATTTATATATACTTTAGACAACATTACCATGTTGTTGAAATTTCCCCCTCTTTTATCAGCATCAGACTTACAATTTTTTTTTTTTTTCTGGCCGTTCAAATTATTTACCTGGCCCTTGTAGCCCGGATATATTTTACATTTTGTATGTTCCCAAATCTAGGGAGGGTGTTAGTTGATGAAACTAGCGACGGTGTTAGTGTTAAACTAGAGTTATAGAGACTTACACCGGAATCCAGAGGGTTTAGATTGAGTAGATTGAAAACCGAATATATGAGATATAGGTTTAGCGACAGTTATCGGAATGACGAAAAAATGATTAGGTTAGATGGATAAAATATATCTAAAAGTGAACGATTTAGATATCCAGGTTCTATCATTGAAAATGATGGTAATATAAATAGAGATGTGAACCATAGGATTCAAGCGGGTCGGATGAAAAAGGGTATCTGGAGTTCTTTGCGATCGCACGATACTATTGCATTTGAAGGGAAAGTTCTATAGAACTGTGGTTAGACCTATACTATTGTATGGTACTGAGTTGTGGATTATTAAACAACGATAAGAACAAAATATGGCTGTAGCAGAAATGAAAATTTTTAGGTAGATGTGTGGAAAAACTAGTAGAGATAGAATTAGAAACGAAGAGATTTGTAACAAATTGGAAGTTAGTTCAATTGTGGATAAAATACGAGAGTGTCATCTGAGGTGGTTCGGGCATGTGCAAAGAAGACCCAAAGATGCATCGGTTAGGAGAACTGAGAACCTAAATATAGGAGATCTAGTAAAACGTAGAGGTAAACTGCTGAAAACTTAAATGTAAGTTATCCGTAAAGACATTATAGTTAAGGGTTTAGAAGAGGAGATCGTCTTGGATAGGAATGGATGGTGTAGAAAAATCTGCATAAATTAAACTAACATATTTAGATATTTATCTTTTATTCATTTATTTTTATTTTTATTTTTTCTTTTCTCTTTTTCAAATTTATCTCTCAAATGGTTGACCCCAAATATTGGGATTAAGGGTCAGTTTGTTGTTGTTGTTGTATGTTCCCAAATCTAGACTAGACATGAATGTCAAGATGAACCCTGAGCCTCAAAAGCTATAACAGTGCATCTCAGGTGTCCATGTGCTTGAGGCAATCTGGTTACATGAGTTTGCAGTGAGATTATAAGTGACCATGCCTGTGCTCTCCTTGGTAACTAATATTTTTTCTTATGTTTTAGATTTAGTGTTTTCTATTTTATTGGTTATTGCAGTAATTAAGTTAAGGTTTTTCCAGGCTCTTTTTCCATACTGAGTTGTTCTTTATCGCAGCCTGCTTTCCTTGTTTCTTTAGTTGACCCCAAAGAGAATTCAGATTGTGACAAAGATAGTTCTGATGCCATGAAGCCAAGGATGACTGAAGATTCAGTTCTATCAGACAGAGCAAGTGTAATAGATGCAATTGTGCAATATGTCCAAAGATGCACCGATCTTATCAAAAGGTTTGTTTTCTTTTGTTTCATATATTTGTTGGTGCTTCGGTGAATACCACTCTCTCTGGATCTTTCTGTTGTTTTAATGTGGCTCACAGTTGAATTGTTCAGCTTGCTAAAGGCATGAACTGTATTTTTTTCTTCTTATATATAGCAATCCTCGGATATTGCTGAGTGTCCTCAACTTCCTGAAGGCATTGTGGCAAGGGGCTGCTCAATATGCTAAGATTTTAGACTCACTGAAAAGCTCCCACATGTTCTGGGAGAAACTGTCAACCTCTATTTCTTCAGTTGCAACTTGGCAAGCTCCCCCACTTGAAAATCTGACGGAGAGGGAGGCTTTGAGCTTGGTATATAGAAATCAATGTGAATCTTCTGTTTTAGAAATAATGTCATATGACATGTTCTTGCAAAAGAAGTTATTACATGCTGAGTTGTTGGTAAAGCAAAGTACCGAATCCTTAAAGGAGAAAACTGATGCTGAAAAATCAAGAGCATCAAGTGACTACCAGCTTCAGGAAATTTTGTCTACCTGGTGTAAGAACTCAGTTATGGGCAAGCTGATTAAGTCATGTGTGCTGTGTGAATATGACACCAAAACATATCTTCGTGCAAAGGTACAAGCTAGTCCTTTTTACTTCTTATCATTGTTTTTACACTTTTGGATGAATTCCTGTAGCACCGTCTTTATTTAGGCAGTGATAATTTTGGACTCACCAGTGCATGCTAGACTGTATACCAGTGGCTTGGCTTTTCAGAGCTTTATTTGAATGCGTTTCATGCCTTTGTATTTTCTACCCATTTGGAGGATTGATGATTGTGCTTTTTAATGAGAAAAATTGCAGATTGTGTCCAGTCTAATGCTAGTGCATCTAATGAACAAATTAAAAGCTGGTGATACTGGAAGTTTGTGCCCATCATTCATTGAAAAGCTGCGTACCATCTCTGATAAGGTTTGTCGTATGGTTTATATTGATCTTTTTTCTTATAGACATGAGCTAAACATTTGCACCTTTGTATTCTTTTTCTTATGTGAGTCCCTGAGTGCAATTTCTTTCCTCCATGGTACTTTGAGTTTGAGACTGTTGCACTTTTGTGTTTGGGGGGGGGTTGGGGGTGAAAGAGGCCACTGCTTTTTGACATCTTGCTTTGCACCCTCTCATTTTCAGTTAAGAGATTTGCCTTCATTCGCTGAGTTGATGGCTAAATACTGCAAGCATGGTTATGGGTATGTCAACTCACCTCTTTCTTGAACCTTTAGTTTATCATAGGACATGTGCTATGTTCTCGGCTCTACATGTTACCTTCTTTTAGATATCTGACTTCAGTTTCTTGAAATACTATTAGTTTCTTTCAATGGACTGTAGTTGAACATGACAAAGAGGATGGTTGTCTACAAATGCAACCTCATTTTTGTTTAATTATTTAGTGCATCTTAACCCCGAGGGAGCTCAATGATATGTCTATAACTTTTATGATGCAGCTTATATATTTGGACATCTTAATTTAGGTTTCTAGTCACACCCACTTGTTGCAAAAGAAAATTGGTTTCTATACATAATGGTTGTTTTATGGAGTGATGTAACCATCATTAAAACAGATCTTGGTAGATGTAGAAGTTAATAATGAGGACTCTGTAGGTTACCAACTTTTAATCCAAAGTAAGGTCCTTTACACTGTTGGCATAAAAATAAATGGGAGCTTCCCTGCTTGATTTGCCATTTCATTTGAACCTTGCTGATTTTCCACTAAGTTCTTCTTAGTGTTATCTAGAGTTCATGCCTTTTGTTCAATTTTGTTGCAGTGAAGAGAATGACATGAGCTGTTTAATAATAAGTGATCTCTATTTTCATCTTCAAGGGGAGCTTGAAGGTCGGACAATTGATCATGGGCCGTTCAAGGATCTTACTCAATATCTTCTTGAGTTGAAGTTTCTTCAAAAGTATCAGCATAAGGATGATCATGACCTTTCTGTACCTGCCAATCATATCAAATTATTTGATCCCCAACATTTAAAGGCAGATTTGGGATTAGATTTCTGGGAACATTTGGACTGGAAAACATCCAAGTCAATTGCAGAAATGGTACTACTCTCAATGCGGGAGTTAAATTCAATGCGATTGCTAACACAAACTAAGCTGTCCGCTTTGAAGGCCTTGACGACCATCATATCTATATATGAAGAACATGTGAGTTTCAGACTGTCATATTCTTTCTTATTGTTTATGTATCTTGAACTGGATAATTATAGTCTTTATCTGTGATTATTCTGGGGAAAATTCTCTCAATTGGGGGTGGGATACCTAGGGACAAAAGAAGGGGGTGGCACAAGATTCAGGTTAGTATTGGACCATCACCAGAGAAGAGAGTACACAAATTGTACCTAAGTTCCATGATTCTAGCAATTCCATGATTCTAGCAACTAAGGGGTTGCACTTGATCTCTGGTTATTAGTGTTGAGGATAGGATCTCAGAGAATTTGGGACCTGACTAGCAGGAGATTGAGGTGCACAGAATTGGGTTTGCATTAAGTCTGTTTATTTGGCAGTGTGAAGACACATGCATGTGTCAGTTTTGATTCAACCCTCTTCTTTGGAAAATGTGGGCATGTAAATGATAATGTCAAAAGTAAAGCCTCTCAAGATTATCATTATCTATGCTCCTCTAGTTATAACTTGAACTTTAATCAGTTCTACTTTGCCAGCTGTTTTGTCCAGTTTATATGTCTATGTGTGAAGCAAAATAGTTACTCTTGTCATTCTTTTTTATTTTTTCCCCCCCTAATATGATTTCATGGTTTGGTTGTCCGTGCAGCCAAGCAAGGAGAGTTCAACTGGTAGGAGGATCCCTGAGGAACTCGTTTTCTCATGCATTGAACACACATGCAAATTTTTATCTGACACAGTAGAATCATTAGCAACTATCCTGCATGATTCTGAAGATATCCTTGAGTTCGTTGCTGCCCAAGTCGAACTACTGCTCCAACTTATTAGATCTGGATCTGAGAGGCTATCCTTACCTGTTTGCATACTTGTACTAAAGGCATCTGGCTCTGGACTGAAAGTCTTGAGTGACTTCAGGAGATCAGTCATTGGAGCAAGAATAGCAAAGCTTTTGCTTCTGTCTCTTCTCCTGGCAGTTGAGTTCTCTTGCAGAATGCCAGATGTAGATTCTGCCACATCACCTAAGCTGTCTAATGTGTGCTTGAGCCTTCTTCCTATTCTCTGTGATTGTGCCAAATTTGCTGAATATTGCACTCTTTCTTTGAGTGCAGTTGACTTGATGCTTAAGGAAATCTTGACACCTGATACATGGTTCCCTATCATAAGGGAACATCTTCAGTTGCAGTATGTAGTTCAAAAGATCCAAGATAAGAATTCTCTTGAATCCATTCCGGTAATTTTACAATTCTTATTGACCCTTGCACATAATAGAGGAGGTGCTGAAATGCTTCTTATGGCTGGTTTCTTCTCATTTCTGAGAGTGTTGTTTGCTGACCAGCCAGATGGTAAGTCTGTCACGGTTACACAAAAAGACAATGGTCTCTCCTACTTATCAGAAGATTGCAAAAAGGCTCAACCCATCTGGGGACTTGGCTTGGCTGTGATTACAGCCATG
The DNA here is from genome assembly GCA_033439265.1 of Dillenia suffruticosa. Classification (NCBI taxonomy): domain Eukaryota; kingdom Viridiplantae; phylum Streptophyta; class Magnoliopsida; order Dilleniales; family Dilleniaceae; genus Dillenia; species Dillenia suffruticosa. The sequence goes on along the minus strand of JAVTVX010000008.1, from coordinate 1,185,674 downwards.
ATTTATTCTTTAGCAGACAGTCCTTTATGCTCTGAGATGGTGGAAAGCATGATTGCTTACTTCTTCTCAGAGAAAGCTTATCTAGTATCTTACTACTTAAATGCACCAGAATTTCCAACTGGTGACCATGATAAGAAACGACCTCGTACACAAAAGCCGCAAACTTCTTTAACAGCTTTGAAAGAAACAGATCATACTCTTATGCTAATTTGTGTGCTAGCAAAACATCGAAGATCATGGGTTAGGGCCATGAAGGAAATAAATTCGCTTGATTCAGAGCTGAGAGAGAGGGTGATTCATCTTCTAGCATTCATCAGCAGAGCAAGCCAGCGAAGTGGAGATTCCACTATCAGGATGGCACCTCTCTTATGTGCCCCTGTCCTGAAGGAGGAGGTAGACTGCCTAAAGAAACCATCATTTATCAACAGCAGAAACGGATGGTTTGCTCTTGCTACATTTGTTTGTTCATCCAAACCTAAGTTAGCTGTGGACGCCAACTCAACTGCTCTTGTAGGCAAAAGCCAAGCGATTGAAGATTCAAATGGCATCTCCCCAACAAACTTCTCAGATGCAACTGCGATACAGATTTATAGAATTGCATTTCTTCTGTTGAAGTTTTTATCAATACAAGCTGAGGATGCTGCCAGAAGGGCTGAAGAGGTTGGATGTGTGGACCTTGTGCATTTTCCGGAGCTCCCTGTGCCTGAGATTTTACATGGTTTGCAGGTATTGAAAGAACTATTGCCTTCTGAACTGATAGGTGAACTGGGCAATGCTAAAAATTGTTGCTTGTGTTATCAAAGAATGAAAGTTATTGGATGGTTTATAATTTTGGTTGGTCATGTGGTTATATATGACTAATTATTTTTTGAATGCAGGATCAAGCAGTCACAATCATCACTGAGCTCTGCCAAGCCAATGAATCAAAAGAAATGCCACCTGAAGTTCAGGATGTATGTCTGTTATTACTGCAGATAATGGATCAGTCACTATATCTGGAACTTTGCGTCTCACAAATATGTGGACTGAGACCTGTTTTAGGGCGTGTTGAAGATTTCTCAAAGGAAGCTAAATTATTCTTTAAGGGTAATTTCCTTTTCCATGTTCCTAGCTTCATTTTGTACTTGAGCCTTACTTTTCTCTTGCTTTACTCGCACCAATCTTTTATTTATGTTCTCTTCTTTTGTCATGTAGCGACCGAGGGGCATTCTTTCTTGAAGTCATCATTGAGTTCCTTGAAACAAATAATGTTATTTGTGTACCCTAGCTTGTTACAAGCCGACGGCATATTGTAAAATACACTCAGGGGAGGTAAAGGCTGAAGGCTTAGAAAATTTTTAGAAAATTTTCAATTTTTCATGTTTTTTATGGACCTTGGATTTTCTTTTCAGCGGCCTCTTTGTTGCCATCAAGTAGGTGCCTACCGTGTACAGCTTTCTGTAGATTTTGCAGTAGTGATGATTTTTATTCATATGAAGTTTGCTTTCACATATATCAGAATGATATTTTCTTTTCCTTTTTTTACTTGTTTGGTTACATGTTAATGATGTGGAATAAGTCCTTTAGTTGGACTATTTCTGCTTCCACATGATACAGCATAATAATCTGACTGCAATTGACACAAAGACAGGCATCCAAAACGAAACAGTTTTTTGCTATGTTGCCCTTCTGATTATTGAGCTGGTCAGATAATTAGATTTTGTGGTCTAATTGTTACTAAGTGAAACCAAGTCTGAGAAGTACCATCCACCATTTAGCCAAGTAGTAACGAGATTTCTTGTGCTCACCCGGATGTGAGAGTTCAAAACCCCATATTCCCCTACCCTGTATCTATTTTATTCCCCCACCCCCAATGCGCCCATGCTCATATGTAGGGCCTCTGGCAGTCTAGGAAGTGAAAATATGGTATCTTTGTCTATGCTTGATTTGGTTTCTTCTGCTGATGTTGCTATTTTACTTGTTCTCAATGCCACCATATATTCGAATTTAGTTTGATTGCTTGAAAAGGACTCCTCTGGGAGTTTTTGAAAGTGGATACCCACTTCTAACCCTTGCATTTTGTTTTGGGTGATCATGGGACTTCGTATATATACAGCATTGGTGAGCATTTGCTACCATGAAAATGTCAAATGGGCATGTGATGGAACGATTTGTTTAGAAATCTCGACATTAGATTTTGGAATACAAGCTTTTTGAGTGTGCGCGCGCGCTTGTGTGTGTCTCTGTTTGGTTTGTTTTTGGCCCCCCTTTGATTTTTTAGCTACCACATGTTTGGATCTTTGCAGCATACACGTTTTTTTTTGTTCCCTTTTTTTTTCAGAAACGAAGTGGGTTGGGATTGGTGGGGGATATCTTGGAGGGGAGATTTTCCGTGCCGGTGTGTGGTGGTGGGTCTACTGATCTATCATGATAAAACGATGGCTTTGTCATTACTACACTGGGATAGCAGCATCAATATGACACTTGTTATGTAAATCCAAAGTGTATTGGCATCGGGTTGCCCCAAATTATCCGTGAATGGGTCTATGAGGTCATTTTTTCTAGATCAAATTACAAAAATGGGAAATGGGAAAGGGATTAGATAGACCCACTTTACCAAATAATCCATCGTGGGTTGCAAGGCATTTCTTACAAAGGTTTATTTTCTTCCATTCTTTTATCTTAGGACGTGTAGTAAGATATATTAGTTGGTCCAATAATTGAATATTCATGCTTCTCAAGTAAGATTTCATATTTGAATTTTGTATTTTCTTTTTGAAAAAAAAGATGTAGAAAGAGATTTGTCTTTTAAGAGACTAATTCGATTCGAATAAAATTCAATTGAATTAAACATAATTACTGGATTAAAAAAACAAAAAAAAAAAGAAGACATGGAGCGAAAGGAAGCAAGACCTACGGTATTATTTTTTTAAAAAAAAAAAACCTTTTTTTAGGTGTGTTCGATAAATATTTTTATCCTCCTAGATTTAATTTTAAGGTAAAATTTATGTAATATTTAATTCTAAAATGGGGCATAAATTACCCACTAAACAATGATATTTTATTTGTAAAATTGTTTTATATTCTAAATATATTTTTACAGTAATCTTCTTTAATTGTATATTAAACCTATATTCTCATAATTACTAAATTGGTTTCTCACCCACTAAACAAGAAAACCCCAACATTGTGGGAAGCTCTTCGTTGCTTTTGCCCATTTTAGAATCATCAATGACATTAATAATCAAATCCCAAAGTAAATTGAATGAAACGACGTCGTTTCGATTGGATATTAGTAAATAGGACCGAATAATCATGGAATATGCTCAGTGCGTGACGCGGCCTCGTGACTCTTCTCTCTCTCTCTCTCTCTCTCTCTCTCTCACACACACACATTGTAACCCAACCATAGGTTTCCCAAAACACAACCCTAGTTGCCATAACCACACAACATACTTCGAAATCTACTCTCTCTAATCTTCCAACACGTGTCCAAATCAACGGCCCAAATAACCCCTCACAAGATATTCGCAAAGCCCCCACTGATATATAACCCCTCCGCCCCCCCTTCTCCCTTACTCAATCCAAACCCTAACTCTTCACACACGTTGAAAAAAAGAAACTTAGAAAGATGCCGAACCCTAAAGTTTTCTTTGACATGACCATCGGCGGAGCACCGGCCGGAAGAATTGTGATGGAGCTCTACGCGGACGTCGTTCCCCGTACCTCCGAGAACTTCCGTGCTCTCTGCACCGGCGAGAAAGGAGTCGGACGCAGCGGTAAGCCTCTCCACTACAAAGGATCTAGCTTCCACAGAGTCATCCCAGGCTTCATGTGCCAGGGCGGCGATTTCACCGCCGGAAATGGTACTGGAGGCGAGTCGATCTACGGATCGAAGTTCGCCGATGAGAACTTCATCAAGAAGCACACCGGCCCCGGAGTTCTCTCCATGGCGAATGCTGGACCTGGAACTAATGGATCGCAGTTCTTCGTCTGTACCGCCAAGACTGAGTGGCTTGACGGAAAGCATGTTGTCTTCGGTCAGATCGTGGAAGGTATGGATGTTGTGAAGGCGGTGGAGAAGGTCGGATCTCAGAGCGGCAGGACTTCGAAGCCAGTGGTGATCGCGGACTGCGGTCAACTCTCTTAAACCCTGGGAAAAATATGATCTTTGATCTTGATCTCTCTGATGTGATGTGAAGTGATCTGTTCTGTTCTGTTCTGTCTTATGTTTGTCCTTAGTTTTGCTTTCTTCGTTTGAACTAATGCTTGTGTGATGGCGGTTGTAATGACGGTGGTTATGGTGTTTCTTTTTAGGGTTTATCGGAGAGGAGGGTGTTTTGGTGTTTCTCTAAAAGACTGTTTTATGTGCTTGGATTGAAACTACAATACTAAGAGCTTTTCTTTACCTAATAATCTCTCTCTCTCTCTCTCTCTCTCTCGAACTTTTGAGGGTACAAAACTGCGAACCATTCGAACTCCAGATCTCAGAAATATGGGACAAAAATGTCAGTTCTGGTTTTTATTTTTAATTTTTTGGGAGCTGGGCTATTATCCCTGATATTTTATAAGTCAAACGGTTTTGTATGATCGGGCTATTAAAACGCAGCGTTTTGGGTTTTGTACAGAGGGCTGAGAGGTCTCCCTTCTCCATTTTCTCATTGCCATAGACTTGGCATGCTTTGGTGTATGACGTCATTTGTACCTTTTCTCCTTTTCAGTTCTTGGATCTGAGGATCTTGCAGGTCCGTCATTTTATAAAAATAAAAATCTGGAATATTTAAAAGCACAAAGAGAAGAGGGAGTGGGGTCTTGATTGAATCGGATACTGGGGGCTTTGGAGGGGCGGTGACTTTTGGCTGACAACTTGGAATGGAATCATTGGAAGAAGTTTCATGTATTGGGTTGTTAAAATACTGCTCACTCTCACACTCCCCCCCCCCCCCAAAAAAAAAAACCCCTTTCCTCTTCGTTTTTTTTTTTTGGGGTGAATTTTCCTCTTCCTCTTCTTTGTTCCTACTTTCCTTTCCTTTTCTTTTGTTACAATACATTAAGATTTGAATTCGGAATCATAAAAGGGACTGAGAAATAGCAGCGGTGACCACAAAACTGATCCTCTTTCTTTGTTTTATCAATATGGAATTAGATGCTGTGGTGGGGTAGAGTTGGCTATAGCTCATTTTGATTTTACCAAAGACTAGTGGGGTCACCCTCGTTGCCTCAGTCCTTAAGGGTCCAATAAACTCAGTTTGATTTTGCATGTCCACTGTCAACATTTGATCTCAGGGCTGTAGTACTTTTGGAGGGGCCTTTTTAATCCCCCCCCCCCCCCCCCCCAAAAATTAGGGATATAATGGCAACAGTTTGTAATTACTTTTTAGAAAATTCTAGTTTGATTTTTATTTGAAAATAAATATTTTTTAAGATAAGTTTAATCATGCATATATATTTTAGTATTATCAGACATTAACTCATCAATAGTTTATCTTAGAAACAGGAGCCAGAACCATTTTCACAGTTACAGTTCTGGTTTTTAGTTTGGTTCAATTCGTTAGTCTTGTCTTAACTCATTTGAATTTATTTATCATTTAGAGAAAATATTTGTTTTAGTTCAATAGGAGGCTTTGAACATAAGACTACATACTTAGAAACAACTCTCTTGTATGTAACCACTAAATATATTGAGTCATTACTTATTCAAAGTGGAATTGAACTAGAATCGAATGATTACAATAGTCGATCTGGAGTTTCATCTCGATTAATCCAGATCAATCCGATTGAAACTCCTCTAAAGGGGTAGGAGTTTTTCAACATAATCGATTGGATATCCAAATTGTGAGTCAAATTCATAATCTTGATTAAAGAATACAGTGATCTACTTGTTGCATCAATTGTCCGATGGTATCGGAACTATTCTAGGCGTGATGCTCAAACTAGAACTTGTTCTTTTAAAAGAATTCATAGATTGCATAATTGCCTATGCTAACTTATTGAGAGGACTCCTGCGTTTTAGAGAAAACTTGACCATCATATATTAGACCAGTTATCAAATTTTCAAATTGACTTAAAGCTTGACATAAGAATAATCTATCCTCAAAATAGTGGTGGGGTCTGCATGACTCCATCTTAAAAGATATGGAACTCACTATCATATCTAAATATAAATTTTATTTTATTTTATTTATATTTGTAGGCCAATGTAAAATATTTTTATATAAAATAGAAATAATCAATTTTTTTTTTATTAATGACTTGTTTAGGTTAGGTTTACTTTTTTCGTAAACTATTGGTATTCAATAGTCATATTATATCCGATTAATTGATTGGAATTAAGTTATACTTTTAAAAAAATAAAACTCTTGGTATCTATTTTTGTTATATATAAAATTTGAATTTAAAATTTTACTTAAATTGTATTAATATTCAGTTATCTAATCAATTACGAGTTAGTATTAGGTTTATCATTAGCACCCAAAAAAAATTAGGTTTATTATTCAAAGATATTACCCAAGTCTAGATTGGACCCATTTGGGTTGGAGTTCGATTGGTGGGGGAGAAGGAGAACCATCCCTCAACAAGAGAAGGCCACATGGGCCTGGTGAGGGCTCTCAATTGATTGGATTTTCTAATTTCATAATTATGTTTGGTTGGGTTGCCTTGACTGACTTGGCAAGTTCAAAATTCCAACATGATTGGTCAAGGGGTGTGTCTTTCTTTATTTATCTTTTTGGCATAATTACTTGATTGAAAACAAAATTAAATGAAGAACAACTCAATCGATTTTTATTTGTGTTTTGGCTTGAGTGATGACACCATAAAAATATTGACAACTCTTGCATGGGGTCTGTTGGGATTGAATTGGGGAGCTCCAGTGAGATTGAACTTCCTCTGCAAGATAACATACCTACAATTTTGTTCTTCAAAGACAAGATCCAATTTTTGATATTGGGGTTTGCTTAATTAACACATTTGGAAAATATTGTGTTTTGGGACTTTGGGTTCCATTTATCCGGATTGAGTATTGATTTGGATTTCAAGGGTCCGAACAATTTAATTATCACTCACCCTAATAAAATTTGATTCAACTCAAAATATTTTATTAAATTTTGTTGATTTTTATCATGTAACAATGTGAATAATTTAATCACGACACTATTTATATCTAGATCAATGTCATAATATATACTATATCATCAATGGACAGTCGGTCTAATAGAATAGAAGTATTAAATTTCTTAACTAAATCTCAGATTCAAAATATAAAAATAAAAAAAATTACGTTGAAAGAACTACTTACTAAATATAGCTCCTATAAACGGTCAAATCGAATTAATTAAAATATGATTCTGATTTAGTCGAGACATAACTTCAAATACGAATAAAGAAAAAAAAAATACTTCACGTATGTTTTTCTTTCTTCTCCTTATTATTATTTTTTTAAAACGATGGTTTTGTCTCAAAACATCTCGGGTGTCATGTGTTAGGGGAGGCTCCTTGTGTGAAGTATGCCTTAGCCATAATCCCACATGCACTCATTACTTCATTTTTTTGGTTTATTCACTCATTACTTCATTGTCTACACTAATTACTTCCCATTACGATGCTAACGCATGGGGTCATGTTTTCCAAAGGCTAATAGTTCAACGACTTGCATTTAAATTTCCAGGAAACTACTAAAAAAATATACTTCTTCTTAAATAATATTCAAAATTCAAATCTAACTAATTATATATATTATTCATATGCTTAAAAATTAATTTAAAATACTTGCGTGATATTTATGGTTTGGGTTATTCTATGTTCAATAATTTTATAAATATTTTAAGAAAAGACGATCGACGTTATATGATCAAAATAAAATAAAATAAAAGATAAAACCTCTTCCCATTTTCTAAAACATTATGTAATCCTTTACTATTTAATCATAATTCTTATTTAATCATGGTTAATCTTTTTATTTTTAATAAATCACACGTCTCTGATAATCATATTGGATTTGATTAAATCTGAATTGAGTCGCATTGGACCTTAGAGCAAAACTCTCTCGATATCTATTTTGTTCATATACAAAATTTAAATTTAATATTTTATTTAAAAAATATCAGTATCCAACTATTTGACTAACTATATATCGGTTAATCATCGTTAATCTAACTAAGCACAAAGCTACCAACCATAATTATGGTCCATGGTTAAGTAATCCCAACCTTTTTTCTTTTTTTTTTTTAATTTTTTTTTTCATATTTTCCCCCCTTTAAATGAAAGTTTATGGGGGAAAATACAAATACTTAATAGTCGAAAAAAGTGTGAAATTTGGCGTAACATTGAATTGCTTTTTTGATGACCTTGAGATCTCTTTACAAAAATATAAGGAAAGACCGTGTATATATATGTTCATCCTCTCTCTATTGTTACACTAAATTGGGTAGTATTTTATGTATCGGGTGAATCCTAAAAAAAATAAAAATATGAAAAATCTAAACTTTAATTATAATAATAATGCTTGAACATATTAAACATTATATATTATCTGAAAACTTCTAATCGAACTTGGTTACTATATTGCTTATCTCTATCATACTGAAGGGATGATAAAGATTTTCATCAAATTTTATTATAGCATTCTAAACAAATTTTTAAATATCGAAGAGATTAAAAATGTTATAAAAATTTATAGATAGTATGGATTTAAAATATCGATAATATCATATTAATCACCATCAAAACAATACAAAATTTTGAATAAAAGTTACCATAAAGTAGTATTCATCTTTCATAGTAATAATATCTTGAGATTTATGGCTACCGTAATAACAAAATGATCGCTACAAAATGATCGTTATAATTGATACGTAACATCCATTTATCTTTCTAATTTATGGTATTTATTTATTTTTTATTATAGAAGATTTGTAAATTGAAATTTATAAAATTTTGAATAACGCTTCTTAATATAATTATTAAATAAATAATTTTTTTTGATAAATCACATGTATCTGATAAATTACTTTATTAAATTTAGTTCGAATCAAATTAAAATTTTAAGATATAAAACTCTTTTAACATATATTTTTTTTATTTATAAAACTCGAATTTAAAATTTTAATTAGAAAATTATAATGTGCCGTCACTAAATACGCGTCGGTCCCATTTGGGATGTAATTGGACTTCCTAAATTAAATAACTTATCTTATAAACATTTAAATCTACTTTTTTTTAAAAAAAAAAGTTAGTTAAATAAAAAACTATTAGACTACATTTACATAGACAATCAACTTCACTAAAGGTAAATAATTATTAGAAAAATATAATCATAATTAATTTAGGAAAATCAAAATTAGAAAAAAAAAGATATAAACATGCGTATTTCAATAAAGGATAAACTAATTAATCGAAAATTGATTTAGTAAAAAATATATTAAGATTTTTTAATTATGATTTTAGATTCGAATCATAAAATTAAAAAAAACTACACTGGAAGCTCTTTTTAATATGATTATAATTATATTTTGAATCAGATTAATTAGAATATGTGTAACTCTAACACCAGGAAAAAAAAAAAAGAATAAACCAAAGATTAACTTTCTTGATGGGCTTTGTTGTCATCCAGCTCAGCACTTGTCTCACAGTTCGCACACAGAGACGCACCCAAAGCCCAATTCAGATTATCATGAAAATCGATCTGTCCTCCTCTAATCTGCCCAATCGTCTCTTGCCACGTAGATAGTCACTTTATCTTTCAAATATTAAAGTACTCAGCGGCGCTCCAACTTAATCCTGCGTTCTGCGAAGCAGGGGATTATTTCGTGACTCATTTGTTAAGTAGGCGACAAAGAAACAACTCTCCCTCTCTCTCTCTCTCTCTCTCTCTCTCTCTCTCTCTCTAGTTTTCGTCAAAAAAGGGTTTTAGATCTCTCTCTCTCTCTCTCTCTTTTCTCTCCTGAAACACCGTCGTATACGTCTCTAAGAGAGAGAGAAAGAGAGAGAGAGAGAGACAACATTTGTATTGATCGTGTTGGGGAATCAAGTAAAGTTTGAGGAGAGAAATTTGCGTGATGCAAATTTGTGTGGTATTGGCGGGAAGTCAGTGCAATTTGATTCATCGTCTTCGTTTTTGTCTTCTTGTAAATTATTATTGCTTTTGATTTTAGACAGAGAGAGAGAAGACATTGGAGATTAAGAAAGAAGAAGAAGAAGACTGAAATCTAGAGAGAGAAAGAAGAGAGATGGGGATGTCGGACAATGAGAAAGGATTGATTTTGGCGATATCATCGAGCGTGTTCATAGGTACCAGCTTCATTTTGAAGAAGAAAGGTCTCAAGCGTGCTGCTGCTTCTGGTACTCGTGCAGGTTTGTCCCAGAATTGAAAATTCAAAATTTTCAATCTTTGATGTCTTTAAGGTTGTTATGGCTTACAATTGACTTCTATTTTTCCTTTTTTTTTTGTTGAAAATTTTATTTCTTTGGGGGTATTAGATAAAGCGACTTTGACATCGTCTATGACAATTGATTGGCGGAGATTTTAGGGTTTAATTCAGTTTAAGAAGAGGATAGACTTTTGGCGGGGTGGGGCTACAATTGTTGTACAAGTTTTCTGGTACTACTTATGTATGATGACGATGACGATGTGCATGTGACGAATTTTTCTAAGTGTTTTGTTTTATGGGTACCTAATTTAAGGAACATGTTGAGGATATCACTCCATTAATCCAATGTTAGATGGGTTGAATTTCCAAGTTCATCTTATTGAGATCTAATGTTTTCCTCTTTCGCCATCTTGGATCGAAAAATTTTGGTTTGTCATTCTGCTGAATCTCTCCCTAGGCAATGAGTTTCCAAAAGCCCCCCTCTCTACACGACTAGTGTTACTTTCCCTGGCTGAGCTGTTTTCAGGTCTGTGATGCCTATCTGACGTCATAAGTATCAATCGCATACTATGGTTTCTTATAGACAGTTGTGTGTCATGGGGGCATTATTTTGTATAACTTGGTGAGCTTTTGAAGTAAAGCAGGAAGAAGAAGAAGTGGTTTAAGCATATCTTGATATTACCTACTGAATTTTAGAGCGTACTGGATCCTGATCTGAGAATTAGTTCTTTATCTTTACTGGAAGTATTGATCGAAAGATTTTCTTATGAACTTGAAAAGTTTTGGCACTCGACTGATGCATAGATAGTGCTTATTCTAGATGCTAAGCTCTTTTATCACTAAAAGTACAATTTTTGGTCAAGTCCTGTAACAAGTGCAACCCTTGTTTATTTGCTACCCTCTGGGTTTGTTGTCCTGAGCTGGAGGAAGTTGTCAAGGCATGAAGGCCCGGATGTTTCAGGAAATGGACTGGCTGTGTAAGTTTACTATTAAATCTCAGGGCTCTACCGAGGATGGAAGGCGGAGTATGGTGTTGAGAGGGGGAGGTTTTAATGATACCCATCTGATGCCTTTCCATTAATCCATCCTATATTTTATCTCTAATTGAAATCCCATTCATCGAATTTCTGGATTTAGTGGCATTAAAGCTGGTTGGGTTTTCTTATATTGAGTTATGTCCTGGGTGTTTGAACTTTTTGTCAAAGATATTTCTTTGTCAAATATGTTTATCTTCCTTTGACCGGGACTGATTTCCATCCTTCTAAAATTGTAGGAAGTGGAGGCTATACATACCTAATGGAGCCTCTTTGGTGGGCAGGAATGGTGACAAGTAAGATAAGGAATTCAGTTGAAATAGTCTTCTCTTGTTAACGAAAATTTTGTAGGGTTATCATCTCAATCTGCCCATAAAAATTTGCCTTGAATTTTCTGGAATAACAGTGATCCTTGGAGAGGTAGCAAATTTTGTCGCTTATGTTTATGCTCCAGCCATGTTGGTGACTCCTCTTGGTGCACTAAGTATTATTGTCAGGTAACAATGTTGTCACCGTAATTGTTAGTATTCACGGCTCTTCAAGCAATCGTAATATTAAATTTCAATACATTTGATAGTTTTTTAGAACTAACAGCTTTCATGAAATTGAAAAGTGCTGTTTTAGCACATTTCATGTTGAAGGAACGTCTAAGAAAAATGGGCATTGTGGGTTGTGTAACCTGCATTGTGGGTTCAATAGTGATTGTTCTCCATGCACCTCAGGAGCATACTCCAGATTCTGTTCTAGAAATCTGGAAACTGGCTACTGAACCAGGTTCTCTTGAATAAAACCTTCTTATATTGGATTTTTTTACCTCTCTCTCGCAAAACCTAGACTAATAAGAACTGTTATTTATTTTGCCCGTTTTCAACAGCTTTTCTGATATATGTGGCGGCTACAACATCAATAGTGCTCGCTCTGATTTTGTACTTTGAACCACGCTATGGACAGACAAACATATTGGTCTATCTGGGTATCTGTTCTTTAATTGGTGCAATTACAGTAAGTATTCCTTCATTGTATAAATTATTTCTTATCAATGCTGTTCTCTAGTTGTATAGCTTCTTGCACGAGCAAACCTTTACTTCTGTACTAAGTGCAATCTTCCTTTTCCTTTTTCCAGGTTGTCAGTATAAAGGCCATTGGAATTGCAATAAAGCTGACACTTGAAGGAGTAAGTCAAGTTGCATATCCACAAACTTGGTTCTTTGTTATGGTTTCTGCAGTTTGTGTCATCACACAACTAAACTACCTCAACAAGGTAACTGACTTGTGTAACAACTGCTTCTTTTTTTATATATAATTTAAATTTATTTATTTATTTATTTATTTCAATAGCTGTTCTGCTCATTTTTCTGCACTATAGGAGCAACTTGAATTCATTTTCCTGAAACTGCTATCCATTTTGATATTTAAAATGTTTTTTCCTTTGGAATGACAATGTATTGTCTTAAAATGACTTTACGTGATAAGATATTTCCAAGCATTTCAGTTCAAATTATTGGATCACGAGTTTGATTGTGTCCTACATTTCTTTGTTATTATATTGTTTATCCTCTATTGTATCTTATGTTAATCAGATACAATGAACTGTAGAAATTGAATGGGTTGTCCCAAATTTTGGACATTTGTACACTGATGTCATGTCTGGCCTGCCTTAGATTCTGATGCTTCCCTATTTCTACCACTGCTTGAAAACATTTTGTGAAATTTATTGTTTAAACTTTGAAAGATTACAATTTACACATTTGTCAGGGCAGTTGAAGGAACTCACTTTTTGCATGATAACTTGGACACTAGGAAGCACATTTTGGATTTTCCCCCCCTTACAACATTATATTTGTAGCAATGCCATGCAATGTTGAACATTTCTTGTTGTGGGAGCTGTTGTATGTTGGTCCAGTGTTTTGTTGAACATGTGATTTCATATACTATGTTTTCTGTTTCCAGGCACTGGATACATTCAATGCATTACTTGTTTCTCCAATATACTATGTGATCTTCACAACTCTGACAATAGTTGCAAGTGCAATAATGTTCAAGGTTTGTCCTTCATTTATCCTAGTAGAAAATTTCAATTAATATACTTTCAATTCTTCACTACTAAGTTCTTTCTTCTCCTATGTTTGTGGTATAGGATTGGTCGGGTCAGAATGCAAGCAGCATAGCATCTGAGCTATGTGGATTTGTCACGGTACTTGCAGGAACAATAATATTGCATGCAACACGGGAGGATCAAACTCCTGAAATTGGTATTGAAAGACCTAAATTTTTAATTCTTGCCCTCATCCTCTTACTTTCTTTTTCCCCCTCATTTGGTGTTTCCATACATCCACACATTATGGAATTGAATGATTGGTTGAAGACCAACCGGCAGAGTACATAATCTTAATTAAACGACAGGTTATTGAAATGGATCTGCTAGTTGGTATCTTATATGTTCCATCTGTATTGATAGTTTCCTTCCCCAATGGAAGCCGGAGGAGTTAAATTTATAATACAGAATGATTTATGCGGGCTTTTACCGGGTCAGGTTGCATAAAGTGTTTCTCTTATTGTTGTCGGTGAAATATTCTGCCTTCAGAGTAAGGTTTTAGTTTAATGAAAAGATGTTGAGGAGATAACTGATTTCTAGCCAAAAAAGTACGGTCAGCTTCATCAAAGATACCAGGGAGAATCTTCTCCTTGATATATATATATTTTTTGGCTTTTAAATGACTGCATCCTCGGACTGTTGTGTCCTGATTGACTCATCAAGCTCTAGAGGTCCTTGCTCCATAAAATTTTGGGATATCCTTCAAAGATGTCTTTTTCTTTCTTTTTCTTTGACTGACCCGCAAGCTCAGTTACCATATGTCGATCAACTATTGGGTTAATGGTGATGACTATTGATCTAAAATTTTCTGGCTAGTTCTTTGACAACGTAAGTTCCTGGTCAGCAGTCAATTCATTTGCACCTGTCTGGTGTACATCTATCTTATATTTTTGGGTAAGCGCACGTCATGAATGACAACCAGAAATTTTCTTCAAAACAAAGAACTTGGGCTTGTCTGAAAGAAAGGGAAGTCTTGTCATGTGGTTGTAGGGCTGAATGTTTGGAGAGTAATATGCCATGAAATGAGAAAGACAGGCGGACCACTGCCTCCCACTTCCTGCCTCTCTCTCTCTCTCTCTCTCTCTCTCTCTCTCTCTCTCTCTCTCTCTCCCTCCCCCCTTGAGAGGCTCTAGGACTGGTCTGAATGGTGGTTGAATTATGTTTATTTTGGGCCGTCTTTTTTATATGTTTAAGTAGGACTTGGTGTTTATTTTGGGCTGTCTTTGAGCTGTCCTTTTTATGTTTATGTAGGACTAAGTGTGTGCTTCCTTTTTCTTGGCAGGAACCGTGACATACTATGTTAGTGAGGATGCTATAAAGAGTTTTGCAAGTGAACATTTGATATCCATACATTATACAGATTATTTTGGAGAATAAAGGATTCACTTGAAACATAGGAATCAAACTTTAAACCTATCCCCAGGTAACAACGTGAAGCAAGGTAGCGATGCAATCATAGAGACCGAATATGAGCATGGCATCATTCACATGGCATCATTCACATGGCATCATTCACATCTTTTTGGGGACTTAGGGTGGGATGCTGGTTTGTTTAGAGCTTAGCTTGCTGGATGAGCCATTTCTTGACAAGCTCTGGTGATGATTCTCTGGATCCGGAGATGTAAGCAGCCAATCAAAGTGAGTTTGGCGGCATAGAGTATTCTGTGTGAGGCAACTGCAAATTGATTTTCCGGCATTATTTATTTTCTCTGCTTTCCCTGATTACTGTTTGCTTGTGAGACTTGTACTGAATTTTGGTTTTCACATTTAGGAAGGTTGCTCTTAGGGGTTATTGAGTTGTTTTCTGCTTCCAGTCATTTGTAGGAAGGGTTGTAGTTTGTCCTTGTGAGAAATACAAAGAGCGTTGTTTTGAAGACTCCTCTTGCCACTCACACACACAAGCTAGTGAACAAGAACAACCTTAATAATACAAAACAAACATAGATTGTTCTTACCTTTCCCCTAGTATTTGATACCTCTGAAGATTGTGGCCGACACAAATTTTGAACATTCAAATTTAAATTTCGGATAGTCTATCTCTCTATACCTATGATGCCCATGAGAACGACAAAGAATTCTAAAATGTCACGGAACATCTTTAATAAATTAAAATAATTATTAGGATTAATAGTTTCATGCCAAACATAATTTTATCAGATAAAATTGACAATTATATAAATTTTATTTTAAAAATAATATAATATAAATATTAATAATGGTAATCATATTTATTTTAGAATTTAAATCAATAAGGGTATTAAATTTTAATTCTGATTTCGATTCTTAATATTTTTTATTTTGATTTTCAAGTGCAAACCAAACGCTCCCTTAAGAATTCTCCCTTTTTACTATGGGTTTTCACTTTGACATTTTACTTTTAGTGATGGATTAAAATTTCAATCTTTTTCACAAAATTTGACAACTCAAAGTTAAATAAATTCAAAAATAAAAGTTCATTATCAAAGTACAAATTTATATCTAGAATTATGCTATGAAGAAAAAGAAATATATATTATTTATAAAATGATTAGAATTTTTTTGACAGAAAATACTGAATATAAATATTAGTATACTTGACATGTTCTTAGCATCATGAAAAATAAAGCGAAAAAAATACTCTATGAATGTAAGGCTGAGTGCAAATAACCCATAAACTCTTTTTTTTTTTTTTTTAAATATACAATCATTATTTGGTAATTACGTTGATCCCGATTAAATCAGCTTTGAATCGACTTGGGTTTTTAAAAGATAAAATTTTTCTGATATCTGTTTTTTCTATAAACAAAGATTAAAACCGAAATTTTATTTAAAAGATAAATGATAATATTATCATAAGTATTGTCACCGTACAATCTTATCTTTATTATCCCATCAAATATAAAAATTTTAATATATTCTCATAAAAATGTTCTCTATAAAATATTATTGTAAAAAAATATATTGATACTATAATTTTATTAATTAACGTTAAAAGAAAAAGATCAATATATATACCTTTTAATAATCCATGGGATTCCGTTACATTAAAGAAGGATTCGGTACTCAAAAAGGGAAATATTATTAATAAAAAACAGGAAAAAGAAAAATAGAAACCTTCCATTTTCCTATTCATCTTGATTTGGGAATTCCCTTTTTACTTCTAATTTCCACCGTCGATCCAAATCGAATTCCCTGGCTATATAAACCCCTTCATTCTCTCTTCGCTGTCGCACTACGCAATCCCAAATTCTAAGAGAGAGAGAGAGAGAGAGAGAGATGGCAGCGACACTATCATCAACGTCGGCTTGGGCAAAACCAGGTGCTTGGGCTCTCGATTCTGAAGAACACGAAGAGGAACTCAAACTCCAGAAACAAGAAGAGGATGAAAAGAAAGCTTACGGCTTTCGTGGGTCAGCCGAGCCGGAGCCTTTGGCCGATTTCCCTTCACTTTCAACCGCGGTAGCCTCCAAGCCGAAGAAGAAGAAAGGCCAAACGCTATCCCTAGCCGAATTCACCACCACAACCTCCTTCTCAGCCAAATCATCATCGGCGGCTCAATCTCAAGGGCTCACTCCAGAGGAATTGTTGGCTCTTCCGACAGGGCCACGTCAGCGCACCGCCGAGGAATTGGACCGGTCGAGACTTGGCGGAGGATTCAAAAACTACGGGGGAGGTAATCGTTATGGGAATAATGAGGATTCTGGAAACCCTAGATGGGGTTCTAGGGTTTCTGATGAGAATAAGAGGGGTGGAGGTTTCAGGGATTTGAATAGGGACAACGGGCCTTCTAGGGCTGATGAGGTTGATGATTGGGGTGCAATGAAGAAATCATCGAGTGGGTTAGGGTTTGAGAGGAGAGAGAAAGGTTGGTTTGGCGATTCGCAGTCGAGAGCTGATGAATCTGACAATTGGGTATCCAATAAGCCTCCGAGTTTTGGCGGTTCTGAAGGGAGGAGAGAGAGGAGTGGTTTTGGGTTTGATGGGCATAGAGAGAGAAGAAGTGCTTTTGATTCATATAACAGGGATTCTTCAAATGGGGTTGATTCAGATAACTGGATGAAGAAGAAGGAAGAGAGTAATGGGAATGACAGTAATGATGGGAGTGTGAGTGCGAGGCCAAAGCTGGTTTTGCAGCCAAGAACACTTCCTGTGAATAATGGTAGTAATGGGAGCAACGTAACTGCAAGTGTGGTGAAGCCGAAGGGTTCAAATCCATTTGGCGAAGCGAGGCCGAGAGAGGAGGTGTTGGCAGAGAAGGGACAGGATTGGAAAAAGATTGATGGGCAGCTCGAGTCTGTTAAGATTGCGGATGTGCGGAATCCGAAGAACAGTTTTGGCACTGGGAATGGAAGGGGGAACTTGCCAGAGAGTCGGACTGAGAGGAGCTGGAGGAAGCCGGACTCGGTTGATTCTCGTCCTCAGAGGTCTGTTTATCTTGCTTAAAAATTTCTAATTTTATTGTTATAGTCTATTGTCATTGTATTTGCTTTTGTTATTGGGGACAGTTATCGTAGTATTGACTTTTTAATTGTCTCTTGATTGGCTGCCATTGTTGGTTTCCTTTTGTTACACTTAATAGCAGTGTATTGCGAAGATTCTTGTCATAAGGAATGAATGCCATAAGGGATAATTGTCATTAGGGATACTTGTTATCCAGTTTTCTTAATTATGTTGATTGGCTGGGATTGTTGGTGTGGCACACTTAATTGCTGTGTATTTTGAAGATTCTTGTCATGAGGTTATACCGTTTCAAGATTTGGAACAGTTAGTTCAAGATTTGTATGGTAGAGCTTTTCTAGCTTGCTTGGATGTTTCAATCAGTTCAGTACTAAATTCTAACCCATGGGATAGGAAACAATGATAATGAAAAGGATAGATATTATATTTGGGATTAAGGTCTAGGTTGTTGTCGTTGTTGTTATTGTTGTATTAGATATCTCATGTTTGAATTATGACTTGTATAGTGGGAAGTAGTTGTTCGCTGCGATATGTGCCTGTGTTGCAGCTTTTTCTGCTTTTATTGAGTGACAATTACACAATCATCGTCTTCTGGGGCATATTATATTGGTTTCCCTCTTCATCTTAAAATAAACTTTTTGGTTTCTTTTTCTTATTTTTTATTGGTCAAAATGGTCACTAGCTGATTTCTGTCATATAATTTGCAAGGTTCGATAGGTTCTTTTGTAAATAACTGAGTAAGTAGCCATCCATGAATGCAGCAGCTAGTTTGTGCAAATCAATAGTGCATTTATCATGTTTGTTGCTTGAGAAACATGGCGCATGTTTTCGAAAGTGCACTTAATCTGATGGTCTTATTTCATGTTATGAAGAGACATGCTGACAGGTACAAGTATAAAAAAGCGGACGATTTTGTTTATGTACCATGTTATGAGTGTAGATTTTAGTTACTTACATCAAGTTTTGTGCAGATCAGAAAACACATTTGTTGGACTCCAGTGTCGAAAAAGTTAAATTATGATACAAATTGATGCTTATGATACAGATTTGAGTGTTCACAGATATCTGCATTGGACTTTAGTGCACTAACTGAATTCCTCTTTGCCAATAGGTCAGAATAACAAATCAACTTGTAAAAGTTACTTCCTGGAAAAATAAGACAGATTAAGCTGTGAAGTGATAACCGTTTGCTTTGGGTGATTTAAAGCTTCATATGTCTTGAGTATTCACTATTGAGTTGTGCTTCAAGAAAATTACTTTTCTCAACTTAGTCTTAATTATTTTATAGATAGGACATCAAAGATAAGAGAACATCTTAAAATCATTAACGATCCATTTTCTGCAAGTTGTCTTATTTTATTAATTGTTTTGCTATGATATCCAAGC
Organism: Dillenia suffruticosa; assembly: GCA_033439265.1. Classification (NCBI taxonomy): domain Eukaryota; kingdom Viridiplantae; phylum Streptophyta; class Magnoliopsida; order Dilleniales; family Dilleniaceae; genus Dillenia; species Dillenia suffruticosa. The sequence continues at coordinate 1,166,376 of JAVTVX010000008.1, read as the reverse complement.
TTCATTACATCATGGGATTTTTTTTCCCCATTCATTGCTTTAGGATCATTGGTGTGGACTTGCATGCATGACAGGTTCCTTGAATTTTTGGTATTTTAATTGGTTGTGAATGCATCTTTCTGTTGATATGAGCTGGCTTAACCTGTGACGCACATTACCACCTTTTGGTTACATGGGTGCACCTCTGTGTTATATGGGGCTCCGATGTTTCCTGCCAGCTGTAGCATTGCTATGAATGAAATGGTCTTTTATTTACTATTTTTGAGAAGCATGAATAGTGACTGTAGTTTTAACCTCAGAGAATGATATCGATCTATCAAGTTCTTATAAGAAATTTTCTGTTCTTCCCCTCTTTATTTATACTGTCTTTTTTTTTAATTTTCCATTTGATTCTGGAAATCAAGATGCTAAGCATTTTTGTTTTCATATTACTGCTCTGGTGCAGTTCTGGCAGTGCTGAGAAAGTTGAAGATGAGCCTGTTGAAGACAATTAGATCACGCACACAAGAGCAGTGGATGCTGGATAATTTCAGAATTGTTTGAAAGTTAGGTCAATTGCAGCTGAAATTATTGGACTGATGACTTATTGGAACTTTTTGTTTTTGTTCTTTTTGTTATTTAATATAATTTTGTTGGAGCTGATAATGTTTTGGGATGCAGAACACTAGACAATTTTTGGTAGACGATTGTGTTTCTCGGCCCTATTGGCTTGTGTATTTGGAGTTGGGATACAATTTTTCTTTTTTTGGTTATTTTTATTATTTGCCCTCCACAATTTTGTTACTTGTGCCGAGCAAAAGTGCCTATTTTAGAGGATAGGATTTGATAAACCAAGTAATGTAAGGATTTTGATTTGGTTAGTGGGTGATTGTTCACTTGTCTTATGGCTTATTTAGATTCCTTTACCTAGTATGTTTCTTGTGGCATTTTGCCATGTTATGGGTTTGGCCAAACAAAAGCTTTTGTAGCCACGCAACTATTAGGCTTTGAGGATTCTTCTTTTGTTTGCTTCTGGATTATTTTCAATTTCAGCAAAATGGACCCTGATTTTTCCTGTGGGGATTAGCGTTTTTTTTAAAAATATTTGAAGTGCTCTAATTAAACCATATGTTTTTAGGTTTTAGGTCCTTTGAAGGGGGAGTTTTTTCGATATAATTTTTTTTATTCTCAAATTTAAATCCGAGTCTTCGTTAACGAATCTAATGTCCTTTTCTGTTAGACCAACCGTGAGTTATTGGGGATCACATCTTTCTATGAAGAAATGAAGTCTCCACCCCCCTGCTTTTAGTTCAAGAAATATATGGAATGTGAGGAGAGCCATCTAGGATAAGTGTGTCTCTGTTCTTAGGTTTTTCCTTTCTGTGGTCTGTCATTCTTTTGCTGGTCTGAATTCCATCCAACTTGTTCTTTACCTCATATTTTCCTTTCTGTGACTATTTTGAACTTTTCTATTTTCTTTCGAGACGTATGATAGGAGAGTAATAATTCTGATAATAAAATTTACTCTCGTAAAAATTACTCCCATAAAAATTATTCTTTTCTTTTCTATGGTTGTATTGGCCATTTGAAAAAGTTTTGGGTAATAAATTACCTATATCCTTTTTTTTGGAGGAATTTGTCAAAAAAAAAAAAGGAGAAAAAACATGAATTTGTTCATATTTGATATTATTGATCTATTTATTTTTGACATTTTTCCTCCCTCTATTCTCTCACAGCAATATTTACCTGGGTTTTGTTGCATAAGTTTGTTTAGCTAATTTGAAATTGATCATCTGATTCTAATAAAATGGGTAGAGTAGCTAACTATTACACAGAAGAAAATGGATTCATCACACCACCGTATCTATACTGAGAGATCCCTATCTCACATACATTGGGAGTGGAGCTAATGGTCTTAATTGTCACACCACAAATAGGGTTTTTGGGCTGTACCCATCATTCTTGTGGATATAAATTATACCTTTTCCCTTCAATTTCTTCCCTCTTCTTCAGGCTTCTACTACATCTTTCTTCAATGCTTTATTCCCGCTTTCCTTACCCAGCTGATGCCCTCTACCAAGTTTCAAACATGACGGCCACACTTCATTCCACATTCTGTATGTTTCAAAGTTAAAAAGGGCCCCAATCAAGCTGTTAGGTGTGAGTCCAGGGATACCCATTTATTCACTCACTCACTCTCTCTCTCTCTCTCTCTCTCTATAATTTAATGGGTATGTCCAAAGTAACATGTAACTCAGTCTCTCTATCACATTTAGACCTACTTTTCCATGAACGGTCAGACCATTAATAACAGTGAGATGGGCAAGTGACTCGAGTCATGCTTTCATCCATAAAGCTTAAGAATTTCTTTTCGCTTTGGACCATACTAATGTGCATTCTAGATATGTCTATATGGGTGATAGGGTTTCACAATTTTGTAAGTACTTTCCAAGTATATATTATTCCCCCTCCCCCAATATAGGCCTCAAGCCCCCTTCAAACCAAGAAAAGGAAAGAAAAGCTCATCGCAATAGCAATTTTCTTATGATTATTAAATCTTCTTGCCAGACTATAGACAATTTTTTTGGGTTGCTAGACTATTAGAAGTTGGTTCAATAATAAATAATCTCCAAATTGTCCATGAAAAATGGACAACCTAGGTCAGGAATTACAACCAGATAGAAAAGTTACTGAAGTGTTTCTGATTTAACTAGTTGATATGTCGAGGACCCAGTTTTCTTCAACAATCCAAGTTCTCAAGATTTGTTTATTAATGTATGCCACTCCCCCCCCCCCCAAACGCCAAAAAAGGGAAAAAACCCCGGCCAAAATTGGTTAGTGTAATGTGGCCACAGGCAGACACATCCATAAAGGCAGCCTATTTCCATCAAATGCAGGGTGGTTTCACATTGTTTATGATTCTGATCTGATCTCTGGTACTGCAAAATTTAATGATCGTCCGTACACTTCATCTACCTTACGGTTTGACTTCTATTTCTATTTTTTTTTTTTTAATAACAATCGATGGATGGTCCTTCATAAATGGATACAGTTGAGAGTTACAGGCACATCGCTCTTTTTATTAACTCGCATCACCTTGGTGTGCTCATATCACATTCTGATCAGTTTCAAAACTCCTCTGCAAACCAAAGTCTTTCAAACTATCATGGATTGGCTATGGAAGGTTGTGCTCACAGGATTTCTATTTCTTGCTTCAGCCATTGATGGAACAGAAGCATATGCTATGGTCACTGGCACTGTCTTCTGTGACCAATGCAAGGATGGCCAAATATCCCTCTTTGATTATCCTCTCTATGGTTAGATCTTTTGTCACCAAATGCTTATTGTTCATGCTTTAACATTCCCTTTTTTTCCAAACGATTTGGACCATTTTGATTTGTGAATGTCATTCTTGCACGATGATTAACTTAATTATCCCTGGATCATTCCAATTTTATCAGATATTCCCAGGGGACTTCTTTTGAAAGTTGGCCACTTGAAACCATGCATTGCATTTTGATCCTCTGTTTGATTGATGTGGCTAGTGTTGAGTATTCACCTGTTACATCCATGAAACCCAAAGCCATTAAAAGGGAAAAGGATCACACCAACAACATATGAGAAAAGGCATTCAAACAAGTAGGACCATTGTCATACGTGTACTATACTGTTCATGGATAAAAAACTATAATTCCAACCTACCATGACTTCTGATTTTGAGCGAGCTGTACAAAGATGGCCGTTCAATTAAAACATCTAATACAAGGAGTTCGAGTTTTGGCTTCCTTCCCGATGCCAAGAAAAGAAAAGGAAAAATAAAAAACGATGTTAATGTAATGGACTACCCTTAATATTGTGTTTCAAGGCCACTTAAGTCATGTAACAGTCCTATGTGATGGACTGTTGAACCTAGCACTTTTATAGTGCTAAGTTGATCTAAGTCGGTCCTCCTGTTGTATTTTATTGAACCAATTTGATATCATTTGAGCACAAAGAAGAGCCAAGTCTATCACTTTTATGCTCATTATTGACTTTTGTTGTTCTCAGGAATGAAGGTTAGGATGGCCTGCACTGGCAGTGATGGACAAACAACAATCTGGAGAGAAGAGACCACAAATTGGTTTGGGAGCTATGCCATGAGGTTTGATGGCATTCCAGACTTAAGAAATTGTTATGCTCAGGTTTCAGGCACTAACCAGGGGTCCACAGGCTGTGGTGCAGCTGCTGGCCTTTCCCAATATCTACGGCTAATGTTCAGAATGTTTGATGTAGAGATTTACACCGTGGATCCTTTGCTTTCACAGCCTGCTCAGCCCATGTCCTTCTGTCCAAGAACAACTACTCCGGTCTCCAGACCCAATGGCCCTTCCCCACCTAGCCCTCCGGTTTCCAGACTTCCACCAGTGCCTCCATTCTCACCTTTTCCTCCTCTCCCACCAGCTCCCTTCTTGGAGGCTTCAGCTTGCCCATATCAGTAAGTCATTTTTGCCCCACAGTTGATAAGAAACATCATAATTGGCTAATTTATTACATAAGAAAATGCAACATAAAATCAGAGTCATTTTGGTCCCAAAAAATAGCATTTCCCCGTGATGCCTATATTAATATTGTCATGATTTAGCATTATCTAGGTTTGCAGCATCCTTACAATTCATCAATATCGGATAATGCTAAGCCATGAGCATGACATTGCTTATTGCTTCACTTGTTCTTCAGGAACTGGACAATGCCACAGTACAGTTGCTTCTGGAAGGTGGTAAACCGAGACACAAAGGTTGCACTAGTCTTCGGCCCACTTGCAGCTGCAAGATATGGAACTGACATGACGCTATGGGACGGTCTGCAAGGGAGAGGAAACCCATACAGAACACTTCTAAGGGAAGCAACAACTGCACTTCTCAACTCCTACAACAGTATTCAGTTTGCCTATTCTTCACTTAGTGTAATTGGAAATATGAATACAGCCTTAATGGGATCCCCTCGCGAAGCCCTTTTCACTGCTCTGCGATTCAGGAGAGCTAATTCGGGCTCCGGGAGAGTTCCTTGCAGATTTAGCCCTTGCAAGTAAATCCTTATACACTATTTTGTGGTGGCTTTGTATCTTAGTATTCCTAATAGGTGCTTGGCAGCCTGTTCTCACTTGTTTTCCTGTAATACCATATGTATGAAAGATTGAATTGGTATATCCCTCCAAGAATTTACACTACTTGTTATGGTGGTTCATTTGAGCACAGACTTTTGATATCATGAACCCAACTTGATGAATCGATGATTATTCATATAAGGAACACATTTTCACATTCTAGGGAGTCACTAGTTTTCAAAATTACAAAAAGTTAAAAAAATTTTTCTTAAGAGACATGGATATTAAATGGGCTGGAGACCCGAGAGGGGGTAACACAAAATATTTGAGGTTTCAGTTTGGTCTAGTGAGATCTATAAATTGATCAAGTTGGGTCAAAAACATGTGATATTCAAACTCTCGTCTTCAACAATAGCTTTCTTCTCGAAAACCCACCCAAAAATCACCAAAACGATTTCACCATCCATGAGGTCACATTGGAAGATACACACCTCGGATTCACCAAAAAAGTCTCACATCAAGACACCAAGTTGACTTATCCCTCAAACAGATCGTTCTTAATCCTGTGCTTCGCGGCGTTCCGGAGGTGAACCCGGAATCATATGATCAAGCGGATCTAGCTGATAGCCAGATAGAGGAGTGCCGTACAGGTGGCTGGGAGTTGGGGAGGTTGCATGGAGTGCCGGTGCAACAAAAGGATGGAATGGGGTTTTAGGCAATAAATTTAATAATTTTCAACATAAGGTTTTTCGACTCAAAGATGGAACAGGTTTTTCACAATAAAACATAAGGTTTTGGGCAATAAGAATTTTCAACATATGGTCACACAGCCTTTGAACTCAGAATTTCACTTTGTTTTTGATACCATACTAAACATTCCTTTGCTCAAAAATGAAAAAAGATAAATTCATAATTTTATATCTCAGCACAAAATATGGTACTTAAAATAAGGTCACATAATCCTTGTGCCTAAAAGGCTCCTGAGAGTATTTTTTGTTCTTTTTTATTTTATTATATTTTTTTTAAGCAAAGGAGTGGATTCTCTGGACGTTCGCACCATTGTTAATTAGCATCTTTTGCACTCAACTTTTTCCGGCTTTGAATCGATCAAACATAGAAAAAATTGACTTATAAAAAGAGTGGAAAAGACTATGTTGGAAAAGGCGACTCAGCCCCGCAGACCCGCAGACGCTTAAATCGGCTTCAGTAGTAGTTACAATAAAAAAAAGATACGTGGAACCCAGAAAATGACCTACCACTTTAAAATTCGATTTAGGATATCAGAACCAAGTTCAATAGGACCCAGAGAGGCTTCAAGGCGAGGTATTAGACATTGAGAATTTTCTTCATATGGCTGCTAGATGACATTCAGATGTTCATATGCTAATAGTCCATTATGTAGACCAAGTCTCAGAAAAATTACAGTAAGACTATTCTAGGTATATTCTGTAGGTGTAATTCAATTCCTCTTCTGTTTATATGAGATTTGTAGTCAAGTCCGAAACCGGTTTTCTTGACACCAGAGGCATAACCTCTACTTAGTCGCCAAATGGACCATTCATGTTTATTTTTGCTTAAACTATTTGTTCAAATTAAACAAATGATATCACTTTAGAGTTTGTGCCCGTCTATGTATGCCTATATATACATATATATATATATCATACATACATACATATATATATATATATATATATAGGTGTAAAATCAGAACTTGGAAGCACAAAGATTCCCATCATGGCTAGTTATGCCTCTCCAATTCTTTTGATTCTTCTTACATTTATGTTTTCTTGCTTAATCACGTCAAGTCTTGGTTTTGTATTGAAAGAAGCTACTCTGCAAGACATTCAGATTGCATTCAGACAAGGCCAGATCACTTCAGAACAACTTGTAGATTACTACTTGGAGCAAATCCGGGTTTTGAACCCAGTGGTTGATGGGGTCCTAGAGTTGAATCCTGATGCAATCACACTAGCCAAGAATGCAGACTATCAAAGGAAAGCAAGGAAGGTGGGTTGGTCGATGTCTTTGCACGGGATTCCTATTTTAGTTAAGGACACAATTGCAACCTATGACAAGCTCAACACCACAGCTGGATCATTTGCTCTGCTAGGATCAAGGGTGCCAAGGGATGCAGGCGTTGTGGCAAAGCTGAGGAGGGCTGGTGCCATTGTATTAGGGAAGTCTACCTTGAGCGAGTGGGCAGATTTCAGGTCATTTACTGCTCCCGAAGGTTGGAGTGCGAGAGGGGGCCAAGGCAAGGTTAGTTTGATTTTTCAAATCTTAGGCATTGGGTTTTGAATTCTAGTACCATTCATTTGATTTTTCAAACTTAGGCATTGGATTTTTCAAAAGGTACTGGGTTCGAATTCTAGGCTTGTGTCACTGGTCTTAAGATGGACGGGCCAGGACTTTCTCTTCTTCTGCATCTTTCTATTTTGTTCTGTTTTTGCTTGTTTCGTGTTCTTTAATTCTGTTTCTTCATTTCATTCATTGGTGGTGGTCTAGGATTCCGTAACCACAAATTTCAAGTATGGACTCACCACTCTCCAGTCTAGATCTTTGCAGTCGAATTATTGGTCCTGGCATAGCTGTTTGGTGATAAATTAGCTGTAATGAGTTTCAAATTGAATACCAACTTTGTATTGCTGTTTTTGAAGCGTAAACTGGTTCTTGGCTGTAGGTGCCTTGATTTTTTATTATTTATTTACTATTATCATAAGGTCCAACAAAGCGAACTCCGGACCCACCGAGGACTTGAACAATTCTATTGTCAATTAAATTTTCTTATTGCACGAGACAACTTGGTACTTTCATTAGTGAAGGTGTTGACTCTGTAGCTTCTGGCGTGGCATGAACGTTGTTCTGAAGCATTTCCTATGCATTTATTGCAACTAACTTCATGGTCAACTATCCCTCAAGCGCATCCCACCATTTGTTTTTATAGTTTTTCTTTTCTAGACTAACCATGACAAGCATTGGATGCCATTTAGTTGCTGGTAACAATGTCTTTTTTATTGTGCGCATTGCACGACATAAAGCTTAATCAAGTTGAAGTATAGAAATAAGAAACTCTGAATTTTGGGAATGCAGAACCCTTATGTTCTATCAGCTAGTTCTTGTGGGTCAAGCAGTGGATCGGCGATATCAGTAGCTGCAAATATGGTGGCCGCAGCACTTGGGACTGAGACAGATGGCTCAATCCTTTGTCCTGCCAGCTTTAATGATGTTGTCGGGATTAAACCAACTGTTGGCCTCACAAGCAGAGCTGGGGTTGTCCCAATCTCTCCTAGACAGGACACTATAGGGCAAGTAACCTATCCACTTCTCCATAAACTTCTTCAAAGATGGGCTTTTTTGGCTTCGAAATGCAGTTATTGATCGTGATGAGTGGTTGCAGGCCCATCTGCCGGACTGTGGCAGATGCTGTTCAGGTTCTTGATGCTATTGTGGGTATTGACCCTCGTGACAGTGCAAGCATAAGAGCATCAAGATACATACCATCTGGTGGCTATAAGCAGTTCCTCAAAGCCGATGGGCTAAGAGGAAAAAGATTGGGTATCGTTAGAAATCCTTTCTTTGATTTTGGCAATGACACCATCTTGCCTAAAGCTTTTGAGAACCTCTTCTCCCTAATGAGGTAAGGAGGACACCTCTTAATCCGCTTTGTGTAATTGCTTGATATGCATGATCCTGACTTTAGCATTTGAACGTTCTTGTTGAAAGGCAACAAGGTGCAGTAATTGTAGACAACTTAAGAATAACAAACATTGACATAATCCTAGACATCTTCAAGAGCGGTGAAGCTGTAGCTGCACTAGCAGAGTTCAAGATTGGCATCAATGCCTACTTAAAAGACCTCGTGGTTTCTCCTGTACGATCATTGGCTGATACTATTGCTTTCAATGACAAAAATGCAGACTTGGTAAGTACTTACTCTTTTGCTTATTTTCCATTAAGTGTGCTGTGATTCCCGGTTTTAAAATACTTGGGATGGATCGGCAGGAAATGATCAAACAATTTCCACAAGACATTTTTCTGGCAGCTGAGGCTACAAACGGCATTGGACCAAATGAGACTGCTGCAACACAAAATTTAGCAAAATTGTCATATGAAGGATTCGTAAAATTAATGAATGACTACAACTTAGATGCAATAGTGACTCCCGGTTCAACTGCTGCACGAGTTCTTGCAATTGGAGGATTTCCAGGGATCAGTGTCCCTGCTGCATATGATAGCAAGGGTGTGCCAGTTGGAATGTTGTTCGGAGGATTGAAGGGTTCTGAAGCCACATTGATCGAGATCGCTTATGGGTTTGAGCAACACACTAAAGCAAGGAAGCCTCCCCAGTTCCTGTCTTGAAACTTCAACTATGACGTGTTTGATGTGTTGAGTCTATAGTTGTCAATGAATCTGGATCACAATCCTGTTCATGTGCTAATAGTCAATCAAAGACCAAGTTACAAAATTATAATAAACACCATTTTTAAGTATATACCATGCTTCTTTACTTGATTCTTCTTCTTTATGTATTTTGTAATTGAAACTGAATCTGTACTCTTGGCACTCTCAAATCAGAAGTTGGTTTCTGCACAAGAAGTGGCATTCCCCTCAAATGAGGCACCGAATGGACCACCCAACTCTGCTTATTTATTTCATATATCAACCAAAAAAAAAAAAAAAAAAGAATTGAGCTCTGAAGTTTGTGTATATATAGCCTGTTTCAGCGCATGAGCAGCAATCAAACCTTCAAGAGCGACTATGACTTGATATATTCCTTGGATCCTTCTAGCCTTCTTTTGTAACTCCATTTTCATTTTGGGTTATGGCTTCACCATCAAAGAAGCTATCCTGCAAGACAATCAGACAGTCTTTAGCCAACACAAGCTTAGCTCAAAACACCTTGTAAAGTACCAGGGGCAAGTCCATGCCTTGAACCCGGTGCTTCATTGCATCATAGAAGTGAATCCAGACAGAGTCAGACCAGCCAGAAGGGTTGACCATAAGAAATACAAAGAAATTGCGTCCCTTGATGTCTTTGAATGGCATTCCTATCCTTGTTATGGACATGATTGCAACCTACGTCAAGCTTAACTCCACCGTGGGATAATTCGCTCTCCTGGGATCAAAGGTTCCCATAGATGAGATTGTTGTGGCAAGGTTAAGGAGGCATGGTGCCATTATATTGGGGAAGTCTAGTTATGAGCAAATGGGAAGGTTTCAGGTCATCCTCTGCGCCTAATGTCTGGAATTTGGTATTGGATTTTTTCCCCTGACCAGTGGCATGGAAAAACTATTCTTTAGGGAAATTACCAAAAAATATGAATATTAATCTTTTTTATTCTATTCAAAAGGGTGGCACTATGAGTGTTACTAATCGAGATCTCTTTTTTTTTTTTTTTAATATCAAAATTTAACTTTTATTTATTACATCTAGGAACACGTATTTCTATGAGATATCATAATAGTATAGGATGATTGGCTTAGTAGAATATAACGCTAAATTTCTTGATCAAGTTTTTGAGTTCGAGTCACAGTTTGAGTATAAAAAAAATTACGTTAACCCCCTTAAACAGACTACTACAAATTCTAAATCAAATTAGTTAAAATATAATTCTGGATACCGATTAGTATAGTAAAAAAAAAAAGAAAAGAATATTACAATATACCTTTCGTAACTTGATTGTCATTTTCATATCTCATTATATTAATATTGGATTTGTTTAGATATCATTGATACATTCGGGTAGCATATATTAGAATCGTCAATAAATAAAGATAATAAATTGGATATGTTATTTTAAATTTAATTTTCATCAATCTTACCAAATATGTGGCCAACAACTGACATTTTAAAGTAGACAAAGGTACAGCATCATTCCACCAAAAAAAAAAAAAAACAAAGGTACAGCATCACTAACGCTGTGAGGGAAAAAAAATTATCCCAATTAAAGAAAAATTAAATATGTTATAACATTTTTACTCAAAAAACGTTTTCATCTTTAATGCAATACGCTACACCTGGTCATCACGTTCCCTACATAAGCTCTCTTAGGGCAATCAAAGGTTGAAACATTAAAGAAAACAAAAGATGGCAGCAAAGGCTGTTTGGTCTCGGCCTTCATATGTTTTGCGACCATCACATGCGTAAATTGCGACTATTACTAGCAACAAGATGCAGAAGAATTAAAGCCGGAGAAAACAACATTGAAATTCTATGTACATGATTAGGGCTTTTATGATATCCATGTAGTGTCATGGATACCTGTGATACTATTAGGTCAAAACTCAAATTCGAGCTCGGGTCGAGTTTGAGCTCGACTAGTCCTGCCTCGAACTTGAACTCGAGCCCATATTCAATCAAGCTCGAAGGCTCGTCGAGCTACCCGGATGCAATTTTACTTCTCATTTACCCTAACTCTTTATCCATTCTTATTTCCCAGCTACAGTAATCATGATCGAAGGCCTCCTTCTCTCACCATGGCGATCGAAGGTCTTGGTCTCCTTCTCCTCTCAGCATCGTGATCATCGGTCTCTTTCTCCTCTCACCATCACAATCGAAAAAGTTCTCGGTCTCCTTCTCCTCTCAACATTGCGATCGAAGGTCTCCTTCTTCTCTCACCATTGCGATTGAAGGTCTCCCGAATCTCTTGCCTCTTGGCCTAACTCTCGCCTTCCGTCTTCTCGAATCAAAGGAAAACTCTCTCTCTCTCTCTCTCTCTCTCTCTCTCTCTCTCTCTCTCTAGGGTTTTTGAGTTTTGCCTTATGCTCTTCCCGAATCAAATTTCAAACTCTCTGATCTCGGTTTCGGTTTCGATTTTGGGCTTGGGTTTTGAGTATTGTCTCGGGCTCGGGCCCAATCTTACCCTGCGAGACAAGCTACACTCGAGTTTGAATTCCTCATAACACTTCGAGTTGAGCTCGAGCTCTAGAATGATAGGCTCAACGAGGACAAACTCAAGCTCGAGCTCACCTACCGTAGATTTGAGCTGAGCTCGGTTATTGTGATACCCGAGCTCGACTCAAGTGTCATAATAGGACTATACATGACATACATAGTGGCAACAAGCCTAGTGCTCTCCTTGTGACCCGCCCCCGGTTAAAATAGGCCAGCAAGCAGTCCCATTTGGGGTTGGTTTTCCCGATTAATGACCAACTAAGCGAGGGGACCGACCCAAATTCCAGAGTGATAGGAAATGTACAAGGCTTGTATGTGTCCTCAGGTCAGGACGAGTTGGGTCTAGTGTTGTACGCTGATTTTGGCTTCACCACAGGAAAATTTAATGGCAGCTCGTTCAGTATTGTTTCAAGGAATCCATTCTTGGATCGTCAGCGAGAGTTTGCTGTGGTTGGCGGCAGAGGTAAGCTCAGGTTGGCTTATGGCTGGGCTGAGGTAGAGATGATTTATTGGAATAAGAAGAATGGGGATGCCATTCTTAAGTACAAAGTCACTGTTTATCATTTATAAGTGCCTTTGCCGCCATTTCTTGTCATCCCTAAACCAATGACATGAGCCTAGCAAAGGATTAGGAAAAAGAATACAAAAGGGGCATGAGAAATTCTGTTAGTGAGAATTGAAATCTGAACCTTTTGATTTCTAGTTGAAAATAAGTGTTGCAGCACTAAACCCCTTTCTCATCGTTGTTGCTATAATTATCGGCCGATCTTTTTTTTTTCTTTTCTTTTTCTTTAATGATACGAAAACTTACGTTTACGGTTAACTTATAATATTTAATTATACCATTACGGTTCTCTTTGAAAAACTTTAACTTACCTCAATTTTTTCAACTTATTTATTTTATTTTATTTTACTTATAATATATTTCAACTAAAATAAAAAAAGGTTATCGAAAAATTTTGAATTCTTCGAACAGAAATCAAATTTCTCTACGAAAAGTATTGAGAATTATTATTATGTTTATATATTCTGTATCATAGATTTTACATAAATTTAATGAATCAACTCTAATCTCGTATTTTTTTGAATGATCTATTAAGTAGCTAGCACTTGTATCCTTTGCGTTTTTATTAATTTATTTCTTTCCCAGGGTTCAAAGCTCTTTCATGAGTCCTGAATTTCTTTATATTTTAAATCGAATTTAGTTGGATATAACGTGATTATCAAATGACGATAGTTTATATATATATATATAAAAAAGGTTTTGATATCTTCAATAAGAATGAGCATAGAATTTCCTCTTTGGTTTTGAAACTTTTGAATTTCACAATAACAAAATAGTCAAAACATATCTATTAAATTCCTCTGATAAAGCAAAGTGTAATATTTTGAATTACATCACCCAAAAAATATATATATCCTCCTCCCCTAATTGCCTTCAAAAGAATACATTCCACCAAATATTTGATTTAGTCACAAAAATGACAAATTTATGAGAAATTATGAAAGGAGAAGACTCCTCCATCTCTCTCTCTCTCTCTCTCTCTCTCTCTCTCTCTTTCCTCCCCTTTGTCGTCATTTGATGATCCTTTACCTTTTTTTTTGAGTTTTATGAATAAATTGATTGATCAAGATCCATGAATCATTGCTTTCAAACCAAGTTTAATTAATCTAATCTTGGAAAGCTTTTATAATCCGGTGACTGTTTGACAGTTTAAAATCGAATTAAATTTAAAGATCAGGATAAATAGAATTTTTAAAAGTTATTTGAAAAAGATAGATTTTGTAACGAAGAAAATAGGAGAAGCTACTTGGAGGAGCTTTTGCTTCTCTACTCTTTTATTCATTATAAATAACAAAATAATATGATTAAAAAATAAAATGACTAAATTTTGGACTTCAAGTGTTCACTAGAATTTGGTGGCCTATGTGATAACTTTTAGGATTCAACAACTTAATGAAGAAACATGCTCAGCTGCCAAAAGACACGTCAAGAGATGTTTAATTCTTTCTATTTCTGGTTATATTCTGTCACCAAAAATCAATGGCAAGTGAGGCAGATGGTAATGGAAGTCTCCTATTAGATGCATTCGGTTGGGAAAAGGTTGACTTGCATACCAAGATTTTCCTGGCCAAAACATTTCAGTGATTCCAATGTTGTTAAACTGCCTTTCTGAATTTTGGGGACCTTCTATAAATACCCTTTATACAGTCTCATTCTTGCCTTACAGAAACCACAGAGAGAGAGAGAGAGAGAGAGAGAGAGAGATGGAAAAGCTAGTATATTTTGCAAGTTTCATTGCCCTGGTGGCATCACTCACCTTGGTTCAGAGTGAAGAAGGATGGGCCAAGAAGCTTGGTGTCCAAAAGGACTCGACAGTGACCAACTTGCAATTCTACTTCCATGACACCCTAAGTGGGTCAAACCCAAGTGCCATGAGGGTTGCTGAGGCCTCAACCACCAAGATCTCCTTAACCCAATTTGGAAGTCTAATGATGGCCGATGACCCATTAACCGTCGGCCCCGAGCCCACCTCCAAGCTCATCGGACGGGCTCAAGGTTTGTATGGATCGGCCGGACAGTCCGATGTGGGTCTGATCATGGCTCTGAGCTATAACTTCTTGGATGGCGAATACAAAGGAAGCTCTATTAGCATAAACGGGCTCAATCCAGCTCTGCAGGAGGACCGAGAGTTGCCTGTTGTTGGTGGGACTGGAGTTTTTCGGATGGCTCAAGGTTATGCCAATCTTCACACATACTCCGCTAATCTTCTTGGTGATGCAATTGTTTTTTATAATGTTACGGTCTATCATTAGACTATGAAAAGATATTAAATATTTAAATAATTTAATAATAATTTAGTTGAATATTTTCTATATTTGTAATATTGGGCATACATATTCTATGAATATCCATTCAGTTGTAATATAATTCTACCAACGTTTGGTTGATTCAGTGAGAAGGGCGTTGAGACCCTTTAATCATACATGGATTCGAATCGACATGGGAATAGAAAAAATTACGTTGAGAAATCTCCTCAAAAGCGGATTTGGTAGCGGATCGGTCCAAATTAGTCAGAATAAAATCTTAAATACTGGATGGTGATCAAACCAGGGACCAAGAATATATATATACTATCCGGGTGGCAAAAAACATGACTTCGAGAACCCGTATGTCTCGGCTGCGGCATTCTTAATGCTAAATTTCATCTGTAGCACTATCATCCGGCAATTTGATATCCCTAAACTATTTTTGTTATACAAATTTATAATACTATTTTTTTGATAATTTTCATATCTTTTCTTAAAAAAAAAAAGTTAGATACCACAGTCTTAAATTAATATTTTGTATATAGAGAAAACAATTATTGAGAGAGTTTTTTTCCTTTAAATATCTAATTTAACTCGAATCAAATTTTATTTAGTCAAACATAATTACTGAATATCAATAATTATCCCCCAAAAAATCTTTTAATACAAGAAGGGCATCATATTTCATGCAATACTCCATTGGTGTGGCTGCCTTTGAAGTTTTAAAAAAAAATCATATTATCCTAAAATTTATAACTTAAAAAATTATTTATTTTATTAAAAATTCTAAGTTCCCCCTCTAAAAACATAATCTCAAGCATTGTTATATTTCAGCCCTTTGTATAAAATTTTGGCTTGAGCCATATCCATCAATAAAAGCTATCATATTTAATGTTATAGTGACTGCCACGGAGGAAAAGCATTTTGGCAAATAAATAATCTATTATATAAGTCATTATAGGTTTGTTTTCAATATTATATAATAGAATTAATAATTATTTTTTTCCTTAAGGAAAAGGTGCTCTTCATGCCCTTCCTCGAAACCTCTATTATCTATAGGATTCTGATTATTGAATCCTATTTTTAAAATAAAATGATCGATAACTATTAAATGATAATCTAATAATTACAAATCACATAAATATCGATACCATTGCAAACCTAGAAAAATCCTCATTTCTGCATTAGAAGAGAATCAGCTAATTGGAGCTGTCATTAGGTCCCAAAAAATGGAAATTGTGACTTGAAATGCAATTTCCGGACCCGATCCTCATCTTTTTTTTTTTTTATATATATAGAAAGATCCGAATTTAAAATTTTTACAAGGGAATATGATGGTATTAATTAAATTATAATTTATTGACTTAGATCTACTTCTATTTTATCGAAAGGAACTCTATACACTGTGCATCACCAATTTTTGAGTCGGATCTAATTTTTTTTTTTTAATCAAAAAATTCGAATTCAAAATTTTTACCGGATAACAATTCACCGGCAACTCGTTGGCCGGATCCACTTCTATGGTATCAAAAGGAAAATTATGCACCGTGCTCCACTATTTTCCTTGCTATCCGTGCAAATTTTTTTGACCAATGATTGATGCATTATATGATTATTTGATTTTCGTCCAGAGACGCCATCTATAAACCTCACTGCTTTGACGCTTTTGTGTCCCAAGTTAGAGAGAGAGAGAGAGAGAGAGAGAGAGACGGAGTCATAGACAATGCATTAACCTTAGGAAGCGACCCGAATCCTGAGCCCGTGGGCTGGGCCCAACCCTCTAGGCCTGAGGGGATTAGTGACTTGTTATTTATTAATCGAAAATAATTTTGTCGAAAAAAAGATTGACCCGCTATTTATCGATAACATGAAAATTTATTTAAGTTATTACTATCGCTCATAGTTAACATATCTATAGAATGTTTTGAAATCTTTGATCTACCTCCAAAGTTTGTCATTTAACAATCGATTTTTTTAGGTTGAGTGGTTGACTACTTTATTCCTTTAATCAAAACTTTTGAGTTCAAGTGTTGGAAATAACGAAAAAAAATTTAAGAAATCTAACCCCTAAAATGGATCTCACAGTGTTAGAATCAGACTAGTCGAACAAATCTCGGATATCGATGATAAAAAAAAAAGTCAGTCATCTAACAAGGAAAGAGAGAATGGAGAGAGAATATTTTTAAAAAACTAAAAATTTTAGAAAATGAAAAATAATTAAATAAGGTATAGGTAATTTATATAAAAAATTAAATATTAATTAAAAAAGGAATACCTTAAACAATAGAAGGTGGACAATGCCCCATAAAAATTAGATATTTTTCCGTACGCTCACAGACAAAAATTTGAAGAATAAAGTGCCCAAGAGCTAAAAAACAAAGGCAAATATACAAAACTAAATTACGGACCCCCTTACTTTTTGCCAAACAATGATATCATGAAATGCTACGCCTGTCAATAATATACAAATAGAGAAATATTGTCTTAAAAAATAATTGTAAGAAAAAGATTGCTCTTGATATATCAGTGCAGTTTCCAAGTTCATTCTCAACATAAATGGGAAGGATGCGATTGGCTTCTCATTGCCTCATAAGATCACTTTGGGGGGGGAGAGGGGGAAGAGAGAGAGAGAGAATGAAAGCGTGGTGTGTAGTTTTTACCATTGCCTTACTGGTAACAATGTCATCCAGTGAAAGCAAGGGCAACGGGCGCAATCAGAATGCCGGGTCCCTATGGGCCAAGACCACCAAAATTTCTCCTGAGAAGCAAACAATGGTCTCCATGACCAATCTCCAATTCTACTTCCATGACACCCTCAGTGGCCCCACACCAAGTGCCACCACAATCGCAACATCCCTTCTCACCAACACATCCAAAACCCTCTTTGGTCTTTTGAACATGGTCGATGACCCGCTCACAATTGGGCCTGACCTAAATTCAAAAGTCATCGGCCGAGCCCGCGGGATATACGGGTGCGCGGGTCAAACCAGCTTTGGCATCATCATGGCATTAGGGTTTGTGTTTCTTGAAGGACAATACAATGGTAGCACCATTAGTATAAATGGGCTGAACACTGCGATGAACCCGGTGCGTGAGTTAACCATTGTTGGAGGGACTGGGGTTTTCCAAATGGCTCGAGGAGTTGCTCATGTTCGCACCATTCGTTTTGACCCTGTAACTCTTGATGCCACAATGTGGTACAATGTTACAGTTTATCATTAGTGGTTCCTCTTATAAATTCCAGAATAAATTTTAGCCCTCTATAGTCTCGTGCAAAATTAATTTGAGGGTCGGTCTTGCTCTGTATTGTTATTGTTGTTATTATTATATCTCTCAGAGATAATTCAAGTGGTAAAATATTTTCATTTTTATTTTCTCTTCCTCAATTCAGTACTTAATTGTATCTTCTTATATCAAAAAAAAAAAAAAATTTATTGTTATTGTTATCTTTGGTTTTCTGGTTTGTTATTGTGTTGGGCCTTTTGGTGCATTGCATTAAGTCGGGGCTCCTAAGGCTCTTGTGATAAATTTTACCTAATAATGAAAATTTCAGTTTTATTTGAACAAATCAAGAAATTTTGATTTTATATGTATAATATTTTTTTATAAGTTATCAGTATTTTATAATCATCTTAGTTTTGACTGAATTCGATTTGAGTTGGTTTAAATAAAGATAGATCTTTTTCATCATCTATTTTTTTTTATATATATAAGATTTGAAGTAAAAATTTTATTTAAGAACATTGATATTGTGGGTATAGTATAAGAACTGAACTCCTCTCTTCCAATCTGATAATTTTATATTTAAATCCTTAAATTAAAAAAAAAATAGTGTAAGAACCGGGTCCTCTCCTGCGGTAAAAGGACAATTCTACAAGCCCAAAACGAAAAGATTTAAGCTTTTTATTTTTTATTGAATATATAAAGCTGCGACGATTCCCCCTACAGCCGAGAGGGGACAAATCAATTTCGAATTTCAATATATATAGAATAATAGGGCTGCATTTAACAAGAATTTATACACCAAGGATAAAGCCATACCAATTCCCAAAAAAGGTATTAATTATACAATTAAAAAATAATATAATATTATTTATATAAAAAAATTGCTGATATACGGTAGCACTCTTGAGCATTTTGGGATGGAACCAAACCATACATCCAGTCCGCGAGTTTCAAGATGAGCGGCGCCACCCACTCGAATTTTTGATTTGAGAAATTTTTTAATTATAAATCTCAAATTTGAATCAGAAAAATTAAAAAATAAGATTCAGAAAAATCAATTATTGAATGAAAATCGCAATACTTGAACTAAATTAATTAGATGAAATTTGAATACCGATCGATGATAAAAATTCACTTATATAAAAGAAAAAAAAAACAATATGATTCATAATTTACCGTAAAATGATTTTATACATTGTTTTAAAATATTGCACCAGTTTGTGGTACTTTTATAAAAGGTGCTGGATGTTGGTGAACATAATATATGGCAAGGGAACGAACAAGAGAGTTGGGGAGATATATGTGATCACGTGCTATGAACAGAGAAAGGATATGCTTTGTTCCAGGACACTTGGTGAAAGACAGATTAATTTCTTTGAACTACTCCCAATAAATAAAAAAAGGAAACAAGATCAGTGAACATTTATATCTTATCATCTTCCCTACACCACAATGAAAATGGAATTAAAGCGTATTTGTATTGTTTTAAGTTGGAGAGAGACATAGTTCTTTAATAAATTATCGATATTTAATATTCACGTAAAATCTGATTAAAATAGATTTGAGTTAGTTTAAACAAAACTCTTTCGACTTCTGTTGATCTGGTGATTAATATTGATACTATTATCTTTAGTTTGAGGCGCGGATGGGTTGATCCCATGGAAAGGAGAAGGTGACTTGGCTCCATTTCTACTTCCATGACTTCTGTACCTAGTGCCGGGGCATGTTATTTTCTTTGAATTTGAATTTAGGCAAATGTCTTGTATTATGCAAAATTCTTTCGATAAAAAATAATACATGTGCAGCGAAAACCAATCAAACATAAAACAAACAACATTTGTCATGGTCGGGTCAGCATGTGGTAGCACATGTATTGAAGAGAGAAATTAAGATACCTTGGTACCTCGACACTTACACCAGGACGAATCAATTTCTTGTTTAAAATACTTCAAAGGTCTATGAACCCAAAAAAAAAAAAAAATACTTCAAAGGATTGAGGGTTGGTACACTTTCTACCCATCAACTTGAATTTGAATAAGTGATAGAATTTTTTAATTGATGAATTCGCAAATCGCTTTCCCTCTGCATTCACTGCAAATGAATTTGTGAATTTAATTGTAGTGGAGGGAGAGATGCCTAAACAATCAACGTTTGCGATATACCATCTTACCAAGTGACAATCAATTCAATGGATAACGGTGTTAGATTTTAGGTTCGTTAATCAAGTGTTTTTTCTTTAGGTTGAATACGGTAATATTCAAATCGAATTAATTAAAATATAATTTAATTCTAATGTCTGTTGCATGTAAGACTGTTATGATACCATGGTAATATCACGGGTCTCAAGCCCGAGCTCGGGCTCGGGTAGTTCGGTATCGAGTTCGAGCTCGAGCCCGACTGTATTGAGCTTGACGAGTTACCTGAGAGATAATAATTTTTTTAAAAAAAATAATTTTTATATATAATTATATTTTCTTTAAAAAAAATTATATGTAAAATTATGTTTTTAGGTATATTTTTTAAATATATTATCTACACTACCTAACGACACTATCAGACGACATTTCGAGTTTGAACTCAAACTTGAAAAATACAAGCTCAACGAGCTTGATTGAGACCGAGTTTGAAATCACCTAAAGTACATCGAGCTCTAACTCGGGTATTATAATACCCGAACTTGATCCAGATATCATAACACCCCTAGTCATATGACACGTGCTCCCTGCGAGTCCTGTCCTAAAGGGACAGAGCTTCATTGACCGCTCCAATGTCCTAGAAGTCCATTTTCACGGGGGAAGGGAGTTGCCTTGATTCTTGGTTACACGAAATTGAAAACGGATATCAAATTATAGAGAAAAATGATTCTTTATAAGGATACGGTAAGTGTGGAAAAATTTATAAATATAAAAAAATATATATAAGAATATTATATAAATATTAATTATTTTATCAAGATAATAGAATAGCAATTTTTGATAATAAGAATTTAAAATGATGAAATATGTAATTATTAATTTTAAGATAAATTATATAAAAAATAAAAATTATAATTAATTCATTAAATACGGAAAAATATTTAAATATAAAAAATATAAAATTTTTGTATAAATATTAATTAATTTAAAGTATTAAAATGTTTCAAAAACGAAAAACATTTTAAAAATGAAAGATGTTAATATTGAAAATTTTCTATAAATCAGAGATACTGATACATATTTTACAGAAATAAAATTTAAAAAAATAATTAATGATCGAAACATAACAAAATTTAATGTAGTGTAGTCTCATTAGTCATAATATTTTGTAATTTACACGTACATAGCAAACTCTTCTAATATTTTGGAACCAAAATCATGGAATATGTCATTAGATGCTTTAGCCTTGGTAACAATGGACAAACTCTTCTAATATTTTGTGATTTTTTAATATATGTCAAAAGATTTTTAATTTTGTGTATGAGTTATCTGGTTGATTTTGAATACTTGTATCTAAAATGAACAAAAATGGAGTGCAGGGATTTGGTGCAATGTTCGTTGCCCTTGGCCTGAAACTTAGAGGTCGTGGGTTTGATTATTATTGGTGAAACAATGATTTCGAGTTCGAATTATGGGAATTGAGAAATGAGATTTAAAAAATTAACCTTTTAATAGATCCCATAGTACTCGAATCAATTTAGTCTGACGAAATTCGGATACTGGTTGATGATAAGAAAAATCTGTTTACACAGGAAAAATATGAAATGAATAAAAAAAATGATTGTCATTTAGCAACATCTCCTTAAGCATTTGATTGAATTCTCATTGAATTTAAAATTGCACCCCTATTTCGTATAAAAGCCAGTACTTGTGGTTGTGATCCCTAATTTGGGGCGCGCACACACACACAGATGGCTGAGGTAGCTATCATTTTTATGGTTTCATCCATGTTTCTAGCGGTAGCTGTAGTGCCTCTAGCTCAGGGCTCTGATGATTTGACCCAAAAGATCCGACCCGGAAAAGAGAAGGTGACCCACCTCCACTGCTACTATCGCAATGTTGACCACGGTGATAACCCGACTGCCGTGACCGTGGCCATGGCTCCAAACTCAATGAAGTCACCCACCGGGTTTGGAATACTGCGAGTACCAGACACCCACTAACAATTGGGCCTGACCCAAAATCCAAGCTGGTGGTCGGGCCCATGGGCTGTATGCAGTGGATGGACTTATGACTTCAATACACTCATGGTAGTAGATTTGGCATTCACGGATGGCATATACAATGGAAGCACTGTAAACGTCGTTGGTCGGAACCACGTTGCTGGCGGTGTTCGTGACACTCCGATTGTGGGCGGCACTGCAGTTTTCGCATTTGCTCGTGGAATTGTGACCATGACAACATATTACCTAAACTTTACCTCTGGTTTGGACGCCATTGTTGAGTACAATCTAACGGTAATTCATTGTTAGAGGCTTGTCATGTACTTGATGAAAGTAGGGTATGACCTTTGCTTTTATCATGAACTTGTCAATTGGTTGTACTGAGTTGAATTCCTTCTTTGTTTTCGTCTAGAACTTGGGGTTCTCTTTGCTCAAATAAATGAAGAACAAGGTTGTTCCGTGAGAGCAGTCCCGCCCCTCATAACGTTGGACTCAAGTTCCTCGGCTAAGCGACGACTAATCCTACTTCTTTTCCTTCTCGCCCTTCCTTTTATTTTTATTTTTATTTTGCCTCACCTCCGGCTATTACCGGCCAACAAGGTTTGGCCCAACAAAAACAACCAATTGTCTTTTTTTTTTTTTTTTTTTAACCAACAGGTATCCAGATTTTATCCGACTAATATAGTACGAACATTGTGGCATCCATTAAGGAGTAATTCTTGCAAATCTCATTTTTTCATTCTCATAACTTGAACCTGAGACCTATAATTAAGAAGCTCGACACTCTACCACTACACCTATGGAAATTCGGTAAAGCCAACCAATTGTAATGTTCATTCAACATTTGATCATAAAAATTGAAATAAAAAGGCAATTCAAAAGTTAAGCTATTCTAATTCAGTACAGTGACCATACCCTTTCCATTTCAGAAATACTTATTTAGATTTTGGGCATTAACTGCCTTCTTTCAGATCATCAACCAACATCGAGATGATAAGACAATCTACACCTCTGCCCAGCCTAAAACATTGCTCCGAAAGAACTGCAAATAGAAACCGCATTATAGGATCCTGTCATCATCCATGCCCAGAAATTCCAACTCATTGCGAAAAGTCTAATCTCTGGTGCTTCAAGTTAGCTAACATGCCAAACAGTTCCAGAGTATCATCAAAAGCTGAAAGATTTATGCCGTTCCAACTCTCTTCAATCAATTTTTCCTTATAATTCACCTAAATAAAAGAAGTGAGGAATTCAAAGGCAACAGCTGGACTAGAACTAAAAATCAAGGGTTTCATCTGCCTCTATACACATGATAGTGACTTCAAAAAGAAACCAAGAATCCAGAAAACAATGGCAGAATGAAAATTAACCAATGCTAGAATCCTTGAGATAACAAAATTAAAGAGGCTGAATATAGAGATGGCCCCTAAAATTTTTCATGGGACAGCACTGTATTCCTCAAACCCTTTGTGAGTACAATATCCACCTAATGTTAGTCACATAAAAGCTGACAAAACACAAACGTGTGAGCATTATGCTAAATCCATCAAACATATCCACAGGCCAAAACAACACATCTATTATCATATGAATCAACAAGTATGTGGTTACACCAGCTACGATTGGTTACAGAGATAACAAGAGGAGCCCATATCACAAAATTAAAAAGTCTTGGCATCTAAGAGAGCACCCAAATAGAAAGAAAGATCAAGGGGCACATTGAAAATTATTATTATTATTAATCTTTGGCCAATGTTAAAAGGGCCAAACTTGAACTTCACCCCTGCATGGAATTTTGTAGGAAGCTCCAAATACAAGCAAACAAGAGCAGGCAACATATAATTATTCACATAGAATGGTGTGTTGTTTTCTGAGCTTGGGTACTGTTTTAATGTTGGGGCTTTAATAGGTTTTATTTTTTTATCTCCAGGCCCAAAAAAAAAAAAAAAAAAAAACAAATCTAATCAGAGTGACAGGTTTATTACGCACTGGATAAGAAGGATGAACCACATTACAAGGAATGAAACTCCTAAATCAGCAAATATTCAGTAGTAGTAACTTTAGCCAAATGCTTCCTGCTCTAGCGACATATTACTAATGGTATTAGCATCTACCACCTCCTATTAATTAAGATACCGGAGCATTCGTCAAAAAGTTTATTTTTTCTCATAACAAAGGGGGAACATTATTTACAGTCGCTATTTTATCTCTCATACAACAAAACTTACAAATTTGTGCAAACTTAATGCCAGGCCACCAATCTTATTTTGAACTAGAGAAAACGGTCGCTGTGATTAAAGAATCTTCAACTAGCATCATATCGCACAATATTGGAGAAAAAATACATATATTTCAACAAAGGGCATGACAGAACAGAAAGAAATACTGGGTCTATAAATAAACTTAACATAACAAAATTCACCACATGCAGGAACCAAGGGAAGTAATACCACTATATGAAATGCATTTTTAAGATTTGGTAAGAAAAAGGCAGCAGCTTGAGTACTCCCATTGGACAGGACATTAAGACATGGCCACTTAAGATGTAACTTCCTATTACCGATTAGCAGCTGCAGTGAATATAACCTACTTTTCATCATTGTCCAAACTGCAGTTGTTGAGTATATCCAAGGACCTTTCTAAGTAGAGGTAAGAGTGCAATTAGAGCAATTTGAAGTTGTTCTGAGCTATTCAACCGCACGCTGACTTGTCCTGAACCCCTGTTATTTAAATTAGCACGAGCAATCATGTTTGTATATCGTCCAATGGGAACCTGGGACTGTACATTGCATCCAATGGCCAGATCTCCATGCCAATCCATGACAGAGAGACTAAGAGTTGATAGAGTACGACCAAAAGGATGGTCTTTATCCCTTAAGGTCGCCTCCAAACTGCCACCATAAGCTACATCACCACGTCCAGACATTGCACCACCTGTCATAACCACCCTGAACCGCTTATTGACAATCAATTTGTCCTCAAGTTTTACACCAGCTGTTACAGAATCACCCATAAGAGTAGCAGAGATACCAGCAGCGGCTTTATTATGCTTAAAATTGCTAAGCCTTGTCTCGCCACGTAGTGTACAAGCCAAGTCCTTTCCAACAGTCTGCATATCAAAACCTAATGAAGTTGCTTTCCCGTCCCCATGCTTCACAGAACTGGCGATTTCCATCTGGACATTGGCCTCCTTCTTGTCCTTCGAGACCTGACCAGAGAATGATAAAGGAATCTTGTCTCTCACCACAAACAGTCTTTCCGCATTTATGCCTTCATATCCGACATCATGATCCCAACCATGAGTCTCAAGAACTGGTCTCACAAGCCACTGGTTTGAAGAATCAAGATAACGATATCGGTGGGTGGGATAATCAGAATCAAAAGATGCCGGCAAAGCCAAATCAGGCATTGGAACAGGCACAGATGCTGGACCACCACTTTCTTCTTCTACATTTTCAGTATACTCACTTGGCAAATCCTTGGCTGCTTCTGCCATTTTCTTCATCATTTTCCGGCGCCTTTTCTCTTCCTTCAACTGTTTCTTCAAAAAAAGCTTTTCCCTATACTCTAGCTCATCAAAATAAGCTTTCTTCTGCACTTTAGTTAGCTTTGCCAATTGAGCCTTTGTCAACCTCTTAAAATGGGGAAGCTCATCATAATCTGATTCATCATCAGAATCAGATGAATCATCAATATCATCATCAATGGAACCCTCGTCACCAAACTGCTCATCAGGAAGTTTGAGTTGTGGTCTAGACTGAAGAAGTGAAGAAAGAAGGAAAGGCAAAGGAGGTGCTCTTGAGCGGGAGGTAAAGGGCTTCCCAGGCGGCGTATCTTGCAGCTTCAAAAGAGCATTCGCTTCGGCCAGAATCTTTGATGCAAAGGACAGCAGCAACAAATGAGGCTTCCAGACCTGCCCATTTGGCAAAACTCTCTGTCCGGCCCTGTTAGTCCTGCAGGCTGAATGATTTTCCACCAATGAAACGGGGTTCATAAGCCTCATATCCCCTGCAGCCTGACGAATAGCTTGCTGGACCACATGAGAACGTTGAGTAACAAACATATCATAACTTGAAGCAGTTCCATTTGGACCATCTGGAGGGGCAGACGCAGCATGAGTCAAAACTACAATTGCATTAAACCATATTGATGGTCCAAAGATTTCTGTAATTGTACGCAACAGTGGCATGTCTCCAAAATCCCTGCTTTGCATATCCAGCCTATCAAGATACAAAATAATATCTGGAGGAGTTTTCCTGATGAATCGTTTGACAGAGTGAAGGATTTTTTCATTTTGTCGTTGGTCTGACCATGAAGGAAGAAGACCAGGAGTGTCAATAACCCTTACCTTAATCCCCTGTACTGTTCCCACAACATCCTGAACCTTTTTTGTACCCACTTGAAAAGCATTGGTGTTGAACTTAACTTCATCAAATATCGAATTGATTGTTGCACTCTTACCAACTCCTGTCTTTCCAAGAACCATGATTGTGCAAGAGAAATCAAGGGGTTCCTGCCCAGCAGCCTCAAGCTGCTCTGCCATGGCACTTGCACGATCAAAACTGAAAGCTCCAACGCGACCCCCATTTCGCCCTCGCAACTGTTCAGCTAACCCTAATCTGTATAAGACCTGAGCCACAACAACATTATGGGGTGTCTGGCCAAGCCTATGTGCAAGGCGCAAGAACTTCACCCTGATCATTTGAAGTTTTTCTCGGGTCTCATCATTTTCCTCAGCTTCACCATTCCCGGGCTCTTCAACAACTTGTGCTTGTGACTGAGACACAGTTCCATTCACCCGAGGCTGTTGCACTGCCCGAGGTGCTGGATCCAGAAGCGGTGCTGCACGTCCAAGGCCAGCAGGACGACCAGGAGGAGGTGTAGTACTTTCAGATTTTCTGGAAGATGAAGCAACTTGAGCAACAGGATCAACTTCTATATCTTTTTCAACTACAATATCTTGCTTAGGTTGCTCAACTCTAACTTCTGGCTTTTCACGTACCTCAGCCACATCCCGGTTGCCATGAACTTCACTCATAGTTACACCAACATCCTGTTTTGGAGATTCTTTATCTGCAACAGTATCTGAAGTGCCAGCCATACTTTTCTCAACTTTGCGTTCTTGCTTTTCGTGCTTCTCCATCAAAGCATGATTGTCATGATGTTCATTCGGAGTTTCACCAGCATCCTGGTTCATAGAAACTTTATCTGCATCACCACTTGAAGTGCCAGCAATACCCTCTTCATCCTTGTCAGTCAAAGATTCATCTCCAGCAAATGGAACTCTGGTTCCTGGATCTGTTCCTGCTTCCTCAAGCAAAGAATCTAGATGGGATGACACATCATTTTGTTCCACATGAATATTTTTCTCTTTGACAAAGAAATCAACAACCTCCACATCAGCTGAGGCGTTTTTAGGCTCCACAATCTCTTCGTCTTGGTCCACAACATTTGAGATACTCAAACTGTTGACCAATTCCTCAACCTGCTGATTGTTATGGTCTAGACCAGGGCTGTCAAAAAGGCTTGTCAGAACCCCATTCTCCACAGGTGGTCGTTCCACATGCAAGACATCCGATGTATTCTTCACAACTTCAAGATCATGATCTTGATAATCTTGATTGATGTCAGGAGACTCATCTTTAACTTCATCACCATTGTCAACATCAGGGCAAGTATCCACATGGGTAATGTTTTCCATCTTGTCCTCATGCCCATTGGATTCTTGTCCCTGGAAACTATCACTCTGGCCCTTCTCCACCTCATCACTATTGCTGTTTTCAAGCTCCTCATGCTCCAGCTTCACTTCAATTGAACCCCCATTCTCAGGCTCCTCAATTACAACCTTAGTATCATCATCAACTCTCTCCCCATCCTCGTAAATTTCACTTCCTCCACCCACAGCATCAATAACCCCATTTTCATCACCTTCTCTACTTTCAACCTTATCATCATTCTCCAATCCACTCACTTCACTAGTCCCAGCTTCCCCTGCAGCATTTTCCTCTTTACTCACAGCCACAAAGGAAGCCCCATCAATGGTAGCATCGTCTACTACCTGCACAACCTTTTCCTCACTAACGAATGGCCCCTCCTCCCCAATGGCCTCCTCAAATTCCTCCGCCTCACTTCCAACATCTGAATTTCCAACAACCTCCAAACTCTCCAAACCCCCAATGTTCTTGCTACTTTCCACATCACTCCCAAAATCAATCTTTCCGGTCATCAGCTGCTCCGGAAAATGCTCTTGAGTGCCAATTGCCTCCTCGAAAACATCATCACCATCAGAATCCTTCTTTTCATATGCACTTCCGAAAATCCTCTCCACTGCTCTAGGAGCAGCATCAACCACACTTTTCATCATCTCCACCAAATGGGTTTCCTCAACTAACCCAAACCCATTTTCCATCTCAGAAAATTTTTTTTCAAATTCAACGTATCTTCAAAACCCTAATTTTGCACACACACACAAAGGAAGGGGATCAAAATCCACAGATTAAGTTATCCAAACACAAAAACCCTTATCATCAAATCAAATATTCAATCAAAAACAAAACTTATAATGTGCAATCACAAAATACAGTCAAAACACTATTAAAATTAAGTCCTTAGAGAACAATACTTCACGTAACAAAACGATCTTCGATTCATATCAGTGCTAACACGTCTACGATGTAAAAATCAGATTTTGAGCGTTTGTGATATATACCAAACTAGGTTTTTACGATATATGAACAGTAAACCAGTATCAAGAACGAGAAAGAAAGGGGGGGACAGAGAAAGACAGAGACAGAGACAGCGCTTACCGCGTCTTCTGGATAATGTGAGAAAGAGAGACAGAGGTGCCCTGTGTATTTCTCCAGCGGTAGGGGAGGGAGAGAGAGAGAGAGAGAGAGAGAGCTCGCAAGTTCCAATTCTCCGTGTGCAGTGAAGAGGAAAAATAAGGATAAGAGAAAGATCGACGGCCACGGTCTGATGTGATTAAAGATCGGACGGTGGAAAGAGGCGCATCGGTTTCATCGTGAAAAATGCCAATCGTCCTTTCTTCTTTTCTGTGACTTCGACCTGAGGAGTAGAGGAAAAAGGTTAGCTCTTTTTTTTAAGCACACCAACCGGTGTCACGTGTTTATGATTTTCACCAACAACTCTTGACCGTCTGATTGCGGATCATATACTTTGCTTCCTTCACTGGTTTCAATGCCGTGGGCAGATTGAAGTGGTGAAATCTACACCGTTGATTTTGCCGTACAGTGTTTTTGTGGGTCCCCTTTTAAAGTCCAAGCTAATCACACCCCCATATTTCGCCCCTTCCCATTTTTGTGTGGTTTGTACAAACAATCTCAAAGTAGAATTGAATTTTGTAAATATTTTATTATTTCTTATTTCTATTTAAAATTTTAAATATTTCGATTCAAATAATTATATAATTAAATTTTAAAATTATTTTCTATTTTTTTATTTTCAAAACTCATATCCGAAATTTAAATTAAATGAAAATTTGTAAATATTTTAGGTTGCATTTATCACATGGTATGGTTTCTTTTTGGTCTTTTTTGTAGAATGAGCCATCCATAAAAAATAATTTTACATAATCTAAATGAACACATACATCAAGTTTATATTAAAAAATAAAAATATTTTAAATTTGAATAATTTTAAATTGATTTGATTTTAAATTAACTAAAAAATTTTAAATATGTTGAGATCGATTATTACGTAAAATTTAATTCATTTAATCTTTCTAAAATTATTCATCAATATAAATAAAATATAATATAAAAAATTCCAAATTAAAAAGAGAGAATAGATATCAATAGAAAAAGAAAACAAAGTGAGGTAGTAAAATAAAGTGCATGTGATGAATCTCATGTGATGAATCTCAGGCAATGCACATGTCCATATGGCAACCATTTGGATTAATATATTGGTGGGGATTCTTTGAATGACACAAGGATCAAACTCAAAATTGACTTCTCTTTGTTGGACAAGAGTACCAAGCCCAACAGCATCTCAAGAAGGGGAATTTTCCCAAACAAGTTCATCTAAATCCAGGATGGCCCACTTGGACATTCTTTCGGTCCATGGCCCATATCTTTTTTTTTTATTACTTGATTAACCGATAATGAGATCCATGATCTGATTAATTTCGCTCGAGTTACTATCAAATTCTCTATAAAAAGAGTTCTCCTAACATAATTCTTACTATTTCCAAAATTCAAACCTTAATATTAATTAAAAAATTTAACATTACCCCCACTAAACCAACTATCTATTGCTCCATATCCTATGTTTAGTCACATATCTTCTGCACTGTTGGATGTGAATGGCTCGGAACATCTCAACCCCTTTTAAAGTTATTATTACTAGTTATGAACTTCTTTCCAAAAGGGATTGTCAAATTCTCAACCACTTTTGTGTATTAGTTTTTGGCATATTCATTTATTGAGACATGATCCATCAACTCTATCAGACAAATGCAAGCTGCAAAAGAATTCAATAATATCATGGGCACCACCCTATTGCCAAAAGGGTATGAACTATGAGTTGACACGTCCTTTCTCATTGACAGGCATGGATGAGCCGGAGAAGATCTTTCTCCTTAGCTTCCTTGGGAAGGTTTGAGATCCCTACCCTCATTGTGAAACCCACCTATCTTTAAACATTATAGGACCCTCCTTAGTATTGTCTAAATCCAAATAAGAATTTTGTATTTAAGTAGGCTGGCCATCATTCTTTGAGCTATGTTAGAATTAGCCCAAACACAAAGACATCAATACCCAATGCTCATGAGCGATTATAATGTAAATTTGATTACATCAGTTATCAATATAATAATTTATACATATCAATAAATTATAATTTAATCGATAGAAAACTCGAGTTCAAATCAAAATTGTTTTAAAGGTATACTTTTACTGGGATTAATGTAGGATCGTGCCCTACTCTCTTCCTTTTATCCAAAGCCGACCCAATATGCTAGTTGGACTAGCCTATGGCCTTGTGTTTCACCAACCATAATGCTGGACTTAAGTGCCAAGCATAAGCTTTTGGAGATGTTTAGGTTAAGCCTAGCAAAATCACTTATAAAGTTGAGTCAAAAGGTTTGTTTAAGCTCATTAAAGATGTGAACCAGTGCACATCTAGGTTATAATGAAATAAAAATAGAAAAATAGAAATAGTTACAAATTGATATGAAGAAACGATACATTGTAAAAATACAAAAAGTGAAAATAGGGATAAACGCATAAATATAAAAAAAAAATTATGTAAATATTAATTATTTTATAAAAATAATATAATAACCATATTTTATAATAAAAATCTAAAATGATCAAATATATAATTGTAAATAACATAAAAATTATAATTATAATTAAATAAACAAATAATTTATTAAATATAAAAAATATGTAAATATAAAATTTATGAATTTTATATAAATATTAATTAATTTAGAGTATTAAAATATTTCAAAAAAATATTTTAAAAACGTTTAAAAAAAAATGTTAGTGTTAGAAAAATTTCCGTACACCGAGAAGCACAGTTGATAGGTTTTCATCCAAGCCACACAGAATTTTTCCAAGTTTCTTACCTATAAAATTTTTTCCCCTACCTTTTGTTTTCTTTTCTTTTTTATAACTTTTTTTTTTTTTTACAAGACCTCCTACTTGAATTATACTAAAACATAAATGATCTTTTGTCCGATAAAACCCAAAATTTAGAATTAAGATTTATTTTATTATTGTTATTGTTAACACCCAAAAGGAAAAAAAAAATGAACTAGGCTATAAGGTAAAGGGACTCATTTGGCATGGGAAACACGAAGATAATAGTTACACACAAGTGATTAACATAATGGGATGAAATGGTAGATTTCTGAACAAAATTTTAGATTTAAAATTTGAAAATGAAAAAATTATGTTGGAAAAGCCATCTCCTAAATAGGATTTCTATAAACACTCAAATCGAATTAGTCAGAACTATATCGTTGGTAAGAACAAAAAAAAAAAAAAAAAAACTAAAATAATAACACACAAAAGTTTAATCGGAATAAAATTGAAATTGAATCGAGACCAGCCCAAAATTGGAAGAGGCCCAAATCGAAATCCTTTTGAATGAGAATCATCCATTTAGGCCCTAAATTTGCATGCTGGTTTCGAACGTGGCCATGACCACTTTTTTCCGCCCTTAAAACCGGTTGCATTTTGAGTTCGAAGAAGACTAGAATGGGGGCTATGGTGTGTACCGCAACTTTAGTTTAGTTTGATCTGACCCCACAAGATCCTAGTAGGTCCACAGCCACCAATGCTTGCCGGAGCTGACATCCGGTTCCGGCAACTGAACAACAAACAAAAAGATCTCGCTCAAATCAAATGAAGCACAAAACAAAACAAATCTTTCAAACTCCTCACATGGTTTCATTCACCAATGCCCTCCTTTTCTCTGTCTCCTCCCGGTCAAATTCTCACCAAATTCAAACAAAAACCCACTAACCCAAATCGACCCTGCATTGTTCAATCAGTTTTGAATCTTTGTTCACAAGGCAGAATCAGAGAAGCTGTTGATTGTCTTGAGCTTTTGCCAAGTAAAGGCCTTCATTTAGACTCCAAAAGCCTTGCTTTTCTTATACAACAATGTGGGTCTTTTAAGTCCGTCAAAGAAGGTAAAAGGGTTCATCTTTATATAAAGTTAGCGACATGTTGGACAAAACCCAGTATTTTACTGGTGAACAATTTGATCAATATGTACTTCAAGTTTGGTGACGATGCCCAAGCTCGTAAATTGTTTGACAAAATGTCTGTGAGAAATTTGTATTCTTGGAATAATATGCTTGCTGGGTATGCCAAAATGGGCATGATAAAGCCCGCGAAGAAATTGTTCGATAAAATGCCTGAGAAGGATGTTGTCTCATGGAATACTATGATTATTGCTTATGCTCGAAATGGATATTACAATAATGCTTTGAGGTTTTATGGTCTGTTGCGAAACTCTGGACTTGGGTTCAATGCATTTAGTTTTTCTGGTGTTTTGAGCGTTTGTGTGAAGGTGAAGGATGTGGGGCTTACTAGGCAGGTCCATTGCCAGGTTATTGTTTCAGGATTTCCGTTGAATGTGGTTCTTATGAGCTCTGTTGTTGATGCCTATGCGAAGTCCGGTGATATGAGCGATGCGAGAAAATTGTTTGATGAAATGAAAGGTAGGGATATCTTGTCTTGGACTACTTTGGTTTCAGGCTATGCCAAGTGGGGTGATCTTAAATCGGCTAGAGAATTGTTTGATATGATGCCAGAGAAGAATTCGGTGTCATGGACTGCATTGATTGCTGGGTATGCACGACATGGTATGGGGTACGAGGCATTAGAGTTGTTCACTAGAATGGTTCTTTATGGGGTTACTCCAGATCAGTTTACCTTTAGTAGTTGTCTTAGTGCTTGTGCTAGTATTTCTTCACTTAGGCATGGGAAACAAATTCATTGTTGTTTGATACGTACAGGATTCAGGCCTAATACCATAGTTGTTAGCTCTCTACTTGACATGTATTCCAAGTGCGCCAATTTGGAACTTGGGAGACGGGTTTTTGATCTTATGGGTAATAAGGAAGATGTGGTCTTGTGGAACACGATGATTTCTGCCCTAGCACAGCATGGTGATGGCAAAGAGGCTTTACGGATGTTTGATGACATGGTGAGACTAGCAGTAATTCCTAACGATATCACCTTTGTCGTAGTTCTTAATGCATGCAGTCATTCAGGTCTTGTAGAAGAAGGGTTCAGGATTTTTGAGTCAATGGCCCGTGAGTATGGTGTTGTTCCCGATCAAGGACATTATGCATGCCTAATTGATCTTCTAGGTAGAGCTGGGAAGTTCGATGAGGTGATGAACCAGCTTGAGAAGATGCCCGGCAAGCCTGATGAAAGGGTTTGGAATGCCATTCTAGGCGTTTGTAGGATTCATGGAAATGTAGAATTAGGAGGAAGAGCAGCTGAACAACTTATCCAGTTGGAGCCTCAAACATCTGCAGCCTATGTTTTACTCTCGAGTATATATGGAAGTCTTGGGAAGTGGGATGGTGTTGCAAAGGTAAGAAAGCTGATGAATGAAAGGCAAGTCAAAAAAGAGCGAGCTGTTAGTTGGGTTGAAATTGGCAATGAAATGCATTCTTTCAGCGTCTCAGATGGGTCGCACCCTCTGAAACAAGAAATATACTTGGCGTTGGAACAGCTAGCTGGTCAAATAGAAGACGAAGCTGCCATCACATAAAGCCGATTGACAAAAGAGATAGTTCCTCACAATCCTCATCATTGATGCTAGCTTCCTCTAGCAAGCGGATTTCTGCCCTTGAAATTCATCGTGTGAAGATTTGATAAGAAAAGGTTTGAATCTTCACTTCCTTGAAGCAGTGGGATTTTTCCTCTTTTTTGTCATTTTTTCTAGGGCAGCTACCGAGTACCAGCTCTGTGTAGACTACACGGTACATGCCGTTGATTTATAACATTGTTCCTCTCATCATACCGAGGTTTTCCTGTAATAATCTTGACCCAATATTGGGTAAATGAGATTGATAAATGAATGTAAGGTACTGCTGTTTGTTGATGTTGGTGTTATATCTGACAATAATACAGTAGTAGTATTGGCCCAACATTCCAAATTTTTGCCATATAGCTTTCTTGAAGAACATTGTTGTCTGGTTCATTGATATAAAGAGAACTTTTTCCTTTATTCTTTTTGAAATGCAGTAAGATACCATGTCTCACTACTTCAAAATCTAGAATATCCGCACGCCCTCTACCCTTCAAGAGACCCCTATGCCATCAGAATTTTAAGTTAGACTTCAACATCAAATCAGGCTTTCCTTTCAGAACTCCCTGCAACCAACTGAAAATGAAAATGTCTAAGGGGACACCGGTAGTCACAACCCCCTCCTCTAATATCGTGATCTCATATTTAAATTTTTTATAACAAAAAAAAAAAAGAAAATGAGGCCTCTGCTCTCTCTTTTCCGTTCAGTTCCTAAGTAATCTTATGTTGGGGTTATTCTGTCATTTTCGTGGGTATTGATAAACATAAAGATATGGCATTCGATGGTTACTGATATCGTGAGAATGATAGAACAATCAGTTTAACAGATAAATGAATTAATATTTTTAATTAAATTTAAATTTTAAAATTTTAAAATAAAAAAAAATTACATTAACAATTATCACTTAAAATAAATATTTAAATCAAATTAATTATAATATAATTTTAAATATTAATCGATAAAAAAAAGTCAAAAACTCGCCCATCGTACCATGCTCCATAGGGACTGATGGTATCAGAACAATTCAATGTGAATTTAGTTGACAAGCTTCCTACTTACTACACCCTTCTTTCCTATTATAGATCTAGTTGAATTGATTGATTATTATCAAATCTTAAATTTAAAATTTAAAAATAAAAAAAATAAATTTAATTAAATTTAAATTAAATTAATTAAAATATAAATATAAATATTGATCGATACAAAAAAAAATCCCTTATGTTCTATTGGCTTCTGGTACTATGCTTCATTCGGAGCGATGATTATCCAAACATTTCTATGTGATTTTAGTTGAGAAAGAATTGAAAGTGCAAAGGGTGAAGCAGCTTCCTACTTACTACCTCCTCCTTTCCCATCATAGGCCCCCATCAGACTGTCGGTTACAACCAGACTGTCCTCCCGAGTGCCCTCCGTTTTGTCCGCGTGATCGTCAGCACATTAGGTACGAGGGCTGTTGCCGAAAGTTAAAATTAAACTTAATTAAAATTAAATAAAATTTAAAATAAAAAGGTTATTGATATAATATTTTTTATAATAATTTATAAAATATAACAAATAGAATAACATAAACCAGAAGCAAATTGAGAAAAAACCTTGGGCCTGCATGTGAGAAACCCTGCACAGGTATTTTTACTCCAATATTTTTTTATATAAACTATCGATATGTAATTAATACTTTGAACCTAATTAAATATGATTTGAATCGAATTAAACTCTTAAGGGTTAATATTTTTTAATATTTATTTTTTTTATATACAAAACTCGAATTTAAGAATTTATTTAAAATATACCGGTGTGGACTAACCAGGTATATGTAGTTTTGCCTGCGATTAATCGATTAACCGATCCAAATGGTAGTGCATTTTATGATCTTAATGGACCTGATTAAGGGCACAAGTAAAGAAAATCTCCCTTGTTATAGAGGATTTGATTATGACATTTGACCTTTCAAATTGGGACAGGAGTTTCTCTACTGTAGATTTGTGCAATGATGCATTAATAAGAAACTTAATGGCTTATTCATTTTCTATATTTATTGTAGCTAACCCCTTTCCTATTTTGCTTTTATAAATAAAACATTAATACAATACAAATACATGAACCTAACACAACGTAAATACAATAATATACAAAAATTTGGAAAAAATTTGCACTATCGTAAATTATAAATATTTAATCATATATAGTATATAAAAATCATATGTGGGGCGATAAGGATATAAAATAATTATTTTTTTTGAAAGTCATGGGTATGATAAATAGGAAATTTTATGGTTCAAATAGGTGAGACATGTACCGAAATGACTCAGAAAAAAAAATTTTAAAACAATCCCAACTGAAAAAAATTTCCCCAAATAACCCAAATTTGTCGAGAGTTGGAGATGCGACACATTGTGTCGCGTCTTCAACCCGCGACAATCCAAAGTCCAGAGAGAGAGAGAGAGAGAAGAGAGAGAGGAGTCCACGGGGGGAGGGAGAGAGGGGAGGAGAGCGGCGGGGGGTCCGCCGGGGGGAGGGGGGCTGGCACGGGCGGCGGAGGGGGGAAGGAGAGAGAGAGGGGAGGGGCGCAGCGGGATGCGGAGGGGGGAGGGAGAGAGAGAGGGAGGGCCACGGGGGGACGGAGGGGGGAGAGAGACACAGCGGGGGGCGGAGGGGGGAGGGAGAGAGAGAGGGAGGGCCGCGGGGGGACGGAGGGGGGAGGAGAGCCGCTGTGTCTCTCTCCTCCCCCCTCCGCCCCCGCTGTGTCTCTCTCCTCCCCCTCCGCCCCCCGCGGCCCTCCGCCCCCCGCGGCCCTCCCTCTCTCTCTCCTTCCCCCCTCCACCGCCCACCACCAGCCCTCCTCCCCCCGACGGACCCCCCGCCGCTCTCCTCCCCTCTCTCCCTCCCCCCGCGGACTCCTCTCTCTCTCTCTGGACTTTGGGTTGTCGTGAGTTGAAGACACGATACAGTGTGTCGCGTCTCCAACTCCTAATAAATTTAGATTATTTGGAGAAATATTTTTTGATTGGAGTTGTTTTAAAAAAAAAATTTTTTCTGCGTCATTTCGGTACATGTCTCTCAAATAGGTACCACCTCAATGAACCCATAACTAATATATGTAGGCCAGGCCATCATTTTGTGATATCTTGTGGTTTCTCATTGGGTCCAGACACCTGTAAGATCTCTCATCGCTTTGTGGGGGGAGACTGTATGGCTTTGGACAGCCATACAAGTGGACCATCCAATGATGAATTCAGATCATGATCTCCACCAATAATGCAATCATGCTAAATCATAATGACCAATGACAAAAACATGTCCATCTCAGACCTAATAATTAATCATTTTGTTTGAGAATTACAAAGCACAACAGAAAATTTTCTTTCCTTTTGTTTTCCAATAATTAAAACTAAAATTGAGTGTTATAATGCTATATTACCAACCACCCAAAAAACAAGAAGAAAGAGGAGACTAAGAACAAGAAGAAGAAAAGAAAAGGGCAAGAACAAGAAGAGGAAGATTCACAGTTCTTCTTCTTGTTACTGTCTGAGGTCTAACTATGGGTACTCAGGTCTCTAAACAAGTCGACCGACGAAAAGCTTTATCAGCGGAGAAGAAAACACTCTGTGATCTGAGCGGAAGCTGTGGCAATGAATTTCCAGGCTGTGATTATCATCCACCAGATAGGAAGAACTGGATGTCCGGTCTCAACCCGGAAAAAGTTCATCTCAATCAGATTGTTTGGCCTGGTACCCATGATTCGGCGACCAATAAAATAGGGATACCCTACATTACTAGGCCTTTTGCCCAATGCCAATCTCTCTCAATCTATCATCAGCTATGCGTAGGCACTCGAGTTCTTGATATTCGTGTGCAGGAGGATCGAAAGATATGCCATGGAATCCTTGTAACATATAGCATTGATGTTGTCATTAGAGATGTCAAGAAGTTCTTGTCTGAAACTCAATCAGAGATTATAATTCTGGAGATACGAACAGAGTTTGGACATGATGATCCTCCAGAATTCGACAAGTACTTGGAAGAACAGCTAGGTGAATACCTAATCCATCAAGATGATCATGTTTTTGGGAAGACAATTGCAGAATTGTTACCAAAGAGAATCATATGTGTGTGGAAGCCAAGAAAGAGTCCACAGCCTAAGGCAGGAGGACCCTTATGGAGTGCAGGGCATTTGAAGGATAATTGGATTGACACTGATTTGCCCTCGACAAAGTTCGAGAGTAATATGAAGCATTTGAGTGAGCAACAACCAGTCCATTCAAGGAAATTCTTTTACAGGGTTGAAAATACTGTCACACCTCAGGCTGATAATCCAATCTTGTGTGTGAGACCGGTTACGGGTCGAATTCACGGACATGCTAGGCTTTTCATAAATCAGTGTGTTGCTAAAGGTTGTGCTGATAAGTTGCAGATCTTCTCTACAGATTTCATCGACGGGGATTTTGTTGATGCTTGCGTTGGGTTCACACATGCTAGGGTTGAAGGTAAGGCATGAAGTTCTTCTTCTTTGGTGTATATGTATGAGAAATATATTGTATGTAATCGTGTGAGTATAAAAGTTTTAAGGTTGGTTTGGTTGTTGATGGAGTCAGATCTGAATTTGGCTTTTCGATTTTGTGAATTTGTTCTTCGTATCCTTGTAAAGTGTTGGCATATTCCTTTTATTGTGATGTGGTTTAAATAAACGAGTCAAACTTCAATCTTTCCTTATACTGCCTCATGTTTACCTGCCAATGTGCATAGCTATGAAACATAGACAAGATCTAACTCCTTGAATTAAATAGTTAAACACTTTACCCCTTTAATCAAATATCTCGATTTCAAACCCTAAAAATAGAGAAAAAGAATTTAAGAGAACCAACCCATTAATAGATCCACAATACTCGAAACAGATTAGCCAATCGAAACCTGATATCAATCGGTGAAAATATATATATATATAAACATAGACAGCAGGACCGACATTGGATGACAACAAAATTACAAAATCTCGATTTTCCAGAAAACTGAATTGATTTTCTGAAATTTCTTGGAAAGTTTTATGGAACAATTATTTTCTATCAAGTGCAGAGGTGGAAAAGACCAAACAAAAGATTAAGGTCCTTGATTTTTTAGGCCTCCACCATACTAATGAAACAAAATGTACACATTCCAGCTGGTCAGCGGACCTCATAAATTCTATGTAAATTATAGCGCGAACTGTGGAATTCACAAAACCAAAGGCTTTTGAAGAAATATGATTACATATTTTCAATAAAGGAAGAAATCAATGAGTGGGGCACAAGGTGGGTAGATGACAAACATGTTCGATGGTGGTGGGGGGTCCAATGAGCTTGACAATGATGGATTATCTTTTACACATCACCTTATCATATAGTTTATCCGCACCCCCTTTACTTTTGAAGCTTGGATTTTAGCATAAAGTAATCTCCTTCTAAAGAGTTCAGCGTTTAATTAATGCTAGACATATCACCACTAGAAAAGATGAATTCTAGTCTTTTTGCAAATAATTTCATGGCAAGCAATTGAAGAGTGAGCCACACCACAAATGCAAATCAGATACACTGCATAAACTCCTTATGACACAACAACGGTATGGCCTCGCCCGGATGGATGCGCCAAAACTCCACAATCTTGATGTCTCGACTTCAAATCCGAACTATTAGAACTTGCTTGCAGAACTCTGCTCAGACTTTTGAGGATTTTAGAAAGATTTGCAGCCTTACCCAACAATTTGGTGGTGGGTTTTTTGTGACAGGTTGGTACCGAGGGCAATACTGTGGCTCGAACTATCAATAA
The DNA here is from genome assembly GCA_033439265.1 of Dillenia suffruticosa. NCBI lineage: Eukaryota > Viridiplantae > Streptophyta > Magnoliopsida > Dilleniales > Dilleniaceae > Dillenia > Dillenia suffruticosa. The sequence goes on along the minus strand of JAVTVX010000008.1, from coordinate 1,126,142 downwards.
ATGCTCAGAGCCCCTCACCACCCTTTTACTCGGGAAAGAGAAAGAAGAAGTATGGCCTTTACCTACAGAACTTACTCTTCAAAAATTCCTCTATTTGCTGGAAGATCGATGCAAATGCACCTGCAGAAAACAAACAAACACACACACACACACAAATTATAAATGCCATTCCTAAGAAAGAAACTTGACTCGCTGAGAATGGACTGAATTTGACAACTGATCTACTATAGCTTTCACTTCTCTGTTTTAAGGTTGGAGCTTAAAAAATACCTACCCAAGAGTAAGATGAAATCTCGTTCATTGTTCTGAGCTTGGTTGTTTGGAAAATGACTTGATTAAAGAAAGATGGTCAAGCTCAAAGGCCTTATTTGCCGAGGAAAATGACCTTTATATTACAAATAGAGCTCTGATTTTCAACAGATGGCATCATCAGTTGGCAAAATCGCAATCTTATGCAAAAGAATATGCATTATTTGCTTTTCAGCAAACACATTATATTTGTAGTGCATGGTTGATTTCTGCATAAAAATGGAGCTTTATCAACATATTAAGGATTTTGGATGCATCTATAGCTGGCATTTCACACTGAAATTTTTTACCAAATGAAAATTTGTCCAACTATTACCATGTTTTGGCTTGGAGAAATATGTGAAAGACAGTGATCCACCGGAAAATTTTTATGACATGTCATGTTGATGATTGATTATGGTTTCAAGGAAACACGATACTTAAAATACCTAATATTCACTCCATTTTTTTTGGAATAGGGCAAATACCTAATGTTAACTTTGAGGACATCAATTACAAAGTTCAAGCAATAGGTCAGCATATTGCTACTTCAGCAGTTTCCTTCAAAATGCAGATATAACGTCTAACAGGCAATCAGGAAAAAGATTGTTGGGTACCTGGAGCAGCAGATTCTCTTCGCTGTAATGATCCCCTCACTAAAAGGGAGCCTGGATTTTGCTGAAAAACCTAGGAAGTAAAAAACAATGCAGTAAATAAGCCAATCAAGAAGCAAAACAACAAAAGGCATGTTCTTAAGTCACATGAGAAGTTTCCATTACCGCAATTTGCAGGGATAGATCATTAACTGATGGGCATGGGGAACTTGAGATGTCAGACCTCTCTTCTGTATATTGGCAACCAATGGCTTCATTAGAATCACGTATCTCATTTTTTAGGATGGCAGCACATTGCTCATTTGATAAAGTAATCTGCTAAGATCAAATGTGCATGTTAAGTATATCCCATAGTCATGGCCACAAATAATCAGATTCTATTTATGGGTGAAAATACATCATACTTCAACTGTAAAGGATAAGGCATTGGATTTACAGGACACTCCAGCAGATTGGAAAAAAGACTCCATTGCTTGCAGTACATGTATCGCACTGTATTGGCGTTGAAGACCCTAAAAAAGAAAGAATAAAACTGTATGATTCCTTTTTTTCTTTTCTTTTGCATTATGACCACCGTATGAAAGGCAAAAGGCCATTCATGGGATAGTTTCTCCACCCCAAAAAAAGGATCTATACGGAGAGTGAATAAAGACCAAGAAAGCAACATTCACACCTCCAGCATAAACGAGAGAGTGCTCTTTTCTGCCACAGCAGAGAATACTATTTTCTTTGCAGGAGGCATGAAAGACCAAGCAAGTCCCCAGCGACTTGTTTGTCCTTGTACAAATTCGGTTGTCTTCACAATGGTGACTCCAACATCCCGAAGCTTTGATATGAGACTTTTCAAGTTTGATTTCTTTCCAATCATTGAAGTGTACCACCTAAAAACCATTTGCAAGGTATCACAAAACACCTTCAGGTATGAGAGACTATTTGTCCACAATATAGAGAAGGTTATACCTGAAAGTCTGTTTTAGTATAACACTATCTTCAATTATACGAGTAATAAATGCCCTCTCTCCCCCTTGGCAAACCATCTCCTCAGGTGTTCCACCACAGGAAGTTTTTGGATTTAGTCCTGCTTCTTCCATGGATTCAAAGAAGGGAGGATTGCACATACAGAAGTCATATTGCTCACCATCTTTAACAACACCAAGCAGAATAGGTGCCCCATGATAATTTGTATCTTCACTTGAAGTCATCTTGGGAGGTGATGATTCCAAAGGCTTTACTTCTTCAACTTCATGTAGATTTGTCCTGCTTTCACCATCACAATTGGAGGAATTTTGGCCTAAAAAGTCCTTTTCTGCACAAGGAACCCTTCTAATCTCTATCATCTGTGAAATATGTGGATTACTCTTAACATTCTTCTCAGCCCACTCCAATGCTACATCAGTCACATCTGCAACATGTTCTTATTAGACTTATACAAGATTTAAGCATCACAAAATCCAAAAAAAAAAAAAAAAACAATGAAAAATGGAGAAGCTACCTGACCCAACAAAGCTCCATCCCAGAAGGGATGCACCAAGAAGGGGGTAGATGCAGTTGGCTCCAGCACCTATATCAAATCCCCTAACATTGTTAAAATCAGTGTTAATCTTTGTGATTATATCAGAAGCAAGAAGATCTTCAATCCAGTGGATGTAGTTTGATCTGTTAGGAACAGTAGGGCAGAGCTGCCCATCAGGGATCCACCTGAAATGTTCACATTATACATCAGGGAAGACGAAAAAGAAATCAGCATACCACGCACCTTCTAGTAGCAAAATGATTAGCAAGTATAACTTTCAGTGTGAAGGACTATAGGAGAGCATCATATATACAATTAACTATTTCAAACCTATAAAAGCTATATTTGTCAAGTTCTAATAAGCTTAATCAATACTTTCACTAAAGTCACAAGGATGTGACCCAAGTAAGAAAAGAGAAAATAAAATCAAAATAGAAAGAGGGGAATAAAAAAGTTGAAAACATTAGAATTAACAAAAATACAAGGAGTGCAAAACCAATTCTTCAAATAGTGTAGCCATGATCAATCAAGGAACTCAGGTCAGCAAGTGAAATTTTCTGATTCAAACTGATACCAAAGACAAAACAAGAACATTCTAAAACTTCCTCCTCCATGTACAATGTAATGACAGATTGAAATCATTTTTCTTTCTTGGATAGAAAAGAATCGCATTAAATAGAAAGGAGAATATAAAAGAGGCCTAAGGTTGAGTAAACCTCAAAGCCAAAACAAATAACAATCAAGAACAAAAGCTAATGAAGACTGTTTTCCAACCCCTCTTCAAATCTCCTAATCTATAATGTCTAAAGACTCTAAAGCATGACCCCTTCTTTGCAAAGTCAACAAGCATGCCAGTTGTGTCCACCAAAGTAGATCCTTTCTTTGCAAAGTCCTGGCCAACAACCGTGCCTAGAAAAGCTTCCAACACAACACTGAGCATGCACCCTGGGAGGGGGTGGTGTTTATATTCAAGAAAACAGCAATATAATTGTAAAATGCTATATGTCATGTCTAAAAGTGGCCATTATTTCCTCAGAGCTTGATATTCAAATTACAATTGGTTGCAGCACTGTGTTCTAAGAAATAACCCAATTGTTATTGATGTATAACAAATTTAAAAAAAAAAAAAAATCTGGGGCATTAGCCCTGAGAAAATAGGGGCACTTCAGCCGTGGCCCCACATCATATACTCTATTCCACAAGCATTCTAAGGCAATGAAGCCCAACCCTTCACATCCACCACCAAAAGAATAAAGGAAGTCATAAAACAACTTCCCTTGTGCTACTTGATTTAAATTATAGGAGATAATTTTATCTCTTTTCTTTTCTTCTGTCCATGGATATCCTGCCAAACACAATTCGGAAAAATTTAAGACATTTGCAATCCACGGTTGTATCAACTAGGAAGCAACCTGGTTACCTGCAGGAAAAGTGCAACATTTCTAGCCTAAACTTCGCATGCCACTCCTATAGGTCTCAAAACAAGGACACCAGTAACCTAAGATGAAAGTTAGAAACTTTCAATCAAATTGAAGCTCTATTACACCTCAAGATGTACAAGTAAATAAACTAATTAAAAGAAAATAAATACTTCTAATTCTATACCTAAATAGCCCAACAAAATTTCACAAAATCACCAGCTTCAAACTACCAAAAACAAAAGAAACCTATAATCAAAAACCAGGAAAGAAATCAAAAAATCAAAGTATAGAAGAAAAGACACACAGCCAAACCAAATTGCAAATAACTATGTTTAATGAAAACAGAGAATTTTCCAAACCCATATAAAAAAAATTGCCAAACCCAAAAAAAGATTCAAAATTTGGGGGGGTACCAATTGAGGCCATGATCATGAAGGAGCAAGACCCGGGTCAGTTCTCGGGTCGCATTGAAATCAGTCCAATCAATTCTGGGTCGACCATTACGAGTGTAGAAGACAAAGGGTTTGAAAGAAGGGTAGAGAGAAGCCAAGAGAGAGAAATCTGGTGGGTTGTCGGAGTATCGGTTTTTCGGGTGGACTGTTGGTCTGTCTCCTCTTCTTTTTCTCTTCTTGCTCGGCATTTTTGGAACTCAAAAAACCCTCAGGCAACATACGGGGGCTCCGCGGAGCAGCACTCCTTTTGTTCTTGCTTGGCCCAATAATGGTCCAAATATGCTGTGATTTCAGCTTTTGGACCTGATTGCTTGGCCCAATAAAGATCTGCCCGGCCCACTAGCCACCGGATTGATGCCCAAAAAATAAGGCGGGCCCAACAAAGATCTTTTTTTTTTTTTTTTTTTTGTTCATAGTAAAACTCGAATTCAAGTTTATTATAAGAGGAGGAGGATTGGTGCCACTTGAACTGAAACTCATTGATAAGATCTATTTTTTTTTTGTCACACACCAAAGTTAAATCTTGGATAAGAGAGTTGGGGAGGGAATTATCCCCAATAAAGATCTAAGCAAAACTACAAGGTAAAACCTATTAAAATGTTGATAGACAGTCGATTTAATAAATAAATATATTAGATTTTTAAAATTTTAGATTTAAAATTTGAGAATAAAAAAAATTATATTGAGAAAGTTATTTCTTAAATCAGATCTGATAATATTTGAATATGATAATTTATTATATGATTTTGGATATCAATTAATTATTAAAATAAATAAATAAATAAAAAAACCCATGAGGAATGTTATAAGGTCGGCTGCGGTCAGTGTCCTGGTTGAGTCTTACTTGATGAGATGTTGATGCCTCCCAGAAGGAGCTTCGATCCACATCTATTCGACAAGATTTTGTAGGGGTGATGCGGATGGTTCTTCGCTCTGATGACTAATTTTTGACTGTTTGGTCACTGTTTTTATATGGGCATTTTTGATTTAATGGTTTTGATCATTTATGTTGTCATTCACTTAATATCAAATTAATTTCCAACTGTTTTATTATTTATGAATGGAATTTATTTGCTCGTTTAAGTTTGATTCTTGAACTCTTTTTCTGTTTTATATGAGAGTTATGAAAGTATATACATTCACGGATATTCAAATTTCGAAAAGACACTTAAATAAGAATTTTTTACTATTCAGATATTTCTACGACGATAAATTCTATTAAAAACCCATGAATGTAGGGTTTTTTTTTTTTTTTTTGTGGGATAGGGGGAAATCAAATGGATGTGTCCAACACGTAATTTACACATTTGATCAATAATTTACACCCTTTACATATCACTCCAAGTGGAAGTGTAATGATTCCTCATCCTAGAAGACCTTGGATTTGAGCAAACAAATGATTGAAACTAAGAATTAAGCTAGTCATTTGTATTTATCACTAGGTTTAAAGAAAAATAATAGAAAAAAGGGATTTAAAGAAATTAGAATTATTTAACTAAATTCATCTAATTGGGAAAAATATAAAAATATTATGGAGTTTTTGAATCGTTTTCAAATAATATGAAGGCCCTTATATGTTGAAATTTTATTTTATTTTATTTTATTTTATTTTATTTATCAGATTTTCGCAATTCAAAATAGTTTTTCTTATTTTTTATTTTTTAAAAAGAAATATCTATTAAATATGCATCTAAAGAATCATGGAGCAAGCTCCTTCAATCATGGACAGAGAGGCCAGCGGTGGGCCTGAAAGAATAAGCTTTATCCATTTGTACTGTTTGCTGACTCATACCCTCTTTGGATAAGCCCTTCAAACATATCAAAAAAGAAAAGAATAGAAAAATCCAAATCAAATCATCCATTTCCTATTTGCATGTTTTCCTATATATACACAGAAAAACACTTGACAAGAGCCAAATTCTCTCTCTCTCTCTCTCACAAATTTTCAATTTCGTCAAATCATTATAACATGGTAGCTTCGTCTTCTCCATTTATTGGATCTTCACTTCACTTGGTTGGTTCCAAAATCTCTGGAGAAGCAAACTTTCCAACTTGTCTGAGATTTTCTAAGCCCAATAGAGTTGTTTCCTCTGTTTACACCGCAGAAGAAAAACAGGGGACTCGATTTAGTAATAACATGGCTATGGCATCACCTTCGACTTTGTACGAGGTTTTGGGGATACCCACGAGTGCCACTTGTAACGAGATAAAGGCAGCTTATCGGAGGCTGGCGAGGACGTGTCATCCAGACGTGGCGGCCATGGATTTGAAGGAGAAGTCTGCTAGTGAGTTCAGGAGGATTCATGCAGCTTATTCCACATTGTCTGATCCTAATAAAAGAGCTATTTATGATGAAGATCTTTTCAGAAAGAGAAGGCCAGCTGGCATTTCATATGCCACGTCATCATCGTCATCATCGTCATCATCATCATCATCATCATCATCGTATACCCGTCGGAATTGGGAAACTGACCAATGTTGGTAGCAGAAATTTTGATGTATTTATTTGGATTTACTCTGTTTCTTCAGAAATCAGGGGTTCAGAACAGGGCAAAGTTTGAAACTCAGCATTGCCTTCTTTGTTTTTTGGACAAGGCTCTGTTTGGCTCTTTTGTATTATAAAGAAGTAAGTTTTAGTATTTGGATAAGTTTTGTACCACTATTGCTTTTATAGAAAGTTTTTCGGCGGCTCACTTTTTATCTACAAACTTATCATGTGAAAATGAGTGAAAATAAAAATTTATATTCAAAATATAAAATATAATTATCAAATGATAGAATCATAAATTTTAGAAAATAAATAATATTTGAAATACCAACATAATATAGATTTAACAATAGAATATTATATTTTCTTAAATTCTTATGTTCGAGTTTCAAAAAAAAACAAAAATAAAAATATAAAGAGTCTCATCAAAAATAGATATTATAATATTTGAATCATATTAATTTGATAGTTCAGATATCAGTTGGTTAAAAAAAATATATTTGTAATTAAAGTGCAGAACGATAGTTTTTTCGTATTTATAATAATTATATAAATTTAACATTTAAGTATATGTTAACTCGAACTTAGGAGAGCGAAAAATAAATATCAGAAAATATTTCAAAATTGATGGTAGAAAAATGGAAACATTTTCCTAACAGATGGTTGATTCTGTCGTCACCTTTATAAAGAAGATGCTCTGCGACTCATCCCCCCCTCTCCCTCTTCAATGGAAACAACACTCTCTCTTTCTCTCTCTCCAAAACTTCATACTCTCTCTCTCCTCTCTTTTCTTCTCTCTCTTCTCTCCCAGGATGTTTTCTTGGCTACTCACATAATTTCAAGACTTCGACGACGAATCTTGTCAAGCGTGGAAAGAAATGCAAGAAAAGCGAATTCATGATTTAGTCCCCGAATCTGGTCATTAAGGCTTTCGGTGAATACCGATTTGGTTCTTGTTATTGCCTCCGTTGCCGCATTCTCTGCCCTCTCTTTTCTTCTCTCTCCCTCTTCCTCTCCTCTCTTTTCTTCTCTCTTCTCTCTCAGGACGGTTTCTTGGCCGCTCACACAATTTCAAGCCTTCGACGACGAATCTTATCAAGCGTGGAAAGAAATGCAAGAAACATGTATTCACTATTCAGTTCCTGAATATGGTAATTAAGGCTTTTGGTGCATATCGATTTGTTTCTTGTTATTGTGTCCGTTGCCACATTCTCTGCCCTCTCTTTTCTTCCCTCTCCCTCTCCTCACTTTTCTTCTCTCTCTTCTCTTCGAGGACAGTTTCTCGGCTCCTCACACAATTTCAAGCCTTCTACGACCCGTTGGATTTATATGCACGTACACGCGTGAAAGTATAATAAAATTTTAAGAATCATAAAACCTTAAGAATGAGCAGATCATAAAAAAATTAGAAAATCACGAGTTTTGATGGAACGACCTCACTATCGAGATGATAGTTACAAAAATCGAACTATCATCACGGAATCACAATATCGTAATCAAAATCCGATGATGAAAACGATAAAAATTCTCTATGCAGAATTTTTTTTTATAGCCCTCACACTCAAGGGAATATTTTTTCTTCTCTTGTGCCGTCACCCACAATTGTGTATTCCTTAAGATTTTTGCTCTAATTTCCTTATTCCTTTATAACCATAAAAGAAAAGATTCAAATTAATTCGATTACCATTTTTTTGGATATTAAAAATAGGATAATTTCCATTTTTCATACGTAAAAAAAAATGCCCACCTGACCATTAATTCCATCACGATCAATCTTGCCAAGCGTATAAAGAAATGCAAGAAACGTGAATTCACGATTCAGTCCCCGAATCTGGTCATTGGGGCTTTCGGTGAATACCGGTTTGGTTCTTCTTGTTGTCTCCGTCACCGCATTCTCTGCCCTCGCTTTTTTCCGCATGGACTATGATTTCAAGATTGAGAAAAAATTGTCTCAGGTGATTCTTTTCGGTAATTTTCTTGAAATTTTGTTTTAAAAGAATTAAAAAAAATTCTTTGTCATTTTGAAATCGACTCAGAAGTTATTGTTGCCATTGCCGAAGTAATTCTGAACGTGGGGATTCTGAATTTAGGGTTTTGTGAGCTTTTGAAGATTGGGAATCTAGTTTATGATGCATTGATTCTGATATTTGCACTTTTGTCGTTGAATATGTGTTTTTTAGGACATTTGAATCATGATTAGGTTACCATCTTGTGTCTTTATTACCTGTTTTTATTTTTAATTTAGGGTTTCTAGATTTGAATTGATTGATGATTGTGGCTTGTTATTTTGCATTTCTTGCTTGACATTCTGTTTGGATAGTTGAATGAAAAGATTACCATTTCCTATCTCTGTGGAATTGGAAATTATTCTTTTATTTTTATGGCTCGATTGAATGCAATTGTTAGGGAGCGTATGAAGTGTTTAAAGCATTTAAAGATTTCAGCAATTGACAATTTATGTGTCATATCAAGTAGGTTAATGCTGCCAAACAAGAACCCCCTTAGTTTGATTTGGAATAAGATACATCATCCCTCCCACCCCTTAAAACCACACTACTGTTTCTATCAAAGGGAAAAAAAAAAAAAGAACCATGCTATTGGAAGAAAAGCTCTAATGGGAATTATCTACTTCCCTAGATTTTAGGTGCTTCAACAGTTGAATCACCTGAGGAAGGAAACACGGATAAAAATCAAGTTTCCATTTTGGACATTCTGGAAAGGTTTGGAGATAACACTATGAGCAGGAACTTAGAAACTGTTTCTAGGCATGAGCAGGAACTTAGAAACTTACCACAAGAGTAGCCTACTTCAGGTTTTACCATTTCTGACAAATTTTCACATTTGGAAGAATCAGAAGTTGTGGGAACATCCGTCTTCTTCTATTCCCTTCAATTCATAGACTCTTGGCTTGGTAAATTTTGAAGACAGCAAGGTGAAGTTGAACTCGAAATTCATCACAGTGAATTTGAGCTGCCTAAATTGACAGTAGAAAATGAATTTTCTGTTTATGCTGCTAGGTGAAGATAACACTATGAACTATGAACAGACTGCCATCATTGCTTGTCAGATCTATGGCAACATTTTACAAGAGTCTGTCAGAGAAGGGCTTTACACTTTTTATGTGACAAAGCAATCTGCGATGCAGTCCATTGAAAATGGCAATGCTCTAAAGAGTTCAGCTTCTAAGGCTTTGATTTTGGAAGCAAATAACATCGCTCCATTGAGGAAATATTCTACAGTAAGCGGTGGAGGACTTCTGGCAAGGATTTTTCTTCATTCTGCGGGTTTGGCTATTCCACATTCTCATAATTTTCTCACAAAGATACACTCATATGCACATTGTCGTTTATTTAAATATATGTTTTTATCAATTTGCTTTGACTTTATGTAAAAGATAGTAATCAATTCGCAGGTTGCTGGAGAACAAAGTCCTCTAGCTTGTCATAAAGAAGGATCTGTTCCCAGAAGGCAAGAATCCGGAAATAGCGGAAATAAGCATGGGAATGCCTTTACCAAATGGGATTCATGTCAGGAGCGAAAATCTTCCTTCAGTATACCTGAGTGCTTATAATCATTTGCTGAAATCTTGGAGGTAATTATTCTTTCATATTTATCTTGCAGAAATGTTATTTTTACCTAATGTCCATAATTTACTAAATAAAAAAATAGGCCAATAATGTGACGCAAACATACTGGGGGGTCTTTTTTCTCTTAAATTATATTTTCTTTATTAGGAGTTGACAAGTCATGAAGCTTTTTTGTCATGCTTTTTTGTGCTTTTGTCCCTCTTAATTTTCTTGGGCTTGTCGTCAATTTACCCATGAATTTTTCTTGTTAAATGATTGCATTGAATTACTAGAGGAATTAGAGAGTTTGTTGGACATGAATAGGATGGCTTTCATTTGTCGAGTGTATTCTATTGGGCTAAATAGATGTTCCATTGTCTCAGGTTTATTATGCAAAATATGATCCATTGGGCAGGTTGCCAACGCATTTGGATCTTATGGAATAATGAGGTCCAAGGTATGACCCTCGTCAAGATATTTAGTGTTATCCTCATCATCCTTTGGACTTCTCAAACAATAATGATGCTTTTCTTAGTTATCTCATTCTCAAATATGCTTTCACGCTGATCAGGTGTTACATGCAGTAGAAGATGCATCCAGACCGAGTTGTATTCAATGCTCTTATTAGTGCTTGTGGCCAGTCAGGAGTAGTTGATCGTGATTTTGATGTATTGGCAGATATAAGGGCTGAGACTCAGCCTATTGACCCTGACCACATCACAGTTGGTGCTCTAATAAGGGCATGCTCAAATGCTTGTCAGGTGAGGGTTTGTCTATTGTTTATGTCAAGTTCATTCACATTGTTTTATTGATTTATTTCTTTCTAATTCTCTACTGTCATGTCTCTTGTCTCCTTTATTGTTGGGGAGAATATGGCCATTAAGTATATAATTTAGTTGTTAGACCATATATATATATTGGTTTCTTCTACATTGACAGGGCCTGAGAAGTCTACCAGATGATTCATGAATATAACATCAAGGGCACACCTGAGGTGTACACAATAGCTGTTAATACTTGCAGCCAGACTGGTGACTGGGAGTTTGCCTGCAATATGTTTGATGACATGATAAGAAAAAGAGTTGCTCCTGATCAGGTATTGTTGAATGTGAAATGCTTTGCTCCATGAAACAGAACCTATATTTATGCACCTTAACCATAATTTCCAGATGACTTTTTTCCCCCCCACAGGAAGAGACCACCAAAGTTTGCTTGGTTAAATTTCTGAACTTTTAATTTGGCTGCAGTTTCGGCTTATTTCTGTGAATATGGATCACTACAACTGATTGTTCAAACCATTCAATTATCAATCTATCATTAAGGATTGTCTGAAACATGTCAATGTGTCTTAATTATTTTTATCCTTGAAGATTTAGCCTACAACAACAACAACAACAACAACAACCTGAGTTTTAATCCCAACAATTGGATCAGTTATTTGAGAGACAAATACGGGAAAGATTAAAAAAAAAAAACTTTGTTTAATTCGTACGGATTCTCCTGCACCATTCATTCCTATCCAAGACTATCTTCTCATCTAAATCCTTTACTATAATGTCTTTATGAATAATTTGTATCCAAGTTTTCAACGGTCTAATTTTACGTTTTACTAAATCTCTTATATTTGAGTTTTACTGATAACTTGAAGATTTAGCCTCTTGCAGAGAAAATAAGTAAGAATGACTTAAGCATTGAATGTAAATAATTCAAATGTCAATAAATCTTTTGTTCACTTTTCGAACACTCCTTGGTATCTTGATATCCTTAATTCTTAAATATTCGTTTTTAGTAGAATTACTCAAGTTTCTGTTTTTCTTGCAGATGTTTCTTAGTGCTTTAAGGGCATTCTGGAAAACTTGATTCTGCCTGTGAAGTCCTGCAAAAAGCCAGGAATCAAGGAATACAAGTTGGGATCATGGCTCATAGCTCCTTAGTGGGTGTGCTTGTACCAAGGTATGTTCCATCTAGACACCTCTATAATATCTTCTCATCGGCTCATCAATAGGATAGTCGGTAAGCTGTCTTGAGATCATGTTTTTGACGAGGGGGGTGGTTGTCTAGATGTCTAAGAACATTTACAATATGGTGATTAGTTCCTTACAAGTTTCATAGTGAGCTTAGTGAGAGGATGGTTGCTTTAGGTTGGCAGCTAGCAAATGCATTTTCTGAGTGTTTTCCAATGGACTCCCGAAACGCCCACAAGAGATGGTACATGGCACGATAAGAGCATATACGGGCCGACTTTATCTTGCTTGGACCTGGAGTGGACCAGCATTGCATGTTCAAGGGCCTTGTTCAAATTGAAAGGAGTCCATGAAATAATCCATTTTATATTGAGGCTCAAACACCCCCCCCAAAAAGGGAAGTTATTGTTTTTTTTTAACGAATTGATATTCGAGTTACCTAATTAATCCGATTCAAGTATTGTAGGGCTCAATTTAGAAGTTGTTTATTTAATAACATGTTTTTCTATTTTCATAACTCAAACTTGAGATTTTGATTGAGGGAGTCTAGTCTCTTGTCAATAAATTCTAAGGATGTTGGTTCCATTGTCATCATGAGGTATATGGTTTTATATATATGTATGTATGTATGCATGTATGTATAAAATCACCCATTGTGGCCCCTTTTCTCTTGAAAAGAATAAAATTGAAGCCAAAAGCTCTTTAAAGGGACAAAATTTTCTCATATGGTCCTTCTATGTTGGAGCTCAACTTTATTTGCTGTTGGGATTTTTCTTTGTTCAATTGTATATTACAAATATTGGGAACTAGATTTACAATCTAGATAAGGGAGTCGCGGATTTGATGATATAATCTTTTCCTTCCTTTTTTTCTTTCATCTTATTGGAAAATTATAATTCTTAATAGGTGAATTCTCGTATCAACTAAAACGTGTAATAGAGATTAAATCTTTACACCATTTGGCTTCAATAATAATATGTCCCTATTTCTCCGTTCTTCCTATCCGGGTATTAACATTCACGGAGCTGAAGGCAGTTGAAAAAGAAAACAAACAAAGTTTTTCTATAAAAAATTTTAAATAATTAGAATTTGAACCTTGTCCACGGCTGACCATCGAACTTCAAAGTTCCTTGTGTTCAAAATATGACTTTTGTTGGATTTAATCGAGCATGCGGAAGCGTGAATAAAATAGTTTCGGAATTTTCGGGATAAATACCTCTATTGGGCGGTTTCCAAAATCCACCGTGTCGCGATGTCCCTCGAACGGATCGCACGGTCGGATGGTGATTACGCAATCGAACCACCACCTCAAATCCACGACGCCTCAAGCTTCGTGTCCGGTGAATCGTCTGACGATGGGAGATTTTCCTACGCGAAAATCTCCATCCCTCACTCTTTTCTCTCTCTAGAGTATTGCGCAAAACCCTAGCCTCCACGGTTTCCACCCTTGGCTGCTATCCACCCCACAAGGTAGGAGAAGGAGAGTTTCCTCCATTGTTCCCTCTCTCAGAAGGAAGGTTAGACCAATTCACTTAATTGGTGGGGGGTTACAAATTGATGGTTGGTTAATTGGTAATTAAGGATGGGAGTTACCCCATTCCTTAATTACCCAAATGCCCATAATGGGCATATTTCAACAACTTTTTAACCAACGGTCAGTTGAGTTAATAGAATGTAACGTTAGATTTTTTAACCAAAATCTTAGATTTGACTTGTGAATTGGACATGGTGGGAGGGTAGTCCCCTTTAAATAGACCATTGTAAGTCTCGAATCATGAATCAGATTAATCTAAATATGATTAAGGATAACAATTTGTATAATATCAAAAAAAATATATGACTTTTTATGATCAACATCCTTAGGATCTAGTGCTCTTTAACCAAAATCTCAACATCGAGTATTAGGAATAGATAAGTAGATGTGAGAGAGTCAACTCATAAATTGATTTTCATATTTACTCGAATAGGATTAACTAGGTTTTTGGATACGGTATCTAAGTACTTAAAAAAAATATATGACTTTTTATGGCAAACGTATCCCTCCTCAATGTACATGGGAGAATCCAATGGGGTTCTATTGTAGCAAAAAGAAATTTTCAAATGAGGTGAACATCTCAATGAGACTATTGTGATAAGCAATAATCACAACCGAAATCAGACAATTACAAAAGGGTACTACGATTGCATTATATATTGACCCTTTTGCCTTGAATGAGATACGGGTCAAGTTGCATCAATTTTCAAAGTACCCTAAAGAGTACGTTATTGTATTGTACTTATGGTTCAGTTCCATCATATGCATTCCACAGAGTTCTTTCCTTCTCAACTTTTTCAAAGTTCGAATCTTCTCCGCACTTTCCATGGATTGGTGTAAAGTGCTAGAAGGAGAAGGGGGGGGGGGGTAGTACAAAATCTATGCACCTTTACTTTTGTGGGTTATTGATCATTGACCATAGCTTTTCTTCATCCTATTTGGTTCCTTGCTCTTTGTAGTTGCTTTTTATTTTTTCTCAATATTTCTCTCAAGAATAATTCCTTGACAAGCTTAAAATCACGTGTCTTGGGAATAAATTCTTCCTAATATCCAATATCGAATATTTATTATTTTTTTATAATTAACCGGTATCTAGAATAATATTCCGATTAATTTGATTCGACATCTGTCGGTCCTATTTAAGAAGAGATCTCTTAATATAGTATTTTTCATTCATAAATTTTGAATCTGAAATTTGATTAAAAAACTTTAATACTTTTATCTACTAAACCAATTGTCGATTAATAATATTAAATATTTATATCAATGAGATGATCCATTGGATTCTTAGTATGAACTCGTAAAACAATAATACAACTTAATAATTTTAATTATCTCAATTATAATTCTAGAATATTTCTTTTTGAGCAATAATTATAATTTGATATGAATATTAAAGAATATACGGTGTTATTATTTTGTATATTAAGAAACGTTACTAAGTAGGAGCATGAGATTTGCTATGTAGCAAATAGTGCAAGGAAAGAGAGATAAATGGATAGTTAATTTAATAGGTAAAAATGTTAAATTTCTTAACTAAATGTCGGTTCAAAACTTAAGAATGAAAAAAATTATATTGTAAAAGATTTTTTTAATTTTGGTCTGATAATTTTTTATTCAAACTAGTTAGAGTATGATTATAGGTAAGAGAGAGAGAGAGAGAGAGAGAGAGAGAGTTGTTGTTCCCTTTTGAGTTTATGGTTATGAAGCATTGTTGGCTTGATTATGCTTGTTTTGATCTTGAACCATCTCCGGAAATTGTTCTATTCACCTTTGGCCTTTTGTGATTGTGGTCGGAATCCTTAAGATTCATACATTATTGATAGAAAATCAAGAATCATATGTCACTTCATAGATGGCAGTGTAGTACCTCATCTCTTTTGGGTCATCAATGTCCAGTTATGTCTCCGGTCCCATTTGGTTTATGGAGGCAGGAAAGGGATGAATGACTAAGGAACGAACCCAATAATATTTTATATCAGATTACAAAGAGTCCTTTTTCTTTGTTGTTAAAAGATTAAGAGTAAATTTAGAAAGATACACAGGTAAACTTATGTACGAGTTTATATTATGATTAATTTTTAATTAAATTAATTAAAACATGTTGATAATTTAATTATAAATATATCGAAGCATGAATTATCATATAAAATTGAATTTGAATAATATGAAATTCATTTTAGAGATGACCAACTCTCTCTTTTTCTCTCTTTTTGGGTGTCGGTGTGTACCATCGATACCGTTCGGGTTACTCGGTTAATCCGAAGTTCGAACACTAGCGATCCATTCTAGAGGTGACCACTCTCTCACTCTCTCTGTACACGACTATGGCAGTCTGACCTCTTGATAAGAGAGATTGTGTGTCTTGGCACAGACGATAAATCGTTGTGGTCTACAGCCAAGCTTTTTCTTTTTATAGGATTCCGGTCCTTAAAAAGCTAAACAAACATCAAGTGTTTTGTTGGGGACCATATATGATTTGTTTCCAAAGTCAGCTAGAATGACAAAATAAAAGATTTAACCAAAGGGCCAAACAAATATATATATATATATATTTTTCTTGATATATCAAGTGTTTGCATTTATTTGGAACTTTGAAACTTAGTGATTTCTACCATTTTTGTATCTATTGATATCTACGTGATTGATAGTTGTTGGATTACCATTCATAATATAGCACTTCTATTTCATGAGAAATGATAACCTGTTAGACGTTGATCCAACAGCAATCCATGCATGATACATTAAAAATACATTTCTGGGTCACATTAATCTTGTATGTTTATCGACGTTTTATAGATTTAATGATAAACTATCAAAGTTTGAATTCTTAAAAATAAAAAATCAGACGTCGGGAGAGTTAGTTCTTAAATTGAGTTTATAACTGCTCGAATCATATTAGTCAGGTATTTGAATATAAATAATAATAATAATAATAATAATAATAATCCTAGATGTTTTGATTCCCTTTAGATTCAAACGAGTGGACAATTTCCTGGTTTTGCTCATCAGTATTTGTTGCATTCTTTTTTGATAATATAATGGTGTTTACATGCTTAATGACAGTGTGACGAGTCCCAAAGAACCAGAGAGTAGCCACAAAAAAAGGACATGAATGATATAATTAATTCCATGCTCTCATATGCTATAAATATGGAGATGTCGATGTATTCTCTCTTCACCAAATTTATTAAAACTGAACTCATGAATTGTTCTTCATCAACACAAGTCTCTCTCTCTCTATCTCTTCCCCCCCCCCTCTCTCTCTGTCTCTCTTTCTACCCCTCTCTCTCTCTCTCTCTCTCTCTCTCAGGTGCATTGTAGTGTACTGAAAATAAGTAAGACAAATTGATCCACTGATATTTCACCATCAAAAGATCTAGACAAAAAATAAGTATTCTTTTCTTATTCATTTCAACCAAAAAAAAAATTTCTTTTCTTATTCAGGCAATTGCCAACCCAAATGGCCATTAATATGAACCTCCATATTGGGACACCGCCCATTTAATGCAGGTGTACTAAGAATTTCTTAGAATTTGAAAATAACCTTGACCCTTTTTTTTTTCTATTTTTTAAATAAAAATATTAATAAATAATACTGATCGGACCAAATGAATTTTGGATCAAATGATACCGAGTATAATTTTTTTTTATACTTAATTATAGAGTCAAATATTTTTTTGGAAAATATTAATTACAGAGTTTCAGAAAAGATTTTTTCTAGATTTAGAAAATTTTTGAAAAAAAAAACATAGAATAAATTTTATTTTCTTTTCTAGATTTTTTTAGAAAACAAATTACAACCTTAATCACCTTATATTATTCGAAGATTATCTATTTGAACCTTCTTTTAGGAGAAAAGGTCTAACCATCTTCGAGCCCATACTTAATCTAAGAATTAATTTTTTTAATAAACTATTAGTATCCGATAATTATATTAAATTTGATTAAATTCAATTCGAATCAGATTAAACGCTTAAATCATAAAATTCTCCAAACACAGACTAAAACTAAAATTTTAGTTAAGAGATATCAATGTTGACCAATTAGGTGGTGGTAACTTAATCTAAGATGGAGATTAACTAAGGATGATGGGAATGTCAATAATAAAGTTTTTATTTTATATCCTTCTATTTTTTTTTTTTGGAAATTAATCCTAGTTGCCATCAAGCACTTTCTTGCATTTCTTTTACTTTATTTATAGCAGGTGAAAATCTTGTTATTTAAAACTCGAAAACTTTTCGCAATTTAGCTTTCCACAATTGTGACAATCTTTTTTCCTTTTTTTTTTATCGATACATTAGAGAGATTTGAACCAGAGACTTTTAGATAAGAGAAAGGGAATGGTGCCAAATGAATTATAGCTCATTGGCATCGTGACAATCTTATACTAGCATTTTTTTATACTATTCCATAAAAAGGTGTCGTGTATTTTTCTTATTTGCTATTTTAATTTTTGGGATAATAAAAAATATGAAATCATGTAAGTTTTTTTTTTAATTATATTATTTTTTATGAATATTTAATTTGATATTTTCTCTTAAAAATAAAATTTACAATTGAATTAGTAATTCAATTGATTGAACCGGTTGAATTAGAATTTTAAAATATACACGATGATGCGTGGACCGTATAGCCTAAGAGAATATTTGGGATAAACTTTCAGATAAAATTGGATAATCGATCAGTATATTGGTTAACCTTTTTTATTTTCATATTTTTTGTTATAATATATATATATATATATATAAATAATATCAAGAAAAGTTATAAAATGTTTGATAAATTAATAGGTCAATATGTATGAGTGACACAAAATGATGTAGGGAGGGTGATGTTACAATAATAAAAGTCTTAATGACACGGGATGGAAGATATTGCTCACCTATTCTCTTGTTCTTTTTCATCCGGATATAATAAATTTATTTTTGTATTTATGGTTAACCTTTTTTATTTTGGCATTCACGGATCTTATATTAAAATTTTAAATTATAAATCATTTTCGATCCGGATCCATTTTGGGCAAAAGAATGATCCTCTTTAATTCATGCATTAGAAACCAAAGTATCAGTCTCCAATGGTTGGGAATTCTGTATGCGTTACTGAAATACAATCAGATTTGGAGTATGATACACCAGCCAAGTCACAATTGCTATAAATAGGCGCTAACACGAAACGTGAGGTATTACCACAGAGAAAGGAGAAGAGAGAAAGAGAGAGAGAGAGAGAGAGAGAGAGAGAGAGAGAAATGCGGGTCTCACTATTGCACCCCCAGCACCTGCACAACCACCGTAACCTCCGCCGTCACCTCCACCAACAACACTACCCTGTTTGATGGGTAGAGACACCTGCCACAGTTTTGGAACCCCACCTTAAGGAAACCTCAAAATTCCGACAAAAACTTGAAAATTGAAGCAATAACCTAGTACTGATTAAAACAAAACCAAATTGCAAGAATCCCATTTCGCAGGAATCATCAAATTCACATTCCATTACCCAAAAATAGATCCTCTGTTTTTCTCTCCGTTCTCTCTCTGTTTTTTGGTGATCGATAGCTCCCGTTTTCGGCTATGGGGGATTTAGTGAAGCAAATCCTCGCAAAGCCAATCCAATTAGCGGATCAAATCGTAAAAGCATCCGAACACGCAAGCTCATTCAAACAAGAATGCCTAGAACTCAAATCCAAAACAGAGAAGCTACTGACTCTGCTACGACAAGCCGCGCGCGCGAGCAATGATCTGTACGAACGGCCAACGCGCCGAATCATGGATGACACGGAGCAAGTGCTTGAGAAAGTGCTGGCTCTGGTCATCAAATGCGGAGCCAACGGCATCATAAAACGCATGTTCACCATCATTCCCATAGCAGCATTCCGAAAAATGTTGACCCAGCTGGAAAACTCCATCGGTGATGTGTCATGGCTGCTCAGAGTCTCTGCGCCAGCCGATGATCGCGATGATGGGTACCTCGGATTGCCCCCAATCGCAACCAATGAGCCAATCCTATGTCTCATTTGGGAACAGATTGCGATTCTGTATACTGGGTCTTTGGATGAGCGATCTGATGCGGCTGCATCGCTTGTTTCGCTGGCTCGAGACAACGATCGATATGGGAAACTGATAATTGAAGAAGGTGGGATTGCTCCTCTGGTCAAATTGGCGAAAGAAGGGAAAATGGAGGGTCAGGAGAATGCTTCAAGAGCATTGGGGTTGCTGGGTAGGGATCCGGAAAGCGTGGAACAGATTGTGAATGGTGGGGTGTGCACAGTGTTTGCGAAAATCCTCAAAGAGGGTCCCATGAAGGTTCAGACAGTTGTGGCATGGGCAGTGTCTGAGTTAGCGGCAAATCATCCAAAATGTCAGGATCATTTTGCCGAGAACAATGTAATTAGGCTGCTGGTGAGTCATTTGGCATTTGAGACTGTGCAAGAACACAGTAAGTATGCTATTGCTACTAAGCAAAAGATGACGATTCATTCGGTTTACATGGCTAGTAATACTAAGAGTCCGGAAGCTGATCGAAGTCAGATTCAAAGTCAGAATGTTGATGAGGATAACAGTGCCATTCCTCATCCTATGGGGAATCAAGCACCTACCCAAATGCAGAGGCTGGTGACTAATACTTTGGCTAATAGCATGGCTGTTAAAGCACAAGCTTCAGCATCCACATCGCAAAATCATGCAAAAAATCAAGTCAAGACTCCCCCTCCAAACCAGAAGCACAACCACCAAAATCACCACCACCACCACCATCACCACCACCATCATCAACAACAACATGTTTCTTTAGCTGGGACTAGCATAAAAGGTAGAGAATTTGAGGACCCTGCTACAAAAGCTCAGATGAAAGCAATGGCTGCTAGAGCACTATGGCATCTTTGCAAGGGGAATCTTGCAATTTGTCGTAGTATAACGGAGTCTAGAGCTCTTTTATGCTTTGCAATTTTAGTGGAAAAGGGTCAGGATGAAGTGAGGTACAATTCGGCTATGGCATTGATGGAGATCACAGCTGTGGCAGAGCAGCATGCAGAGCTAAGACGTTCAGCTTTCAAGCCTAACTCACCTGCAGCCAAGGCTGTTGTAGAGCAGCTCTTGAAGGTTATAGAAAGTGCAGATTCTGATTTGCTAATACCTTGTGTCATCGCTATTGGGAATTTGGCGAGGACTTTTCGAGCAACGGAGAATAGGATCATAGGCCCTTTGGTTCGATTACTTGATGAAAAAGAAGCTGAGATTTCTAGGGAGGCAGTGATTTCGCTCACACAGTTTGCCTGCACTGAGAACTTTCTTCATGTTAATCATTGCAAGGCAATAATTGCGGCTGGAGGAGCTAAGCATCTAATTCAGTTGGTTTATTTTGGGGAACAAATGCTTCAAATTCCTGCAGTGATCTTGTTGTGTTACATTGCAATGCATGTACCGGATAGCGAAGAACTTGCGCAAGAAGAGGTGCTTATAGTGCTTGAATGGGCTACAAAGCAAGCGCATTTGGTGCATGATCCAACCGTGGATATGCTGCTACCAGAGGCCAAGAGTAGGATGGAACTCTATCAGTCAAGAATTTCAAGATATTGATTGTAGCTACACTGACAAGAAGATTTGAGAACAAGTTTTGGGTAATTGCTATCTGTCATTGTCTTGTTTCATTTTAGTGCTATAAACTGTCATGGGAGTGTACATAAAATCATGGTAGCTCTTTCATAACTGTAATTCTTGTTGCATTTGGTTTATGAATGACAAGCCAGCTTCTATTCCCCTGTGGTTTGGCACTTAGATCTAGTTCTTCCAGTTTTCCACTGATCCTCTAAAACTTGCTTCTAATGGGCAAACTTCAGCACTTTAATAGAAAGTGTGGAAAGCCTATTTACATACTTCCCGTTTTGAAAGCTCGCATGCTTTGTAGGATACTTTTTGTACCAGATGAATTTTTATCTCAATAACTCAGATTGAATTTGTTTTGTTATGGGGGTACTTGCTGGCTGGTGATGTTTTTCTTGCTTGGGAAATGGAAGATAGCACCGTATGTTGTGTACAGGATGTGAATTAGTTAGGGTCATCCACCTTTTTCTGGCAGGGGTCGTCCTCCAACAAACGAATTTGGTAATCAAGTTATGTCTTGAGGGACCAAAAGTTACACTAAGAAGCCCTTTGTTGTAAGAAGAATGTCGACAAACTCAAACGCCAATGCCACAAATTAAGAAGTTGAACGCAGTTCTCTGCACATAGATCATAAATCTTCAGAAAAGTTTACTAACACCTTAGCTTAGTGGTATCAGATCATCCCTAAATCTCCGAATTTAAAAACAAGAGACCAAGGTATCTGGTTCGAGTCTTTCCCTCTCCCTGCATAAAGGGGGAGTCAATCATCCTGTAGGAAATACAAATCCTCTATATCCTAGTCAATGTTTCTTTTATGTTTCCTCAATTTTATTAGTACATTCGGCTGATACAATCTGAGTTGAACTTTTTCAAAAATCAAGAGGTTGGAAGCTCTGGTTTGAGGCGCCAAATGAGACCTTGAGAAGGGGCGAAGGATTTGAATGAATTTTCAAAAGCCATTCAACTACAAAATAGAACAAGTGTGCATATTTTCCTCTGCTTTGTTGACAGATGAAAAAGTTGGGCACATCAAAGCTGAGGCCAAAAACTGGCTTTTCCCATCTTGAGGGCTCAAAAGTTATCATCACAGAGTCCAAAATGGCACAATCGGCAATTGATGGGATGACTTAATCTTATGGCCTTGGAATGCTGTGGAGTTAAAACTGTGTTTAGTCATGTAGGGATTTTACACCGCAAAAAAAGCACAATGTGTACGATATGTAGTAAAGCATGCACATCTTGATCAAATCTAAAGCTCCTTCTGGCTCTTGCACAGGGTTTGCTTGAGCTGCTTCCTTGTCCGATTGGATCAGAATTGCTTGAGCTTTAGTTCTTGTCATAGATGTCAAGGCAATCAAAGGAAAAGAATGGAAATAAAAGGAACCACTTGAGAGGAATTCACCTCTTACAGATTCTTCTTTTCCTATCTTATGGACCGAGGCACTCATGGGGGAGGACCTTCTTCTTCCTTTTTCTTTTGTGGTGCATACTAGGGCTGAACATGGGGAAAGGGGAAGGTGTCACTTGAGTCGAAGCTCATTAGCACGGGAAGGACCTTCGAACAAGAGTAAGAACCCTGTACCACTTAGTCAAATAGTCAGCGGTCACCTCCGGTGGTAAATCTAAAACGAGTAATTTAGGATAAGTTTAGAGACAGTTCACTACCCAATTTAATTATGTGATCATTATTCACATAGGACTCCCTCTTTTCCTCATTGTGGATTAATGCAAAACATTAAACACATTCAATAATTAATAAATTTATATGAATTTTAATTTTTTTTATAAACCATTATATTCGAAAACCATTATATTCGAAAACCATATCGGATCTGATTAAATCTGATTCGAACTGAATTGGATTTTTAAGTGAAAAAAACTTTTCCAACACATTTTCTTCATATATGAGACTTAAATCTAAAACTTTATTTAAGAAATATCAGTGTTTAATGGACCAACTAAGTGTTAATATGATCGGCTACCTTTCTTTTTTTTTGGTATTGGGAGAAGAAACAACAGAAAGAAAAAAACAACAACAGATAGCAAACCAAAACCGAATTATCTCTTAGAGGTGGCTTCACCCCTAAGCCTCACCATGCCCATGGTGTCTTCCTAAATGAACCGGCACAGAGACAGAGGAGGTTCCCACAGCTCTGTCAAATCATCATCGTTCAGCTGGGCTAACTGAGCTAGGTAATCAGCGTAGATGCTAGCTTCTCTAAGGACATGCTTGATGGCCTTTACGTTCAAAAGCTCTAGAAGCTTTAGACATTCTTGAAGGACAAGATAGAGAGGATGATCGGGAACCAGCTCCAGGTGGGTGATGTCCTTCCTTTTTTGCTAGATGAAGCCCTCCCTAAGACCCCAAAGCTTTGCTGAAAGAACCTCAGTCCTTCCAATGTGTTTTTGATAATTCCTCCTGTACTAGCTTTCCCGAAAGTTTAAGACACTGCTCTATCTGTGTTGAGCTTGAGAAAACCCACTTGAGGGAATTCCTATTTAATCTTTCTCCTGTTGAGCCTCCTTTTAGCAATGGGGATACTCCAGGACAGCGAAGCTTCTCTCAATTTGCTGATAGCATAAAGAGCTAGGTCCTAAGGAGACTTGCTGATGTTTTGAAAAATTTCCATACATCTACCCTTCCAGAGGCACCAAACTGTGTGGATGAAAAGAGAATTCGTTGGAATTTGCCCCCTAACTTCCTTTCGGTTAGCTCCTAAGTATAGCCACTTGCAAAGGCTATATCTCCATAAATCCGCATTCACATTCAGATTAGGAAACACAACTTCCTAAGTCTTCCTCACCCTATTACAGTCTCTTAAGACATGGAGGACTATTCATCTTCCTCATTGGAAAGAGAGTATGTGGCTTTTTTACAAAACTTGCATTTACATCTTTCAATATTTGTCATAAGTTTTTCATGGCGGGCCAGCCAAAGGAAGATTTTGATTTTTTCTGTACATCTAGATTTCCATATCCATTTCCAACCGTGATCTTCCTGCCTAAGCTGTTGAATACTCTAATCTTCTGTCAATAGCTTATAAGTAGGGGCGACAAAGAAGGACCCATCATTGGTTTCTTTCCAAATTACTGAATCATTCGCTTCTATCCTCGTAGGCACCATAATGCCTTTTAATTTCTTCAACCTTCACTCTAGGGGGTAGAAGGTTGAGCTCCTCCTCTTTCCAAAAGCCTTCTGCAGAGATAAAATGCTCAACTCTCTGTTCCATGTCACTCATCTGGCCCCTATCTTGTAAGCACTCCACCAGACGATTGGGACCTACCCAAAGATGTCTCCAAAAGCTTATATTCTTATCATCACCTAGTCTCCACCTCACTCCTTTCTTAATACACTCTCTTATCTTCATAACCCTTTCTAAAAACTGGAGCCACTAGCCTTTCTTTGATACTCCAAGAACTGCTTGCCCTTCAAGTATTTGTTTCTCATAATCTCACACCATATAGCCCTATCCCCTTTCATGATCTTCCATCCTAGCCTAGCAAGCATAGCAATGTTGTTCTCTCTCGTCTTTCTCAGTCCCAACCCTCCCTCCAGTTTATTCCTACACACCTTATTCCAACTCACCAAATGAGTTTTCTTCTCTTTATCCACATTTCCCCACAAGAATCTCTAGTTCAGACTATCCAACCTATTACAAAGGTCCCTCGAAAGCTAGGCAATTTGTATGGTATACACCGAGATCAAAGAGGTGATTGATTGAATGAGGGTTTTTCTACCAGCCATACTTAGCAGGTTTGCTTTCTAGATATTGAACTTCCTACGAACTTTCTTTAACAATTGATAGTAGAACAATTTTCCTACTCTTTGGTGGATCATGGGAACAGCAAGATAGGTTCCTAAGTTATCAGTCGGAGGGAACTTACTAGCAGCTGAAAGAGAGCTCTTTAAAGTCCAAGGAGTTTTGGGGGAAATCCAAAACCTAGATTTGGATAGGTTGATCCGCAACCCACTTTCGGCAGAAAACTCCCTTAGACAGCTCATAACTGCACTTAGATTTAAATACTCTGCTTCAGTCAGCAAGATCAGATCATCCGCAAAGAAGAGATACGATAACTTTGGGCCTCTTTTAGATATTTTCACAGGATTCCAATTCCCTTTTCTCACCTTCTCTTGAACCATGTACGTAAGCCTCTCCATGACAAAGATGAAGAGGTACGGGGAGAGATGGTCACCATGACGAAG
Source organism: Dillenia suffruticosa (assembly GCA_033439265.1). NCBI lineage: Eukaryota > Viridiplantae > Streptophyta > Magnoliopsida > Dilleniales > Dilleniaceae > Dillenia > Dillenia suffruticosa. Next base: position 1,100,500 of record JAVTVX010000008.1, on the reverse strand, counting down.
ACCTTGCCTTGTCTTGATGGATGGCAATATTCCTCCATTCCACATTAAAGAGACCTCTCCGCATGAGACGACATACACGATCAATCTAATGAGGGAGCGAAGGACATTTGCATCAAGGAGAATTCTTCCGAGATAACTGTAACTGACGGTGTCATAGGCCTAACGAAGGTCAACTTTGAACACCATACTAAACCTCTTACTCCTTGAGTTGCAGATGGAGTGGATGGTCTCTTGCAGCACAGCAATGTTGTGCACAGTACTCCTTCCGGGAAGAAAGCTGTTTTGGTGAGGTCCTATAATCCTTTGCAGATGTGGTCTAAGCTTATGGACAAGGACCTCGGATAGGATCTTATAAGAGGTATTATGATAGACTACATTTCAATCTAAATGGTCAGGCTTCAGCCTTGTAATAACAACAAGGCCTAACCCAGACCCAACCCAGGCTAATAAGCTATAATTTTCTCCGCTGAGGCCCATTAAACCTATTATTTAAAAAAAAAAAATTGTATTCAGGGTACATATGTAAATATAAATACAAGTACTGTCAGGCGAGGACTAAAATCCTTAAACCCAATTTTGAACGGGTCTCATTTACTTGTCCACGCCCGGCTCTGTGAACTTTATCTATCCGTTTTGGGTCGAGCTCGGCCGACTTTCAGGGTTTCGGACATCTGCCCACCCCTGCCTTGACTTTTTTTTTTTTTTTTTTTTTTTTTAATAATAAATGAGGTAAAAAATCCTTAATCCCAATTTTGAACGGGTCTCATTTACTTGTCCACGCCCGGCTCTATGAACTTTATCCATACGTTTTGGGTCGAGCTAGGCCGACTTTCAGGCTTTCGGACTTCTGCCCACCCCTGCCTTGACTTTTTTTTTATTTAATAATAAATGAGGTAATTACATCGTCAATTAAATTCGATTCGACTCAAATTATGTTTTAAGAAATAAAATAATTTTTGATTTCGCATTGGGTCTATATATTGTGTTTATAGTGTGTTCTTTACTTATGTATCTTTGTTGTTTGTCATTTGCAATTTCATCACACACTCCAAATAAGCAATAAATTCAAGTGAATTCAATATCTTCACACATCTCTACAGATGCCCATCGGACCACAACACCAATGGCTCATTTCATCAAATGTAAAAGTAACTAGGTATGTGATAGATTCTTTTGCCTTTCCTCCACCTCTCTGATTCTGGAAAATTAGGTTTTTATAAGTGATCTTCTATTACAAGCTTATTCTTTAGCATACCGTGTACATATCGTGTACAACTGCATTGAAGGGCATTGTAGTAGGGCATCAAGATATTCTAGTGTAAAGGGGATAAGGTAAAAAAAAGACATCTTGGCAATTGCCCTACTTTTTTAGGGTTTGTGGTGGGAAGAACCCCATAAATGGTTTGATCACAAAAACAATTCTAAGAACCCAACAATGGTGCTCAATAATTGTACCAAAATTCAACAATAATGGAGATTTGGATTCCTCATTCTATTATTCTAAATTTGTTTGGGATGCCTACGCGAGGAGAGTCGTTCATAATTAGAGTTTTACATATACTCAAATTTGATTAGTCAGATTATGAATTCGGATATTTATCAAAAAAACGAAGATCTTATTATTTTATTTGAACTAACAATGTTATTTTAAATTCAAACATTCATTATACTTGAAATATGCATATAAAAAATTTATTAAACACGGTAACGGTTCACAATTTCACGAAATTGTGTTTGAACTATTTTTTCGTTACTCAACTCATCGAATATTAAAATATTTGAAAACTAATAAAACTTATTTTTATGATTCCAATCCTTGCAAGTTAATATTACTATTTTTTGATTAATTATGTTCTTGAAGGAAAAATTTATTGCGGAGACAAGGTATTAACGATAAATATTTTATACTAAATACTATTGTCTTAAAAAATTCAAAAAAATTCTAATTAAATCACATATTATCAATAATTTTCTCATATTAAAATAATCTGTTCGCAAGAAATAATATTTATAATTCGGAAACCAAATTTCCCCTATGTAAGGGAAAAGAATACTTTATGGTTCAAAATTATGGGAATACGAAGTAAATATCAACAAAGACCTTAAACATTGTAGTCAAAATTATTATTCTTTTATTTATATCATATCTCAAAATTCGTAAAAATATACATATTTATAAAAATTTAAATATTAGATTTTATTCTAAAAAAAGAATAAAAAAGAATCACTTTACCACTTGAACATTCTTGCAAGAACGAGCTCAAGATTTCTAAAGGAGTGGGACAATGTGGCATTCAAAACCATAATAAAACATTTGTAGGGCATGCATGTGCACGCATATGATTGAATGTTAATAAAACCAAGTGAGAGAAAATCAATAAACAAGGCAAGTGATTGGAGGTAGACCTTCAAAGCAATTTGCTATAATCGATGCTGGGGAAGAAGAAGAAGAAGAAGAAGAAGAAGAAGCATAGCCTCTGGCACGAGATGGGTCGGAAGGACAAGACAATGAAGAAGACAACATTGATAAGTCCCGTCTCCCACATCCTTTGACTGTCACTTGACCATCTGAGCAGTCTGTGAAGCTGTGCTATTTCTCTCTCTTTATCAGGTCAAAAATATAAATCATAAACTTTTCTATGGGGCCAAGCTGTTTTGTAAATATCTCGATCAATGCTTTGAAATTATAATACCTTGATCATCATGATTCTTGATTGATCATAGAATAATGTAATATTATATAATATATTTTTTTTTACAAATAATTGGTATATTGAATCCTAAATTTAGTATATGAATTGTATAGTTGAAATAATTTGTATATTTATTAATTATAAATTTCAGAGACCATGAATTTGAATCTCTAATTGATTCGTTACATGATGCAATTATGAGTGAACCATAAAAAGATTTTAATTTTAATTATAAAATGTAATTAGAGATAACCTTTTAAGATTTTGAAACTAATAAGGTAAATAAATGAGTGATCGTTATCGATCAATTCGTGCATAAGGCTATAATTATAATCAATATATCTATATTTGTTGGCGTAAGTGAAAATGATACATTCGTCCTTTAATCAGATCGGAAGTTTGACTCCCTCTAGATATGAAAAAAACAATGTTGGGAGACCTCTCTCTCAAATGAGACCCTACAATCAGGTCGGTCAGAATTAGTCAGAACGAATTCTCGGATAACGGACGGTGATCTAGTCATAGGGACCGAAAAAAAATCAATATAAAAATAGTCTTATATATTATATATCGCTGCAATTATAAAAAGCATGTGATTTAATGTGAAATTTATAAATGAAAAGTAAAATAATTTATAAAAAATAAATTTCTTATATTATACTTATATATTTTATTAAAAATTTAAATTACTTTTATTTAATTTTATATTTAATTATTTAAAATATATACACAAAGTCGTATGTAGTGGCTATATTAGTATCTTAAAAATATATTTATCATGTTAATCATGTGATTTTTGATTCACTTTCACAATAACTATAATTTGATTTTTAATTTCAAATTTTAGAATCAATTTTTTTATTTTAGTTTTAATAAAATTTTTTATATTTACTGTTAACTTATTAACTTATCGTAAATTTTTTTTTTTTTTTATCTGGATTTGAAATCGGTCACGACTGAATTGATTTTTAATTTATTTTGAAGCAGGAAAAATAAAAACCCCAAGATCAAACCATTCAATTTCCAACTGCAAAACCCGAAAATCTCCAAATGTGACGGCCCATGTTAGTCTCAAATCACAAGGACAATCCCTAGCCGTCAGATTGTCATTCCCAAAAGGAAAATACCAACCATCACTCGAGAAAAATTAGAAAAGAAAAAACCTTAAAAAAAAAGGTTCAAGAATCACATTTTTTAATAAAAATTGCCAGCGTTGTACCCTCTCAAATTTTGGATATAAATAAACCCCTCCCACTCAACTCCACATCACCACGTCACATACTCGTGTTCCCCTAGAGAGAGAGAGGGGGAGAGAGAGAGAGAGAGAGAGAGAGTAGAGAGAGAAAATCAGGCGAGAGAGGGAGAGAGAATGGAGCGGGGAAATCGATCAACTGGGGTGGTGAAGTGGTTCAATGATCAAAAGGGTTTCGGATTCATCACCCCAGATGATGGCACTGAAGACCTGTTCGTGCATCAGACCTCCATCAGCTCCGATGGCTTCCGGAGTTTGGGAGAAGGCGAGAATGTTGAATTCCGAGTCGAGGTGGGCGAGGACGGGCGGAGCAAGGCCGTTGATGTCACCGGCCCAGATGGGGCGGCCGTGCTGGGAGGACGCCGTGACAGTTATGGCGGCGGCGGCCGTGGCGGCGGTCGCGGTGGAGGTGGGTATGGCTTCTCTTCTGGTGGTGGTCGTGGTAGGGGTGGCGGAGGCAGTCGCGGTGGTGCGTACGGTGGCCCCGGCGGCGGCGGCGCTTGTTATACGTGCGGTGAAGTGGGTCATATGGCCAGGGACTGCCCCCAGAACAGCGGCGGCGGCGGCGGCGGCGGGAGGTTTGACCGCGGAAGCGGTGGCGGTGGCGGTGGCGGTGGCGGAGGCGGAGGCGGAGGCGGTGGTGGGTGTTTTAACTGCGGCGAGACCGGCCACTTCGCTAGGGAGTGCCCAAATAGGAACCGTTAAGTGAAGCTAAGCTTGAGTCACTCTCTCTTTTCTCTCTCATGGTTTCAAGTTTCGGTAGAAGTAGTTTTGGATCAATATGGGAGTCTTTTGTTATGGTTTTGCTTTCAAATCTGGGTCTTATAATGTAGGTCGTCTTATGTTTTCAAGTGGGTCTTTGCCCCCCCCGGGGGGGGGGGTTTACTAGGGTTTATATCTTTGGTGTCTTTCATTTCGTCTAATTAAGGTAATTGTCAAGTGGGTAATTGGGAATGGGGGAAAGTTTGTAGTTTGGATAGGAGCAAAAGTCTAAACAAGCCTTTTGTTTAAGATCTCTGTCTTACTTCTATAATGCAATATATAAAATACATGGTCTGGTTTTTTTAATATTTGTGGATGATAGTTTTGAGTTATTGAATTTTCAACGGGGCTCATTATCCATTTTTGTGGGGTCATCATGTTCTTGCCAAAGGGCATCTGTCATTGTTCTGTCTTTGTTGATTGGCTTACAAAAAGGAGATGAAGACGCCTTTGACTTGACTGGCTCCTAAAGAATCGTCCTTTGTTTCTATCGAGAGTTTCTAAGGATCCCCTTGGAATATTTTGAGGTGCTTATTCATATTATTCAAATGTTATTATAAGCTTATTTGATGTGCACTACAAAAAATTTCAGATGACTTGGGTGATAGTTCAAGTGATTTTGGTCAGTAGACGACAGCAAATTGATTTCGATGTAGATGATGGGCTAATCTTAGGTAGCCATTGATGTGGGGGTGAGAAGATCTTTATTGTGGTGCATATGTGTTCTTTTAATTGATTTTGGTAAATTTGGAAGGGGAGTGAATGTGATGGGTGGGGGCAGAAATTACAAATGGGTATGTGGTCGTCTTCCTCTCCCCTTTTTCTTCTTTTGAAAAAAAGTAAATGCTACCTAAAGGCTCCCCATTATAGGAGTAGGGACTGGTTTCAGGTCTCTCTTTATTGACTAAAAATTTTTGTGGTCCATTTTGTTTTGCATATTCATCACTCTGTATTTAAGTTTCTTTTTTGTTTTCTTTAACATTGTTGTTCCTCCATAACTTATAATGCCATTGATGCTTTTTCCATTGTTGTTGCCATCCATGCCATTTATTTCGATGAATTGGGACAATGACCTTTGTTGTGCAAGTTCACAATCTCCCTTTGAGTTCAATCTCCGTCTTGGAAAGTAGGGCTTGAGATTTGAGAAATCCATAGAAAAGCTTGAGAAAAAGCTCTACCTAGACTAAAATTCGATGAGTATTTTTCTACTCGTGGAGCTTTTTAAAGTATACAAACACTTCCTAGTAAGAGAATAGAGCGAGAGAAGTGCTTTTTATCGGGTAAAACTTGGGGGTTTGAGTAGAGTGAGAATTGATTTTCTATAATTCTCTTAGATATTCATACTCATAGAGTTTGCGAGTTAGAAAATTCCAGGGAAATGGACGTGGATGGTTTATCTTACAAGTAAGAACCGGAAAAGGAAAAGTATAGGGTAAGCAGGCGATCCTTCTCCTTTCGACCAAAAAAAAGGGTAAGCAGGAGATGGCATTCACATAAACTCTTGAAACCCTACAATGGTATGGTATAAGCTTGTTTGCGGGCCCAATTTAACATAGAATTGGGTTGAGACTTGATGGGTTTTCTCCATCTCTGTATTTAATCTAAAATCATCTTGTTTCCCAGTTTGGGTCTTTCACACCATAGCTTGGATTGACTCTTTGGATGCCTTCAAATGACTCCATGTCTTTCTTCTCTCTCTCTCTCAAAGAAAAAAAAACATCAGTATTTAGAAATCACATTGAATCAAACTAAAAAATGACTCAATATCTTTCCGACTATGAAATTCATTTTTTATTAAAATTTAAAAATTTCATTCAAACTCAAGTTACACGGTGAGTTCAACAAGCTTACCCAAGTCAAATTATATATTCAAGTTAGGTTCTTTGAATAAATAAGTCTTTAAACTTTGGGTATTTTCTTGGCTCGTGGTGCTATTGATGAACGAGTCAAGGAATGCCAATGCGTATTTCTTTAACAAAGCCAGATCACAAGCGGTTCAGCATAGGTAGCTTGGATCCTTTCCGGTCCCAATCCTGCCCCTAGATTTGAAAGGCCTCTCTTTTATAAAGATTTTCTAGATTAATTATGGTGACAAAAGAACGAATATTCATTATTGGTAAATAATTTTGTGCCTTCCTGGTAGTTTTTCTAGAGAAACTGAATTTGAATGATATAGCAAATGTGAGTTATTCTTAATCTTAAATCCACGAATGTTTGTTTTCGAGGGGAGACAGTTTAGTGGTCACAATTCTTCTCGTTCAATTTCATAATTTGGGTTCAAATTTTATATATAAAAAAAATCCACGATTCTTATTCTCAACAAAAATATAAATAAATAACATTATGCATTTATTGAAGATGATAACTAGTTGGGAGGAAGTCTGTGTTGTCCATAGTTTCTTCTGATTGAATGAATAAGTTGTTTTTGTCGATTAAAATAGTTGTAAAACTCAATTTAGGCGTCGATACTTATTTTTCTATTTTTAAGAGTTGAATTCAAAATTTTGATTAAGAGAATGTAGTATTTTGTTATCAAATACACAGAATGATGAATCCAAAACCTACTAAAACATATATCTAATAATAATAATAATACAAAAGCCCATTGGCCTCTCTTCTTATGTGTCAGCTCCTTTGTCCTATTATTAAATAAAAAAATTAAAACTTATAAATTAAGTAAATCAAACTAATCATAGAAGTCAATAGCTGATTATATCAAATTCGACTTAAACTCACTAAAGAAGCCCAAAAAGTTCTGGGTATCTATCCTAGCTGATCTGAAATAATATGATTGATTTGCGTATCATAACTTAAGGAACTCCCCATTACAAGCTAAAGAAAGATGTGGGATTGGGCGAGTTTAGCCCGAAAGTTCTGGGCAAATGGCCAACGGGCCGGGCCCAATCCCACATTGGTGGGGTTTGGGGTGTTGCTAGAATTGGACTCGCAGCCTCTCGCACCCAAAGCGAAAATAGACCGAACACCCACTTCGCAATGGGGAAGTCCAGTCCCTGCAAAAAAACCTCGGGATGCTCGCAGATTAGGAGACAGGATTCATTCCCACCGGGTTAAACACATGACCTCGCGGGTATTCTTTTGCCAGCCAAATAAGGTTTAAATCACATTTATCTCAAAAGTATCATTTTTGGTACCTAAAAGTTATTTTAATTTTGATCCAATTATTTATTGATATAGTAATCTATAAAGAAAATATCAATTCTTAAAAGATTAAAGTAATTTTTCTGATATCAAATGACTTATCCATATTTTATCTTAAAAGAGTGGATTTAAAATTTAAAAAAAAAAAAATTATGTTGAAAGAGTTCCTCCTAAATTAGGTTCGACAAGATTTAAACCTGATTAGACATAATATGACTCTAAATACTGATGGAGTTATTAAAAAAAAAAAATTGTTCAAGTTGAGCCATCACCCCATGGATGATAACCCTAAACATAATTTTTCACTTGCTTACTTTGTGTGTCATTGTGTTTGGGAACAGGGATTTGAAGTTACTGTGATCATTGAAGAAAAAAGAGCATTTTGTGCACAAGATTGGCTGCCGGTTCTTTATGGGATGTCAATAAAGGTCAAGGTGGGGGCAGTGATGCCCTACGTGCTTCTACTTAGATATTCTTTAAGATTGGGGTCGATTCATATGTTCCTCATTCGCAATAACACAAAATAAACAACTAGTAATATAGATAAAATTATAAAATATATTACCATATTAAATTTACTTTCGAATTTAAAATTTAGAAATAGAAAAATTACGTTAGAAGAACTTCCCTCTAAATTGATTCCGATAATACTTAAAGCAAGTTAATTAAAATATGATTTTAAATATGATTCGGTTCAGTACCCAAAAAGAAACGAAGAATAAACCATATGGGTCCGTCACACCAGATGATTCCTCCTCCTTGACTATTACGATTTGTACTCTGTTTGGGCCAATATTTCTTTTGGATTTGCCTTATCCCTGGGACTTTGCCCTTCTTGTGTATAATAAAAAAAAAAAAATAGGGGAAATGTTTGATCACATGATATGGAAGTACACATAGTTATCCATAGAATAATAGGAGGAACCATGCAAGCTAAAACAATGGCCTTGAACTAGAAAGCTGTTGGGCTCATTAAAAGTATTGCATGCGCTTCTAAAGAGATTGATCTCCCTGAAAAGAAAACCTCAGTGTGTTTTGGATTCTCCTTTGGAACTGTAAAAAGAGAAAACAAACCACCCTCTCTCCCTCTCTTTCCCCCCCTCTCTCTCTCTCCCCTCTTGTATATTACTGTGTTTTTACCTCTTGTATCCAAATTATTATGGCATTGTCTTTATCATGAATTTAGCTTTCAGCATTAGCTAACAAGTGAAAGCAACAGATGCTTTCACTATGTGGTGGAGCTTTATGTTATGACTTGTCACTTTCCGTAGCACCAAAGCAACCCCATGCCCTTGATCCCAGTACAATGGCACAGGCGCAATGGTGATGGTGATCCAGCAAGTGATTTTCAGTAATATTCTCCAAAAGGGGAATTATGTAAATAAATAAAAAGTTTATGAATTAAATATCTTAGTAAGAATTAGTATTAAAGGGTTTTTTTTTTAAAAAAAAATATCTGATTGATGCAATTTATAAATAAAAAAGTGAGTCATTTTCCATTATTAGGCTGAAATTAAACACCAATTAAATAATATAAATAAAATAATTTTCAAGAATATAAAGTACTTAATATATTACAAATAGAAAATTCTCTTTTATGTTCTTTTCGCATTTTAGGACCAATCTGTGAAGAAGTTCAATTCTTTCCTCTATGTGATGTGAAATTTTATTTTATTTTACTCATAATATTTAAATAAAAACGTATTTTAAAAAAAATCACCCGATGATTTCATAACTAAATAAAAGAGAGTTCAATTCAGGAGAATTTTACTCTTTAAGAATTCAAACTGATTTAAATTTGATTTAATCAGATTTAACGTGATTACTGATAGATTATAAAAAAAAGAATAAATAAAAGAGAGGGTATTGAGCCAATGGATTAGCCACGATAGGTCTTTCGCTTGTTGCATTTGTTTTTTTTTTAAAGATTACCCATCTTTTTCTGGGAGGATCCTCTTCGTATTACAATGACTTAAAAGGTTTGGCTCAACCAGGAACTCAGTTTTCCTTTCCAATGAGCGAGATAGAGAGAGAGAGAGAGAGAGAGAGAGAGAGAGAGAGAGAGATGTGGGGTGGGCATATATCTCACAAAGTGAAAATTCATAGAACAAGAAGAACATCCTTTTTTTAGCTCAATATTTCACCTAAACAGGAGAGCCAAAGAAGTGGACAAGCAGGCATTGTTGTCCAAAACTTCTAAGTTATTAACTTCCATTGATGTGACATTTTTTTTCCCCTCAACATTCTTCAATTGTCTACGTTTTCCCAAAATAAAAGAACATACTAAGAAGATGATACAAGGATGATGATGCCCTTCATTGATGGTATACGACTGGTTAGAGTCAAGAAGGGCTGCCGTGGGAATCTTGATAAAGAAAACTAAACATTTCGTACACATCTCAAAGTCCATGAAGGTGGCGCGTGTGGTTGAGCTTGGCCGGCGCGGGCGGAGGAGCGGTGGAGTTGAGATGCTGTGGACTTGGCGACGGCGGCAGAGATGGTGGAGGACACTGATAACACTTGGTGAAAAGTCCAAAGGTGTCAATCTGGTGTATGAAGTTTGTCATGCTCGCCCACCCACCGAATCCGAACCCGACAACAAAAACCCACACCACGACAAACACATTGATGGCAAATGTGCCTGCCCATCTCCCCACAAACTTGGGGGGTTGCTCCACTGCATTCTGCATCATCAAAATGATCAAATCAATCAATCACCGTTCAAATTCATTCAAACCGAGATAAAGAAAAATTCTCTCCAATCAACGATTATGATTGATTTAATCATAGAGAATCTGATAACTATCTGTACTGGAGAAAGTCTTGGGGTATGGTCTGCTGTACTGCGACCACAATCTCTCTCTCTCTCTACTTTTGCATGTTTGGTCAAAGTACTGATCTATTCTGATGATGATCAGAACTGAAGCGTCTGATCAAACTACGGTTCTCAGGTGATGTTCTATATATGGGAGATTTTCTTAAAAATGGTGAAAATCTAATTTTTATTATTTAAATGAAATATAAGATTGACTATATTTTATTATTTTGGAAAGGTTAAAAAAATGATCCTATTTTTAGGATTAGTAAAAAAAAATCCTCGTAATTAGACACCTTTATAGATTTTTTTGAGGGATTGTCCATGTTTTAATAAGTTAAATTGGAAAACAATAGAAAAAAATATATATTAATTTTTCTCATTTATCCTATTATTTTTTATATATAGTATAAATTTAAATCATATTATATTTTACTTTGCTATAATTTTTTGAACCAACGTTTAATTGATTTAGTGATTTGATACCGGCTCCATTTAAATTCAAGTTTTACGTACGGAGAAAATAGATTTTAGGAGAATTTTATCACTTAAGAGTTCAATACGAATCGAACTGAATTTAATCATTCCTAACATGATTATTGGATAAAATGGTCTATCCTAAAAATACAAATTTTTCAACGACAATAACTTCGAGAATCACGACTACGGCCACGATCACGACCATGACTATAGTTTTACCCTATATATCTTGTTTTTCTTTTAATATATTTATACTAGGGATTATGGTAGGGTGTGGTGCTGAGTGTAAGAAGAAGATTTAAAAATGAGGGTACCTCTCTAGCGGCGGGTGATCTGTAGGTGAAGAGATGGGCCAAAGCGGGGATGATGTAGACAGTGAAGCTGACGAGGAGTGATCCAACGGTGGAGTTGATGGGACCAAAAAATGGGAAGACGATCGCCAGAAACCAGATGGGGATCACCACAGGCAATCTCGCTGCTGCTCTCTTGCATAGGCTCTTGCACTCGTGTAGGCCAATCGCCTTCTCCCACACAAAGTAGAGTGGTGTGCATGCGAATCCAAAGGTTATAAACTGCGTCCATAGAAACCGTATGCTGCAAGTTAGAACACAGGAAAGCAAAAGCAACTATTTAAAAACTTTTTTTCTTTTTAACAAAACCATATGTTATCTCAAAAATCTTCCAACATTTCCGACTTATTTTTCACATTCAAAAACTTTTTTAAAATTAATTCTACGTTGATAAATGTGGTCAAATGATAAAAGTTACTTAAATAATATATATATTTTTCGATAGGAAAATCCTAATTTTTTTTCACCAATTGATATCCGAGTTTTATTTAACTAATTTGATCCAAATACTATGGGGTTTATTGAGGGGTTGCATAGATTTAATGTTACGCAATGAGCGACACAACAATTAAATACATTAGAGTTACTAAGAGGATTCAAAAATACCCTCTTAAAAGAAATTATTAGATAGATCAATGGAAAGTTAGATTAATGGAAAGAATATTAGAATCTTTAAACAAAACTCGAATTCAAATCTTGAGAATAGAAAAAATTACGTTGGGAGAGATCTAACAACAGTTCATAGCGAATTAATCAAAATATTACTCAAAATATAAATTGCTCCGAAACTAAAAAATTACACTAGTTTAAATAATAAATATCAAAGTTATTAGTTTTGTTGAATTATTACTTTAGACTAATCATTTATTTAAAGAAGAGAATTTTTTGTCAATTTTGATTCAAAAAATAAAAGTATGAAGGAGGGGTGGATGCCTGGTGGATGAGCATGAGGACAACGGCCATATCACGGAAGGGAGACTTGGGGAGGAGAGAGAAAGCATTGGAGTGATTGAGAAGCAAGTCACCAAATGCCCAGTAAACTGCTGCTGCCGACGGCAGTGTCAGTGTCAGCACATATACCGTAGCCAGCAGGTATATTGCCTTGAACTTTTGTGGCTTCCACATTGCGTGCATTATTTCCCTGTTCACACCACACACTCTCTTGTTAATTACTCACCTATTTTGATTTTTTTATATCGAAAACCATATTAATCATGGGAAAATAGAATAACCTGAAAATCTTATATAAGGAATCAATTGGGCAACTTTTGATGATAAAAAGCAAAAGTGAACTTAAAAAAGAGAGTTGGCTTTCTATTGTATACATTCATTAAGAGGAAAAAAAATGAGAAAGAGGATTCTCAAGGTGAAAATACTTTCCCACAACCCCAAGCCCGAAAAGGGCAAGACGGGAACAAGACAGAGAATCATCCCTCAAGGGTTTAAAAGATAAGGATTGGTCACTTGTTCAGATGATCGAATCAGCCTTTTGTCTAGAGAAGAAAGATATTGGCAAAGATAAGTCATTTTCTGGCTCATTTGTCTTCACCCTCTAATCTTTTCTATCATGGTTACTGTTGGAAAATATAATATTTTGTAATTTACAATAATATAATTAAAAAAATAATAATATGGTTCATAGAATTTTAAAAAAAGGTTAACACAAAATGGGGTCTTAGGTTAAGTTGTCTTACACTGTAACAGCATGGCCCCCAAATGTGTAGAGAATGTTCGTTGCCCCAGTGAAGTAGAGTACCATCTTGGTAGGTCCTGAATGCTTCACACCCTCCACCTACCAAATCAAGAAAATTAACATATAATAACAACAATTAAATCTTTATTCTCGGCCAATCAAATAATTAACATATTAAAATAAAACTTTATAGTAAAAAATTAGGGTTGTGTTTAGTATTTTTTTTTTTTTATTAACTAACACTCTAGCCCCTGGTGACAAGTTTGGTGGTAGTAGAGCCGGGTTTTCATGCTTTTGAGGCTTAATGTCTAATGATTACACTTGAACACAAGAATCAAGGCAACCTAGCAACTAACATATAGAAAAAAAAATAATGTTAATTTAAGAGATCAACCATGGCATACAGATATAAGAAATTAACCATGATACCAAAATAAGCAGGCACGGTCTTGCCCTTAGTGTATCCAATAGAATTTTTTTTTTTTTTTTTTGGAGAAAGCAATTTTAACTGTCAATAATGACTCTGATTTATTTAATGATCATACGGATATGGTATTGATTCAAATGGTAACAGATAAGGAGTGACCATATATTTGATATAGTGGGGTATCATTTTAACGGCAGAGATGGTAGCTTAGCACAATGATGTATGAAAAGAAATGGGATGTTTTACCTGACCATGGAGGAGAGAGGCAATGGTGAGATACCATGCAGTGTAAGTGGTCATGAGCAAGCCAAGGAAAGACCAGATTCTGTAGTTATGGAAGGAGGGGATGAACACTGTGGTTGCACAACATGCTCCGAAGATATATGTCCAAGTCCTCTTGTCCAGATTATCGTTTACGTAATATATGTTGCTGCAAACATTTTTTTAATATATCCACAAAAGAAAAGAGTTAGAGCTTGTTTGATATGGAAGGTCAAAAGAAAGAGTCAGAGAATAATTGACTGAATTAAATTAAATTAAATTAAATACCTTGCACAAGCTATGAGTTGAATCACAGATCCAAACAGAAGAAAAGTGCAATTAAATGCCAGACCCACATTCCTCCAATGTTTTCCAAGAAGGCCATCAAGAACTTCAAACCACTAAAATTACAAAAAAAAAAAAAAAAAAAAAAAAACCCATTTTAGGAAATTGATGAAAGTATATATGTATGTATGTATGTATGTACGTATGTATGTACATGATTATTCGAATTTTAGATATATAAGAATTTACCTGAATGACATGGTTTCTGAAGTCAACTTTTTCTCTCTCCTTTCTGGTTCTGTATTCAACATAGAGAATGCTGATGAGGTATGCAGTCCAACTTCCCATCAAGCCATAGAAGAGTTGGAAGAGAACTCCAGAGAGCATGCCAAGTTGAGAAAATGAGTATGGCAGTGTAAGCAGTACTTGCGCAACCTACAGGAAAAAAACAAGAGAAACCAAAAAAAAAAAAAGACATAGATGGAGGTGAAAATGTGTATTGTACAAAAGAAATGCTACATTTATTACAATGAAAATTATGTTCATAATTTTTATAAATAAAAAAGGAAATATCTATTAACAGAAAGAGGTTCTTAAAACAGATTTTTTTTTTTCAGGTAAGTGGGATTAACCCTATACCAAAAAACAATCAGAAAGAACAATAAATGAGAGATAGAGAGAGAGAGAGAGAGACCTGATTAGAAGCACAGCTAAACCAAGCATCATAAACAGAACCACCATGCCAGAAGAACTTAGAAATTCTACTCTTAATGTCTTTAGGCTTCCCTTCGGTTTCCATTTCCACATAATTTCCAACTATCACAGTTTCCACTATCTTTTCTGTCATCATCTCTCTCTATCTCTCTCTCTCGTTTTTTCTCTACTTTGCTATGCTTATTAAATAGATGAAAGGGCTGTTGAGATTTCGAAATGGAGGAAGAGAGAGTGCTGATGATGGGTATTTATACAGGACACTAGAGGAGTACTCGAAGATAGAGGGAGAGAGAGAGAGAGGGAGAGTTCAGAGGTTTTGTTGTGGGGGTTTGATAGCTTTGGCGAGTAGTACTTGGTGGTTTTTCGTGAATCTATCATTCTTTCAATTAATTCTTTTGTTTTGTAGTTAAATAAATAATTTTAAGCAAAAAAAAAAAAAAAAAAAACCATAGTTGTTTTGTTGTTTATTAAACTCATAATTAGCGTAGCGTGAGTCCAGTGAGTGGCTCGACCGCACGAGCGGGTTGACCCACTTCCCATGTCACGTTTGTTCCCGAATTTTCTTAATTTGTGTTTGTAATCCTTTTCTTTTTCATAATTAATTTGAGTATCTTTGATAAATATTCCATCGGTTTTCTAATTTACATTTGGGACCACAAACATTGGCAAAATTTAGAAAGTTATATTTTGGGTTGAAATATACAAATATGGAGTAAAGTTGGGTAAGATTTATAATTTTTAAAATTATTATATATATATATTTCAATCGGGACATTTTTTCTTTTATAAATCGTATCCTGTAATCATGTTAAATTTGACTAAATTTAATTTAAGTCAAATTATACCCTTAAGAGACGAAACTCTCTAAGTTCATATTTTTATTATATATAAAATTCAAATCTAAAATTTTATTTAAAGAATACTGATAATCAACTATTAAACCAACTAAATATTGATAGGGTAAGCCCGTTTGAATATAGACTTGTTTGGGAAGACCCAAAACACAAGTTGGATATATTTAGAAAAACAAGGTATTTGGGGGTGGGATTCAGGGGACAATGCAGGGCGAAAAGAAAAACAAAAATGCAAGAGAAAAAATAATATAAATAGAAAAATGCAAAGGGGGAATTATAACTAAGTAGACCACATGATTGCAACCAAACGGGCGTGGTCGCTTTATAAGTAGAAGAAAGCTGCTTTTATCACATGCCCAAAGCTTAAAAATTAGTACCCTCGAGAATCAAAAGCCCTTTCCCCAAAAGTTCTTCTTCTTCTTCTTCTTCTTTTTTTTTTTTTCCTCTTTATTTTATTCACATCCACATGCCTTTATATATTATGGGACATATGGGCATTGCAACTATTCTTCTTGGGGACTTGTTAGGTCATGTGCCCTTGGAAACAACACACCCATTAGTATATACACAATTGACTTCCATCAAATAAGAGGTTTTAAGGACATCCAAATGCCCAAAACTTAAATTTAAGTGGCATCTAGTATTATTTCTCTCTAAAAATTTTTAACACTCAACCCTTCGAATTATAATTTTAAATATATATTATATTTTGCCTCTTCGGATATCAATTTTTTATTTCGTCTCCGATAGCCAGGGCCTAAGAAAAAATGGTAGTCGATTTGCATTCAAATTAATGTTTCGTTAAATTAATTTTAAATAAAGCCATAAATATCATTTACATGAAAAATAAGCATTTTTATCTCTTTTAATTGAAAATATGAAAAGGAAAAAAAATATTTTTTGATGATAATGTTTTAAGGCTACAAGAATTTCATTATTCCCTCTGTCACAATGTGTGTGATTGATTTCTCTCTCTTCATCATTTAGATTCTCTTCACAAGAAATTGCTTTTAATATTTAAGGCTGAAATTAAAGCTGCACATGAAACATTTTACTTGTTTTCTACCAACTTTGTCAAGAGTTGTTCCCTCAATTTTGTCATTCTTAGTCTCCTTTTGTGGTGAACCTTGGAATCCAAATTCCTTAGGAGAATGAGATTAACTAGTGTACAAAAATGTCTCTATCACTTTAATAATTATGCAGTCCTTTTCTCACTCTTCCTCACTTTAATGTACTAGAGACTATTTGGTTTCCCACAAATTAAATTCTTAAAATTTTCAATGCAGTTCTTTGTGCAATTTAAAGTTTTTTTTTAATAAATCATCAATTATTATATTAAATATGATTAAATTTGATTTAAAACGAATCCGATTCTTAAAGAATAAAATTCTTTCGATATCTATTTTTATTATAAATATGACATAAATTTAAAACTTTGCTCTAAGGATACAAATATGCACCCGTTGTTGGACAACTAGCCGTTGCTATTTGGCGCCTGATCGAAAACACTGCAAAATCCCTCAGCTTTTTTGGTTTTGTTCATTCCATAGTAATTAAAAGTTGTAAAATTTTATATTTGGGTCATTTTCAAATTTATAAAATTTATAAAAGGGGTGAATTATTATTATTTTTTAAAAAAGAACTTCAATTAATTCTCACAAGTTTCGTAAAATTCTGTGATTAGAACATTTTGAATAGAAAATATAAAATTTTATTAAGAAAAAGGTTACTTTTCCCCTAAAACTGTTCATCGTCGTACATATTATCATGGGGGTTTTGGTTTATCAAATATATTTTTTAAATAAATCTTTTAGATTTCATGAAACTCTGCAAATAGAACATACTTTGCCTTGAAAACTCAGAGCATTATTTTGAAAGGTTTTTTTTTCCCTTTAAAAAGAGTTTATGATGAGATCTTATATGAATTTGAATGATCCGATGAATTATAGTTTAAGTAATACCCTCTCTCCCTTTATAAAAGTTTTGAGTTTAAAATTTCTTGTAAATATATATAAATGTATTTGAATGAGTCACCTGGAGAAAAATTAATTTGTCTTACATATCATGATGGGGTTTTGTTTCTATCAAAATTAAGGAGACCCCATTATTAATCAAGCACTTTTAACATGATTATATGCAATAATTCATTAAAATAAAAAAAAAAAGGGACCATGCCTTGTTGAAAAAGGCTTTCTGTTCAGGTGCAGAGCAGCATATCATGCGCGTTGTTGGAAATTCTATCCAGTCCTTGGATAAGTCCATGCTTTCTAGTCACCATGACCACCAACATGACTGTGGCTCATGTTTCCTTAGCCTATTCTAACATGTCTAGCCACAGTTGACAGCAACCAGTTTTGTTGTGGTTTTCCTTTTTTCCAAAAGTTGAATCTCCACCCTTTGATCAAACTTCACTTCAATATAGTCCACACGATCTGGTCCTTGATCTCATTTTGTCCATATAAAAATTTATATTGCACAGCTTGATTGCCTGTAAATAGAGGCAGAGCTAGTAGTAAATGAACCAGCTTGATTGTCCATATAAAAATCTATACTGATCGATATCGTGAGAGTTATCTTTAAAATGAGTCTAATAAATATTCAAAACGGATTAATCAGAATATGATTTCAGATATCGATCGGTATATAAAAAAAAAAAAAAAAGGGAAGGCATGATTAAGTGCCAAAGGTTATTGAACTGCAATTAGAATGTTAAGGTTTAGGAGAACTCTTTTGACAAAGTGGGGTCATTGAATTATTTGTCAATTGTGGATGCTCTTTTGACAACTCATGCTCATAAAGAGCATAGCACAACCAACATCTAATAAATCCAGCGTGGTAACCATATAAGCATGCGCATGTAGGTGCAATGAAATTGTGACAAAATCTAGCACAAAGTCAAACATTGATCATAATTGTTTTTCACCTGAGAAAAATGTTAGTGTGAATTGGAGGACTATTTTTTTTTTAGTAACTTAACCGTCCGGTATCCGGAGTTTCATTCTGATTAATACGGATCGAGAAGTCTATCAGGTCTCAATTGAGGGGGTTCTCTCCCAATAATGTTTTTTTCGTACGCAATGAGAGTCGAACTCCCGACCTGATTAAGGGATGAATGTGTCATTCTCATTTACGCCAATATATGTTGGTTGGTTCCAACACTTGGCCTCAATAGTTCTCTTTGATGAGTAATATCATTATAATCCTCAATCATGTTGATTTCTTAATCTAAACGACATGAAAATGGTCAATAGAATGATTTTGTGCCCTCTTTTTTGTGCCAGGTAGGTTTCCAAATGGGGTGATAGACTTGCTAATAAAGGATCCTCAACAATGATCAAAAGAACCTTAATGGCCAATTTAGTCCCAACCCATCTCCTACATTTTTCCTTTCGCTAATCATTTGTGTAAATTTGCATTTTGGATTCAAATTCGGATACTTAGCATTCATGATTGAACGATCGGACTTGCTCTAAATTTTCTTGAGCATCTCATTGAAAAAATCTTTACAATATTAATTTAATTTAACACGATGATTATGAATATCATTTGATTATATTTTATGAAATATAAATCTTGTTTTTATATATATTAATTATGAATATGCTAAGAATCATAGGGGGGGTAATCAAGAGGGCATGCAATTGAAAGCCCACATTGACTTGGAATTGGAATTGCAATTACATGATGATGTGGGACATTGTTCTCTTTGGACGCCCCCTTGAATTGAATGATGGTCAACTTCAAATCCATTAGGGCATTGCAATGGCTGCCCACATTTATTCATGCAATATAATCAAATTGCACCATGTAACCACAAACACCATCATTTCTTCATGGCCCACAACCCCAATTCTGAGACTCTAATTCAGGATGAGAATCTAATGTTCATTTTCTCAAAGTGCCCAAGTCAATGTTCGTTCCTGAAAATTGGACCTATAGATCAACTCCTCTCACCCAAGGCTTTCTTAGCACATTGATCATGTTTTACTACAATGCATTATGCCTTGCTTTCTGTTTTTTTCTCTCATTTTGATGTAATAAACAAATAATTTGTTTGTTACTTAGGTGCATCTTAGATTGGGGTTAATATTTTTTTGAATACTTGACCGTCGGTATTAGAAAATTTGACTAATTTAATTTGAGTAATTATGGGATCCAATTTAGGGGTTGACTTTTTCAGTATCTTTTCATTTTCAAAACTCAAATTTGAGATTCTAATAGAAGAGTACTGGGGTTTAAATATATCATACAATAGGGCAGATGATGGAGGGAGAAGACACAGCCGCACGATGAGCACAGAGGGAGCTATTTTTTCCTCTTTTTACTAAAGATGGAGGGAGAAGGGTTAAAGGGCCTAAAAGCAATTCCTGTTTAAGGCCCATTTAAAGGCTCAATGAGTCATTTTGATTTTGATGGGCTCTTGAGACTACCGTCATTGTCAAAATCTGGATTTCCCATTTTTCTTTAAATTATTATTAATTGTTTTAAATTTGTGCCACAGACATTTGCTATATAAGCTAATTGGTTGCTAAATGGACATGATGGTCAGGGAAAGTAGGATTAACATGTTACGCCATCTTTCATTTTTGTTGTAACCATGAAGAAGGGAAGTCTAATCAAGATAAGACCTAACCCCATTAAATATGATTGCAACTAGGATAACGTTTGACCTATTCACAATTTTAATGGCATCTACCATGGGATGGTCTTCGAGGAAATATTTTAAAATGAATCCATCAACTTCTATAAAATAAAAGAGTGATGTGATATCTTCCGATATCTGCCCTAATAGTGATGGATCTAGCATATCACATCTCATATTAAAACGTCTCATGAAAAATAGAGCAAAATACATCAACGTATGAGACCTCTTCATTCTATTTAGGAGATGGTCTTATGTTGTTCCCCTTTGTTGTGTTGCCTTCCCAATCTTATTGTTGCCCCTCGTTATGTTGTATTCAGGTGGAATCATCAATAGTGAATGAATGTATTAAATGAATTAATCAAATCCCAGATTTAGAATTTAGAAATAAAAAATTTATTTTAGAAGAACTCTCTCATGAATTGAGTTTGACAATAATCAAATGCTATTAGTTAAACGATAATTTTAGATACCAATTGGTTATACCCAAAAAAAAAAAAAAAAAAAAAAAAAAAAAAAAAAAAAAAAAAGAAGAAGGAACTTTGCCTTGGAGAAGTTAAGGTCTATGTTTAGGGTTGACCCCTTCCTTTGAGGTTATGGTTTAAGGGCACTTTGACTTTACTCTTTGTTTCATATGGTTCAGGGTAGGACAGACCCAGTTGAGTTGACCACGGGCTGGGCTGATTCAACGGTATGATTGGGCCAATTCGGGCAGAAGTTGTCAATGTGTTAGTCTGCCAAATAACAAAAATCATGCGGTCTCATTTGCAAATACACAAAACACAAAAGGTAAAGCAATATTCTCTGACTCAAATCCCACTCCCCAGGCTTCCTTCATCCTTCAGTTTCTTCACTCATCAGTACTCACACTCAGTTCTCTCTCTCTCTCTCTCTCTCTCATGGATCGTCACATCCTTAACCTCATCGCTTTCCTTAGTTTCTCTCTCCTCACACAAACTGAATCCATAGAATTCAAGATAGTAAATAAGTGCAGGCACACCATATGGCCGGGCACACTCTCCGGCTCCGGAACCATCCCTCTCTCCACAACCGGCTTCTCTCTAAAACCCTCCAAATCCAAAACCCTGACAATCCCCAAACATTGGTCGGGTCGGTTATGGGCCCGAACTCATTGCATCACCAACTCCACCACCCACCAATTCACCTGCGCCACCGCCGACTGCGGCTCCGGCCAGGTCTCCTGCGCCGGCGCCGGCGCAATCCCACCCGCCACCTTAGTCGAATTCACTCTCAACGGCGACAAAAACCTCGATTTCTACGACGTCAGCCTCGTCGATGGCTACAATCTCCCTGTCCTCATTGTACCTCGTGGGGGAACCGGCGGCGGCTGCGCCGCCACGGGGTGCTTGGTGGATTTGAACTTGGCATGCCCTAATGATTTGAGGGTCGGAGATGGAATGGCGTGTAAGAGTGCGTGTGAGGCGTTCCGGGAGGACCAGTATTGCTGCATTGGCAGCTATTCGACGCCGGAGACTTGCTCGCCGTCGGCGTTCTCGCTGTATTTCAAGCACGCGTGCCCGCGAGCGTATAGCTATGCCTATGATGATAAGACCAGTACTTATACTTGTGAGGGTGCTGATTATTTGATCATCTTCTGTCCCTCTCCTTATACCAGGTAATGGAAAATTGAAAAATTGGAAATGGGGAAAATTTTATATTTTGATCTTGTGAATACGATTGTTTTGTTGTTTGCATTCATTGTCGTTTGTATTTATTATTAGTAGCGATTTGTATTAACTTCCATTAGACCATTTGAGAAAGTTGAGGTTAAGGTTAGGCTGATTTGATGTTAGTGGGTAGGAGGGGTTTTTGATAAAACAAATTATTGATATAATGATAATTTTTTTTTTAACGAAAAAATTGACTTGTAAAACTTTATCATTGGTTGAATTCTGTATTATGTAATGGTTTAATCATTAGCAGCAATTTGTAAAACTTCAATTAGATTATGTGCCCATTTAAGAAAGTTGAGGTTGAGGTTATGCTGATCTGATGTTAGGCAGGGTTTTAATGAGAAATTATTGTTATAATGATAATTTTAGTATTTTATGAGAAGTTTTATATCTGCTTATAGACTTTATATTTCATGTTTTTGTTTTAGTTGAAAAATATTATTAATAAAATAAGACAAAAAAATGCCTGTTTAATCTTGATTAAAAAGGGTAATGTAGATTGTGGTTATAGTTAGATATATTTTTACAATGAATTAAATTAACCATGTCTTTGTTGGTTATAATCCATTGTTTGAGACATCAAGGGTTTCTTAATAGTTCTTTTTTTACTAATAGCAGCTCTTTCATACGGATTAGTGGATTGTGTTTCTATAGTTATTGACTTTTAACAAGGTCAAAACATATGAATGCTCAAGCCAGACTAGGTCATCTTTGACAGGGAAAAAATGTGCACCTTAGACCCTTTGTATCTTTGTGAGTCCATCTATTCAGATTGGACTCCTGTAGATTTTGATGACAGATAATTACTTCCGTGTGTTCAGAGTTTTTAGAATGTCATCATGTATGCCTCCCTTCCCTCGAGTATCGTAATTTGGATAATTGACAATTTAAGAGAAAGATTTCCAATGCTTGATAGTCTAAGTCTGTGTAGAAGTTTAAGAGAAAGATTTCCAATGCTTGATGGTCTACGTCCGTGTAGAAGGATTTTTCTTTCTTCAAAACATTGACCCTTATGCATGACTTGCTGCTTCTGTATGGAATGTTGAGCACAAAGAGATCAGGCCAGTTCTGTTGATCTTTCTTTTGCTGAAATTGCAGTTGACTTTGTACTGGTTTATGGCCTGTCCCAATATCACTTTTATGTAATGGCTTCAAATCAGTGGAAACAGGGGATATTAAGCTGTTTAGTACCATAATCAATTGTTACTTGGAAAATAATGATTGCCATGCATGCACTAGAGAACAGTAGGGGATAGGGGTGAGCTGGAATGGATGTTAAACCAGCATAACTGGTGCTTAGCTTGCCTAGATTACAGCATCCTAGTTACTTGGCTGATGTTTGGGAAGACCAACATGTCAATTGTTTGGAGGAACATAGTGAAGTGAAGCAAGTGATTCTTTTACAGCCTCTTCCTCTTTTTGTTGTGTACATCCTAGCAGAATTTAAAACATCTGCTCTGCATAAGTTGTTAAAAGTAATGACAGAAAAGGATGATAAGTAATAGTTGGTAGGACCTAAAGTAACAATCAAGTGAGAGGCTTGAGGTGTAATTGGTTACCAAAGGCTATAAGTGGAAAGGTTTGACTAAATTAGATCTTCGTTTGTGGTGGAGCACAAAATTTGTTGCATGAGTGAAACAATAGTTATGCCTGATCTGATAGATGGACTGCTTGAAGCAAAGATGGTACTTTTGGGAAAGTCATGAAACAGAGGCCTATGATTGTAGGAGGAGGTTCATTGTGGAAGTTTGTGCAATTGGATGTTGTCTCTTCATTAGCTTCCACAAACACAGAAGAAAAATTGGAAAGCCTTATCTTGTTAGCTGGGCAGTAGGCTTCTCTATCAAAAGTGTGTGAGTGTGTGAGTGTGTGTGTGTGTGTGTTTTCTTCCTCCTGATTTTCTAATCTTGGCCTAAAGAGGAGAAAAAAACCTTGTTCCTGTTAACTACGTAGGTAATGTTGAGGGCATGAAGCAAAATACTTGACTGATGTGGACATCTTCCCTTTATTGTTACATCTATGGTTTATATTCCAGCCACGCTATTGCGAAACTTAGGTGAACTAGACCTTGCTGCTGTTTCCCAACATGCATGGCCTGTATTCCTCTCCTACGCATATCTAACAGTAGCAACCAGAACTTCTTTTGTCAGGGGATCTGCGCGACCACATGAATGCTGACATCCTACTCTTCCATATTATTTTGATGAATTTAGTCTGCATTTGGAAATAGCAAATCATCAGCTTACTTCTATGGTCATTGTATTTTTCTTGGACTCACCACAAAGTTGATCCACTAGTTTTAAATGACAGTGTAGGACCTTTTCCATTAAACAAGTAAATGCAACTAATATGGATTTCTTCACAGCCAAAAGTTGCTGGGAGCACGAAGAGAGGCAGCAAAGCTTCCACTTGTTAATAAGACCATGATGTACCTTGGAAGCCAGCATTCAAGCTATGCAGTGTCAACAGGTTTGCTTCCCACGAAATTTGTTTTTTTATTGCTGTTGCCCTCTCTATCATGCTGGCTATTTCTATGATTTTGGAGCTGTTGGTACCGAGTGACTAATAAATTGATACATTCAGGCAGATAGTTATGCAGATGAAGATTGGATGACTGGGTGTAATATTCTGAGCCTCTCTCTCTCTCTCATTTGAAATACCACTTATATCTAACTACAGACTCTATATGTATACATATATTGTTTTGCCCTGCAGTGCTTTTACTTCACACGTTCCCAGCTGGGAATGACCAATGAGGGCTTTGTAAACTCTTGTGAGGATTCAAGGAGTTGATATTATGCCCTCCACTCCTTTTTTTTGTATTAAGCAACAACCGGTTTCTGGGTTACCCGACTAATCAAGTTCAATCACTATGAGTCCATCTAAGGGTTGGCTCTCCCATGTTATTTTTTTATTCTCAAAACTCGAATTCGAGACTTTAGTTAAGAGAATCTAGTACCCAATCATTGCACCCAAAGGACGGTGGTATGCCCTCCACTCCTCTCATTCTTGGAGATTGAGTGTAGTTTGTTATCCCTTTTTAATGTGACCATGAGGGCCTTCTAAGGAGGCACGATGTGCCTTCATTGACTCGATTGGAATTAATACATTAATAGGGACACTCTGGTAGTGGAATTATTTTGGGAGAGGGCAATGGACGATTGATTTTTGAAAGAAATACGCCCGGTCTTATTACATGCTGCTGCCACTGGGGATTGGGGGAGGTTGCAAATGTAGCCATCTGCAGTCGCAGCTTTAAGTAAATAAAAAGCAAAAGAAAACAACGAGGTAAAGGACCTGATTCTTTTGTCTTCAAAAAGCATATGTAGAATCTTTATCGTTTTGTTTTATTGAACTCTGTACATTAGTTAAACTCAAATACCCTTCTGCTTTGGCCCTTGAGAAGAGCCGTTGTTGTTGTATCCCCTCAAATCCGGGGACCTTGTCCCTCCCCCCCCCCCCCCCCCAACCGGACCTACTGGTGTTTGGAGCAATATTTCATTTAATCTGATCCGAGTATTATCGGATTTAATTTTCATGTTTTTTTTTGTGTTATATCAATCGGTATCTAGAGTTGTACTTTGATTAATTTGGTTTGGGACTTGCAGTGGTTTATTAAGGGGGTTATCCTCTCAATATAGTTTTTTTTACACCTAAATCACGAGTCAAACTTAAAAACTTAATTAAGGGATCTACCATCACGTCTTATTAGGTTAACTATCCAATTAGGTTAACTGTTGGAATTTCATGCTTTTGTTGTATTCCTAGAAGTATCACCGAGCTTCAAGACACAATATGACCCTGAATCAGACTCCATCATAAATGCACCAAACGAGTTAAAAATCAAAACTTATCAAATCTTAAATGATAGGGTCATACTAATAAAATTCAAAATTTTTACATTTGAATAGTTGGTCGAAATATCTTTTAAATAACATGTTGAAATAGGACGGGACATAAATTTTGATTTATTCGATTTTTGACCGATTCAGTCTCTATAGTATTATTTTGCAATGCCAGAGGGTGAATATAAAAAACTTCCCAAAATTTCACTCCTTAAGCTCATTTGGGTTCATCTTATATATCAAGAATTAAGTAAATCACTCAAACTTAAATCATAAAATTCATAAACTCAAGTGAAATCCAAAAGAAATGGTTGAATTAATTTATAGTCAATTCAGGCATTTTGATTTTGCTGTCCAGAGGAACATATAATTTCATATGCCTTTCTCTTACATTCTCGAAATTTAGTTCTTAACTAGCATGCCAATTCAGAATCTAGTTTTCTCAATTTCTATGAACCAAAACTGTATAAAGGGTATATATTTTATTATTCTAAAAATTCTGATTTTTAATTTGATTAATAGAAATTGTTTGCGAAATTACGCTTCGATTATTCAAATTATAAAAATTTTTCCAATTATAAGATATCACAGAGTAAACAAGAGACACCCTCTTACCCAAAAAAAAAAAAAAAAACCCTCAAATTACACCCTAATAAAGTTGAATAAAAAGGGTCTAAGAAAATAACCAGAACTTTTTTCTACTTAATTTTTCATTTTTAAAAGAAAAAGGGAAACGGGGAGAACAATCTAAGGTGTCATTAACATTTCATCCACACTTGTACTGGCGTGGAAAAAGGGAAAAGATTAGGTGTATTCCATAACAAGTCTAACATCATTCATGGTACGGACTTATGTGGGTTCCATGTTTGGTTTTTTTTTTTTTTTTTTCCTTCAAGATAAATTATATCTAAATCATATTTTGATCGAACCAATTTGAATTATCGATAACCTAACTTAGGTTTTCACTTATTTTTCACTTATTTTCTATGCAAATGTTGGCAAAATATCAATTCATGAGCAATGTTATGATGGTGTTTGAGAATATGTTCTCTTGGTCAATCCTTTTCTTTTCTTTCTAGGTGGAAAAGAACATAAAGGGAGAGGAAAATATTGGGATCCAACCCCAAGTCTGCTTTGCCATTTTGATTCTTTTAAAGAGCCTTCACTTTTCGATTTTCAACTTTCAACTACAAAAAGAAGGGCTCCCAAATTCCAAATTATTCATTTTGCAAGATTTACAATTTGATTCTTATACTCTCTTTTATTTATTTCTTGGTGGTTTTAATTTATCCCAAAATACATTATTTTGAGTTTTCTCTTTAATTTTGGATGATATTTAGAAAAATGTATTTCGATGATTATATCATAGAAAATAAAACTCGATGTAAATTGAATCGTTTCCAAATTATTCATTTAATTAAACTAATTGCATGCATGTAATTTATTAGGTTACTTATTAATATTTATTTAACTTATCTGATTCAATTCATTTATAAATAAGCTCAAATTTTGAATACGGAGACAAAAGAAAGATCGACAAAATAAAGATATTTTTCAAATGGGTTTTTTAATAATAATGAAAATAATAACCGGGGCAAATTTTGATAATATAAAATTTTATTATTTGAAGATTTTTTTTTTAAAAAAAAATTGAATGATCATGATATATATATTGATCATATAGTCTCTATAAAATAGTAGAAAATGAAAAGCCCCATTTGAATAAAACCTAAATTTTCTGGATTTTGTTTTTTTTTTTTTCCCCTTAATTTTCAAATAAAACTATTTGTTCTTTTGAAGAGAGAGCAACAATGATGGAGAGGGTGTCTCTGTCTGATAGAGAATCCAATGTGCTTGCATGTGGTGAAGGGACATGCATAATTGAAGCAGGGGGAAGAATCCAAAGCAACACCTATTTATCCACGTGGCAAAATCTCAACGGTCAAATTGATGACGTGGAATTTGTCCACCAATCCGAGCATGTCCCCACTGCTACGTGGATTCGAATCATCATGTTCATGTGGCCAAGTAGAGATCATGGAGGCACGACAATGACAAATGCTAGGGATTTCCCTTTTTCTTGGGATTTATGACATCAGCAAAAGTGCGTTGTGGGACCCACAGCCTCTTTCTTCTTCACTTTTTTGACTTGTCGCTTGTGTGGGAGAGAGAATAATCAAGTACTTGCTACCCCACCCATGTGATCACATGTTCTAATCTATTAATCACCGTCGATTCGTTATCCCCGAGCTGTACGAAATTTTGATCATGTGTATCTGTGGCGTTCCTTCGATTCAAAGGTTCAAGGTGCGGCTATGGAAATTCCCACCTCTAGCCAAATCAGACTCGTTTTTATATTTTACATATAATATATTTTTATTTAAATAAACATTTTTAATAATAAATGTAGAGTTTTATAAGTAAAGTTTTTTTTTTTATTAAAATAGTTTAAATAGAAATTATAAAAATCGAAAAAATATACGAATCGATAAAAATTTTAATATTAAATTTCAAAAAAAATATTTAAATAATTTTTTTTTTTTGCTGTGACAAACTTATACTCCGAGTTTAAAAGCTTAAGCAAATTGAATTTATTTTTATAAATAATTTTTTAATCAAAATTAATTGCTAGTAGAAACGAAATACTTTAAATGCAAATCAGCATTAAAACAAATTCTTAACCAGTACGAGTTGAAGGGGCTGATGAGACTTGATTGGACTCAGTGGGGTTGGTTAATTGGATTAAAAGAACCCACCAAACAAATTGTGGCATTGTGAATATGGGCTCCTTAACATGAATACCATGAGATGATTAATGGAAGAATTTAATTAGAGCACCTGCCCTTCGTTGTTTCATCAGGCAAAGTAGGAACAAGACATTAAGATTGTCCCCATTAATTGAGTATTAAATGAGTCGTAGCAAAATAAATTGCTATTGTTTCGACGACGTCAGGGATATAAAAAATTACGTTGATAAAATTTTTTTAAAAAAAAAGTTTTTTTTATACCATATCAATTGGTATTTAGATTCATTAATTTGGTTCGAAACTTACAGTAACTCATTTAAGAGAACTATCCTTCCAACGTAGTTTTTTTTATATCCAAATCACGAGTCGAATTCGGACACTTAATTAAACAACTTAGCGTCATATCCCATTAACTCAACTATTCATTGATTTTCTTAAAGAAAATTTAATAGTAGGTCAAATCAGATTACTTAGAATATTATTTTAAATAACATTTAATCCAAATACCAAAAAAAAAAAAAATTATTATCTGCTAATGAATTATAACTCAACGGTCTCCCTTGAAAATCCATTATTCGAATCTCCCTCGTGAATTAGTTTTGGTCTTTGAGTGGAAATTCAACGGCTATTTTTCTGTGCCCATATTCATGACTTCCCTAAGGATTTCTGCAACTTGGATCGGTGTTAAAATTATACCCTTAACCTACCTTTGTTCACCTAAAATGAAAAAATGCAAGTTCGAGTTATACATCGAAAAAGTTCTAAAAAAAAAATTGTTTATTTAACATTTTTAGTTAATTAAATTAATCAAATTATAAACAAATTATGGTCCTATTTTTAAATAATAAGATTATTCAAGAACACATATTAAGGAAAAAAAATGAGTTGCTTTAATCCATTCATAAAAACTATTTTTTTTTTAAAATACCTTTGAAACAAATTGTTTAATCTATTTTTAATAACATAAAAGTAATAAAAAATTTTAAAAAATTAATCTATTTTTTTATAATAGTTATAATATAATATGCATTTGAAATTATAATTTAAACTATGCACGTATTTTTTTAATATTGTCGGTTTCAAATTTAAATAAAAGATGAGAAATGCAATAAATGGATAGCAAGGGTAAAAATTTTATCAATACAATAAGAGACCAAGATATAAAATCTTCTTCCAATCTTCTTCCGGTCTTTTAAACGATTGACTTAAAATTTGAGATTAAAATTCAATTTATTATTTTTTATTTAAAATTATAATTTTTTAAAATATTTATATAAAACTATTTTTCTTAAAATGTAGGGCAACTATCGTTGTCCCTCGTGAATTTTTAGTCCTTCAAGCGCAACAAAACTAACCCACTACCGGGCTATCTTTCTTTTGACCTCCCAATTCCTATTTTAATATAGTTTTAGTGTTTTCCGTTATAAAATCCATTCTCTGAAAATGAGATACTACAGTAGTCAGTCTGGATTAATCAAAACGAAAGTTCAGATATCGAGCGATATTTAAGACATGATAAAAAAATAATTTTATGATTTATATTTATTCTTCTTTTCCTATACTTTACATATAAATCCACCATGGTAAACCCCAACACAACACTTTATAGCACCTTCGTCCCAATATCGGAAGCCCTTCTTTAAAATAATTGAAAGAATCTGAGAGGTCACGGGGTCTGACCACTGCAGCAGGCAGATCCCTTTGTTAGTATACATATGACCCCATTTACATTAATTACAATACTTATCATAAGGGAAAAATAAAAAATAGTGATGGGTGGGGGACTGTGAGGGAGTGGGACGGCGGAGTATTAGCATAGCAGTCGGCTTCACTCTTGTAGTTTTGGTACCGAATTAACATTATAAAAAAAAAATTTTAAAAGATCTCGAGACGAAAAAAAATTTTGGATATAAATCCCATTTATCACGATTGATCTCATGACAAGCTATGTCCCGTTTTCAAGACGCGACACAACTTGTCCCGTCTTCAAGACGCGACACAACTTGTCCCGTCTTCAAGACGCGACACAACTTGTCCCGTCTTCAACACTTGACATTCCCCCTCCCCCATCGACGGCGGCGCTCTTGCGGTCCCTCCCTCTCCCATCTGCGACTCTGCTCTTTGCTCCCTCCCCCCCTCCTATGACTCTCTCTCCCTCTCTCCCCAACCCGTAACTCTGCTTCTCTCCCTCCCTCTCCCTCAGCTCTCTCTCTCTCCCTCCCTCGTGCCGCAGTTGTCTCTGTCTCCCGCGACACTCCTCTCTCATGGCACTCCTCTCTCGATGGGGAGAGAGAGCGAGAGCCCCGGGGGAGGGAAGGAAAGAGAAGCAGAGCTGCAGGGGGAGGGAATGAGAGAGAAGCAGAGCCACGGGCGAGGGAAGGAGAGAAAAAGCCATGGGGGGAGGGAGGGAGAGAGAGCTATGGGCAGGGGAGGGAGGGAGAGAGGAGTAGAGTCGTGGGTGGGGGAGGGAGGGAGGGAGAGAGGAGCATTGTGGGGAGAGAGAGAGAGTTGTGGGCGGGGGAGGAAGGGGTTGCGGGAGTGCT
Organism: Dillenia suffruticosa; assembly: GCA_033439265.1. Taxonomy (NCBI): domain Eukaryota; kingdom Viridiplantae; phylum Streptophyta; class Magnoliopsida; order Dilleniales; family Dilleniaceae; genus Dillenia; species Dillenia suffruticosa. The sequence goes on along the minus strand of JAVTVX010000008.1, from coordinate 1,069,284 downwards.
ACGGGTTGAGAGGGAATGTCGCGTTTTAAAGATGTGACGAGTTGTGTCGCACTATAAAAATGTGACATGTGTGCCCGGACCACCCAGGTATTGCTACGGGTTCAACTTACGGTATAACTTGTTTAACCTGTGACATAGTCTATCACGGATTCAACTTGTGATAAATAGGGATTAAATCTTAAATTTTTTCTTATCTCGAGATCATTTTTTTTTATTATTTTTTTATTTTTTTATTATTTTTTATTTTTTTTTAGGTTTAATTCGATATAAAGCTCTCGCCCTGTCCCACATATATTCACTGCTGCAATTTCTTTCATCCCTGAATACTCTCTCCCTCTATCTTAAGTGACTCCCTATAAAAATACAAATTCATTGGGTTATTGTTGGTTTACGGTTGTGGGGGTAGTGGTGGTGAACTCATAAGCATTTCATCTTCAATTCCTGTTTCTTCTTATTGTTGTTATTTTAATCGCCATTTTCAAGGGAGACATAAACAGAAACAGCCGCTGTTTTCTCCCTCTAAACCCCTTTTTTCTTTTTCTCTCTCAACCCCATCTCTCTCTCTCTCTCTCCGTGCTAATTCTCTTCCATTTTCATCTTCTCCTCAGCTTTTTTGAGCTCTAAGAACCAGACATTCTGTTCATTTTTACTCTTTTTTTCATTGTGTCCTCTAAGACTCAAACTAAGAGAGTTGGGAAAAGGGGGGGAGAGAGAGAAGAAGAAGAAGAAAGGAAGACAATTTCACATGGATCTGTTCTCTTGGCGTTCAAATGCTCTCATATTGACACTCTCTCTGCTTGTGATTTCTAGAGGTAATTTGTTAAACATCCGGTGGTTTTTGCATTTTTCATGTGGGTTTCTCTCACATTCCCTGTTTTCATAACGAAAACTTCTTTTTTTCTCTTCTCGTCTTGGGTTTCTATTGTCCTCTCTGTTTTTTCCCTGCTGTTATTCTTGAGAGTTTCTCTTATTTCCCACCCAAAATCATTTTGGGTGTTTTTGGTTTAGACGATCTGAGACACCAGCATACTAATTTTTACTAGCATTTCTGCTAAAAACACACAATCTCTCTCTCTCTCTCTCTCTCTCTCTCTCATTTTTTTTTTGTCTCCCTGTTCCAATCTGAAAAACCCCACTACTAAAAACTCAAAATTTCTCTCTATATTCATCTCTAGGTTTCCATTTTGTGATCCAAATATCTCACATTTACTAAAATTTCTTAACATTTTCTTCTAAAAATTCACAAATTATTTTAGCTCTAAAAAGCGCTCTCTCTCTCTCTCCCCCCCCCCTCCCCTCACAGTTCCTTTTCTCTTTTTTCAGGTTCGTTTGGAGCCACATTCACATTTGTTAACAACTGCGACTACACAGTCTGGCCCGGAATCCTCCCCAACGCAGGCTCTCCTACACTCTCCACCACCGGATTCGAGCTCGCCAAATCCACCTCCGTCTCCTTCACTTCCCCAACCGGGTGGTCAGGCCGGTTCTGGGGTCGAACCGGCTGTTCTACATCCAAAACCGGCCAATTCCTCTGCCAAACCGGGGATTGCGGGTCGGGTCAAGTCTCATGCTCCGGTTCCGGCGCCAACCCACCCGCGACACTCGCCGAGCTCACCCTGTCCTCCAATGGCCCTAACGGACTCGACTTCTATGACGTCAGCCTCGTCGACGGCTACAACTTACCCATGATGGTCGAACCAACTGGCGGGTCGGGTATTTGTGGTTCGACTGGGTGTCCTGCGGATCTGAACAGAGCTTGTCCGGTTGAGTTGAGGACGAGTGAAGGTGACGCGTGTAAGAGCGCGTGTGAGGCGTTTGGGACCCCGGCGTATTGTTGTAGTGGGGAATATGGTACACCAGACAAATGTAAGCCGTCGGTTTATTCGGAGATGTTCAAGACGGCCTGTCCTAGATCGTATAGCTACGCTTATGATGATGCTACTAGTACCTTTACCTGTAGTGGTGCTGATTATACCATCACCTTTTGCCCCCCTTCATCTCCAAGGTAATGCTCTCTCTCTCGCTCTCTCTCTCTCTCTCTCTCTCTCTCTCTGGTGGATGATTAATAGTGCTGCTACAGATGTTCTAAAAAGTTTTGGGTCATACCCCTTACAAGAACCTATATGATTATCTCCCTTTTTTTGCCAGGAGTTGGTCTTAGTATTGTCAATACTCATTAAAATCTGTCTCATGGTAAAACCTAAAACCTATATTGTGTTTATGTGCTCTAGATATTATCATCAAAATCTTTACCCACTAGCCTCTACACGGTGTCCACCGCTCAAGTAGCGACTTAAATTTTCCATTAATCTTACAATTTCCAAGAAGCTCACCAAAGCCCCCCATGGAAGCCCTAGAATGTAGCTAACCTTAAGCACTCGCATCTGTTTGTGTCCAATAATTACTGAGTTTGGTCTGGGGATATAATGGAGTTTATGTATATGCTACAGTCAGAAATCTTCAAGTTATTCGCCTCCAGTGACATCAGGGTCTGCTGCCACTGCATCATCCGGATACGGGTCGGGTTCAGGGTCCATGGTATACGGGTCTGGAACGGGAGCTGCTTCAGAATCAGGTTCAATGACATACGGGTCCGGTACCGAGATAATGGGTTCTGGTGCTGATGCCGGATCTGGATCCGGGTCGGTATCGGGTGTTATGTTTGCTGATGGGTCATGGTTAGCCGGGTTGGCTATGGGTGATTCGACCCGGATTCTCTCTCCATCTTTATTACAATCTGCATTTATGGCACTTTTCTCTATCCTCTTCTATGTTCACTTGTAAATGTAGCTCAGTCTCTCTCTCTCTCCCTTCCCCTGCCCCCCACCCCCGCCCAAATATTTCGAGTGAAGGTTCCAAGGCTTGTTGGTGTGGCAATCAATGTTGTTTTCATTAAAAAAGCTTTTGCTCTACAGGAGAGCCTTGATGATGGGGATTTGGTTTTTTATTTTTTTTTTACCCTTTTGTCGGTAAAGCTGACCAATTTCACCCATATTGTAATCCACCCACTTAAAGATTCCCCCCCAAAAATCTTCAATCTCACATACAGAGAAATGTGCTCTTTTTCTTTTTAGTATATTGTTAATCTTTTCAAAGGTTCTGTTTTCGGGGAGTGAAAGCTAATCAACTGTTCAAACTAGCAAAGCAAGAGGAGTTGTTTGAATCAGCGGGTGGTCTAGTGTTTGATTACTGCAGAAAATTAATAAGTGTGATTAGGAGATGTGCCTCAAAGATTGTGTAATGTGAATACGTGAGTAGGATGGGCCGGGCGTTTTGTTTTGTTTTTGTTTCTTTTTTTTTTTATTATTATATTATATGATATTTGAATTTTGTATTATCAAAAGAGAAAGTTAGAACCACCTAGCTTTGTCCTTCATCATTGTTAATTAGAGAGCTTGATGAATCTTTAGGCCCATGTTGAGCCATGAGTGATGATTGTGTTCGTTGGTTGGATTTTCTAAAAGGGCACAACAGCTGACTCTTCATCCTTCTAACGTGGGTGTGTTTGTCAATGCAAACCAAATGAGAAGAGTAAAAATGGCAGCCATGGGGTTGTCATTAATTTTCTGAATTATAAGAATTGTGTTTTTAAATAATTATATATAAATTAATTTTTACTTTCAGCAAAATTTTGGATTCATATCTTATGTCGGAAAAAATAGGTATTTAAAAAGTTTTGTTTCTTAAAACTTTAATTTGTTTTAAATCAGATTTAGTCAAGTATTCGGGGGATGTATTATTAAAAGTTTATGGTTGCATTAACTGTGATTGTGCGCCTGAATGGCTAATACTTTTTTTTGGCCTCAATCAAGGCCTAATATGCACAAATTGCACAATGATTCTTGACATTATCACAACTGCCCACCTTTCCTTTTTGAAGAAAACAAATGAATAATGTCACTATGATAATGATGGGTCAAGTAGTAGAACCAGAAACTTGTTTGGTGGGAACAGGGGATCTGTCTTACCATCACAATTCAATCATGCTCCTGTGTGGGAACAGGAATTCTTCGCTTACAATACAATTCTGCAATTGTTAAAAACTTCATCATGCAATGGGGATTGTCCTTACACTAGGCCCCTTCCTCTTGTCCTTTATATTATACTCCTAAGCCAATCCGTCCAAGTTTCCTCCATAGCAAGAACAGAGTGAATCGTGTCATCCAAAACTGAACCTTTTGAAAGAAATTATATTTATTTTTAAACATATCTTATATGCAATGATTTAACTAATCAGTATACACTCCCTTAGTATTCGAGAAAGCCTTTTATTTTGCTTGAGATAAATATTAGCGGAACAGTCGATCTAGCGAAATGTGATATTAGATCTCTTAATCAAATTTCAAATTCAGAAATTTGATAATATATAAGATTATATCGGAAGACTCACATCCTAATAAGACCCCATAGATATTTGAACCAAATTAATCAGAATATGAATCCAAACACTAGTGTTCTGTTCCGGTAGAAAAATAAAGATATGAACTAATCAAGAAAGGAATTGCAATCCAGATTCAAGAGGAAAAACACATGTGAAGGGTGAGGGGTTGATGCTTTTGTAATTAGAATTTGAAGGAAAAATACAGGGGAATAATCACTTTTATCCCATACCAAGGTGTGCTATTAAAGTTGAAAAAGGCAAAATTGTGTGATACACGCTTCATAATTGTTGGGCTATTTGAAAATGTATCCTGCTTATGGTGGATTGTTGATTGAACACTTCGAAAGGGCATGGCACATCTCATAGGATAATAAACACATAAGAACAAACTTATATCTAAAGACAAGAATATTCCAAAACTTCTTTCATTGTATTGCATTTCAAGGTGGTCGTTTTCTAATGTCATTATCAAGGTTTAATTCACTTCATAACAACAAATCTAGAACACGAATCAATAATAATAATGTATAATAAGAAATTTTCCAATACTTGATACACCCACTTGGCATCACCACTCTCTCTCTCTCTCTCACAGATACACACACACACACACACACACACACACATACACACACAATTCAGGACTAGCCTCAACGGGTTTCTCATAATTGAATGGAAGAGAAGAAGTCCTTCTGCATAATCAAAAGTTTCAACTGTAATAATCATAACTGGATTCAAAATCTGGTCATTGAACCTAGAGTGCTAAAAGCCTAAAATTGAGATTTAGAAGGGTCTGAATGGACCACAATATATGCTTCTCGAATGCATTGTATAAATTAATAGTCATGTGCACCTAAAAAAGAAGAAAGCTTTCATATCTGCCATTGCTCTTGACAAATCTTATATACTCTTAAGCATCTTTTGTTTGGCTCCCATTCAAAGATTGGAACAACAATTATAAAAGTGAAGATAAAAAAACGTATCTTCTCCTATATTAGCCGAAAGAACCATAACCATCATGCCATCTTTGACCGTTAACATAATCCCTAATAACATTATTTTTATTTTTTTATTTTTATTTATTTTTTATTTTTGTCATGGAATACTTTCTGACCGATCGATATCCGAAATCATATTTTGATTAATTTGTTTCGCCCGCGGTCAGATCCCTTTTCTAGGGGAGCTCTCCTAACATAATTTTTTTCTATTTTTAATATTCTAACTTGAATTTTAGTTAAATGACCTAGCGACTTTTCCACGTGCGTTGGTCAAATAATATTATTTGCAAAAATATATATTTGTTTGCTAAAGAATCCCATAATGCATACTAATTTAATAAATTTTACCTTTTATGTTCTTTTCCTATTCAAAGGATGGGCTGCTAAGCAGACCTTAACACTGGCTATGCTACTTGCTCAGCTTTTCAAAAATGCGGATTCCATTTCGATGGTCCTTTTCAAGTTCTCGAAATCCTAAGTCAGTTTAATTTTTTGTCGACATGATTGGGTGGATTTTATTATTCTCATGGGTACTAACACTTATAAAATTAGTAACCGTTGACGTTCATCGTACCATTTTTCATAGAAGAAGGATGATGGATGATGGGTAGCTCTTGACTAGTAGTTCAACGACCACCAATATAATAAATATCATTCAACCACCAACAATATAATAAGCATCGATACATACAAGGAATTTAGAAAAACCTGAGATTTGCAATATACTCTCATTCCTCACCCATCCACGTATTTGGGTAATGGTCTAGATCAAAAATAGACCGAAGCGAATACTTAAGAACTTGTGTGAGAAGAACACGTCGGACCTTCAAATCAAGCCTGAGATTGTAAAATGATCGGTAATGTTAGACTCCATCAGCCATGAAACCTGTGGCACGAGAATGGCAGAAAAATCCTAGATTTGAGTTATTTATTTATTTTTTCATTTTCATCACGAGGTTGTGTTGATTAATCTGATTCGAACATTATAGGCCCTGTTATAGGGTTGGCTCTTCTAAATTTTATCTTTCCATTCTCAAAATTCAAACTCGCCTTTAGTCAGAGGGATTTAACGCTCTTGGTGTACGGCCATTGGAGATTGGTGGATTATACTTTTTTTTTTTGGAAAAAACCACCAGATTATACTTTTATTATGAACACTCAATTCCTCACCAATCCCATATCCGTGTAATGGCTGGCCCAAATATATCCAAAAAGAACACCTGAGAACTTCTGTCGGATGAACAAGACTGACGTTTAGATTGAGCCGGGCCTGGGCCCAAACCTTTTTTCTTTGGACCGAGCAAGTCCCAGCCTGAGCCCGCCACGCTCAGATTTACTTCTATGCTATCCAAAAGAGGAATTTCACTTTCCACCAAAAAAAAAAAAAAAAAAGAAGGAACTTCACTAAGCAAAGAGAGAATGAATCAATTTTTTGGATAAGTCTTCGTGTAATTTTAATGGCTAAATTGCCCAGCTATATCAAATCAAATTATTACAATTGGATGTTCAAGTGTCTAGTTTCATCACTGTTAGAAAGCGAAAATGAAGCATCTGCGGTTCTGTTCTTATGCTTAACATTTACTCTGTACTCGCCTAAGAATCCAAAAAAGCTATATGAACCGTGCTCATCACTGAGACCCTTTAAGACACCAGTTTGCCATTCTTTGAGAAGCTTGTCGACCACATCGCCGCAGGGTAGGTTCTCAAAATTGTTGTCGGTTAGGCACATTTGGTAACACCCATTTGAATGCCATGCACACCATAGCATAATTCCATAAACAGAAGGATGTGAGAAGCCTTCTCTTAACACTTGCTCTAGATAAACAGCCTGCAAAATAAGAAACCAAGTTTAGTCATCCATATATGATCTCTCTCTCTCTCTCTCACATACAAGAAGTGACTAGTCTCACGGATGCAGTATTCAGAGATACATAAATGATTAGAGTGGCTTCGCATGCTCAAAAAGCAAGGAGCTTTAAACTCAACTTCAACCTGATTAACTAAAAAAGTTTAAACATTCTATTTCATTATGGTTTATCATATAGGAATCAATCAAACTTTGGTATGTAATCATTTTTTTTTCAACTGCTTTTTCTAATAAAATTGGTTGTAAAGAAGAGACTAACCTGCATTTCCTGTCCAAATTTCCTCTTGATGTCAACTTCTGTGAGCCAAATAGGAAGTCTAAGAGTAGCCAACTTGTCAATAATACCTCTCATAAGGGGGAGATTTGGCACGTCAAAATGTGACTCTAATCCAATTCCATCCATATTAGCACCACCCCTTTTGAGTTCTCTAAACCTTGAAATGTATGTGTCAACAGTAGAGTTCACATCATCACAAGTTTCCACGACATTGTACTCATTCAAAAACAAGGTTGCTAAAGGGTCTGATTCATGAGCCGTCTTAAAGAAATCCAAGGTAGCATTATGTCCTAAACGTTGCTCGTAGAAATCAAAGTGAAGCAATTCATTGCTAACATCCCAATGTATGAATTCATCCTTGTATTGGCTCATTAGACTTTGTATGCGCGAATTGACAACCGATTTTAGCTCTGAATCTGTTAGGTTACGCACCCAAGCCGGATTGTATTTAGGGTCTTCCCAAAAGATGTTGTGCCCCCTTGCTATTATTTGGTTAGCTCTAATAAAGTTCATCATTTGATCTGATATGGTGTAATTGACATGCCCTTGTTCTTTTTCCGTGGCATACCATTTGAGCTCATTTTCGAACACAGCTGCATTGAATCTTTTTACAAACCAATTCTGTCACATACAGATAACATATATCATTAGACTTGGAAACTATGAATCTCAGAGACCAACTCAGAAAAAAATATAAATATGTCATACTTTACAAGTTAATGCATACCATATTCGATATGAACGCTACAGGTCGTTTGTAGAAATGTGAGGTGCAATATAGGTTTGATATGTAAGATTATATTGCTAAGCTGATAAGAAAAAATAATTTGCCTTTTGAATTACCTGGTAAGGCGGATTGTCAAGAATGGTGTACGCAATGGCTGAACCAAATGGGAATTCTTTGGAGACTTGTTCTATTGTAATTTCTGCCCCATCAATTATTTCTCCTTCCTCATTCGATACATGAATTGTCGTCGGCCGTTTTCTTTCCTTAATAATTGAGCAGCCAAAGAATAAAAGGAAGAAATGATTAAAGGAAAAGGGCAATAGATAGAGGGAAAGGAGAAGCTATAGAGATTACTTTATTGATTATGTATTGTTGATTGATCTTCCACTCTTCATCACTGAATGGCTGTAAAGATGAACTTGCAATACTTATTCTGATGTCTCTATCATTCATGTCTGCGTTCTGCAAAATCAAAAAAGGAAAGATTTAAGGATGTTCCCTATGTTTCAACCTTGTATGCTCATACATTTCATTTGCGTTGGTTCAGAATTTACCTTGAAGAATAGGATGGATAATTTTGAGGTTGAATTAAGCACAAAACCACCCTTGAGAAATGACCAACAGCCTCTCTTAGCAATCACGGAACCCACACATTGAAAGGCTTCATCTTCACTTCTTAGCCCAGCTGTTATGAGGGCTGAATCTGCACCTTTTATTTTAACCCAACCTGTTGAGATCAATTTTTTTAAGAACTCACTGGACAAAGTATGCAATCCAATCGTTTGAGCCGTCTGAATACTAATGGTAAATAAACCAGATAAACAAAATTCTGTATGAGAGTTTACATCCGAATATATTAACCGGTCTTTATATAAATTATCATCACATTTTAACTAATTCAAAACTATGCTCATATAACCCTTAACGTAAGATTTGGACTGTTTGATTTATGTTTCATTTCGTGTTGTTTCACCAACGCTTAAGTGATGCAGTTGCTGGACACTGGTTTCTTGAATAAGTCTCGGGTTCAAATTTTTGAAGAAAATAGACATCAAAAGAATTTGACCTCTTGAGGGATTAATCTGACTCAAACTGAATTTAATATGATCTGACGTGATTATCGAATACCAGTAGTTTTTACCGGAAAAAGAAAAAAAAAAATTCATGTTGTTCCAAACTGAATTATAAACAACTATTTAAGGTTGCCAAGGGGATAATCTAACGGTCATAACCCCATCCGGGATTCAAATATCTGTATAACAAATATATATGTCTTAAGATCTGTGAATCTCTGTCTGTCTTCCCCGTCTCCCATTCTTGTCCAAAACCCCTATATATCTTAAGATCTTGGGCCCAACCTGGAAATTAGGTAAGTTGAGGCCCAAACTAGTTAAGAGCAAAATAATAGGAAGTAGGTTATGCCCAAAACAATAAGAGAGAAAATCCAATGGGCCCAGGAAGTTTCTAGGGCAAAGTTTATAAGACCAAAATAGGTGGCACGTGAGGTTCACATGTTTGGAGAATTAAAACAGAAATTAGACTATGATGAACTCGAAATATAATAATATACTTAGCATCCTTTAATTACTCTGATCATTAAATTAAAATTTTAAATCAAATATTTGGTAATCGCTGAACCCTGAAGCAAAATTTAGTCTCCACTCAACGTGGAGTGAAGTGCGGGAAGAAACATATCCTCTGTCCCTGTCTCAAAGGATAGTGAATTACGGCAAGTTTGATAATTGATATTTTTTAAATAAAATTTTAAATTTAATTTTTGAGTATAAAAATAAGGGTAAAAGAATTTTATTGCTAAAAAATTTAATCCATCAAAAATTGAATTTAATTAAATTAAAATGATCAATAGAAATATCGATAATTTATATAAAAAGAGACGTGAATTGCTAGAATTGAATGTAGGATTTGGTTCAATGAGTCTCGAAATTTGCTTCAACATAGGCAATAGAGTAGCATAATTCCGTTGATTCAACGAAAATCCTCATTAACTACAATTGTTGGGAATTGAGGATTTCAAGGATCAAATCTCGGCTCCTTGGGACTTGTCAGAGGTCAAAACTATATTCAAGTATGGAACCCTGTACCCAAAGGGGCTTTCAGTTCATGCATTGAGCTTAATTGGTTCATTGTGCATATATATATATATTTTCTCAACCAACCTTACATCATGTCCTGTGGCCTGTCATTCCTCTACTCTTGAAATTCCAATTACGCATGTGAACCCTAAAAATTTCATATTTGATCATGCCCTAGAGAGAGAGAGAGTGAGAGAGAGAGAGAGAGGTCTTAACTGGAGAAGCAGTAGATGGTGGCCTGAGTTAGATTTCGCAGAATAAAAGCAGGAGAGTTGATAGTGCTATCAATGTTTCCAATCTCTTGTTCCTCATTCTCCTTGTGACTTGTAAGAATGCCTCCATTATAAAGAGGTTTTTCTGGTTGGGCTTTGCACTGCAAACAAATTCATAGTACATTCAATATAATGTCATACATAAACTCTCATCTAATTGCATTAAAAGTTGAGAAATATCAAGTGGGTCATCTCTGTTTTACCTCCGAGTATGCAGTATGGTCATATATAGGCCCATCTACAAACACAAAAACGAACTATAAAACATACCCATCACGAAATAGAGAGAGAGAGAGAGAGAGACTACCATAAGATGAAGCAAGAGAAGGGGCTATGAGAATGAAAAGAACCAATAGTCGAAAACTTAAACTGCTTCCCATTTTGTTGTAGCGGGATTGAAACATTGCTTCCGTAGCAGAAATTTTCATTTATCATTAGCTAGGTAGAACTTCGGGTTTAGAGAGAGAGAGAGAGAGAGAGAGAGAGAGAGAGAGAGAGAGAGAGAGAGAGCGGGAGAGGACATAAGGTCACAGGGGGTAGGTACTGAGCAGTCCCGTGTGGAAGTTCACATGCTTTGTGATAGTCCCCCTCTCTTTGTATTCATCAATTTATAGAGTAATTTAAACCTTTTCTTCATCCCTTAGTGTTTGTCGTTGCTTATAGAAAAAACTTTGATTTGTTCACAGAGCCTTTTGCATTTAACTGTTTGATCTGACTATTTTAATTGCAGACAGTGTAAGAAACCCTTCATTCCCTCATTTTAAAGTCTAGCCCCACGTGACCTTATATTCCTCCCAATCCTCAATAAATGTTCATTAATCACTTCACAGCTCCATGTAACATACAAATAAACGGTCGATTTTTAATTAAATTTTAAATTTAAAATTTTAGAATAAAAAAATTATACTACGAAAAACATCCCCTAAAAAGGTCCCGTAAACATTTCAAATTAGTTAAAATATGATTTCAGATATTCATGATAAAAAAAAACTCGGTGTAACATGTTCCTATAACTTTGATGATAGCTGCTCACATGAAATATGTGTCTACCTTAAAACAAATTTCCCAAATTTAACTTGTAGTGTCCTATGGTAACAAAAACTTCATAGGATTCGCATTTGTCAATGCCATGCAATCAGTGTGTAGCTTTATCAGATGGGCTAATTTTGCCCCTATCGTTATCCGCGATGAGGGCCCTCGGAGAGACCCTGAAGCAATTGGCGCTCAAAATATATATAATTTTAAAAATTATAATATAAAAATTATTTATTTATTTTAAAATAATACTTATAACTTACATTGCTGTCAAAATCCTAACCCCAAATACTTGTTTGTTCACTTTAATGTAAATTTATAGTTTTGAGTATGTATAACTATCCCATGTAATTTTTACTTAAGGTTATACGTTTCTTTCTTTGCTTGATAAAGAGAGATCGGTATTAATATTTTGTTGGTTCATTATCAAGAGTATTGGATTTCTTTAACTAAATTTGTATCTGAAGAGCTCATTTCTTAATAATTCTTTTAATTTTAATTAGATTTAATCAAAATTAATAAATTAGTTGTCGGATATCTGTTTGTTGAACCAAAAAAATTGAAAATGAGAGAGACAGAACATGCGGATATTCGTTGGTGAACCAAGTCCAGGGACCAAAAAAAAAATAGAGCATGCGGTGAAATGTGATGGACCGGCCCAATTTGGATATACTCTTTACATGTCTCTTTTTTTTTTTTTTTCATTATTAGTATTCAGATTTTATCCGATTAATTCGGTTTGAGAATTGTGAGACGTTTTTTAGAGATTGATTCTCTCAAATCTTTTTTTTGTTATTTTTAAGATTCAAAATTGAGATCTCTAATTAGAGGGATAGAATGTTCTATTACTCTACCCATGTGTCTTCTTGGTCTCCAGTTTGCTATGGATATAATAATTAGTTTAGACCAACTTTGGTGAGTATTTTGTGTCTTTTTAATCTTATATTTTCATATTTTTTATTATTTTAATAAAAAAATAGTACAAGTGAAATAAGACAAATAATATTATTTTAATCTCCCAAGTGGAATAATTAGTTATAAATACTAGTGTTTAAATAAAAATAATATTAAAAAAAATGAATTAAAAAAATGAAGAAACTGAATTTTCCGACAATCCACCTCAACAATTTTTAAAAAGATTTGATTCATTTGTTACTTGTTTACTTGATATTTATAGAATTGCTCTCGAAACAATCAATAACCTTCTGCCGTCATGGGAATTTGGAAACTGAGATGGTTATGCTTTGCGGTGTGGGGGCTAGTCTCTGCCAATGCAATGGATGTATTATAACTAGTAATCAATAACTCTTACGGATGCAAATTTTCCATGTGTGTTTGGTTCTCTCTGACACGCGCTCCGTGCCTATGCAGCAGAGGGCATTCTCTTGGGCATATCTATGTGCAAGCCCTTATGGCAAGAATTCCCATGCGCAAATCATATACAAAGGGGACCATCCATCACTTGCGCATGCTCAACAAGAAGTCAATTTTGCTCGGAGAAAAAGGAACTGAAAATTCAAAGGATATATTTCCCAGAATTGATGTTTACAAATTGATTGTAAAGTGTTTGGTTTCATCACCACTGCATAGATGAAATGTTGAATTTGCACTTCTATTTTGGTACTGCACATTTACAGTATATTCACCTAAGAATCCAAAAAATGTGTAAGAGCCATGGTTATCCGTCGTGTTCTTCATCTCTCCTGTTTGCCATTCCTTAAGAAGCTTGTCGACTACGTCCCCTGCAGGAAGGTTGCGAAAATTGTTATCCGTAAGGCACATTTGGTAGCACCCATTTTGATGAAGTGCAGTCCATAGCATAATCCCATCGACACCTGGATGCGAAAATCCTTCTCTTAGAACCTTTTCTAGATAAACTGCCTGAAAGGGCAAAAATGAACCATAAAAATAGGTTTAATTGTTAGTAGCAGAAAATTATTCGCAGTCCATAGAATTCACCTGCGTGGCGTTATTGAATTCGTTACTAATGTCGACCTCGGTGAACCAAATCGGAAGTCCTAAAGTAGACAACTTATCAAGAACTGCTCTGATGAGGGGAGGGTTAGGCACCACGAAATGACCCTCGAGACCAATTCCATTCATGGAAACACCACCGTTTTCGAGCTGTCCTAACCTAGAAATATACAGATCAACCGACGCATTATTGTCATAACAAGTCTCAATCACATTGTACTCATTCATAACCAATGTGGCCAACGGGTCTGATTTCTGCGCTGTCTGGTAGAAACTTAGGCTTGCATTAGGTCCAAGCCTTTGCTCATAAAAATTAAAATGAAGCATTTCATTGTTCACGTCCCATTGTATGAATTCTTCCCTGAAGTTGCTCAATAGGCTTTGAATTCTGTTGTTGACTGCAGATTGTAGTTGTGATCCTGTTAGGTTCTGCACCCACGATGGTATAAATTTCGGATCTTCCCAGAATATGTTATGGCCTCTGGTTAAGATTCTGTTAGCTCGGATGAATTTAAGTAATTCATCGGCTAAGGTGTAGTTCACTTGACCTTGTACGGGTTCTGTCACATACCATTTTAGCTCATTTTCGAAGACAGCAGCATTGAATCGCTCTAGGAACCATTTCTGCAACAATATTTAGGACATCCATCATGTGCAAGTGATGGGGTACAAGGTTTCATGTTAAGTAACTTAGTACCTGGTAGGGTGAATTTCCAATGATAGTGTCTGCTATGGCAGAACCAAAAGGAAAGTCCTTTGAAATTTGCTTTACTGTGACCGATGCTCCCTGCAATCTATTTCCTTGTGCATCCGCAACATGAACTGTTATGGCCCGCTTTCTTTGCTGAAAAAAGGGAAAACATTTTTATGAAGTTTAATGGCATGAAGTGAGCAGGCCTCCCTGCCTTTCTAGCAGTCTTGGTTACATTTTCTAAACTAATGGAATTTTTGAATATATATGCATTTATTTTTTAAATAAATTATCGATAATTATTTTGAATCCGATTAAATTTTATTCGATTTTTGGATTTTTAAGGGGGCAAAATTCTTCCAACATATCTTTCTCCATACATAATATTTGAACGTGATATTTTATTTAAAAAATATCAATATTTAACCACTATATCAACTATCTGTTGATATATATATGCGTGCATGTGTGTACGTGGGTGAGTATAATTTTAGTGAAATTTCAACATAAGTCGCAAAAAGTCTAAAAAATATTATGAAAAGTTCTAAAAATACTATTAAAATTGTTCGAAATACTATTTATTTTCTAAAAATAATGGACTCTACTTCGTTCCTACATATTTAGGGTTGGAGCAAATCTTAGGTTGAAAATCCAATCTCGCCCACTAACATGCGTTATGCTTAGCTCAGCCTCCAAATAATGAAAAGGCTTACAGGTAGTACGCCCGAAGATTGGGCTGTGTCAGGCTGGGCCTGGGCATCTTAATGTTTACAAGGCCCAATGTAGGCCCGGCAACCCGACTTTGGAAATAATTCAGCGATACACACGTTTAACAGTCCCGGCACGGTAGTTCAATCCCAAAGATTGTGCTGTGTCGGGCCGGGCCTTGGCATGGAGTTGACTTTTGTCTCGGGCTGGGCCTGGGCATCTAATTTATTTTTAACAAGGCTTCGCATGTAAAACGTGTCAACGTATATTTATATATATGACATACATAAAAGGGTATAGATGCCGACTAGCTTCGGATCAAATGGTATCAATCCCCTCCTTGTAATAGATTCAATTTTGAGTCTTACTGTGAATCAAAAAAATAAAAAATAAAAAAATAAAAAAATAAAATAAAAGGATATACCAATGTTTGGTTGGCTCAAGGATGTTGAGACCCTTTAATCATGTCCAGATTCGATTCGACAAAAGAACAGAAAAACTACATTGGGAGATCCCCCAAAAGTGAGCCTGACAACAGATCGATTTAAATTAGTCGGGATGAAATTTCAGATACCGGGTATTGACCAATCCAGGGACAAAGAAAAACATAAAAGGGTATACATTAGAATTATTTTTTTACCTATATTACCCTTATCAAAAATAAAATTTTTTGTATTACCCTTATATATTGTATTCAATTTCTTCTTTTAATTTATTTCCCTCTCATCTATTTGAATTTGCACCGACGTCTAATTGGTTTGGTTTGGTTTGGTGATTAAACATTAGTATTAATTAAATAAAATTTTGAATTCAAATTTTATGTACGTAGAAAAAGACAAGAGAGTTTTACCCATTTGGTGTCTAACCCAATTTGAATTAGTTTTAATTCGACTCGACGTGATGAGTAGATATGATAATTTATTAAAAAAATATATTTGAATTTATGTATTTTGAAATCATCTACTACTATTCAAAAATGGTAAAGATAAACGGAACAATTGTTACTTTGTTGATTTGGAGTTCTTGATTTGCTCTCCATTGATCCTCCGTAAATGGCTGCAGCGAAGTGCTCGCGATTGTGATGTTGATATCTCCTCCATCAGTGTTCTACAAAACCAAAAAGAAGGAAGAAAAAATGAGATTATGCAAGGAAAATTGGTGAAGTACCAAAATGTTCACCTGCAAATATAGGACAGTTGAATTTGGGGGGGCATCAAAAACAAAACCGCCCTTAAGAAATGACCAGCAATTGCTCTTGGCAACGACTGTACCCACACAAAAATAGGTAGAGTTTCCAGGCGTAATGCTTGCCCTTATCAGAGCTGAATCTGCACCACTTATCTTCACCCAACCTATTTGTATACCCAAAATTTTCAAGCACCATAATTATGTTAGAAGTTGATTTTACTCTAGAGAGAGAGAGAGAGAGAGAGAGAGAGAGAGAGGTCTTAACTGGAAAAGGTGTAAATGGTGCCATTTCTGAGATTATGGAACACAATTGAGGGATAGTAAGCATTGTTGCCATATTGGATCATGCTTGACGGTACGCTTTGTGTACTATTTTGGAGGATTCCACCATTATATAGTGGTTGTCTTGGGCTTGATTTACACTGGACAACGTTATACATAACATATGACAATTCCAAATATCTTTAATAGTATTTTCTGTAAATGTTTTTATATCAGAACCACACACAAAGGTATAAACCTCTACAAAGTTCGTCATACTCCGGATTTACCGAACAATTGAAACCAATATCTAACAGAGCTCCTCATTAGATGACCTATAATGATGCCTACAGACTTCAATTGTTTCATTTAATCCAACATTATTAGGACTTCACAAAGGAAAAAACTTAAATCAACTATATTAATTACCTGAGTATAAGCTGTGTAATCATATAATGGTCCATCTGATTGAACAACCAAAAGATAAAATCAGTAACCCATTAGTGAAATTAATAGAATGATCACATAGAGAGAGAGAGAGAGAGAGAGAGAGAGCGAGAGAGAGAACCATAAGATGCAGCCAAGCCTAGAAGAGACAGAAGAAGCAGTAGGAAGCAAATGCAAAAATTGTGTTCCATTTTTCTGGTGCCTAGTTATTGTTGTGGCAACCCTAAAAGCCAAGGCATGAAAACCAAAATATTTATACACATCCTAGGAATCCAATGGGAAGACAAAGATTGTTCAAATTTTTAACTTTAAATGGCTGTTGAGCTTCCTAATCTGATTATAATATATGCGTGGACTTTGGAATGCTAGCGATTGCTCCACAAACATAGAAACATTTCTTTAATCTTCTGCAACCTCAAGAAAGGGACATAGAATCGCTGGTGTAGCCTCATCGATCACACCTAAATCTTTAGTCTCCTTTTGATGAATGATGGCTCAAACGTTTTATCTTCAACAAAATGACAATGAATTGTTCTTTCTTTGCATGTTGGCTTGCCATGCCATGATGGGCAGGTATCTACCTAAAACACTACTTTTCGTTCCTCTATCTAAGAGAAGTCTGAAGTCACCCTCATTCATTATTTTTTTTGGGTATGGTTGCAATTGAATAGAGTTGTTCAAGAAGAAGCTCAGGTTTGGTTATGACATATTGTCATGTGAATATTGTTTTGTTCTTTTGTAGATAAATGGAAGTAAATCTTTCATGACCATAGTAAAATATGTTGGAAAATGACTTCAAAACAGAGGAATTGCTAAGTTGTTGTTCCTGAACTTTGTCAATTGTTTGATTGTCGCTCTTGTCGTGTCTTATCCCGTCCGTTGAGGGGTCACGGGAATGAGTTTGGAATGGCTTAATCAATTCCAACAAATGCATAAATCTCCTAAAAGTTCTGAACTTTTTTCCTTAATAAAAAGTCTAGCGAGTCAACTGGGTTGCTCTCCCTTCAGTTACAAGAGCCTCCACTAGTGTAAAATATCCGATTTGTGTTATAATTACTGTTCCTAAAGCGAATCGGTCACTACAGCACTATTAAAGGATCAAGCAGTCCCCATACTTTCATAGCCTCTGGTTTTGGATTTGAAAACATATCATAGAAGAAAATTATATTCATGCCCAAGTTGGAGGGGGTTGAGCATGTCAATGTCGTTTTAGCCATTGATGCTCTCCACCAAATAGCTAAACCTCAACCAAACGTTACTTTGTTGTGTTGATTTCTTTCGGTTCTTTCAGAGCAATGGTTCCAGGTTTATGATAAAGAAGAGATCAGGATTTGATCAGTTCACTGTCTGCATAAAACTTTGGCAAACCAATTCCAATTCAGACAAAATAAAATTCAACTTCAGAATAGATGTGACAAGAGAATATCAATTTCTCATTATTATTCGAGGACACAAAATTGCATTGATGTGGGATTAATCAACGTTCTCTGACTGTAGTACACAGAATTACAACTCACAACATATGTAAAGACATAGTAGACACTTCCAACTGATCTTAAAGAAAGGGAAGCAGTATAATGCTTCAATGTAGAGGATGTCCAGCGGCCCCTAAGGTACTCATGAGAGGTTGCCATGCTGGTGCTGCTTCGTATCATTTGCTAAAACACTTACCATGAAGAAAAAAGAGAACGTTGAGGATGCCCAACTACATAATATAATCAACTCGAGGATATCATTTGGTTAAAGTCCCATCAATCCTAGGGATATTTGTCCCTGCAAACATTATGCGGCCAATAGGTCTCAGCTCGAACCAGATCCAGAGGCAGATTTTTTTGACTTCTTGTATGCATAAATCTGGGAATAAACTGGCTTTGTTCTTATCGCGAGCAGAACATCTAATCCAAACCCAACACCAGATGCAATTGCCATGACAATGAACACCATCCTGTAGCAATGGGCTCCAATACATGTGTTTCCACCTCCAGCAATGTGGGTTGCTTGAGCATCATACAAGAAACCAGCAAGCAAGCCTGAGAAGAGGAAGGAGCCGAGAGGAAGGTTGAGGATGAGAACATTGTAGATAAGACCATAATATTTGAGACCAAATAGCTCAGAGGCTGTTGGTACAGTGACAGCAAGACGAACACCATAACATATCCCAACAATGATTGAACCAATGTAAAGGGAACCGGGCAATGCCATGGCCATCACAATGTACCCAATGGCCATCAGAATCTGAGAAGCCGCATTCACTAGAGGTCTCGGCATTGCAGCCTTCCTGAAAATTAGAAAATGTCAAAGCATCAGTTAAGAAATGCATACACGCATGGATATCTCATAGAAGACACACGTGTAAACAAATCCAATACTTGATTTCAAGAATCGTTACAGGATCTCTTTGAAGGGTTATCTCAATATCGGTTAACTTAGATGGACCTCAAGTATCAAACATGAACAACAAAGAAACTTATGCCAATAATAAGAAAGAAGCAAGTTAAGGCCAATCAATTAAAATACTTTTGAATAGTTAATCTATTTCCACATTCGTCAGTGGTATCTAAATTTCTCAAATTTCAGCGCACCATAAGAATTTCTCAGCTTATCAAGCTCTGGTACTAGCATCAAGAATTTGCAATTTCTGAAATTAGGAGTTCATACCAGCTGCTGTCAACTGCCCGAACCCCCCCCCCCCAAAAAAAAGAACTCACACAGCTACGTGAGCAGCTGAGGACTGCACTCAAGGATTCATTTATTTTTTTTTCTTTTTTGGTCCAATGTTAATTGAATTACATAATAAAAGAAACTCCCCCCCCCCAGCCATCAAATAATCCCTCCCAACCCAACAAAGCATTTTGATCCCAAAACCTTTTGATATCACCTCAAAGGTCTTTATCAAACACTGGCACTCGCAGATTATTTTAGGAGACAGTATAGATATTTCCACAGCATCCCCCAAGGGATGAAAGAAAAGTCCTCTTGGAACCATTACCTCTGTCATCTGAACTACTTAAGAAAATAGTGGCACTAAATCTAGGTATACCTGAAGTCTAGATAAAAACATCCAAATCATGATGCAACCAAAAAGGCTCAAAAACTCTTAAGTCAAAGATGAGGAATATCACCAGGAAAAGTAGAAAAGAACATTCATAATATTCCAATACTCCCAAATATTCACATCTCAAATTTCAGGCCCATGGTTTTGTGGTCCAAACCCAAAGCCAATTTCCCTTCCTAAGATTCTACAAAAATTTGGAACCACTGCATCAGTAAAATTATAAGATTGTATAGGTAGAATCAGAATCTTAACAACCATGGCAAGGAAAGTGATATAACAGTCTTAATGATATTTAACTTACGAATAATAAAACTTGCAATTAGTTGATAGAGTACCACATTAACCTTGCCAATATGAATGACTTTTTGAACCTCAACACCAAGTTGGCCACGGATACACATTAACCTTGGCAATGTGAAAGATACCACTTTATCTTAACATATATCTTTTCGAACCTCAACACCAAGTTGGCCACCAATACTTAAAAAATAACAAAGAAATATATGAACCTTTTATTTAATAAATATATTTTAAAAAAAAAAGATTCATAAAAATATACACACATATATGTGAACCTTTTATTTAAAAAATGAAATTAACAAAGGGGTCATAACGCACTCAGTTAAAAAAATAATTTCATGTGTGAAAGATTATGAAAATCAGCTCACTCAACTGCTTCACTTCAGGTTAGTCTTTTGCAGCAACTGAAAAACTTCAATATATTAGCTTGAATATGCTAATACTGAATAATGTACTTACTTGACAAAGTATTCGGAGATTACACCAGAACCGATACGCCCCATAAATCCCCAAATGCTCAAAAGTGATACGAACATGGAAACATCTGCATATCCAAGGGCCAGCCCCATCTGCCCCATATTGTTCATGACTGTTAATCCAGTCCCCACTCCGCACAAGAATGACAAAAACAAAATCCAGAAATCCAATGTCCCTACAGCCTCAATGATTGTATGATCCTCTCCGAGCACCGGCCTTCTCCTGACCTCCACAACATCCTCCAATGTAGGAACCTTCTCCACAACATCCACTGGTGCTGCTGCCGGCTTCTTTTTAGCTTCATCCCCGTTTTCTTGATTCAATAGTGGCTCAACAACCTGTCCCTCAATATCCAAATTACGCTTCAAATCAAACAAATTCAAGCTCTTCAAAGCTACATAAACTGGCACAATCAATGGAGAAGCTAAAAGTACTAACAACCCAGAAGCAAATATCCGAGAAAGAGTCATGCCATGCGGTCCGGAGACATCAAAGGCCAGCAAATAAAAAGCTATAACAAGGGCAACGCCATTGAAGACTCCAAAGTACTTGTTTTCTTCTCTTTCAGGGCTGGTATCTTCTGTTTGAGGCAATTCTCGGAGGAAGAGAATCGCTGTGAGGCAGACAACAAAAGGAATAACTGATAGCATTAAAAGAAATGCGGAAGGGTTGTCAGCAAAGAGAGCAGCGCAGAGATCAGTGAAGATCGCTGTGCTTAACCCAACATAGCCCTTTAAGATTCCTGAGACAGGACCTCTATTTCTTCTGAAATTTCTCATACAAGTTACGAGAATAGCTGTGTTCATCCACGTAGTACTGTTGCCTCCCATACACAAAAATATACACATCTGGCAAAAACCATCATATGAATCAAAGGCATGAGCTTACAGATTTCGAGAGTTTCATTCAACAATAAGATTAAGGAATACAGTGAAGAACAACAGACAGCAAATTGCATTTAAATGAAACGGTGACATCTTAGGTTGTTTAGTGGTAAGGCCATAACCAAAAACGGAAAACGATTGGATTACTCTGCCATTACTGCTGTTCCTGAAACCTCTTTCCGGAGAGCAAAAAATGAGAAACCCCATCAAAAGAAAGCCTTTTTTTCACAGTTATTAGAAATTACTTCGATTCCGCACCTAAAGTGTAAGGAAAAATTATACAGGAATCTTAAGGCTCAAAGTTTGGAACAAAAAATTAAAAGAAGCTGAAATTTTCTGTTTCTTGAAAACTCAGCTTCTCTAAAACACCCCAAAACTCATAAACTTGACTAAAAATCAACAAACTAATTTCTGCATATTTCACCAAATTCAGTCTCCAAACTGAAATCCTTGAAGTCAAAGCATCCAAAACAAAACAAAGAATCAGCAAAACAAATACAAATGTTAGCTCGATTTAAGAAGACAATATTCTAACTATTTTTTCCCCTGCTTTAACTCAAGCAACAAAAACATTTCAGAAACCCCATTGATTAAAAGGAAAAAAAAAAAAGAAACTCAACAAGTTCCCCCCAAAAAATCGGCCATCTTAAATACTAATCATCACAAAACTATTCCCAGAATTCCACAAACAAAAGGGGGGATCCAAAAAAGAAGCAACTCAAAAATAGAAAAATGCCTTTTTAAATATCCCAAAGGGAAGAAAAAACAAAACATATCAGAAGCAATTAAAAAGTCTTTTAAGTTCAAAACCAGCAACTTTCAATACTTCATTGGAATATCCACCTGCCAATAAGAAAGAGGTTTAATTCTCTGACTAACAACAAGCCATTGAACACCATAGCCAACAAACCCTTCAATAGACCCAATCAAAAGAATCACAGGAGTTGAAATCTTATCAGAAGCAAGCCCTGCAAGAATCCCAAAAGCCTTTCCAACATCTTTGGCTACAGATAGGCTATTCAGCTCCAATTGGGTCAAACCCATCAAAGTTTTCAAGGCATCTGAGTAATTTGAGAATGTGTAATTGTTCCCAGATATGGATTGGACCCATATGGCTGTAACAAACCCTAGCCATTTTCTTGCTAGTAAAGATGAAGAAAATTGGACTTGCATATCTGGAGAAGAGCAATTGCTTGGCAAAGAAGAAATGGGGTTTCTCTGTTTTTGGGCTTTCCGAAAGGTGGGTTTGAAGGTTAGGTTATGGCTTGAATATTTATGTAAAAGTTTGGAGGGTTTGTGGGGTTTGGTGGGGGCAGTGAAGGAGAGAGGAGAGTTGAAGAAAGGATTAATTAATAAATAAATTATTTTGATTTGTTGAGAAAGCAAACGGTTGCTGTTGTCCTAAATCGCTGACTACTTGTTTCTGACCGTGCGACACGTACCTGTCAGGTGTTTCTATTTTTCCGCGTTGTTTCTAAGAAGATGGCAGGGAATCACGAGGTTATCAGTGCTCGTTTGTTTCGGAGTTTCAAAAAGGATTTTTGGAAAGTAATTTTCTGAAAAAATAATATATTTTTTTTTTTTTGAATTGACATTCGATTACTCCTTGTATCCATGAATTGTTATCCCCTCCTGGGAGATTTATCGAGTTTTATTCCATCATAATCCGACCTAACTTTCTTCACAGATTAGTGTTGTCCCGTTCGTATAATAAAAAAATAATAATAAAGCATATTGGTTAGCAACCAATAGGTAGGAACATGGGCAAAGGAAGAGCTTTCAGTTCATGCATCAATTCACAAATTAATAGATAATTGAGTTGAGATCATAACCATTAAAATGAAATATTTATAAGTTTTAAAACATTTATAAAATAATTTAAAACTTGCTAAAGATAGACAAAATCAATCTTGATAGTAATTAAGTAAAGTTGTGACAAGTAGTTTTACAAATTAAGAGATTTCATAAGTTACATTGTTTCAACGAGTTAAATTAATTAATATTTATATAAAATTTTTTATATTTTTTAAATTTATATATTTTTCTATATTTAATAAATTATTCATTTAATTGATTATAATTTTATAATTAATAATTACTTATTTGATCATTTAAAATTTTTATTATGAAATATGATTATTTTATTATTTTTATAAAATAATTAATATTTATATAAAAATTCTTATATCTTTCCTATTTACACTTTCTTTTGCGTTTTTGGTTTCGTGTATTTTGTTTTTGTTTCCCTGCAAGTAGAGATAACAATCATTTGTTTAGTATTAATTTGGCATTCTTCACTAAAAGTTTTGATATTATTTAATGGTTAATCCCGACAAACAAGTATAATTAAGAACTAATCATGTAATTTAGTCTTGATTATATTTCGTGTAAAAGGGTATTAATTGAATTTAGTTGGCATTTTTAGTTATAATATGGTATTAATTAATTGAATTTCGGCAATTATTATAAATTCATAATTGCACAAATACATAACTTTATTTTCCCAAATTCATAGTTGAATTTAATACAACATTAATTGTATTTAGACATCATTAATTATATTGTATTTGATAAAAAAATTATATTATATATCAAAATTAAATCTATTATTCATTTGATTTTGATATATATTTAATCTTTTTCATTTTTATATTTCTATATTTATAATAACTGTTTATATATTTATAATAATAGATTTTTCTATATAAATCAAAACCAGATAACCAAAACTAAACAGTGCCAAAGTTCCGAAGAAAGCTGCTCTTCATGGTAGTAAAAATACCCATAATATTTTAGATTCTCCATGTTCATGTATCTTTATATTCAATTTATTCTTTATTATGGTATCAAAGCTTTCTTTTTAAAAAGAATTATCCACGCGCACACACACACGCGCGCATCTTTAGCAGCCATAGCTAAAAGAATTAGTGTTAAAATCAAAACCAGTTGTTCATGTTAAAATTTTGAATCCTCGACTAAAATAGTTTTAAATTTATGAAAATTTTAAAATATTTTATATAAAATTTTAATTTAATATAAAAAATTATATGTGTTTTTCTAATGAACAAATGCTATGTCTAAAAGATGCAATACACACTTTATACAATACTAATTTTAGATCAATCAATAAAAATTATCTATGATAGTACGGATGCTCAAAATAAGGAAAGTGAGTTTTCCGATCCTTTAGTATCTTCGTAGTATCTTGACAGGGTTATGGAAACAGACTCATCAAAAGAATAATAATAATTATAATTCAAATTAGAAATTTCATAATAAATAGAAATCCTCCACAGAAATAATTAAAATTTCTGAATTAAATCTTAATTATCAAATAAAAGAAGGGAATAAATATGTACTGAACGATGATCTAAACATGCTGTTTTTGGAATTTCCTTATTATGTATGCTGCAATTTCTTTGATTAAATGAGTTTATGTTACATAGAAAGATATAATCTCGATAGCTTCTTTGTATGTAGTAAAATTATTTTTATGATATAATGCTAAATCCACAAATATACCGTTGAATCAATCCCTTTTTTTTTTTTTGTTATACAAGAATTTAAATCTGAAATTATCAGATTGGGAGAGAAGATTTGTACCACTAGGTTGTCTCATTGAGGACTTGAATAAATCCATTATTGATTGAACATTGATAAATTTTGTGTATAGTAAAAACATGTGTAAGACAGTTTTGTTTCTTAAATATTCAAATCGACTCAAATCAAATTTAATCGGATTTAACGTAATTATCGGATATTGATGGTTTATAAAAGAATAATAATTATCTATTATAAATTTCAAAAAGAAAAAAAAAATACATGCCTTGGATCTTGGGCATTGTCTTTCATTTCTTCTCGATCTTCCTTCTTCCTATCTTGTCTTTATAAGGAAATTAAAAATGGTGACCCTGAGAGGTCGCTGTATGTGGGTATGCTTCATTCAAATCCAGAGACCCCACACTGATCAACGACATCTCGTCGTCTTTCTTTATAAGCTAATCACCTTATACATGCGGATAAAATTGCATGTCCCTACCATACCACATTCACATGTTTCGAGTCAGATTTGATTAGCCCTGTGATTCCTAAGGTACAAATTAAAGTATTATAATTCATTCCTGAAAATATGTCAAACTCATGTGGGCATTGAATGATCAGACATTTTATTCCGAATTAATTTGACAAAACCCAAACACCGATAATGAAAACAAAAAAATAGAGTTTTGTAATTTTCCAACACTGTGATGAGATTGTGACGGTGAATCTATGTTAAAATTAATAATTATGGTTTAAGTTGAATATTTTATAATAAATAAAAATAATCTAAAAATCATCTCAAGTAATTAATCGTGATGTCAAATATTTTTAATGCTTTTGAAATCCAATCATAAAACAATTTGGCCAAGCTACTGGTTCATTATTTATTGATCGGATCCATCTAACCATTTTATGAATCGGATGATATCATTATGATATAATATATATAATTTGTATATTATATATTGTAAAATAAAATAAATTTTATATATCTTTTTAGATTGGTTTGAATAATTCATCAATTTTATCAATTTTGATCAATTTTAAATGATTTTATTTGAATTCGAATTAAAATTTAGAGTAAGAATATTTTTGGTCGAACCGGTCGGTCTGGTGGGATTTTGGAAACATCGGGTCTTTTTCATAGGTTGAGTCACCGCTCGAATCAACTTTGGACTCGGCCTATAATTACTATTTTCATGACAAGTGTACCATCCTAATGTTTCCAAAAATATCAAAGATTGATGGTATTACCTTATAAGTTTTATAACATGAGAAGGTGCGGATGTACAAAAAACGGTGAGTTTTATAATCGTTTAGTGTTTTAATAGAGTTATGATAATGGATTTGTTAAAGTAATAATCATTATAATTCAGATAAAAAATGTGATAATAAATAGAGACCCTCCACAAAAGAAGTTAAAAAAATATCGGATTGAATCTTAATTATCGACTAAAAGAAAGGAATAAATATATTAATAGACAGTCGATTTAGTGGGATAGAATATTAGATTATTTAATCAAATCTCATATTCAAAATTTGAAAATAAAAAAAAAAATTATGTTAAAAAAATCCCTTTAAATAGGATTCTCACAGACATTCAAATCAGATTGATTGAAATATGGGTCCGGATATCGATGATATGATAGAAAAAGAAAAGAATAAATATATAATAAATGATGATCTAAACATACTATTTGTTGAAATTGTCTTGTTGTGTATGATACAATTTCTTCGTTTAAGTTCGTGTCGACTTCTTTGTACGTAGCAAAAGTATTTTTTATGATATAATGCTAAATTCACAAATCTACTATCGATTCAAAATAAAATTAAAAAAAAAAAGAGTTTGATGTCCAAATATTAAATCTTAGGGCTTAATAAGAATAAAGTCTATTTTCTTTAAGAATTTTTTTTGGTAAATTTTTGAAGAAAATATTTTTCAACCAGACAAAGCCTAGTGATGAGTTACCAAATCCGGATACCTTTGGACCGCCCAGATCTCTCCTTTTTGTCTTTTTAGCTGCTAAAATCTTTTCCGATCATGAACTCGATGAGTCTTCATTTGAAAAAGGAATATATATATATATATATATATATATATATATATATATATAAAAGTAATAAATTAAATCTGATTTAAATTAAATTAAAATTTTTTAAGATAAAAGACTGTGGATATCTATTTTTTTATATAAAAACTTTAAAATAAGTATCACCGATCAATTATTAAACCAATTGGATGTTAATCCCCTTTGAAATAGGGAACATAAGATTTTATGAATTGCATAGTAAAATATTTAATACAATATAGTAATAAATTTAATTATTTTTTTATAAAAATTTATATAATTTTTATAAAATTTGTTTTAATTTAAAATTTTTAATAAGATAAAATAATATATATAAAAAAAGTAAAATTAAGATAAACCGAAAACATCTAAATAAGGCTGAGAAGGATCAAGATCAAGTATTTCGGTGCAACTCAGAAGATAAATATTACCCATTATAAATTTGAAAAAAAAAAAAAAAACTACATGCCATTTGTATTGAGATCTTGGGCGGTCTCTCATCTCTCTCTCTCTCTCTCTCTCTCTCTCTCTCTCTCTCTCTCTTCCCTTTTCTTATCTTATCTTACAAGGAGATAAAAAATGGTGACACAGAGAGGTCCCTGTACGGAGGAATGGTTCACTCAACTCCTAAGAACCCACACCTTATCAGCGACTTCTCGTTCTCGTCGCCTGCTTATCACCTTACACGTGTATAAAATTGCGTGTCCCAGCCGTACCATATTCACATGTTTCGAGTCAGAGTTATGTCCTTCGTAAAGTACAAATTAAAATATTATAATTTAAACATGTTCTTTTTTTCAATATTTGATTTTTTTTTTTTTACTTTTTAATTTTTAACCGTTGAGCTGTTTGGTAAAATGGTGACGAAACACTCTTCGAAATTGCGAAATTCTGAATTCAAATTTAATTAATAAATTTTATTTATGGGGTAGGGTTATATATATATATATATATATATATAATTTTTTTAAATTTAGTATCATCATATATTTTTGTAGTCGCACTTTTTTATATTCTCTTTCCTTGTATCATCCTTTGAGATAGTGGATTTATAGCCTTCTTCGGTCTAAAATTTTTTTTGATTTGGGTTTTTTACGTAGATTTTGGTGTTTTTTATTTTTTTTTATTTCCTTTGATTTATTATTATTTTTCTAACATTCGAAAATATGTCAATTCATGTTACAGAGAGTTTTCGTTTTTTAACATTGTGGGAGAGATTGTAAGGAAGAATTTATATTAAAAATAAATAATTATAATTGAAATTAAATATTTTATAACGACAACTTAACCACCCTGCGACTTGATCACCCAGCAAGGTCTTTTTTGTTGGTTTATTCACCACTCGCATCAACCTAAGATTGGACCCACAATTATTGTTTTCATGACAAGTATAGATCGTATCATAATGTTACCAAAATATCTAGTGACGATGCTGATGGATGTCGACAATGATGATATATTAAATTTTTTAATCAAATTTTATTTTTAAAATTTAAAAATAAAAAAAATACATAAGAAGGGTCTCACTTGAATAAAAATTTTGAAAACGTTTGAACCAAATTAATTAATATATAATTTTGAAGATACAGTAGATATAAAAATACCAAGTAATGATGGCATTAGCATTACCCTATAGGGTTTTATAACATGTGATTTCGATGGGGTTATGGTTGAGCTCTTCTCTACCCCATTGAAGCAATCAGAGAGAGACCCACCAAAGGATACGCGCGACAAAGAAAATGGGAAACAGCGAAGCAAAAATTGTCCTTTTTTTCCTTTTTGTAACTTTGATTGGTGTTGGACGACCGCATACCCCACCGGCCACCACCGACTTGGTAGATGCTATCCTTTCAACTAAGAACTTGACAAACTAGTCACAGTCAAAATTAAAATTTTAAAGGGGGGAGAAAATTCTAGGTGCCCAAAGGTATTGCCGATGCCTAATCTCTACAATTTTGGAGGAAATAAGAAAATTTTGCTTAGTTTAATGATAGAACCTATCATTAATTGTGAGAGTTAGACTGTATAGGCTCATGATAGCTTAAAAATAAGCTTTTCTTGTAAATGAAATAAATATTTAACTTTTAAAAGTTGATAAAAAGAAAACATTAATCAATTGTGCTAACATGGGACACAACAAGAAGACTGGTGACTGGTAGAATTTGTCAAAGCTGATAAAGTTTATGGTGGGAAGAAATTCAATTATGCTTGAGCACGAAATATTGGACCGATAGAAAAGGAACTACAAGAAGGGAAGAAAAGAAAAAGGACATTTAACTTGAATGGAATTTTGTTACTTAGTTGCTTGCTTCACTCAATTTGAAAGCCCCCATTATGAGAATTTGTTAATTTCTCATCGCCATTGTTGTCACTAGATGACCTACTTTTCTTCCACTATCTTTCTTTATCTCTCTCTTTTTTCTTTTTCTTTTTCTTTTTTACACATAATCATATATTAAGAAGCACAAAAGCATCAAAAGACCCTTAAAAGGTCCCAATAGGAAGAGTTCATCATCTGGTTTTGTACTATTAATGCTAAAATTTTGAATCAATGCATTAACCCTTTATTAATACAATACCCTTTATAAGAGGGGATGGATTGTGGGGTTTGAACCCTTATCAGGTGTGGGATGAGCCCCTTATTAGTTGCTTAAGGGATAGCCTTGGGAATCTCGTATAACAAATCTTCTTGCTGCTTTGCCTATTCGTGGGTACCCTCTTGCCATCCATGATGAGGAAAAAGAAATACTTAATTATGCCCAAAAGAGAATGTGATTGACATGGCTGACAAAGACATCGTCATAGTGACATGATGTCTGTCTCTCTGCTTATCAATATTCTTAATTGATAATATCCCAACTCTATAAAGAAGGTAAGGTCCATGGACAAGCAAGTGTCTTAATCAGATAGAGATGTCACGGTGATAATGTGGTTGAATTGAAAGGCAATTTTCAATCTTGGATCACAGCTTATCTACAACTTCTGCCCTGCCTTGGCCATACCCCTGCGGCTGCGCACGTGTTTGTGGACCTTCTTCCTTTATCCTATTCCTATCCCTTGAGTCAATTTTCTTACCCGCACAGCTAATCGGACAGTCGATCCAGTCCCCACCAATGGCTTCTTCTCCATCGTTCATTCTCAAAACAGGGGGCAAAACCAGGGCGAGGCAATGAAAGAGGCAGTGGAATAATCTCCTAAAATTTTAAGTAAATATATATATATATATAAATTATCAAAAATTATAAGTTCAAATATTGTTTATTTTTTTAAAACAAATTATAACACTTTCTCCTTGAAATCATAACCCCGAAATACATTTTATATTTTACCTATTATATAAATTTTTATTTTCGTCTCTGCTTAAGACCATTATAGAGTGTTAAATATATGAAAGTAAGATTTAATGATGATCAAGTGAATATCTTCTGATTAATGCTAACTAGGCCAAGCTCAATAATTTGGAACCCCTGCATCTACGACTGTATAGGTAGCATCAGAATCTTAATATCTATGGCAAGGAAAGTGATATAACACACATAACAAAAATTAACTTACGAATAATAGAACTTGCAATTGGTTGGTAGAGTACCACATTAACCCTGGCAATGTGAAAGATACCATTTTATCTTAACATCTATCCTTTTGAACCTCATGTTCAAGTAGGCCCCTCCGATAGTGACCTAAAAGGTATGAATCCTTATCCCAACACTTTCTCTAAGGCTCAAAAATTACACTGCTATTCAAATTATTTGATTAATATGATTCGAATATTTTAGGATAAGATGAGCCATCTTTTTCGATATCTGTTTTTTAATTTTCAAAATTTGAATTCGAGATTTTAAATTTTGATACACAATCCACGGACATAAAGAAAGTTTTACCATGCACTGATACCATGACGAGAGGGTCCATGATAGAAAGGGATGTAACGAAAAAAGCCTGGGGACCTAGAAAAAACAATGGTACAAATGCGGGACTGCCTGCAAGATATTTGCCTCTAGGCATATTCCAGCACCTCATCGTAATAATTCTCCAGATTTCTATTTTCCTTTTACTGAATAAATTAAATTCAATCTCTCTCTCTTCTTTTTTCATATCTTATCTTACAAGGAAATAAAAAATGGTGACATGGAGAGGTCCCGGTATGCTTCACTCAAATCCAAAGACTCCACACCTCAACAGCGACTTCTCGTCGCCTTCTCGTCGCCTTTCTTTATAAGCTTATCACCTTATATATGTGTATAAAATTGCATGTCCCTACCATTCTCATGTTTCGTGTCTGATTTGATTTCTTAAAGTTCAAATTAAAATATTATAATTTAAACATTTTTTTTTCAATATTTGGTTTTTTTTTTTTTTTTTTTTTTTAACTATTGAGCTGTTTGATAAAATGGACACAAAGCACACTTTATAATGTTTTCCATTGGTCGATTCACCACTAGCATTATATTTTTCTATGCATTTTTTTTTGTGTAAATGGATTTCTTATCCCCAATCGGTATTTGAGTTTCACTAATCTGATCCGAATACTGTAAGACCTATTAAGGGATTAACTCTCTCAAATCTCATTTTTAAACAACTCAAATCCGAGACTTATCATTTTTCTATGTATTATTATGAAAACTTAAGACTTGACCCCTAATTACTATTTTTATGACTAGTGTACCATCCAACTATTACCAAAATATGGCATTACCCTATAAGTTTCATAACATGAGATTTCGATGGAGTTATTTTTTTTTGGTATTTCGATGGAGTTATGATTGAGCTCTTCTCTACCCCGTTGATGCAATCAAAGGAAGACCCACCCAAGGATGGAGGAGACAAAAGGTCTTACATGAGTAGAGATCACACATGAAGAAAATGGGAAACAGTAAAGCAAAATTGCTCTTTTTTTTGGAACTTAACAGAGGCAAGCTCAATAGCACACATGGTGATGGACGACCGTATACCCCACTGTCCACCACCGACTTGGTAGATGCTATCATTTCGACTAAGAACTTGACAAACTAGTCACAGTCAAAATTAAAATTTTGAGAGGGGGGAGAAAATTCTAGGTGCCCCAAAGATATTACAAATACCTAATCTCTACAATTTTGGAGGAAATAAGAAAATTTTGCTTAGTTTAACGATAGAACTTACCATTAGCTGTGAAATTTTGATGTGTATAGCAGCCCCAAAGCTATTTTTTATCGTTATTAAAATATGATTTTTACGTAAAAACTTCAAAAGAATTAAATTAACCGATTTAATGCTTAACATTCTCTCCATAAATAATTAATTTCGATAGAATCTCATAAAATAGATTTAAATTTTTAAGTAACTATGATACCATATTGTTAAAAATTAATTGTTAAGGTGTAGAATTTCATGGGTGAAGGGAACCATAATACTAGCTTTTGGACAAACAAGGTATTGGTTCACAGCTTGTGCAACTGTCAAAAATCTGTCAATGCTGATCCTGATTGGATTAATACCTGTACTTCTTGCAATGAACAAACTGAAGTTGAGCTCAGGTTAGTCGATTAGAATTTATCTTTGGCTGCTGCTGCTGGTGCATTTTCGTATATTAAGAAGCACAAAAGCATCAAAGAAGAGTTCATTGTCTCGTTTTATGCTATTAATGCTAAAATGATTTTTCTTTTGAATCAATGCATTAACCCTTTTATTAATACAATACCCTTTATAAGAGGGGAGGGATTGTGGGGTTTGAACCCTCTCATCAGGTGAGGGGTGAGGCCCCTGTTGGTTGCTTTGAGGGATAGCCTTGTGAATCTCGTATAACAAATCTTCAGTTTTAATTTAATTGATATTTATTTTTTTTTAGAAATCTTAAATTTAAACCTTTCCGATATATATATATATATATATAAACCTTAATTATGCCTAAAAGAACATGTGATTAACTTGGCTGATTTAGACATAGTCATTGTCGCATGATGTCTGTCTCTCTGCTTATCAATATTATTAATTGATAAGATCCTAACACTTTGAAGAGCATACGGTCTATGAATTAATTTGGAAAGGACAAGCATATCTGCAACTTTCAATCTTGGACCACAGCTCATCTGCAACTTCTGCCATGCCTTTGCCGTGCCCCTGCAGCTGCGCACATGTTTGTGGACCTTCTTCCTCTATCCTATCCCTTGAGTCAATTTTCTTACCCGCACAGCTAGTCGGACTGTCAATCCAGTCCCCACCAATGGCTTCTTCTCCATCGTTCATTCTCAAAACCGGGGGCAAAACCAGAGCGGGGGCAATGAAAGAGGCAGTGGAATATTCTCCGAAAATTTTAAGTGAATATATATCTTTAAAAATTATCAATTTAAATATTATTTATTTTCTTAAAACAAATGTTTTCATCAATTTCTCTTCCTACACCTCTTTTTCTTGTGGGGTGGTGGTAGGGAGCCAAGTCAAGAAGCACCTCATCAACTTTGAAAATTTTAGAAATAACCCGACTTAAAAATATTTAAAATATCATTAAAATTCTTTAAAATACTTTCTTAATCATTTAAAAATTATAATTTTTGCCCATAATTCATATTTATTATTTATACCTTTACATATTATATTTTACCTTCTCGTAAAATAAATATCTAACTTTACCTGTCGGCATGGAGAAGACGGAAGGTTTGTGTGGAGATGCCTTTCACACCATTGTTGATAATCAGATTGGCATGGTTGGTGGCCTACCAAGATTATGATCTCTAATTTATCTTCTTATAACCATAGGGTGTTATATGATACATATGCAAGTGTCTTAGTAGTCTTGCCAAGCCTGATTGCCTGGCTGCTTCTTGCCTTTACATGGGGCCAAATTGCTGAGCTAACAAACAAAAGTTTGATTAATGTTGCTTGGATATTAATTGACTAAGGGACATGCATGTACCTAGAAGCATGTACGGCTAGAATATGCTCTCTTGGGAAGAACTTGACAAAGCTTGTCCAGTTGGAACCCTTGGTGATAAGTTGAACGTCATTTTTGTTGATATTAGACAACTGTCTAAACACTCTGGCCTGCCACCCAGATGGATTATGAACCATTCTTGTCCATGGAGTCATTTTCAAGTTGGGTTGTGTACAACTTTCACAATCATGTTTTGGCTCAAATGCTTTGTAAAAGATTTTTATAGCCAATTTATTAAGATTCAAAATTTATAATCCGAAATTTTTCCGGTTTTTATTAAACATAAATATAATAAATATCATCTGAGTTGTCCGGTTTTATTTTTAAAAATTTCAATCAGATATCATTTTTATGTTGTTTTGATTTTAAACATCTTGATCAAATGTTTGCCGGAGAAAAATTTGCTTAATACAAAGTGAGATTAAGAAAGAGATTTTTCTTTCTTTTCTTTTTTAATGCTTTTGTTTTCATTTTAGATGATCGGAACGTTACGTTCTGTTTCGTAGTAAAAGTTTGAAGCCTTAGTGTTCTTAGGTAAAATTACCAGCTTAATTATTATTGTTATTATTATTTAATTTGATAGGAAGAGAGTTGTGGCCCCAGCACAAGAAAGAGACAACTAATGCACAAATATGCTAAATTAGCATACTAAAAGCATAATGATTCATAGTGAACCGAGAAAGAGAAAATCCAACAAAAAGCTTAGAACTTTTCAAGCACTTAATAAAAGTAAAAGGAAGTTGATTAATTATGAATTATAATAATTCGGAAATCTATTAACACATATATATATATTATAAAATTTAGTTCTAAAGTGATTGCAGATCAAAAAAGTGAGAGAGAGAGAGAGAGAGAGAGAGAGAGAGAGAGAGAGAGAGATGGTTGAATAGCCTCTTTATGACTACAGTTATCAATGAGGTTGGGCAGGAAATGTCAATGTGACGTGTACCTTATCTAGATGATTTAGATGTGGTGATGGGGTCCCTTGTCCTTTATTAGTCCTCTAATTCGATGGATGACTAGGACCTCCCGGCACCCATAAACAAGTTCTTATCTTTGCATTTCGAGCAAACCCTCTCCCAACACACCAACATAAGCATGGTAGCTATGTGATCACAAATAAGCAAGCAAGAATTTATCGGTTCTTTATTTAAAAAAATAAAAGAGAAATTGATGAACGCATGCTTAGATGGAGTACGACATGAAAAACATCTCAAGTTTTTAGGTGTAATGATAGGATGCTGTACTCTCTTAATTATAATTATTGAATTCGAGTCATGTGAATAAAGAAATAGCATTTGAGAGAATCAAGCTCTTAATAAGTCGTATAATATTCGAATCAAATTAATTGAGTAAAATCTAGATATCTATAAATGACAATTATTTACGTGTTAAAAAAAAAGAGTAAGTTTTAACGGCTATAATCACTTAAAAAAAAAAAATAGAGATGTGCCTCTAGGATTTCTTCATATCAAGTGTGATTGTTCTCTTTTGTCAACTCAAGGGTTGAGATTAGCTCTTGTGACTTCTGTTGGCCATGCCCAGTAAGCCTTTAGGTCTTTTGCATCCTTTCTTGGTTGTAGCCCCACCTCTAAACTAATTTGATTTGGGTTTTGCTTCTTGTTGGATCTAAGTGCAGGTGTGTTTGTTTGCTCTATTATTTTTTTGGTACAATTTTTTTTTTTTTTTTTTTTTTTTTTTTTTGGGTACAAAGTTTGATTGCTCTATGCTTGTTGTTTTGCCAGCTATACTCTCAATGTAAAATCAAAAAAAATGAAAAAGGCCTTTGTCATGTCACGAGCAATGAGATAAACATTGATAGTTTGGATAGTAGAAACTCTTAGGATCGAAATTTTATATTTTAACCCTACTAAGGGGCATGTAAAAAACCTCAAATAAATTTGTATTACTTAATAAGCTCATTTGAATTTTATTTTTTTAATATAAATTATCAGTATTCGGTAATCATATTTGACCTGATTAAATCTAGTTTCAATCTAGCTAGATCCTTAAGGGGTAAATCTCTTCATGCTTAAGATTTTAATTAATAGGTCGTGTTAGTGGGTTATTTGAATTTTAGAATCTTATGATACGAGAGTTTATCCATTAGTTTTGTCTCATTTGCTATTTTATTTATTTTTATTTAGTAATAACAATATAATAATTTTACATTTATTATATGTCGTTTCTTTACATTTGGTATGAGCGAAGATTGCTCTACCAGTCGGTCTGACCAGATAATTTGCCTCAATAATAACTTAGTTTTGGATCGAAGCCTAAAAGATGGCAGGCGATAATGGGCTTGGCAGCTGGGTTAGGCACCATGTCGGAAACCGCAGGACCCACGACCTCAAAATTCAATCTTTGCAACGAGGGTACCCCAATATCTCTTGGGCCTCACTGGAAGCCTCACTCTGGGCTGTCCAATGGGCTGCTTAATCTGGACCCAAGGTCCATTTTGCTTCCAGGCCCATATCTTTTGGGCCCAGGAAGGAAGAATCATCATAATTATGATAGACCACACCGCATCCTAAAATCTTCTCTCACATTATTCCCTTTCTTCCCTACCCGAAAAATGGTCGCTGAAAAATGGAAACAATGCTAATTAAAATTCGGAGTGCAGCGACAGGTTTTTTCCTCTGTGTCTCAGTTCTCACGTCTCGGTGCCTCGATCTCTAAAACCCCATTTCATGTTGCGACTCTAGAGAGAGACAGAAAGAAGTACAGCAGAGAGAGAAAGGGGGGGGGGGAGATGGGAGTTGTGGCAAGTAGAAGTTGTTGATTTGATTGATCAAGAGAGGGAGAGACAGCGAGAGCGAGAGAGATCGGAAGAGAGGGAAACCAGTGGGAAATATGCGGAGAGAGATTGGTGTTTTCGTCCAACCAAAATGGATTCTCCTCCTTGTCGTCTTTGGCATCTTCATTCTTTTCTGTCTTCCCAATTCTCGTCGGGTAAAATTCTCTCTCTCTCTCTCTCTCTCTCTCTCTCTCTCTCTCTCTCTCTCTCTCTCTCTCTCTCTCTCTCTCTTCTCTCTCTCTCTCTCTCTATATATATATATGTGGGTCTTTTAAATTAAGCTTACTATGGGAATTAATGTTGTAAATTGGAACTTTTTGGATTTTGCAAACACCCAAAATGGGGAAAAAATCAGTTTTCAATTATGCTGCTTCTGTGGATCTTTCTCCCCAGAATCCAAAACGAGGTTTTGAAAAAATTCTACTTAGAAAAGAGTTCTTTATGCATGGAGACCAGTGCGTTTATTAGTAAACCCATATACCTAATTCAGGAAATAGAAGTTCTCTTGATTCCCCCAAGAGGATTTGGAGAATTTGTCCAAATTAAGAACTCAATCAATTGCGTGTGCCTTGGTCTTCATTTGTGAGGGAAATCCTATAGTTGTCAGCTCTTGTAAAGAAGCAGTTCATTCGTGTTGTCTTTGCTACTTTTCCTAGGTCACCTGTCTTGTATAACAGTTGAGGAATCCCTGTATCTGATGCTTGAAGATAGATTCACATTCACCTCTAGACTAATGAGAGTATAATTATGCATCCAATGGTGGAAAACGCATCCCTGTCTATGCCAGATCTGGGGATCAATTTGTGGTGATTTCACTGGAAAGGCTTTGAGCCGCATTTACCCGTGGTTTGTGGGCTATTGCGTGTCTGATGGGTTTACTGGTGACTGTGATTCTCACAGTGAAAAAAAATAATGAATGAAAATAATTATTATGGTGTATACTTATACTGGTTTCACGATCAGGATACTCATCATACCTGGGACAATATCTTTTAATATTTTATGCCATGTTCAGCATAACAATTCAACATTAGCTTCTTATCACCAAATCTCGTATACTCTTATTAATGAGTTGAACTCTTATCAAGAATGCCCTCTGAATGCCCTGTGACCTAGAGGACATCCAATTCGGCACATATCTATAGGTATGCAAGAGTCTGTTGAAGAATCCGCCTGAGGTTCAAGCCCAATCCATGTAGGGAGGTCCCGTATCTTGTATATTGTTAAAATAAACTTCATTTCCAACTGATTTGCGTAGTGGTTGGACTAATAAACCAACTATCATCCTGATGAGGAGTTCATGCAGAGGTTGAGAGTTGATGATAGTGTAGTGCTTGATGTTGAGTGCCCTACCATCAGAAAATTGTCAGCTGGAACTTTGGGGACAAGAAGTGGTGTGGGGCTGTGAGCGCATGCTCTGGCATGTCAAATATTTGCTGAAGCTTTTGAATGTTAACTTAGGGCAAACATAAGAAGAGTATTGTTAATGGTAGCTAAAAAATGCAGAAGCAAGTTTATGCTTTTGTTATTTAGGCATGGGCAGAGTGGGGTTTGAGGAGTTAGAACTTGTTAAACTGCAGAACGAATAATATGTGGCCCTTTTCATTAGCAAAAATAGGACATTGATTATGTAATGATGAAGAAACAAAAAGGAGAATCAAAATTAGTTGCAATAACTTGTTAGAAGTTTCAAACTTTGAAAAGTATGCATTATGTTCTTATAGTTGTGAATGGTGAAGACTAAAAATAAAATCTCCATTGAGGCCCATGTGTTTGGATTTCTGTAAAACTCGAGGCAAGAGGGATCAGATTATTTGAGCTATTTAATGGCTTGTTTCTCTTTCAATTCCTTTACCTCTAGGAATGAAAGTGAAATGAATTTTATTAGTAACCTGGTGCGAGTGAGGTGTATGTGTGCTTGAACCACAAGAATCTAGCAGTTTTAGCCCTCTATCTTCATGTCATCCACAGTTAATTATTAGGAGCTACTCCGTACCAGAAGCCATGGGGTTTTCCTGGAAGTCGCTATTTACTCGAGTGAATTATTAACACCTATTCTTTTGTTTCGTTTCTGTATGACAAGCGATTAATATCTGTGAGCATTTATTTTAAGTGTCCGCCCCCAACCCTCAATGTAGGACAGTTTGGTGAGAATTAATACCTTATTCCTAGCATCAGTTTATGGTCATTCATGTTGTATGTCTAAATGCAATACCTCCTTAATATGTGTAGGAGGAGGTCATATTTGAAGAGACACCTGAAATCACGCACAGAGTATTCATGGATGTTGATATTGATGGCCAGCGTGTAGGTAAAGAGCTTTATTTGGGCATGCTAACTTTCTTTTTCGTTCTTTGTACATTATTGAACATTGTTGTCATATGCATAAGTTCAGCTTTTGATTTAAATTAATATTCTTTTCTTTTTCCTACAAAGTTGCTGGGAGTTGTGTGTTATTGGTAAAGAGTCAATTGCTTCAAACTTTGTGAATGCTTAGAAAATGGAGCAGTCAAATCCATTTTCTAATCCTGTTATGCAGCAAGGTTCTGTTTTTCCCATAATATTGGGATACTTGAGTCTGGTTTGACAGAAGGCCAACGAACAGATGAGTGGCATCCTGCCTTGTCACTTTTGGTTGGAATGAATAATCTCTGTAAATTCTTGTGGAGGTAGATTGATGATCACAGAGCTAGGTTTACTTGGACCCTTTTCTTTGTCAAGCTTTTATCTATGGCATAGTTTGACAGTTTGCATGAAATCCTGTTATTTCCTTTTAGAACACTCTCAAAATGGAACACCAAGAGACCCTGGACAGGTTTATTTCTCCAGTTTCTTTTGGAGGCATTCTTCCACATTTTGCAGATATATTTTTCTGATGTTTTAGTTTTTACAATGTTCTTTGAATTCTGCAGGTAGAATGGTGATTGGATTGTATGGCGAGGTTGTCCCGAAAACTGCTGGTAGATCTTTGTTCTCTTCTATTTTGCATGAGTAGAACTCTGGAGTGAAACTATCAAAAGAACAAAGAAATATCCGCACTATAAATGCTTCTGGTCTCTTCTGTAACTCTTCATTGGGCATTATTTGCGACAAATATGAGAAATGATGCAGTCCGCCATCTCAAGATAATGTTATTCTGCTCCCTAATTGATTTTTTTTTTTTTTTTT
Organism: Dillenia suffruticosa; assembly: GCA_033439265.1. Taxonomy (NCBI): domain Eukaryota; kingdom Viridiplantae; phylum Streptophyta; class Magnoliopsida; order Dilleniales; family Dilleniaceae; genus Dillenia; species Dillenia suffruticosa. The sequence continues at coordinate 1,029,165 of JAVTVX010000008.1, read as the reverse complement.
CGTTTTCCTTTTTTGTGCAGAAAATTTCAGGGCATTGTGCACAGGTAAAAAGCAATTGGTTTTTGAGAATAATTTACATGTTTCCGGGGCCTCTATTGTGTAGCATTAAAGGAAGCTGGTTTCGTTCTTGTCCCTTCTGTCAATATGCTGATCATAACCTGCTAATTGTGCTTGCAGGTGAGAAAGGAAAGAGTCCAAGTGGGAAAAAACTTCACTATAAAGGAACACCATTTCATCGTATAATATCTGGATTCATGATTCAAGGTGGAGATATCATTCGTGGTGATGGAAATGGAACTGAATCCATATATGGTGGTACTTTTCCTGATGAAAATTTCAGGATTAAACATTCTCATGCAGGTTTCTTAAAAGTTCTCATTAGATCATGTGTTTTGCTTTTCCATAGCAACTCTTTGAATGTTTCCAGTTTTGAAGTGGCTTCTGAGGTTGTCTCCCTACATACCTCTTGTAGGAGTTGTTTCCATGGTGAATTCAGGCCCTGATTCCAATGGCTCTCAGTTTTTTATCACCACAGTCAAGGCCAGTTGGTAAGCTGGTTCTTGAATTAGGCATTAAGTATTGCGTCTGACTTTCATTTTTGCGTCTGTACCAAATGTGCATTTTGACCTATACTTCTTCAACATTCTGATTCTGCTGCAATCCGCATGTAAAACTCTGTAGGCTGGATGGTGAGCATCTGGTCTTTGGCGAGGTTATTCAAGGAATGGACACCGTGTACGCAATAGAAGGTGGAGCTGGAACTTACAGTGGTAAACCCCGGAAGAAGGTTATTATAGCTGACTCTGGAGAAATACCTAAGAGCAAGTGGGATGAAGAAAGCTGAACCTCAATACACGGCTTTTGACATCAACAAGATTTACAAAATATGCTTTTAGCTAATCGAGGTTAAGAAATTTATTTCTTTACTCTTTTTCCCTGTAAAATTTTCTTAATTATAGGCGAGTCATTTCATATTGGGTTAATCTTGCAGCCAAGCTTTTTTCTTGTTTTATTTTCTTATTTTTCTTTGATTGGTTTTGCCATAGATGCTGTTAATATAGGCTTGTAGACAAAACCTATGGAATATATCCTAATCCTGAGTTCACTTCCTTCTTTATGTTTGATCTATTACATCATGTTGGGAATAGCGACATGCATAAATGCTAGTACTGAAGGAAGAGATTCGTTTCATGGAGCACATTCCCTAAAACCCCGAGTTACACGAACCAGATGAACCCCCACCCCCCCCCCCCCCCCCCAAAAAAAAATACCCTGATCTTCTCTTTCCTTGGATTGGGATGCATACATAGAGAATCCAATATGCATTTTTGAAGATTTCAATGAGCTTTTGTGGTGGATACTCTGTATCCATTCAAATACTTATGAACTTAGACCTGGTGGATACTCTGTATCCACTTCACTGTGTGCTTTTTATGATCTAGGCTTATGATTCAATGGCCATGTGTTTAACTATTGAGCTTGAAAATTTATGCTTTTATGCGAGCACTGTATCTAAAAGAAAGTCTGAATTTTCCATGGAAACCGGCTTGAGACAGTTGAGGCTTCGTTAGAAAAAATATTTACTTGCCTATAAAGAAATAGAAAGTATAGATTACCATATCCAGTCAGAAACAATGGCCATTCATGATTCCATATTTGAGTCAATTCCATATTGAGGGAGGTTAGGGTAAAAACTTCATTTGTAATGATGTGGTAGAAAGCAACAAGCGAATAGAAGATTGAGACCATGCATGGCAAAACATGATTATTAACTGTCAACTACTCAAACATACTGTTGAAGGAATTTTCATCGTCAAACCAAACGGGTTTCAGATACAGGCCAAGTATTAGAAGACTAAAACGTAGAATCTGGCAGCAGAAGCAGTATACCGGACAGAACATCACGTCTGGGTGTGTCTTATTGTTGTCTTCGTCAATCTGTATAATACAAGGTAAAGAAAGAGAAATGGCCTGAACTTGCAAGCGCATTTTTCTGCTGATTTTTTACAGGTCGGTATGTTGTCCACCCAGGAAGAGTACCCAGCTTCCTTGTTTGTCACATGTTTGAAGCCCTGCGCCAAACAGGTTTAGACTAAACCTAAGGTTTTCAATGGTTTCTATGAACATAGAACATAAAAGTTCGAAGAACTCACTGCATTTAAGAGATCAACACAAGCGCGATGATCTGCCTCCACTGTTGCAACCCTACAAGAATTAACCTTCTGCGTTAAGGGATCAATCTCCAGAACATCTACAACATGATCATGCAAGTCCTGAAAAACTTGGTCAAGAACAAGAAAAGGAAACCCTATTTCCCACGACTAAGCAATGGTCTTTCTTGCAGATTTGAGGAAACTTGAGCAATGAAATCCGGGTTTTTACTGACCCTTCGTTGGTCTAGTGGAAAGGGCACCAACACCCCACATCAAGAACCGGGATTTGAGTCTTATAGTAACAAAAATAACATTGGAAGAGCTCCCTCCCGATTGGGACCCGATAGTAGCTCGGTCGAGATTAGTCGGAATAAAAGTCTGGATACTCGACGGTGGACCAAGTCCGGGGAACAAAAAAAAAAATCCAGGTTTTCCACCTGCCTGTTTTGTTGCAGAAAAATCAGAGTCAGTTGTCCATATGACAGAGGAGAGGAAAATGGAATTACGTTATCTATACCTTCTTGCGTAATGAACATGTAAGGAACATTGAGGGCGTTTTCAATGCGACTCTTGTTGAATTCATCTACAGTCCTGCTGAGCATGTGATTCGATTAGAAAAATGTTCTTGGTCGCAACTAGAAGCAACCCTAATTTTTTCAAAATTATTATAAGTTATATCTAACATCCAAATAAAGGTGACCGGAGTTGAGAAGTTCTTTCGCTTTATATACGTCAACGTCAACCCACACCCACACTTCTACCGATGAGTTACAAATCAATTTGTAATGTCCTTATAAAAGTTTTAAGTTTAAGTTTTCGTATATATCAAAAAAATTAATCCACTCTTCTTAGTATTGTTTAGTGGGTTGATTAGTTGTCCTTCATTATTTAATTTGATTTTAGGTGAGGCCAACTCGATAGTTGATGCCTTTGGGGATTGGTCCTTTAAAAGCATAAAGATCATATGCATCTGGTTGACCTGATTTGGAAGACAAAGCAAAGGATGTCCAAACCAAATTCATAAAACTAAAGAAATGTACTTAAATGGGTGTCCAACTTTCATTGGGCGTGACAATAGAATTTTAAATTAAATCATTCAACAAGACTATAATTTGTTGAAATCAATCCTAAACAGTATTTAATTTATATTTTATCTTTACCCAAATGTTTAACACTAGACATCAAAAGTCTTGTAGGTACCCCCACTGTCATATGGATATTAAGAAAAAGGATGGTTAGATATTGTGAGAATAATTCTTGATTATTCAGAATTTTTTAAAAAATAAATTTTTAATAATTAATTGGGTAATACTAAAAACAAAAGCAGATTAGATAGCTTCTCAAATCTCAAACTATAAAAATTTAACTATCGACAATGATAGCAGTTGATGAGGTTGTTGAAATCATGTGCAAATACCCTAAAAAAATTCTTAATTTAAATATTATGTGTGATGATAATAGATATTACGAGAAGTTTATCTTTAAGGATCAAAAGGATTCAAATCAAATATAATAAAAATAATATAATTTTCAGATACTATGATTTGAAAAAAAAAAAAAACCTTGCCAAAGAGTGCTTTATTTATGTACTATAATTCTCTTACGTGACCAGCATTCTCACCAAAAAAAAAAATAATAATAATAATAATAATTCTCCCAGGAGGTGACATGGTATGTGCGTCGTTTCCTCGTACGGTGTTGGAGGTTTTTTTTTTTATTGTTTTTGGTTACTTAAATTTTCCCTTTTTGAGAGAGAGAGAGACGGGGGGTGGGGTTTTACTAATTGGTTTGGGCACAGACAAAATTAGCCAAACAAAACAGAAAAAGAAATGAAAGCGGCATTTTTGTACGCTTGTTATCACTATTCCGCATAATTTCAAGACTCAATTTTTTTCAAACCGACATTTAGTTTTTATATGCACACGAACACCTGTTTACTATTACCTTTCGAGACATGGTAGTCAGCATTGGCTTCAACAACATAAACAAAATGATTTTCTAAATCCACTCAAGCAACGATCGAAACCCTCGGAGACGATCTGTCTCCCACCTTCTCATAGTCACTTCCATCTTTTTCCTCTTCAAAACCCCACTTTCTCTCTCCTCTGTAATCTCTCCCCCTCTCTCTCTCATGGCTGGTACTGAAGAATCATCAAAAGACCCTATTCTTCTCTATGACTCATCCTCTTCTGCAACTCAACCTCTTCTCTCTTCAAAGCCATACCCAGAAGTAGAACAACAAACGCATGAAGATTCAGCTGAATCTGATCAAACCCAGTACCTCCAAATCTCATACAATTATAATCCTAGACAATTTAAAGACCTTCCCTTTCTAATTCTTTTCATTCTCTTCGTCCTGTGTACTTATGGCTTTGGTATTTTTGCTATTGTCAATAAAAACTCTGATTATTCAAATGTTTCATCCTATGTTTATGACTCCAATTCAAGCTCTTGTGTTGAAGACTCGTCCTCTTTGTCTTTATCTGAACTGGGTTTATCTAAAAATGTGTTTTTGAACGCATTCTTGTCATCAAGTTCGTCTTTTGTCAGAGATTTGATCTGGGTTCTTGTAATTACAGTGATTTTAAGCGTACCCATTTGTTATAGTGTTCTTTTGTTACTCAAGCATTACACCAAACTGGTCGTGTACGTTTCAATTCCTTTCTTTGTGCTTATTCCCATCTTCTTTAATGTCTACTGGTTTGTCGCGTGTACTGTGAATTCATCTTGTAGTGATGCTTTTCCTTTAGCTTATAGAATTCTAGTGCTTGTCTTTGTGTTTTTGGTCATCGGGATCATAGTGTGGATAATTGTGGCTAATTGGCATAGAATTGAATTGACTGTAAGGGTAGTTGGGGTTGCTTCCGATGCATTATCACAGAATTTGGGTTTATTCGGGGTCCTTCCTGGACTGACATTGGGATTGGTGGTTTATTTTGCACCAATCATTGTGTTTTTGGTGTTTGCAAGGTTTAATGGACAGATTGTGGTTGAAGAATCAAGTGGTGAATATAGTTGTGGTTGGAAGCAAGTCGGTTGGGTTCCTGCATATTTTGCATTGGCGACTCTTACACTGTTGTGGTCTGTAACGGTCATGAGTGAAATCCAGGCTTATGTGATTAGTGGGACTGTTTCACAGTGGTACTTCTCAAAGGATGGTTCAAGACCAAAGAAAAGCATTAGAAGTTCTTTGAGGTGATTCTCTTGCTATTTCTTGTGTCTCATATATTAGAATCTTGCTTATTGTTTCTTAGCAGATTTTTGGCTAGTCAAATTCATTTCTTATTAGTTCTGAATATTGTGTAATCTTACAATTTGTGTGTATACAATACAAATTTTTCATGTGGACTATTTCGGCAAAGAGTGGCCTTGTGCAAGGATTTAGGTTAGTATGTCATGTAAAAAGCCAGTAGCATGGAGGATTGGCATGAACAATGTCATCACAGTTTTTTTCAAGTAGCAAGAAATGTGAAAGGAGACTGATCTTATCAAGGTAGATGAGAAGGCAAACTTTATTAGATCCCAACAGATGGTTACTCTTGGTGCCTCAATTATTGTGTCCTTGGCATGATTAGGTCTAGGCTACCTGTTTGAGGTTAATCATTTGAAACATTTATTTTAGTTACATGCACTTTCCAGGGTTTGAGATAGCCGGAGTTTGCATTCAGCTTGTGACTTTACATTGAGTAGATGCACTTAGCAAGGGTAACGATTAAAGCAGTAAGGAGACCTATATTCTAATGTGAGTGATTTGCAAGGACTAGCTAGGGCCAGTTTAATTGTAATTTGTAATTAGTTTTTGTCTAGAAAGGGTAGGATGCTTTTGTTTTATGACTCCTCATTTTTCAGTGACATATTAATTGTGCAACTGAGAACCTAGACTCTAGAGTTAACAGGGGCTTAGGTCTATTTAGAACGTATGTGTGCATGGTTGCCGAGGATTAGATCTGCATATCAATATGGTCTAATATAATAATAGATGGTTTCAAAAAATTGGCCTTCTAAGGTTTCCAGCAACAAGTGTCACTCAAATAAGACCTCTTACAAAATGAGGAACACTAATATTGAAGTGGGTCTTTGTGGAAGAAACAGTAACATCTAATTAGTCAAGAATTGGGCTAAGGTGTCATTTTTCTCGTCCTTTTGTGGAGATCAGTTGTTTCTCATCTACGTCAGTGCTGGCACTTGATGCTAGAAACCGCTTTGAATGATTTCTTCGCAAGCATCACTGACATCTTGTGTCACTGATGCACCTCATATAGCTTCATCTTTTGTTTTGGGGTGGGGGGCATAGCTAATGTTCTATTCTTGGTTTGGGACTTCCCAGTAAATGTTCTTGTGGCTCATCATCATCACCTTGTTCCTCTTTCCCTTTCCCTGCAATTGTAATTTCAGACAACTATGTTATGAAGGTGGGTGCTGGCCTACCTATGGGCAAGTGTTTCTGAAGGGTTAATGTTTTGCAATTTAGGCTTCTAGCGTGGCTCTGCTTATGTCTTTCTTATACTTCTTAAAACATTACATGTTCACCTCTAACTGATTTTGTTCATGAATAACACATCCAAAAGAGTTGAACCACAGAAGTTACATAAGGTGCTTCTATTTTCTCCAAGTATCCAATCATTTGTCTGGCTACACAGGAAAGGTGTCTCAAACTTCCTGCTTGCATCCTTAAATTTTCTCAAAAGTTGGATTGGAGGCCTTCATATATTTGAGAATGGTGATTACGATATTTGTTTTGTAAACTGTGTTATAGAGCATGTGGGCATAAGACCTATGAGGCATAATTGGATTTAATTTTTGTGAAGAAAATTTTCAAATCATATTCCCACTTTTGGTGGGTTAAGATGTCACTCTCTAAGTTATTGTCTTGAGGGGAGTGCATTAGCGCAATAAATGTAGAATAACAATGGGAGAATAGAGAGAGAATCATGGGAAGAAGAGAGAGATGAAACTAGAGAAGGAAGAGAGAGAAAGATGGCTCTAATACCAATTCATGTAGAATGAAGAATGATCTCACAACAATTAGAAACAAACTAAATAATAGAAACTATTTCTAAAACCTTAAATATTAAATAACTTCTAGTATATTCTGCATCAACCATCAAGTGTTCAACTACTAGCAGGATATGGTTCAAAATGTGTATTTTATTACATCTATGAAACCATAAGGGATGTCTCTGTTAGCACCAGAGAAATTTGAATTGGCACATTCAATGCAGTGCATGTTTGACACAACCAGGCAGTGCAATATTAAGTTTGTGAGACTAACTAATGATTGGGAGTGGGTCACTTTCTTTTAATTTTTTACCATTCTTGAAGCGAGTCTCCTATGGAAGGCAAGTTTGGTAATGAGGTTGTCTTCTCAAAGATTCCTCATGAAAGATGGGGTGCTTGAAGTAAAAGATTTCTATAAGGTAATCCGATATGAGGGCGATGCTAGGTTTCCCTGTTTGTAGGCAAAGCTTTGCAGATGAATTTGGTTCCCTCTAGATGGTGGCTTTCCTTGGCATGAGAGGGTAGAAATTTGACTAGGAATTATCAGATGTTCTCAGTGCAAAGAGAGATGAGATGGTGTACCATTTATTGCTTTGTTGTTCTTGGACAGGTGTCTTATCATCTGTCGCGCTTGCTATGCTTCACATACATTGGATGGCCTCCAAAGATGTATATAGGGGATTGTGGGCTTGGAGTGGTATAACTTGTTCTCCTGCTAAAAAGGAAGTTTGTGATCCCTCTATCTATTTTTTGGACAATGGGAAGGAAGAGAAATGTGGGTCTTTTAGGGGACCAAGGAGCCCCTTCACAGTTTTGCGGATTTTGGGCTTAAGTCTTTTCATTTTTGGTACTTTATTAGGCCTATAATGTCACAAGCAAATGTGGTTTCTTTTGTAGATTCCCTGTTTAGATTGTCTGGATGCACCACCTTTGTGCTTCTTGCACATTTCTCTTGCTTATTAATATATATATATATCTTTTGTGTGTATGTATGTGTTTATATGTAGTTCATATTTCTCTGTAGACTAGGGAAATCACTCTCATAAGATACATGTTATGGCAGTATGGTCTTTGGGTTGCCCTCTGGGAAAAGATGCTTGGTTTTTTATGAGTCAACAAGAAATGATGGATTGGGATCTCTAATTTAGAACTTTTTGGAATTGAACCATTTTGTGATAGGATAAAGGGAACTAAATGCAGGATCAGGTTCATAATCTTACTTGGAATTGTTAAAGGCTGAGTTTGAGAAATCCCAGGTCTGGGTTGAGGGTTCCTATCTTAAAGATGAACTTTTCAATATAAAATTGGTAGAATGTCCAATTTAGGATCTAATCATGGAATGCATGTATAGCCTAAGTTATAATGGGGTTTACATGTCTCCAACTTCTAGGTTTGGGTTTCGCTCATATTCATTGAAGGCTGCTGCTAGAAACTATCACTTCTATTTCTCCCTTCCTCTTGATAGTTTCACTTTAACATGTAAACTTCTTCATATTGGATAATATTGCTGCCCTCCTGCGAAAGGAAGCAATGCCCAAAGATGATGCCAATTTACTTCGTTGATGGTCTCGCTCAAATTTTAGTTGGACCATTTTGAGTTTTTTTTTTCTTTTTTAATAAAAGTTTTTTCTCAGACTCAGTGAAGTTTGCAGTTTCTGTGGGCATTACAGAAACTCTAGCTCATTAATTTAGATGGAAATACTATGATTTTCATGTGATCATCCTATTGCTTTACTGTTCTTGGACAAGTGTCTTATCATCTATCGTGTTTGCTATGCTTCACATACGTTGGATGGCTTACAAAGATGTATACTGGGGATTGTGGGCATGGAGGATGGGAAGATCACCATCACTGTGTTTGTTGTGTGTATATGTGCATGTGCACACTTAGTTGACTAGGAGAATCACTATCTATAGATGTTACTTAGTAGACTGGGAGAATCACTCTCACAAGACATGTTATGGCAGAATTAGCTTTCGGTTGCTTATTGGGAACAGATGCTTGGTTTTCTATGAGTCAACAAGAAAAGGGACTTGTGGGAGTTGAACCATTTTGTGATAGCATACAGGGAACTAAAAGCGTGATTGAGTTCATAATCATATGGAGAATTGTTAAATATTGAATTCAAGAATCCCCAGGTCTGAGTTGAGGGCTCCTATCTCGCACAAACAGAAACTCCAATTCATTGATTTAGATGCAAAAACCATGATTTTTATGCAATCATCCTACTAGCGCCTATATTGTCCTTGGAGTTTAACCTTTATTGAACATCTGGAACCCTTGCAGAAATGCCTTTGGACCATCCTCTGGAACTATATGCTTATCTGGATTGCTTATATGTGCTGTTCGTGTGGTTCGTGCTGCTGTTGAGAGTGCAAGACAAGAAGAAGCCTCGGGGATTGTAAACCTCATACTTCGATGCTGTGTTAATGCCTTTCTGGCAGCGATTGATTTTCTTAACAAATTCACAATAAATTTCGCAGCCATTACTGGTGAAGCTTACTGCACCTCTGCACGGATGACCTATGAGCTTCTGAAACGTAATCTTCTCTCTGCTGTTATGGTTGAGACTGTCGCCAGTCGTTTACTTGCAGGGATTATTTTCGTCCTCTCCGCAATATATGCTACTGCGGTAGGTGTCTGCTTTATAAACTCCTTGTTTCTTTGCTTTCATGAATCTGCTGCTTTACTGAGTGATTAGGTGGAACCATCTCATAGTTGTCTTTGATGTCAGATAACATCATATTGTTGACACTCACTTGATTACACTGTTAAATACCATTAACTTTCCCACAGTATACTGGATGGGTTACCTAGTGTGTGAAGTGCTCTTTCTGGCCCCATGTGTCTTCAAATTGGATGTTCAGAGCTGTTCTTGTTAGAACCAGGGATTGCAGGGTTGAATTTTGATGACAACCCAGAGATCTTATTTCTTTGCTAGAACTTATTGGTATTGGTACTCAAAATCAATGATACTGTTCTATGCGGTCCTCAACCACAACCATTATCTGTGCATGGATGCAGCAAAAGGGGTGGGATGGGGGAGAGTCATATTTGGAGTGACAGTGCACTTGGACATGATAGTGCTAGAACATTTGAGGCACAGATGCACACATAATAAATATATGCACTACACTGATCAGAAGATCCCTTGCTTTGAGTCAACACATAATCACATATTGGTATTTGGTTAATAGATTTGTGAAGTTGTGGAATTGTTTCAAAAATAGGTAAAAAAAGCTATAATTTGTATAAAATGAAAAAATAATAATAATTTAGTATTAAGATATGTGAAAATTGCGTACAACATTATTTCTTATTTTACATGTGATTTCTTTTCTTTTTTTCTTTTTTTTTTTTCCTTTTTATGGGGGCATTTAGACAAAAATCAGTACTTGTTAATGTTCATATCCATGTCATGCGGTATCCTATGTTTTCTTTGTCCAAGCTTCATGGCTCTCCATCTTTCTTTCATATCAATTCAATGTTGATGCACTGAAACCATCATGCTAACATTTCTGGGATTACTGAATTTCAGGTCTGGGGTATCTTGAAGGGCATTGATGATATTGGGGTGTACTCATACTATGTGGCACTTTCGGCTTGGGCACTGCTGATTGTGGTGATAGGTTTCTTCATCCATGTGCTGGACAATGTTATTGACACTGTGTATGTATGCTATGCAATAGATAGGGATAGAGGGGAGGTTTGTAAACAAGACATTCATGAGGTGTACGTTCACCTCCCCATTCGTAGGAACAACAGATTTCTTCCTGCCGGAAATTCCCATGTTGTATAAATGTTCTTGATTTGATCCTGTGTTGCTTTTCATTTACTCTTTTGTGGTTGGTGTTTGTCACAGATACGAGGGCGTCCATATATTGTACAATTTTGAGGTTTTGTGCAACAAAAGAAGTGGATTTAAAATAATAATAATAATAATAATTTCTTCCCTGCAGTAGAAACTCTTTCTGCAGGGACTGTGCCCCCTTTCTATTTGCCTTCTCAACCTCTGTGCAGATTCTGCATTTCTTCTCAAGACTATTGATGTACGTGACAGATAAACATTCCTTGTTATCAGAAGAAGATTGCAGGTCTGTATTTCCTCCGATGTTCCAAGGAATTTTTGCAGTACAAAAAGATAATGCAAATGATATTTAGTGTTCAAAATTAGCATTTGATCCCAGCTGTTAATCTGGTACTTGTCAATAAAAACAAACAATCCCATTCTGGATATTAATCGTGGACCATGGTTTGCATCAATCTTTTAGGTAAAGATCATCCCTCACCGCCAGATTCATTACTTCCTAACGTCCGAGCACTAGCGGGGGCGGTTTTTCTATTTTTTTTTGGCTACCACTACTGGTATCCGAAATTTTGAACCTTATGTTGTTATAGAATCAGGAGGAAACTCCTTTGATGTCCACATCTCGGATTTACCCGAAATGTGAGGACTATACCAATACTTGTTGACGTAAGTGAAATTGACACCTTCGTCATTTAATCAGATGAGGAGTTTGACTTCCCCTAGGTACGAAAAAATAATATTGGGAGACCCGCCCCCACTAAGTGAGTCCTGCAACAATCAATTCAGATTAGTCGGGATAAAATTTTGGATATTGGACGGTGATCAAACCATTATACCAAGAAAAAAAAGAAATGCAAGGACTGTTGTATGAGATTCTAAGAACAAACAAGTTACGAACATTGGAAGTGGGTCTATTTGGTCTATTTTCAGATTTGGTAAAATAGGGATCAGGAGGGCCACCCCCATGAGGGAGTATATTATACCTGTCTAAAACTTGACAAAATTAATAGGGATTTCCTATGGGGAAGTAAGGAGGGAAGTAGGCGGTGAAGTGGGAAAGAGTCTGTAAGACTAAACAAGGAGGAGGCTTGGGCATCCGTGAGATGAGGAGAAACAATATTGCCATGTTGGCCAAGCTGGGGTGGCGTTTGACCACAGGCTTTATGGTGTCAGGTCATGAAGAGGAAGTATCTTAAGGGTGAGAGATTCTTGGAGTACAGGGGAAAAACGAGAGGCTCTCATACTTGGAGGAGCATCCTTAAGTGCAGAAGGTGCATTCAGATGGGAATTAGGTGGAGGGTGGGGAATGGTAGGAGTATAAACTTTTGGGATGATAGGTTGGTGGGAAATGGAAACCTGAGAGACCATTCTTTCCCCAGACAGTAACCTTCCAAATCTTACTGTCGGCGACTTCATAAATGGAGAGGGTCAGTGGAGAATTGAGGAGCTGAGAGCAGTGGTCAGTGAGGATAAGGTTCAGGAAATAAGAAGTCTTGTGCTTCCCAGGAGAGGTGATACTGAGAATTTGTTGGGGTGGGCTGAAACTAAGAATGGTCTCTTCTCAGTTTCTAGTGCTTATAAAATGCTTCTGGAGAATAATCTCCTGCAGCAGCAGGAAAATGGGAACTGGAAGTGGCTGTGGAAGACTAGGTATCCCGAGAAAGTGAAGTTCTTCATCTGGTTAGCTATGATGGAAAAAATCATGACCAATGAGGAGAGGAAAAGAAGAAGATTCACGGATAAAGATAAGTGTGATATCTATAAGGAGAACGTTGAATCGGTGCTGCATGTTCTGGGGGACTACAAGAAGGCGAGGGAAATATAGAATTGGGTCTGTCCAGATATCGGCAAGTCAGGGGACTTCTGGTCTAGGAGCTCAGCAGATTGGATTAAGAAAGGAGTGCAGAGAGGCTTTAATATTGAGATCCTTCATGAGAGCAGTTTATTTGCTGCTACTATATGGTGCATTTGGAAAAGGTGTAAGGTGGTTACGAATGGCGAAGTAACTCCCACGAAGAGCACGGCGAAACTTGCTGCTAAAATCAACTTGGTGCGGCAAGAGGCTCAAGTGACGGTGAAACTCCAGAAGCTATCCCCCAGGTTAAGCACTAAATGGAACCCCCCAGGAAGTGGGAAGTTTAAATTAAATACAGACGGGGGAGTTGATTTAGCCTCTGGGATGGCTAGTGGTGGCGGTATCATTCGGAATGAGGAGGGTAACTGGGTAACAGGTTTTACCATGAACATAGGTAGAGTCGACATCACTATTGCTGAAATCTGGGCCCTGAGAGAAGGGTTGGAGATTGCTAAGAATAGAAGCCTCGTTGCGGTGGAAGCTGAAGTCGACTGCTTGGAGATAACTCACTTGTTGCAGAAAGAGAACAACTCCACTCACCCCCTATATCATGCGATTATGGATTGTAAAATGCTTATGAGAAATCTGAAGATCACTGAAGTAAAGCACATCTATAGGGAAGCGAATATGTGTGCGGATCATTTTGCGGGTCTGGGGAAGGAAAGTGCTCAAGGTCTGTCTCTTCTGGAGACCCCCCCGAGATCCCTTCACTCTCTTTTGAGGAATGATTTAACTCGCGGGGAAGATAGAAGATCCATTTCTTGTCGGCCTGCTTAGCGTAGTTTGCCTGGGCTGGCCCTTGGGCCTTTCTGGGCCTATGTTCTATGTTGCTTGTCTTGTTTCTCTTCTTCACCCAATATATATATATATATTTAAAAATAGATTTTGATCATACTCGCAATTTTTGTGTATTGATCCCATAACTACCACTAACCATTTTTTCTCTCTTTCTTTGAACTTAATTGAGGCATACAAAATAAATACTAATTACCATGTTTGAAAGGAGGGCCCTGTAACTAAAGAATCCTAGATCAATCTCAGCCAACATCAAATATATATATATTTTTGTGCTTGACCAACTAGTATCCGGAATTATATTTTAACTAATCGGACTAGAGTTATTGTCGGACCTTCTATAAGAAGAGCTCTCCCAATATAGTTCTTTTCATTTCTAAAATTTGAATTTGAATTTTAGTTAAAGAACTTAATATTTTTCCTGCTGGACGAACTGGACGCCAACATCAAATATTCAGAAAACAAAATATCAAGAGAGCAATTAGCACGGTGGTTAGATTTGGTTTCAGACTGAATTTGTGGGCTACTCCGATGACAATCTTCCAAATGGGTGGGACTAAAGAAGATTAGGAAGCCTCAAATCTGGTCCACAGCCATTGGACCCCACATGATCTGGTGGAGATATGGGCCATGGCTTGTGCAGCTTGTCATCTCACTACCCCATTGATTTACAAGCCCAATTTTCAAGACAAGCCTTTTTTCACATGTGGGGATGGAAATGGGCCCAGGCCAGGCATACTAAAGCTACCTCGGGTCTCTATCGGAAATCATTCGGATACGGGTAGGCCAGGGCCTGAAACAGAAGAAATATGATTTTTTTTTTTTTGGTACCACAGTAGAAATATGATACAAGAGCATAATTACCCCCTTTTTTTCTTTTCGGTTACACCATAATTACTCCTATGTCGGTATTCCTTGTAGACCCAAAATTTCTCAAACTTAACCCAATTGTTATACATGAAATTATTCTTGTTTTATTAATTTCATCAACCTAATCATTATCAAATAGATATAAAAAATAACACAAACATCTTGTGAGTTGGTATTAGATTTTCTTAACCAAATTCTCAAATTCCAATCTTGAAAATAAAAAACCAGACAGCAAAAAAGTCGGTTCTTAAATTGGGACTCATAACAGCAAGAATCGAATTAATCGGATTTCTGAATATCGATATTCAAATATAAAAAAAAAAATGAAATTAAGAATACCATATTTTGGAGAATGCCTATCTTTGATTTAAGCCCTTTTTTGGTTCTCGTCAACTCATTTCGGTCGTTACTCTACTGAGTCAAAATCAATGAGACAAAAAAGAAAAGATGATTTTGTTTGTTCTAAATCTTTCTTTCCATTGGATTCCCACATATGATTAATCTACAGAAAGTTAGAAGTGGAATTGTGAATGTACATATATGTAGTGCCCTGCCTATGCCACAATTGTCACAATTATGGAGGGATGGTGTCCCTCGTTCTACAAAATTGGTAAGTTTAATAATTGATAGAAGAAAAGGTAAAAAGAATTGAATGGAAGACTGACATTTTCCCATCCAACATTTAGGTTTGGTTGAGAATGGTTGGCATGAACAATGATACCCACAAAAGTACTTGTTCATTCGCAGTGTGTGTGGGTGTGTCCCTTTTTTTTTTCCCTTCTTTTTTTTTTGGGGGGGGAGGGGGGGTGGGGGTGCTTCTAAGTACTTAATCGTTTTCAACGGGGCAAGCCAAAAAGGAGATTTAACATTTGTTGGGAATATGACTTTTGAGCCTGGCGATCTTTTTTTTTTATTATCGGTATCTAAAATTATAATCTAATTAATTTAATTCGAGTGTCTATGGCGTCTTATTTAAGAGACGTCTCTTTTAATATAATTTTTTTATTTATAAATTTTAAATTTAAAGTTTAATTAAAAAATTTAACATCTATTTCACTAAACCGACCACCCCCATCGACAACAATTTGGAAAGCTTCAACTCCTAGGTCAGGTTCAAACCATTTCAAAGCCCTTTCTACTTATGCATAAATCATACAGACTCTAACCCACTTATAGAACCTGCTCGTACCTAAATATAATTCGCCTGTTTATGTTGTTACTAGTTACTGGTCCGTGCGACCATGCAAGTGCCCATAAAATATAGATTATATTTTTTTTTTATAAATATTTATTAAATTTATAATTCGTTTAATATTTGATATAAATTATGTGCAATGAAAATATCTAAAATAAAAAACTGCGATTCGAAAGTAAAAAAGGGAAAAGAAACTTTTGATCAAAAAATATTTTTGTTTAAAAAAGACGAAAGACTAAGGTATAAAAAAGAGTTAAAAAAGACTTGAATGAACAATCGGAGCCAAAAAAAAAAAGGAGAGAAAAACTTATGTCTAAAAAATGAATGACTTAAGGAAAAAAAATCGGGTAACAAAAAAGCTGAATGAAAAAAATATAAAACCGTGGTCCCAAAACGATGAAGGATCCGAGTGAGAAAAAAAAAATTCTAAGTCAAAACAAAAAAGTGTAATGACTTGAATTTAAAAAAGAAAATGTAGGGTCCCAAAGGAAAAAGAAAATTAGGTTAAAAAAGAGTAAAGATCTGAATGAAAAAAAAAAAAAAACACGCGGTTCCAAAAAGATGAAGCACTCAAGTGGAAAAAAAATGAAAAGGTCAAAATGAAAATGTGCAAGGATTTAAATCAAGATCCCAAAAATGTGAGATGACCAAATAGAGATATCCCCAAAAACCGGACGCAAACAAAAAAATTTTTAAAAAAAGCTGCATGCAGAAAAGGATACGAATGGAAAAAAAACAAGAAGCGTGGTAAAAAAAAATAGTAGATGAAGTTAAAAAAAAAAAGAGCAAAAACCTGAATGACAAAAAATCGTGATCCAAAAAAGACGAAGAACTCAAGCAAAAAAAAAAAAAGGTCAAAACGAAAAATACAAGGATAAGATTAAAAAAAAAATGCAGAGTCCCAAAATTATGAGACGACCATATAAGGACATCCCCCAAAAAAACAAAGGATGAGAAAAAAAATACATGAACAAAAAAAAAAGACGTAAATGGATAAAAAAATAAAGATGCTATGGTGAAAAAAATAAAGGACGATCACATAGGAACTTCAGAATTTTTACATAAACAGTTAGCTCTTTTGGCCCTTTATATCTATAAGGATATAATTTGTGATAATATGGTGATCTTATGAAAAAGAGGTGTATAACGAATTATATAAAAGATGAAAAAAATTATTTACGAATCAAAGAATAAGATATATAACGAATTATATAAAATATTGGAGACTAAAGACAGAAAAAAAGATTTACATAATTGTTAAATTAAGGTAGAGGAAGGAAAAAAATGTAAATAATATTAGGTGTATTAAGAGTGAAACTAATATTATACTTGTAAGAATAAAGACATAAGAAAGCGTTGAAATAACCATTTTGTTATTGTCTTTAACATTGAGAGAATAATAGGTATAGGAAATATTACGATAACTGTAGAAGAAATTAATATAAATTTTGAATAACATTTGTGCTCATGAAGTAAAGGAGACCTTAAAAAAAACAAAAAATAACAAGATCATAGTATCTTATGGCATTTCTATTGACGTATGAAAATATTTGAATGAATTCGATATAATAATGTTAACAGCTCTTTTTAAAAAAATTTGACAAATCAAGAAAATAACCTAAATATGGAGGGATAGTACATTTGTACCACTATATAAAAATAAATGGGACATATAAAATTATTCCAACCACAAAAGAATTAAACTTATGAGTCATACTATAAAATTATAGGAGAAAATGATAGAGTATAGATTGATACTGGAGATAAGTGTGTCCCATAATCAATTTGGATTTATATCAAAATGATCCACCATTTAACAGTTCTCTTATTAAGACAGTTAATGGAGATATTTAGAGTACAAAAAAGAGAGTTATATATATGATATTTATTGATTTATAAAAAAACATATGATAGAGTTTCTAAAAATGTATTGTGGTGGACACTGATAAATAAAGGAATTTTCTTAAAATATATTAATCTTATTAGAGACATATGTGAATGAGTTATGATCAATATAAGAACTTGTAGGGGTCTAAACGATAACTTCCCCATTAATATTAGATTTCATCAAGGTTCGTTATTAAACCTTATCTTTTTTGCAATGAAATTACAAAAAAAATCCAAAATGAAATACCATAGTATATACTTTTTACAGATTATATAGTATTGGTTAATTAAATTAGAGAGTATTAGTGTTAAATTAGAGTTATAGAGGGTCACACCGGAATTTAAAGAATTTAAATTGAGTAGGTTTAAAATTGAGTATTTGAAATGTAAATTTTGTGGCAATCATAAGAATGATAAACAAACGATTAGATAAAAAGGAAAAAAACGTATCAAAAAGTGAATGTTTTAGAAATTTTGATTTCATCGTTTAGAACGATAACAATATAGATGGAGAGGTAAACAATAAAATTTAAACGGGTCGGATGAAATAGAAAAGGGCATTCGGTATTCTTTGTGATCACATGATTCCATTACATTTGAAGGAAAAATTATATATAATCGTAATAAAATTTACATTATTGTATGGTATTGAATGTTGTTTTATTAAATAACAATAAAAATATAAAACGGTTGTAATTGAAATGAGAATATTCATATAGATATGTGACAAAACTAGAAAAGATAGAATTAGAAATAGTAATCAGTTCAATCGTGGATAAGATACGAGAAAACCGTCTAAAGTGATTTGGATATGTATAATGAAAAACTAAAAAAACACATATTAGGAGGACAAAACATTTAAATATAGGAAATTTAATAAAATACAGCGATAGTCTATTATAAATTTGAATGTAAATTATTTATAAAAATATAATAGTTATAAATTTAGTTGAGAAAATGATTTTAAACAGAAATGAGTGGTGTAAGAGAATTCGTATAAATTAAATTAATACTCTTTTATAATTTTTTATATTTATTTTTTAAATAGTTAATCCTAATTTTAGACCAGAAAGTTTAGGTTATTATTGTTGTACGATGATCTCGTGACTTGTCTATCGGATATATAATTATGGATATTATTTATTTAATTCGGGAAAATAACCCTTTCGATGAAACTTTTTCATAGCTTTTTTAAGTACACTTATTAGGGTGTTTGAAACAAAAATAAAAATTAACGAGTGAAAACTAATAATGAAAAATAATAGTGATAGAATATCTAGATTTTTGAATTTTACTTTGATGGAAACGCCACCCCCTTCTTTGCTCGGACAACCTTCGCCCACAAAAAACATCACTAAATGTGAAATTTCCTACATGGAAAATTATAAATCTAAACCCTTAAAAAGGAAAGAACACCGGACCTAATTAATTTTGAATTTTTGATGAGGGTCGGATCAAATGGGTAGTTGAGGTTGCCCCAAAAGATGCTCAAAAGCACGCGTGTGGGGGTTTGGAAGCATAATGCAAGGCTCACCTACCAGCCCATCTCTCTCTCTCTCACCCGATATCTAAAATCATGCTCATGCCGATCTGATTCAAATATTTATGTAAGCCCTATTTAGATGCGGTCAATTAGTCTACCAACCCATCCCTGCCCCCATAATTGTGGAGCTCTTCACGCTTCTCCCGTCCCATATTTCTCTCTTTACTTCTCTAGGTTCACCTCTATGTACCATCTGATTGTGTCTTGCATTTCAGAGTATTTTACATGTACCCATGTCATGCAGACCTTTTTAAATTTGTCAAAATAAGGATGTTTCATGTATAAACCTCAAATGGAATATATGCATTTAAAGTAAAACTATCTTATAATGAGTTCCTAGAAAAGACATATACAACACCCTCACGTAACTGCGATAAACAATAAACTTTATGCAAACTTAAACTCTATATAATCTCACTTTCGACCACTATTAGGGGACATATACAAAGAAATTAACCACAAACACCAAATACCTGTTGAGCATACCAGCAAATCTAACAGGAACCGGATCAAATTTTTTTGAATTGAGTGATCAGATACTTTACCTCCTTAATCAAAAATCTCGAGTTCGAATTCTAAAAACGACGAAAAAGAATTTGAAAGACAATTTTTAAAATAAGTCTCATAGTATTCGAGTCGGATTAGTGAAAAAAATCTGGATACTAATAGCAAAAACTTAAAAAAAAAATCTAATAGGAACCGGAGCTCAACTCTTGTAAAGGATTTAAACTCGTTCAAGAATTCTTGTAAAGGATTCACTAACTCTATCCAGAAATCATCAATCAGACCCTTAATGATGAATACTATAAGGGATACTGTGACAACCATCCATCAAAAAGGGCAATCGTAAAGACTAACTCAAAAGGTAGAAACAGTGATGATTTGGGAATTAGGTGGATGATAGAGTTCAAAGCCTAACCTAGTTCTAGTTATATTAAATTCATTTTAGGGTAATGCTCATTGGCTATGATTAGTCAAGTCTATAGATAATGTCCAAAGTTTCTCATATTAATCATAGGCATAATATATTTCCATTCCATTGTGAAATATGGTTAGGTCAACATTAATTGGACTTAATCAAGTTTCAAGCCTATACATTGTTTGTTTTTGCCCCTAAATATTAGGTCATTTTAAATCCAAAACCAGCCATACGAAACTATGGATTTGAACAGAGTTGAATTCATGCATCATATGGTAAGGGATTCCGAATTTTGTAACAATTTTATTTGAATTATTTCATATATCTGATTTATTTAATACGCATATTATTAATCAAAATTTTTAAATATCATAAAAAAACTACCTATTATAATTGCAAATATTATTTAGAATAACCATAAAAAAAATCCTTAGGGTGAATTTTAAGATAACGGTTGAATTATTTTTTTGATGATTTTGAGATTATGGATTTGTAATATAAAAATATGACTTTTATAAAAAATATAAAAGAAAGACTGTATATATTTATGTTTATCCTCTCTTATCCCGTATTAAATTAAAAACTATTTTATACATGAGATGAGTTCTTTTAATCATAATAAAAGTTGTAATCCCAACAAGATAGCCATTTATAAAAAGACCCACCATGCTATTGATAACTATTGTTTGAATTCTTTCAAATCTAGGAATACAGACATCAAGATTGATTTTAAGAGTTCAACTGGGGTCGGCCCTTGCCACCGAGTCATCTCCGAGTCAAGTGATGACTTGGCACTACAGTGCCTTGAACCAATTTTTGTTTTTTTGCCTCCTTGATATCAAACACAGTTCTTTCCAGCTGAAAAGGTTCAGAAAGGGAGAGAGAGAGAGAGAGAGAGAGAGAGGTGGGACAATGGAGATAAACCAAAATTGATCGACTGTCTGCCACGAGTCCATGCACATTTATGCTCTCAACCAATCAGGGCCGTTTGATCGTGGGCCAGCTTATGATGATAACACGTTCACGAATTCCTAGGTATGATAACGTCCGTCGGATCCAAGAGAATCTAAGGGGCCCAGAAAAGTGATCTAAAAAGAAAAAAGATAAAAAGATAAAATAAGAACTCTAATTTTTTCTTTTTCTATTTTTAACCTGTCCCCGACCGTTCTGTCTTTTAGTAGAGCAGATATGAAATGCGTTCCACGCGCCCGTGAAAAATTGTGGGGAATGTGGACGGGTTAATTGCTCACACGCTTGACTTCGTGCTGATTTTACCAAATTTATTTTATTTTGAATATAATATTTTTAATTAAAATATATTATAAATTAAAATTAAAATTTTCTAATTATTTTTAATTAAAATATATTATTTTTCTTTTTTTTCTGGATTACTTATATCTAAAAATCTAATTATTTCAATTCAACCACTTCTATAATCTAATAAAATAATTGATTTTCTTAAAATTTATTTTTTTATATTTAAAATTTAAATTCAAGATTTTAATTAATAAATTTTAGTATTCTATCCTTAAAATCCTTCATTATTTTTCTTTATTTTGAAAAGAGTTGGGTAGAACTAACCATAAATTAGATTTGGACTAAATCGAGGTTCTTAGTTTAGTTTCTCACAATTACTGATCTAACCTACGAAAAAAGACAAATGTTCTTCTGATCTGACGGTCTCGATTGAAAAAATCTGATTCTCCACCAACGGTCACAGAAACGAACATATATTTAATATTCTAATACTCTGAGCCACGTGTGCATGTTTGGCCTCCTCATAGAAAGTTGTCTCTACCACGTGGCAGTCTCTCTCGAGGTCCATCAGCTTTCTACTTTTTTGACCGGTTACAAAGCAACAAAACGACGTCGTATTTCTCGCAATATTCGGATTCATCTACTGGTGGATGGATGGAAATTATTCCTCCTTTTTATTTATTTTTTACCTCCTCACTAAAAATCATTTAAAATAATAAAAATCAAAACAAGGAGTCTATTATGCTATTTTAAACATCAAATCTTATTCCTAATTTCATTAAATAAATTTAGAAATTTTTTTTACTAAAAGTACAAATTTATTTAAACTTATTTCTTAAATATGAAGTATTAAATTAGTTGGGCAAAGATAACATCATTAACATTTTATATAGATTTTATTATTATTATTATTATCTGATTAGACACTGGTACTCATTAAACAAAATTTTAAGTTTTAGTCTTGTATATGAATAAAATATATACCGGGTGACTTTGTCTCTTAACGGTGTAATTTGAGTCGAACCAAAATTAATCGTATTGAATATAATTATTGAATATTAATTATTATATCAAAAAAATAAATTATTTTTATTATTTAGTTAATCCTCATGAACAAAAATAAGAAAGGACTTATTAAACATTAAGAATAGAAAAATCACATTATCGAAACAAATAAATTAAAAGTTTAATAAATCAAATTTTTACACCTAAATAGCTTTGAATTTTTTAAGATATTTGTCAAATTATGTAAAAAAAATTTTAAATATATTGAAATAAATTGTTATGTAAAATTTAATTTATTTGATTTTTAATTTAATAATATATTATATTATATTATTAAACGATGTAATTTTGCATAATTAATAAATTTATATATTTTAAAAATAATAATTAAATATTTTTGTACTATTAAATACAAATTCTTACAATTATAACCTTATTTCTATTTTTACACTAGAAACCAAATCATTCCATCCCCCGCCCCCCCCCCCCCCGCAACCCAAAAAAAAAAAAAAACCTCCTATATTAACACTCTCACACTCCACTACCCCCACTGCTCCCCCTCGTCCTTCCCAAAACTCAAAACCATGCCTTCCTCTTCCCCTCCAAATAAACTCCTCTTCCTCTCTTTCCTCTCTCTCCTCTCTCTCCTCTTCTTCCAAACCCTAGCTGAACCTACCCAAAACCCAACAAAGACCTTCATCTTTAGGGTTGATAGGTTCTCAAAACCCTCGATTTTCCCAACGCATTACCACTGGTACACATCGGAATTTACCTCCTCCTCGTCTATCCTTCACTTATACGACACAGTCTTCCATGGCTTCTCTGCAAGACTTACTCAAATCGAAGCCGAGTATCTCTCCAAACATCCTTCGGTTCTTGCCGTGTTCGAGGATAGGAAACGGCAGCTACACACAACCCGATCTCCTCAGTTTCTGGGTTTAAGGAATCAACAAGGTCTATGGTCGGAAACCGATTATGGGTCTGATGTCATCATTGGAGTCTTTGATACCGGAATCTGGCCGGAGAGGAGGAGCTTTTCGGATCTGAATCTGGGGCCGATTCCTAGTAAATGGAAAGGAATTTGTGAGACCGGAAAAGGTTTCGATGCTTCGAATTGCAACAGAAAGCTCATCGGAGCTAGGTTTTTCTCCAAGGGTCATGAATCTGGAGCCGCGGGAATCGGAGGAATTAATGAAACTGTCGAGTTTTTATCTCCGAGAGACGCCGACGGTCATGGTACTCATACCGCCTCCACCGCTGCCGGAAGATACGCTTTTCAGGCTAACATGTCGGGATATGCCGCCGGAATCGCAAAAGGGGTTGCTCCGAAAGCTCGAATTGCTGTCTACAAGGTCTGCTGGAATAAGGTGGGCTGTTACGATTCCGATATCCTCGCGGCATTTGACACCGCTGTTTCCGACGGCGTCGACGTCATCTCGATCTCAATAGGCGGCGGCGATGGGATTTCGACGCCGTATTATCTCGACCCAATTGCAATCGGGTCGTATGGAGCCGTCGCGAAGGGCGTTTTCGTCTCGTCCTCTGCCGGAAACGACGGGCCCAACGAAATGTCAGTGACGAATGTCGCGCCGTGGCTAACCACAGTCGGTGCCGGAACAATTGACCGAAATTTCCCGGCAGACGTGGTTCTCAGTGACGGGAGGAAACTTTCCGGCGTATCGCTCTATGCCGGAGAGAATTTGAAAGGAAAAATGTACCCTTTAGTCTATCCGGGAAAGTCTGCGGTTCTCTCAGCTTCTTTATGTATGGAGAATTCTCTGGATCCAGAAATGGTGAAGGATAAGATCGTCATTTGTGATAGAGGGAGTAGTCCAAGAGTAGCGAAAGGGCTAGTTGTGAAGAAAGCTGGTGGGGTTGGGATGATTTTAGCCAATGGGGCATCAAACGGTGAAGGGCTAGTTGGGGATGCCCATCTTTTACCTGCCTGTGCTGTTGGGGCAAGTGAAGGGGATGCCCTAAAAGCTTTCGTAGCCTCAAATGCCGCAGCTACGGCTACAATCGACTTCCGCGGAACGATAGTTGGGGTCAAGCCAGCTCCAATCGTCGCTTCGTTTTCAGGCCGAGGACCCAATGGGTTGAACCCAGAAGTCCTCAAGCCTGACTTGATTGCGCCGGGGGTTAATATTTTGGCTGCATGGACTGATGCAGTTGGTCCAACTGGACTAGACTTGGATACGAGAAAAACTGAATTCAACATTCTGTCAGGAACTTCTATGGCTTGCCCACATGTAAGTGGCGCAGCGGCTTTGCTTAAGTCAGGGCACCCAGACTGGAGTCCAGCTGCGATCCGGTCTGCGATGATGACCACAGCAGCTATTTTGGATAACAAAATGCAGTTAATGACTGACGAATCGACCGGGAAGCCGTCAACTGCCTATGATTATGGTTCTGGGAATTTGAACTTGGACCTAGCTATGGACCCAGGATTGGTTTACGATCTCAATGCCAATGACTATGTTAACTTTTTATGTGCAATTGGGTATAATGCAAGAACAATCCAGGTGATCACTCATAATCCGGCTAATTGTCCTATGAAGAAGCCATTGGTGGAGAATTTGAATTACCCGTCAATGTCTGCAGTGTTTTCCAGCACCAACACTGGGGTTTGGACCAAGACGTTTATTCGGACAGTGACTAATGTTGGACCCCTGAATGCGGTTTACAGAGCTAAGATCGAGTCACCAAAAGGTGCGAACATAAGTGTGAAACCTGGGAAGCTTGTGTTTTCTGAGAAGGTTAGGAAAATGAGCTTTGTTGTGAGTGTGAGAGCTGACACTAGGAACTTGGTGTTGGATGAATCAGGTGCAGCATTTGGGTCATTGTCTTGGATGGATGGTAAGCATGTTGTTCGGAGCCCTATTGTGATTACCCAGTTGGACATCTTATAGTCTGATTGTGTAGCTGTGATCTGATCAATCAATCATCGATCTGATGATGGATTCGGATCTATAGATTACTATAGTGTGTAGTGTATTAATGTACGGTAGCAGAACTTTGCTACTACTACACATGGTGCAACTCTTTGTTTTGCTTTGTAGTGTGTCGGTGTTCCTTTGTTGGCAAGAAAGGGTTAGGGAGGGCCAACACGGGACTTGTCCCGGTGACTAGTGCTTTTTTTTCCTCTCCCCCCATCCCCCTTTTTGTTTGTATGTTTGATCACTCTTATGCTTTTATAGCTCTATATGTTAAATTATACTGACCATATGAACTTTGTAGCATCTTTCCAACATTATCTTCAATATAGTTTTGATCAAAAACTATGGTTGCATGTTTGTCGCTTCATGTCTCTGGTATTCAATTTGGTTCTCCTTGTTGGATCGAAGTTCTAATGTTTTGAGTTCTAAGAACAATATTTTGTCTCGCGTTGGACTTGAAAGCAACTTCGAGATTTGAAGTTACATGACTAAATAATTTATAGATTAAAAGGAATAAATTCAATAATTAATTTAAGTAAAAAATCATAATATTTCAAAAATTGAATAGTTTTGAAGCGATCAATATATAAAATTGAATTATCATTTAATAGTGAATCTAGTCAATTTTAGTCTCCACTTGGGCAATGATGTTGGGCTCGCCTGCCTCCCTGGCCATATTCTTCTCTAGACTCTAGTGGCTGTTCATGTTTTCCTCCAAACTCTAGTGGCAAGGGTTGTCCTAATACTTAAAGGAGGCTGTTTCTTTTTTTTTTTATAATAATCAATCAATATTCAGAGTCATAATTTAATTAATCTGGTTCAAATATTATCAAATTCTTCTAACGTAATGTTTTTTATTTTCAAACTTCAAATCTGAAATTTAATTAGTTAATCTAATATTCTTACCGAGAAAGAGAACTGTCCGTTGGTGCTGTTTCTTCAAATCTATTGCTTTGTGCCATGCTGTTTCCAAGTCAGCAAGGATAAACCCGTTCCCACACTGCAATGTAAGCCGAGATTGCATCTCATGGCATGGCCCCAATTTGTACAATTTTAAACTTTAACAAGAGAGGACCAGAGATGCTGATTGATTTCCTTTGTATTTGTAGGACCCCCTCCCGTATCATTGTCCACTTCCTTTATACAAGGTGAGAGAGAGAGGGGAGGGGGGTTGCTTTGTTTTGAGGCCGAATTTATTCATCCACATAAAGCAATGCCCTAATGAAGGACCCATCAGACTTTAGCTTCATCCAAACCAAACCTCATGATTGGCAGAGCTAGAGCCATAAAAAGACACTAGAGGACCCTAGCATTTAATGTGGGAACTATGTGAATCATGCAATGTATCATTGGGCCCTCCAATTAAGTTAGTCACATGCTGCATTGTACAGCCCCTTCCCTTAGCCTAAACTGAGCAAATAGAGCCATTTTGTGTTTCCATTAACTGTACTAAAGGAGTAAGAACAACAATAAAGACCAATCAGAGCAAACAGATCCAACTCAGTACTAAAAACAAATGAATTTAAGTCAATAGTATTTTATTCCAAGAAAGTGTGCTTATTCATTGAGTTAATTGAGCTTGATCTTAGGTTATGTGAAATTTTGCATAAACTTATTTAGGGTAGCAAAGATTTGAAGCAATGCCACAAAGAAAAATTTTGCTTAAACCTTATTTATTTTATGATTTAAATAAGTTGAGCTAAGCTGAATTAAACCTAAACAAAATATGTATCTATAAATTTTACTTCTAATAATTTTTAATTAATTAAACTATCGTTTCGGTTTATAATTAAATTGAATCGTAAATATTTATGCATGACTCTAGGAATTTAGGAAGGTAAAACTTTATTCTTTTTTAAAAATGACAACTTTAGCACCTCATTGGCATACCTCAAAGAAAAAAGATTATACATTATACCAACCTCTGAATGGTCCGATAGTTCTTTTTAAATAAAATCTCAAATTCAAATTTTATGTGTGGAGAAAATCGATATCGAGAGAGTTTTTCAGTTTAAAGGTTCAATGTGACTTAGAGTATATTTAGTCAAACTTAACGTGATTATCTGATGATTTACGTGAGAGAGAGATTGTTATTTGGGGTGTTCATGTAATCTATATTTTGAATTAAAAATAAAAAAAATAGTCCAATTCATAAAACATAATCCAATCTTTTCTATTTTATATTGGTTTTGTTTAATTTTAGATAATATTGTTGTGGGGACTACCTACATTTAATGAAGGACCCGTGACCTCAAACTGTTAAATCAAAGGACAAAATCAAGCATAAGACAAAATCTTACCTGCTAAATGCAAAATCAAACATAGTGGGGTGAGCAATTTTCACACATTTTTCTTTTTTGGAACATTATGCTTTTGCTTTTATTTTTCTTTCTAATGATTTCCCTTTGTAAGTATTTTGATATCTTAGTTGGGTCAGGTCATCTTCAATTATTAAAGTCCATTGTCTATGGGTCTGGACACTAAAGTAGTTCTACTTTAGTTTTAGCCAAAAAGTAAGAGTTGGATTCAATTTTGGGAACAATTTATTAAGTTCCGCCCACCCCGCCCCCCCCCCCCCCCCCCGCCCCCAAACACACGCGCGCTCTGGTCTTCATCCAATTCAACCCACTCAGGGGCATTGGTCTATGTGGTTCACGCTAAATTTGAGCTAGGTTAAAGTAAACTAACATAAAAGTTACAATTATGTTAGCATAAGAAATATTGATCTAATAAAAAAAACATTAAATCATTTAATCAAAAACTTTGATTCAATATTTAAGAATGAAGAAAACTACGTTGGGAGATCTCTTCTTGAAAAGAGACACGATAGTAGTTTAGATCAGATTAATTAGAATATGATTTCAAATACAATCGATAAGCACACTTCCATGGCACCAATAAAAAAAATTTACACAAATAGTTAATATTCTCCATTAGCATAATTATCATGTATCAAAATTTTCAGAGACCACAGGGTTTGGCAAAATCCTAATTCTAGGGGTAAAAGCGTACATAACGCTCACTTTGAATCACCTGCAAATTATTTTTTGTTAAGTTTGATTGATCTCCATATTAGTGCTGCATCGGCACTACTTTCAAACTAATTCCAATAAAAGAGATTCTTCGGTGGTGCTGATGTGTCGAACCTCTTTTGACAAGAAATAATTTGAAGGTGAGCCCAAATAAGAATTATTTCTATTTTAACCTCATAATTAAAAATTTTCCCTTTCATACTTTACTAGATGGTGAACCCTAAAATGGTATTTGTTCAGAGTTCTCAGTATAATCCTCCACCCCCTACCCCCCCCCCCCCCAAAAAAAGGGGTAAAAATTTATGTTGCAAGTGAACAAAGCAAAATGACAATATGGCAATTTTCATCTGATTTCTATACCAACTGCAATCTGTAAGTGCTTACAAGTACTAAATGAAGATGATGAAATGGTTTCTCTCTTTCCTTGAACAATCTATATGGTCACACCCCACAGAAGCAGCTAAAGCAGACCATGTCACCTTCCGTTAACCAAACTGAACATGTCCAAAAATTTGCAACTTAGAAGAAGTCTCAAGCTAAGCATTAACTTTTGCACCTAATTAGTGCAAAAATTTGCACATTCTATGATGTCAGATTGAATATTCCCTACTCCAGCCTCCCAAAGCTTCACACAGTTTAGTTCCAGAAGAATCATTCATCCCAAGACACAAGAAAATGGTCGTCTTATGAGCACATCGGAAGATTACAGGTTTTGTAGAATAATTATGTGCTCGGCTTGAAGAGGATTATGTTTATGAAATTCATGCCGGCATATGCCACCTTTGCAGATCTCTAAGCTCACACTTTCAGGGTTTCTGGTTGTTTGAGTTGCACCAAGATATTCAAGGAGAGCGAAAGATATGGCGAGTAAAGATGCAAGAGTATCTGAGACCCTCATGGTTTTTTGGCCTACCAAAAATTATCATCAAGTGAACAGAGAGAGAGAGAGAGTAGATGCAAATGGAAAGTATAGAGCACACAAGTTTTGACTGATGAAGGGAATGAAGTATGCTAGTTATACCAAGTTATAAAAGACAAATGAAAAACACTTGTCTGTATTCACAGCAGTCAAAAGTCCTAATCCAAACAGCAATTTTCTTTCAAGATTTTCAATCATGCAAAGAACTGACAGTAACACAAAGCAGCAACAGACATCCTAGGATGCCAATGTATCTGGGTGTAAAGGTTGAGGTTTCCATAAAATTACTGAAAAGAAGCAAAGAAATTAGTCGAGCATTTACCAGAGCCAGTAAGATATGTTGCCAGTTCAATGCATCTTTACTGCAGATGATATGCACAATAATGGCAGCCTCTCCGGACCATAACTATGAAACCCTGTTATTGAGATTGCTTCAGACAAGCTCCAAGCTGGCCAGAATAAAAGTTTGGTCCACCACTAGCCAATCTGTCCAAAATATCTCAAATAACAAGCAGCCACTGCATTACCCTTTGCCCATAACCTGTGCAAAGAAGTGCCCAGTCTAGTAAATAGATTGCTGTGAGACACAGGAGTTGGGAGGCAACTTCTGAATCAAACCTTTGAGCTAGCCTACCATACCCAAAAAAATCTAAATGCAGTCTGCTGCAACTGCATTTTAGCATACCCTATTGGCAATGAGCAATCTCCGGCTCACTTCCATTTATATGATCTACAGCCACTGATAGTCCAGAAAATGAATATCTCAAATAACAAGCAGCCACTGCATTACCTTTTGCCCATAACCTGTGCAAAGAAGTGCCCAGTCTAGTAAATAGATTGCTGTGAGACACAGGAGTTGGGAGGCAACTTCTGAATCTAACCTTTGAGCTAGCCTACCATACCCAAAAAAATCTAAATGCAGTCTGCTGCAACTGCATTTTAGCATACCCTATTGGCAATGAGCAATCTCCGGTTCACTTCCATTTATATGATCTACAGCCACTGATAGTCCAGAAAATGCAGGAGGAGAGCAAGGAATGATCAACCAAAATCATAAAAATGCACTTCTAGCAAACTGATTCCTGGTTTCTTGATCAACCTCTTCTTCTTCATACCCAATCTCAAAGCTTCTGCATCCTGGAAATTGCCAAGTGATGCCTGAACATTTGAAAGCAGCACAGCGTGATCAGACACATTGGGATCCTGATTGCGTATTTTGCTCGCGACTAGTTCTGCCAATCCCATTTCTTTATGATGCACGCACCAATTGAGTAAAGCCCTCCATACATGAGAACCAACTCTCTCCGAAAGCCCATCCATAAACCTCCAAGCCTCCAACAGGTGGCCTGCTCGTGCTAGCATGTCAATGAAACAGCCATAATGCTCTTCAGTAACTTCAATTCTATTCCCTTCCACAACTTCGCTGAGGATCCTCAGACCATCATCTATCAATCCTGAATGACTACAGGCACTCAATATGCAAAGGTAGGTTGCACTGTCGGGGACTTTCCCACAGTTCTTCATTTCATGGTAGAGAGAAACAGCAGTTTCTCCATGACCATTGATCCCGTACCCGTTCAGAATTGCATTCCATGACACTACATCCTGCAGATAACCCATTTCCTTGAAAACATTACTTGCAAGTTGTACATTTCCACATTTTGAGTATGTTGATATAAGACAGTTCTGAACAGATCTGTCGAGAGAAAAACCAGCACTGAAAGCACAACAGTGTAGCTGCTGACAGAGCTTTAAAAGAGCAAGATCACCGCAAGCAGATAGAAAACTGACTAGCAATGCAGAATCAATTGCATGAATTCCTTGTACTCCAGATTCAAGCAGGAGATCTAGTGCTTCTCTTGGGTGTCCATTCTGCAAGTATCCTGAAACTATTGCTGTCCATGAAACTAAACTTTTTCTGGTTATTCTGTCAAACACACTTCTTGAGGTATCCATATCACCACACTTGGAGTACATGGTTATAATAGAGTTAGCAAGATTAAGATAAGATCCAAATCCACAGATGATGGATTGGGCATGCAGTTGTCTTCCATGCTTCAAATCTCCCAGTGCTGCACTTGCTGAGATGAGATTAATGAGGACTACCGCATCACAATATATTCCATCGGCTCTCATCAAGCAAAAAAGCTTCATGACGTCATAGGCAAGTTCAAATTGAAGTAACAATCCCATCATTATTGTCCAGCTAAAAGTTTCTTTATATTCCATAGCGTCAAATATCATCATGGCAGCGTTCAAATCTAGGAAACTTGAATACATGTCTAGAAGTGAATTACAAACAAAAGTATCTGAAACGAGACCTAGTTTGAGAACCAAACTGTGTATTGGCCGACAGAGTGCCTGTGACTGCAAAGCAACACAACCCTGCATAAGAGTTATCAGGGTTGTGCCATCTGGAACAAGACCAGCCATTCTGAGTTGATTGAACAATAAAACAACTTCTTCAAAGCAATCATTATATGCAAAACCCGCTAAAACTGCATTGCAAGAAACTAACCTCTTTTCCATCTGGTCAAATAACTTGCAAGAATCGACTACACTTCCACATTTTGCATATGCATCTAACAATGCAGTCCCTACAAAAGACTCAAACTCCAACCCGCTCCTAACGATCAACCCATGAACACAGTGGGCAAGCACCAAATCTCCCAACCCTCCCACTCCAACCAAAACGCCCACAATAGTGTAAGTATTCGGTTCCAACCCCAAAACCCTCATTTCCCTAAACAATTCCAAAGACTTCCCACCAAAACCATTTTTAGCATACCCAAGAATTACAATAGACCAGGAAACCACATTCTTCACAGGAATTTCACTAAACAACTTTTCTGCATTCCTTATCTCTCCCATTTTAAAGTAGTTGCTCAGGAGCTTGCAGGTGCTGAATACATCCAACCCAGAACAAGAAAAGTTTCTGAATTGACCAAAAGGAAAAAGGGTTTTCCTGATTTTCTCGAAAATCATCGTATTACATAAGACCTAATTTAGTAAGTTGCTTGACCCTGGCACTTCCTTGCAACAACCAATCTTAAACAAAGGTCTGCTAATTAGACTCCAGCTTAGCTTTATCAATACACAATGAAAACTTTGCTTGCTCACGAAACCTTAAGACAAACAGAGAATCTGATCCACAAAGAGTCTTGATCTAAAATGAAAAATCTATATTCAATTGGTATCATATAGAAGGACAAAATTGTCCAAAAAAAAATCTCGAGTTTCAAAAATCTTACATCTGTTTGTCTCCAACACGTGTTCTACGCGTGTGAGGCTTGTCGGAGTCGACCACCCAGTATCAATTAACTGCCATCAAAGCAATCAACACGCACGCTCACTTCCTTGAGTTCGAAGTTTCAAAGCCCTACAATAGTCCTCAAAGAATCAATCTCTTCATATCCTAATCGAATCGAATTTGAAACCTTTTTACAAACTTCTTATCTTCAACTTCTCAATACCCTAATTCATTATACCCACAAGTGATTACTTCAAACCCAGATTCAGATTCTCCATTTCTAGCAAACCCACAAGTTTTTCTCCTCATCTTCCTTTCTCGACCCTTTATACCCAGAAGACGAAGTTTCGGAAAACCCTAATTTGAGCCCAATGTCTGTGCCTATAGAAGAACTTCGGATCAAAATTTCCGGCTCAGTCGTTGACTTAATTGACAAAGATCAGAGCGTTGAACTCTCTAGTGGAGATTTCTCGATCATTAGTCTCCGACAAGGCGAAAATGTCATCGCAGTTCTCGCTCGTGTTGGCGAAGATATTCAATGGCCTCTGGCTAAAGATGAAGCCTCTGTTAAACTTGATGAATCGCACTATTTCTTCACTCTACGTCTTCCTGATGAGAATTCAGAAATGGGTCTGAGAATTTGCTGAATGACAGGTTAACAATCGCATCAAAGGTCAGGAGAGAGAGTTGAAGGAATTGGATCGAATTTTGGGGAAGTACAGTAGCTTTTCAGTGCAAAAGGTCTTTAGGGGTTTGGATGGATCAGTGGCCAAGGAGACATCACCTGAGGATCTGGAGGTGTCCGAGAAGAAGAGAGAGTTGATAGAGAAGAGCTCGGCGTATTGGACAACTTTGACGCTGCATGTGGAGGATTATACTGGGAATGTTGCCAGAATGATTGCAGCGGGTTTAGGGCAGTTGATCAGAGGGGTTTCGTGGTGTGGTGGTGTTACTGTGGATAGGTTGAAGTGGGGAAATGAATATTTGATGAAGAGGATGGGACCTGGTACCTCTTCTGAAGTTACTCCTGAAGTTATGAGAAGGATTCACAGGTATTCATCTTCTGATCTTTGCTGGTTATGATTTTTTCTAATAAAGGGGCAATCTGAGTCATTTTGCATTTTCACGCGCACTAATCAAGCATACTTATAAATTCTGTGTTTAATTATCAATTAGACGATCAATTAGGCCTTAACTGCACAGCTGCATCTTATAATAGCTGTCGCAACATTCAAGTGATATCAGAGCATAGAACCCTTCTCACCTCATTTAAGAAAATTTCATGCTATTGGACGTGTTGCCCTTACACGTGAGGAAGTGCATTAAATATAAAATAATCGATAACACCTTCCTTTGCAGGCTTGGGCTTTTGGAGTTGATGGTTGTTTCACAGAATTTAAGAATATCTTAGTTGAAAGGCAGGGCTTTTATTAGTTCAAAAACAACATTTGCTTTTGTTAGTTAATGCATGTGTCTTGAATATCGATTATAATTTTTACCTTTTGGGAATGCATTTTATTATGAACATGTGGACTCAAAACTCCACCAAGTTTAACTCTTGCGCCTTGATTTAGGAAAGCAGGATTCCTTGCTATCTAAGTTGGGAGTCATTTGTTTTTGCTGGTTTGTGTTTAAAATGTTAGCCATTGGTCATGGTTTTTGAAATTTATTTGATGGATTTGGTGGGTCATTTTTTTCCCCTCTCTCTCTCTCTCTCTAGGGTAAAGAAGTTGACGAAGATGTCAGAGAAAGTGGCAACTGGAGTTCTCTCTGTGAAAATGTAGCTTTTTCACAAGGTCTTGTCAACTCCTCTGTCGGAAAGATGTTTATCAGCCTCTTCCTGGAGAAATTGTGATTGCTAGCTTGGAAGGATTTAGTGAGTTGATCTTCTCAATATATATGTTATTTTATTCGTTAATGAATTCTTCAGTGTTAGGTTTGTCTTGCATTACTTCAAGTTAGGAACAAGCCAAGTCTTTACTTGGTAGGAGAGTACTACTTTCAGCCTACACACCCACTTGAAAAGTTTTAAGTGAATTTCCATGACAGGTACAA
Organism: Dillenia suffruticosa; assembly: GCA_033439265.1. NCBI lineage: Eukaryota > Viridiplantae > Streptophyta > Magnoliopsida > Dilleniales > Dilleniaceae > Dillenia > Dillenia suffruticosa. The sequence goes on along the minus strand of JAVTVX010000008.1, from coordinate 994,687 downwards.
GTAGTTCCATTGGTATAGACCTCATTTCTACTTTACTAATTAAATTTTAATATAAATCTCCTAACTACAAATTAAATATATCACAACTTGGAGTATGTGGGACCTGATAACTGATTCTCTATGATGATTTGGTTAAAGGTAGCATGTCTACATTTAGAGGTATTTCTCATTGGTCAAGATTTTTTGGAACTGAAATTCAATAATAGCATAATTGGCAGTAAACTTGAAATTCCCCGAGTCTTTGATGTCTTTAGTTTAGATTGTATGCAACTTGTGGATTTTAAATGCAGAAATTGGATAATTTATTTCTCACTGATCTAAAAAGAAGATGACTCCTGGCAAATTGAAAGGGCAGAGAGTCATGCCTTAGCGAAATAGTTAGATAATGAGTTGTCTTATTCTAATATTCGGCCCTAGAATACAAATCATCCTGCTTCTCCCTATTATGTTTTCCTTTTCCACTTGAATGGACAAGGTATGTGATGCTGTTGAAGTTGCCTGTAAGAATGTCATGTCAACCACTTCTGTTGTGACCACAGGACTCGTTTCACAGAGGTAACAGGATTTCTCTAGTTGTGTCTGTTTCATTGCTGCAATCATTTTATACCCTCTATGATTAAAGCAGATCTTCACTTTTATGACTGTATATATCTTTCTGGGAATGCTGGCATAGAATTGTATGGTGTCTGTTGTTCCATAGTGGAATTTTACCTATTGCTCTATGTTGCAAGGTTGCCATCTTAAGGAATCTTCAAACACTCTTATAGGACTTCTCAAGATATGCCTTAACCTTGTGAAAGCCTAATCCTATAGTATGCATCCTTTTATTTTATTTGTTGCCATTGATATTGCTCTTAAGTGATAAGGGGGGGGGGGGGAGTGGAACACATGATTGGTGGATATGGGCAAGGTAGTGGTTATATCTTTCCTGATATGAGTGCTGAATATATGATATGGTCTTTTTGTGTGCTTGCGCACTTAAAAAAATTGAACAAATGCTCTCATAGTTATCCAAGGATGGATGACTTACTTAGGAGAGTCACATTTTAAATAGTGATTTTAAATAATTCGTTTTATTGATTTAATACTTGTCTTTCTCAGATTGAAATACAAAGAATTAGGAAAAACTAATAACATCGAATGAACTAAGAAAAAGACCTGTATTTTATGAGCAATGCCATCACTTCGTGCCATAACTAAATGATGAACAATGTCAACACTCAATAGGTATGAAGAAGAAGCTGCATGTGCTACAAATGAAGGGCTTGATGCTGCAGGTCATGCAATTGGCACTGCATGGGCTGTCTTCAAAGGCTCTCAATCCGAAGAGTGTCATCAAACCAACAACCCTTGTGAAGGCCGCTGCTGATACTGAAGCAAAAGCCAAAGCAAAAGGTCCAAAATAAATAAATATCCGTTTTTTGAATCCTCCTTTTTTTTGTGGGGGGGTCACTGTTTGGATACTAGGTTTAGGCAGATTTTGTAAACAGTTTCAGTTTAGCTTTGTACAAGAATCTTTATAATCCAGTTAACACAAGTAGTTGTTCTATTCATTCAGTAATAAATCCAGAAGAAAGAATGTGTGCATTTAACACTTAAAAAACTTTGTACTTCAAAATTGAAATCGGAGAAAAATACACTTTATTTCAACTAGAATTATAGGCATAATTCAGTCTGCATCTTCCTCTTCAGTAGCTAGTCTTGAATGGCTTGTAAGTCTTGAGATCAAGTACAACACCAGCAACAGAGCCAACAGCTGCAGCTACAGAAATCAGCAGACAGGTCATGCTAAGTAATTGAAGTCCAAGCCACCGGGTTCTCCATTTCGCGATCTTTTTCTGTGAAATATACATCTCAATGGGGAAGTAAACTGTCAAAGGCCAGAATCCGAGGGCTCCCAGAATCCCTACAACATCGTTGAAGAAGGGCAGCAGCATGGCTGTAACAGTTGTAACCACAACAAAAGCTGTCCTCCATACTAGACGGAAAAAGTTGAGCTGATACACACCGAAGAAGGGAACTGGTATGTCGTACTCTTCTGTTACAAAATCACTCTTTGACCATTTCTTTGCGCTCCATTTTTCCACAAATGCAAATAATGGTTGGCAAAAAACCTACAGGTTGATCTTTCTATTAGTTTATGATCTGCTGAAGGCGGTGGACAGTGATGAGTTTTCCCAAAGTGTTTACCTGAAAGGCACCAACAAGGTGAACAACGATTGCAAGATTGGCAATGTCAAGAAGCCAATAAGGGTTGTAGAATCCAAAGCCAGTAAGGAGATTTCCCGGGGCCTCATCTCCAAAGGCAGCATAGCCAAAGCATCCGCAGAGCAAGTAGAAAATTGTTGTCAGTATCACACTAAAAAGGGTAGCCTTCCTCATTGTCTTGTGCTCTGCAGGTGGTGATTTTATTGTATCCTACAAATTTAAGGAGGGATACACGTTATTTTTGCACTACAAAGTGGTTGGTAAAAAGCGAAATTTGCAACTACAAATGATCAAAACAAGTACCTGGATTTCTATGAGGATAATTGAGAAAGAATATGCAAAGGCAATAGCTCCAAGAGCCTGCATACTCCTCCACACCTTCTGCATCTCAGTGACGGTTCCTGCGTGAGTCTCTGTCCCAATACTGATACCCGTTAAACTTCCTTTGAAGTATCCATTTTCTGCAAAAGCACTTCATTCTTTATGTTAAGTAATGGGTCGTCTAACTAAATGCACAAGGCAGATATGTAAAAATCTGGAAACTTCCTACTCTAGCAACTAACTTTTAAGGTAGGAACTAAATTCTCTCGTAAGAGTTTAGTTCACAGGACATTTTCTTAACTCAATGTTCTGGATGATAAGATTTAGTACCTGCCACTTTGGCAACACCGAGACCAAGCCCAACGGTAGAGTATGTGAAAGACATGACGGCAGCAACTATAGAGAGCCACCATACTTGATCAAAGTCTGGAATCTGAGAAAATATGATCTCTGTTATTCCAAAAGTTATCATATACCCATTGCTTGACATGTGACACGGATCCTTTCCGCCGCTCTTATGGAAGCAGTTTGATCTCTTTATTGCCCTGTGACAGAAAAAAAATGACTAGTCATCAGGTCAAAACCAGAAATTTATTTTGGAAGAAAAGAAATACTGCAGGTTTTGAATTTTAACAGTATTTGCTGAAATGTCGCTAAAAATATACATGTTATTAACTTTTTTTTTCCTCCCAAAATTTTAGGGACTTTGCCCATGGTAAGCCTGTTCAATCCTTTATTTTTCTCATTCAAGTCATTCATTCACTTCTCTATTTTCTTGGCTTTGTATAATGCTTGCTTACATCATACTGACTGAGGCTGCAATTGTGTATCCAATTGCAACACCAACCAAGTTTATGTATTGAATCACCCCACAAGCCGTAACCTTTTTCCCTCCTGAAAAATCATGAAATCAACCAAAATTTAGAAACAAAAAAATAACAACAATTATAACCATGTGAAATGAAAAATCATAGGATTAAAATTTACCTAGGTAAGCCTTGACAGCATCCATATAGGTGTAGTTTCTTGGACCGGTGACCAGGTCACCAGACCTGTAACACTGTGCCAGGAGATTGGAAGTGTAGAGATTAACCAAGGCAAAGAGAGCCATGATTAAAGGTCCACTGACCCAACCGAGCTGTCCAACTGCCCATGCTAAAGAAAGCACTCCTGACCCTATAACTGCTGTGATTATATGCGCTGATGCAGTCCAAAAGGTTCCTGCTCCAACATATTGGTTGCCCAATCAATTCATATACAGTTAGGAGAACATAATAGACATGCCCTATGTCCCTGGTCTTGGATTTTGAGTAATTAGTTGTTTGATGTTGTATCACAGTAGAGAATCCTAAGTTTCAAACATTTCCGGCCCTCAAGCCCCCCTCTTTTGTTTTCATCAGCTGATATCTGGATTGCTCTAACTAATCTGGCAAAGCCCCATGAAACCCGTTATGGAGTTGCCTCTCTCACTTTCTATCTTTCCGTTCCAAAGTTCAAGCCAAGTTCAAGCCAAGTTCAAGCCCGATTTATATTTCACTAGTTTGAGAACCTCTTATAAGTCATCACAAGCCCAGGACTAGACATGAGAGTGCTCTTAAGGTGAAATCAGTAACATGTTTTACACTTGTTTTTAGCTTTGAAAGCAATTGATCTTTTTACCTTCTACCAAGTAATTCATCTGTTTAAGCTTTGAAGAGAGTTAAAAGCATTATCAAGTTTGAAAAACAACATAGGCAACTAAGGAAAAAGAAAAAGGGAAGATAGATCCTAAAGAATAATACAATACTTTTATGTTGAAAATCAAAATTTTATTTAAATTATCCATATCAGAAATTAAAAAATTCACTTAGTTTCGGAAATTTAATTTAAAATTATTATATCAAAATTAATTCTGTCAAAATGGTGATAACTTCTCCCAAGTGTAAAAACTATAAAATCCTTTGAATATGTGAATTCAATGTCAGACTATTACATCAAAATTAATTTTCTTAGATATCATGCCAGCATCTCAACATATGGCACACCCTCTTTCACGTTATGTCCTACAATATTTTCGCTCTTTGATTGTATGTTTTACAATACCTACCTTCTTTTCGGTCAGCCTTAATAAAAACATTACCTTTCTTTAGCAGTCTCTCAAATTTCACAACTTCCTTGAAAACAAGCCTCTAATCCATACAAAAACCTTGAGTAATGTTCCTTTGCAGTACTTACTTTCCTAATCAATTTAAAATTCTACCCATTCACCAAAACTTAAATCATAAACACTTGGATTTTACTAAATATCTTTTTTGCTTGGATATGCCTACAATCTCCCATTTCTCTTTCCAAAGTTGTGCATGTGAGTAGTAAGAACATACTGAGGTTCTGAAATGAACTTAATTGGCTATGAATTCTGCAAAATTTACCTGTTCGCTTCAGGCGGCCATCATCATCAAAGCATTTGGAGTAGTTGGCTTGTGGGTTTATGGCTTCAGTCTCACTATGATGCTTTGGTTGGACTTCTACTTGAAGGTAGTGCCTTGTGTCTCTACTTTCATCTATCTGAAAAAGACAAGAACATGACCATAAGCATAGTCGTCCAAGCAGAAGTTGGAAAGAAATTCAGATGCTTTTTCTTACACTTCCATGGTGAAGTCTAACTGGCATAGTTCGACTCCTAGGCAACATGGTTAAGGAATGCCCCAAAAGAAAAACACTTCAAAAGAGCAAGGTTGTGGGGGAGAGCGAGAGCGAGAGAGAGAGAGAGAGAGATTGATGGATGAGTGAGAATGGAGATTAATGGTGTTATATATAGGGGAACATATGATGCTAGGATCAAACCGTTTGCTATAGAGGAGAGGGAGAGATGGTGGGGTAAAGCATTTGTAGATGGTGTCATGTAACACGCACCCTTGTAACTAGTTTGAAATATCTCTAAGTTCCCACCCCAACCATATGATGAATCGGAAGTTACAGAAATGACCTTCAAAATTTTGGTGAAAAAAAAATAGACAAAGGTATCACACTTTGGAATAAGAACATCACATATATTAGGATAATATCCTCAAATATCCCCCCAAAATGGGGCCATTCAAGCATCTTTGGCTAATTATTGTCCTCTGCTTTTCTTGGTTAGTTCAGGTAGTTTTTACAAGTTACCTCCTATATTTCCCTGTTTTGACAAGAGTTTAAACGATGATGGATGGTGAACACTTCACCAATGAAGGAAAAGAACTGATTGAAGTTCAAATACCCTGGTTCTCCTGTATAAATTAGGACGACAAGGATAAGTATGGTGACCAGATGGTGAGACATACGTGCAGCTAGGAGGAAAGCCAAAAACTTATATTGGAGCAAAATACAAGATGTAAGAGATGATGTTCTTTTGGGGGCTTGGTTGGGGTTCAGTTGTCCCCCCCATCCCCCTTCCCCCGCCCGTGTGTGCAGACAGATATACTAAAGAGGAGCATTTGGCACAGACACTGTATAGATGCTGAGTGATGGGAGATAAATTTCTTTAAACATGAATACTAGTGACTCAATTTGGGACTTGGGAGCAATTGGCTAAACTTTCCGTGCTTTTAAAGGTAAGCTTGGCTATGTTCGTTGTGTTCTCTTTTGCCAGATGGTCTCTGTACAACTTGAACCATGGCTTGGTCGCAGGTCATTGTGTTAAGAACCTCCAACCATTTCAAATATAACTCTCTACAGAATTCAAGTCTTTACCAGTTGAATTAGCTAATACTTGTTAAACGCCCTCTTGTCACCAAAATCAGGTAGCCTGCTGCGAATGTTGGATAGTCCAGTTCTCTATCGTCATTCTTGTTCCAACTTAAGACCTTCAGTTCACAGTAGATCTCTTTTACAGGTTGCTGTCCTACCCTCCACTAAGGGTAGTGTCCTAGCACCATCTAGGCTCTTCCATATCACTTTGTTGTCCTTGTTTTGTTGCCATTACACATGCACATGATGGAATTCACTCGCTTTTGATTGTTGTGGAGCGCGAGTCTTCACGGGTCAATGACATGACAGCCCAATATAAGCACAACTAGAATAAGTTGTTTTTCATGGTTGGCTTCAGTCTTGCCCACAACAAGGAATGCTTGCTGACTCCCCCACCACAATCAACAGGCACCCATAAAGCCAAAAGAACCTTTAACTGTATCAACCTACCTTCAGTTCTTAAAAAAGTTCAAAAGACATGTACTGTATCCCTAAAAGAGTTCTCTCGGGCAAAGGCGATGGACATTTTACTTTGGGGGGATTTCTAATATGTGTCACCCATGGAGTTAGATCCAATCCGATGGATCCGATGGCTACCGATTATGTGAGAATTCAACCCCTATTCACCTCATGCGAATTAACACACATGAGAATGCTTTGGTTTTACTCGCTAAAGTTTAAAAAGAAATATATATAATGACTACTAATTCTAAATGTTTAGATCGACAGGTATCAGAATTTAATGTTTTTTTTTTTCAGTTTAACTTGCTCAAGTAAGATTTTTAAGTACATAGGGAGAGGTTGGTTGGTTATGGATCGCAAGTAATAACTTTTTATTTTGGGTGATGATTTAGCAGGAAAAGTGTGCTTAGTGGTAGAAATCATTGGCTTGAAGAATGGGAACAATACCTAATACCGGGATTTAATATACGATTGGTGAAACTCTTTGCTCTTGCTTATCAAAAACAATCCAAGTTGGCCATCAAAACTGACCGTCACCATGACCCTCCGGCCATAGCACCAAAGGGAGACCTCAATAACTTCACACTCATTGGCCCACCATCCACCCATTTCCTTTCCAGTCGATTGCAACCCCAAGAGCAGCACCATCTTTTCTGATAAGGGAATAATCAATGACGTGATTCTACTCTAGGCAGTGCAGAGGTAAAGTTATCACTCTTATCTGTTCCTTTCGTTCCGGTACAAGAAAGAACGGTCCTACATTTGTTAGGTATTAAGTTCATGTGTATGTACACGATTGAAAGTACATTAATTTTTCACTTGGCTTAGAAGAGAATTTTTTTTTTTTTTTTAAAGAAAAAGGAGTGAAAAATGTTTAGCTAATGTTGTAAATGATTTGAGCATCAAAGGATATTTTAGGTGATTAATTTTCTAGAAGAACTAAAATGAGTTAAGTTGAGTCGAATTAAGTTAAATCGAGTCGAGTTAAGTCGAATCGAGTTAAATTTGAATTTTATTTTGTAAATAAATTAAATATTAATAAATTAACTTTTTTAAATAAATGTGAATAATATATTTAACTCGACTCTTTTAATAAATAAGGCTAAAATTTGTATCTATATCCATTTTGTTTAGCTAAACAAACGAATTGGATTAAGTTAATTATACGCGTATTAATCGATTATTTCAAACATCAAAAAAAAAAAAAAAAGCCGGCCCCTGGGCCAGCCCGCAGCGGTCGGTTCTGGACTGGCAATTTTAAGGCCAGCATAAAAAAGACTGGACTGGCCCATTTAAGGCCAGCCCATGACAGGTCGGGCCAGCCCAGCCCAGCCCGTTTTCTGTTAAAATTGAAGCTTTAATATTTGAAATCGAGGAATTTCAAGAGTTCGGGCCAACTTGGGCTGACAATTTCTAACATTAACAAGCCCACTCGGATGCACCTCAATGTCTAGCAGCCCAAGTCCTCTCCCTCACTCTCCCCCAATCTCTCTCCGAAGGTAAAGACAAACTTTTCACAGAGAACAAATCAAACCCCGAACTTGAAATCGAGAGAGAGAGAGAGAGAGAATGGCGAGATATGATAGAGCTATAACGGTGTTTTCACCGGACGGACATCTATTCCAGGTGGAGTACGCTCTCGAGGCCGTCCGTAAAGGCAATGCCGCCGTCGGCGTTCGTGGCACCGACACCATCGTTCTCGGCGTCGAGAAAAAGTCCACTCCCAAACTCCAAGACTCTAGGTTCTCTCTCTCTCTTCAAATTAGGGTTTTTAGGGTTTTGTGCTTGAGATCTGAGTTTAAATAGGAGTGGAGAGATTGCTGCTACATTTTTTTCTTCTGGGCTCTAGATATATAATGGGGTAAGGTAGAAAGCCATGATAGTCTTACCGGTATGCCCATACGTGACATGAGAAGAATATGTTGAGAACCCCACATACGTAGAGCCTTTTGGGACATTAAACTGACATGGGATTGTTGTCTCTTCTCATGTAAGTACCTAGTTTATGTAAAAATCATTATAGAAAAATGTAGCCAGTCCAAGGAAATTCAAAATTGAAGCCTGGGTTGGTATGCCCAGCAGGTTGAAATTGAAGCATGGAGACTACTAAAATTAAGCTGTGTTGGTATCATGTCCATGTCTAACAGGTCTTTGGTGGATACACGACATAATTGGACACTTTGTAATTTACAAAACTTTTCAGAAGTTTGTTGTGTCAATGTGTCCGTCTATGTTTATGTTATTTTGTGTTATGTCCTGTGTCCTATATTCGTGCCTGTGGTTCATAATATATAGCAGTGCTGATTCCACCGTGTAAAAGCTACTCCTTATGATAAATTTGTTTTGTCTCTAATGGTGGGGAGGCTAGTGGTTTTTCCTTTCTTTTCTTTTTTAAATCATTATAGAAAATGCAACCAATCCAAGGAAATTCAAAATCTTAAAACCTTTATTGGTTAGATACTTGTAAAATTGAGCAGTGTTGGTGTCATGTCCATGTTGAACACATCTTTCGTGGACATGTCATAATAGGACGTTTTGAATTTTCGATGGTGCAAAACTTTTCATAGTTCATAAGTTTGTTGTGTTGTACACCATGTCCTAAATTTGTGACTGTGGTTCATAGTTCACGCCAACTTTAGTGTTGATTCCACTGTTATGAAAATTACTCCTTTATGTTAAATTTGTTTTGTCTTCAATGGTGGGGAAAGACGGCAGGATACATAAAGCCCAGATGTACCACCAGGTTGGGATTTACTCCAAACCTTGGTGTGTGTGACTACTGAAACTTGATGTTAAGATATAAATCTCAAGTGCTTCTGACTTTCAACTATCATTGACTCTGAGTCACTTTCAACCCTGTCTTCTTCAATGTTGTAGCATGACCAAAGATCCCCTTTTTGTTTGATTGTTCAAGATTGGTCAGTAATAAACCATTAATGCCTGTGTTAGGAATGACCTGTAGTTGTGTTTGTTGCCTTAATACTTGTAGCTGTTTGCACTTCTTGTTTATGGTCCAGATAAGATTTGCTGAGCAGCTTTTCAGCCATAAGTTATGATGCAGTGCAATATTTTACCTTTTCTGGGTGTTTGTTGTTCTTAACAGATTTTCACTTGATGAATACTTCTTTTCTCTTTTTGTTTCTTTTATCCTTGGAAAGGAAGATTGCTAATTTGGACAATCTGGATAGTCTAGGCATGTTCTCGGCATGAATCTCTCTCTCTGTCTTACGTTTTCAAATTGCTTTCCCTAACTTTCAGGTCAGTTAGAAAGATTGTAAATCTGGATAATCACATTGCATTGGCATGTGCTGGTCTAAAAGCAGATGCACGTGTCCTGATCAATAGGGCTCGTATTGAGTGTCAGAGCCATAGACTAACCGTTGAGGATCCTGTGACTGTAGAATACATTACACGCTACATTGCAGGTCTTCAGCAGAAATATACTCAGAGTGGTGGTGTAAGACCATTTGGTCTTTCCACTTTGATTATTGGATTTGACCCATACACAGGAGTTCCATCACTTTATCAGACTGATCCCTCAGGAACATTCTCAGCATGGAAAGCAAATGCTACTGGAAGGAACTCAAATTCAATGCGGGAGTTTTTGGAAAAGAATTATAAAGAAACTTCTGGACAAGAGACTGTGAAGTTAGCAATCCGTGCTTTGCTTGAAGTAAGTTCAACTCTACTTGGAATTTAGACATGCATTTATATTGAATTGCATCTGTGCATCTTTCGCATAATGATATGCTTATAAGTTAAAAAAGCAAAATTTTTTCTTTCTTTGACTCAGATTGCATATGTTACTATGCTCTGCAAGTTATCTTTTGTATCTGGATGTGTTCTTTGTTTAGTGAAGTTAAGCCCCAGCAAGTTAGAAAAGTTGGTTGGACTCCAAATGTATCTAGTAGGTGAAAGAAATCCCCAAAAAAAAGATTACAGATACAGACAATCAGTCTATAAATTTTGTGGGAGTGGATTATAGGTTCCAAGTTCATCCCACACTAGACTAATTGTGTTGCCTGGTGCTAAAAGATGGGTATTCTACACTGTTCATTAGATTACTACTTCAGTCCATATAATTCACATAATGGAAAGCTAGAGTACATATCTGACTGTAATATAACCTAACTTCCCTCAATGAGCATGAGCAAGAAATCATGAAACTAGATATCTCATCTTTTTAACTATACTATAAATAAGGAATTGGTAATCCATTGTTTGCTGCTATTTTCGAATATGCAACAAGATTTGACTGTGATCAAAGTCTTAATGCTTACCATGCACAAGATCTTTACTATTTAACCTGCTACAAACACAGTGACTGGCTTCTTGACCGAAAGTCTGAGACTAGAAGTAATGGGCAGATTGTGACCTCACCAAAATTCTTCCTTGAAAGGGGGTCAAATATTTGATGGCACTCCTTAGCCAATGTAGTGGTTGATTGAAAATGAAAGAAGGGTAACAGGGCTTTGTGATCTTGTCTGATGGAATTTTTTTCCTATCTTCTACAAAATCAGGGCTTTGGGGGCAAGAGGAGGAGATGAACTAGAAGTTGCCTATCTATGTTGAGCGTCTCTATCCTGGGTAATGGCTTTGAAGTCATTTCGGTGACTTATATAACTTTAGACAAAAATGAACTCATGCCTTTTGGTAAGGCTATATTCTTTTTCCCATCCAACATTTGGTTCTCATGTAAGTGCTCTACCTTTGACCTATTTGAGCCTTTCTTTGAAAAAAAGAAAGGGTACAAAAAAGCTAGTTAGGATGTATAATTTTGAAGTTTGAGAGAAAGCTTGTGTCAAGAGTGCAGGGTGCCTTGTCAAAGGGAGGGAGAAGAGCATTCCATCTGATCTTTTAACATAATTCATATCCCTTTTTCCTAACGAAATTGACTAAAAGTGCAGAATTTTTTGGAACTGGTATGTTTTGGGATTTCTTGATTCTATCTCTTCATTTAATTTGCTTAGACTGTAAAAGTTTTAGCATCTAATTCACAAGGAAGGCCTAGGGCTTAAGGCCGTTTGCACGTCCAATAGAACTTTGCTAGGAAAGTGGTTGTAAGGGTTCCTCAAAGAGGACTCCACATGGTGAGCTGTGATTTTGGCCAAGCTCTCTATTTAAGGGTGACCAAGCCTTCCAAAGCTCCTCAAGGATGGGCTTTGATATGAACATTTGACTGGATGGATATTTGGAGAAAGACAAGGTGGTGAGTTAGCTGTGGTTCCTTGAATTTATTCTAAGAGGGTGATCATTTAGTTGGTTAACCCAAGAAATGGCAATTTTTTTCCTAACCTACTTGTTGCTAGGATGGAACAATTCTTGTTAATTATTGCTTATCTTCATATTAGGGGATTGAAGCCAAGGTTCAGAGCCTATCTTTTTTCATATTGTTGCTTTTTGTGTAGCATGTATATTGATGTAGACGGAAGTGACTTTTCTTTGGAAGGCACTGAGTGCCATTTGGCCTACTTTCTTCTGGGGAAGGGAATTGTTTAAGGATCTTTCTCATGGACAGCAGTCTAGGCCCACCCCTTATGGTTGCTGCGTTTGCTCACAAGGCTATTTAAGAAACAATTATAAGTAAGATCATCAGCAAAAAAGGGAAGAGATGCTTGTAATTTGATGTTCAGCTATCTTGAGAGACAGATCCAATCAAATGCAGTTGACTGTAGTGCCTGACTGGTAGAAATCAATGTTGTCTTGCGTGAATCATAGGTGCAGATTGATTAATCTTCCATAACCTAAAGGCCAAGAAGACATGGCTACCCTTGACAGCTTCAAGATAACTATATTCCGGAAATTATTTGCGAGTTTGACACAACTGTGGAGACAAAGTTTAACCTTGTTAATCCCCAAGAGCTACTTTGGAAAAGATTGTGGGACTCCATTGAATAGTATCAAATATCTTATGGTTGAAACTCAAGAATGTCCTTGTCATGCTGAATTAACCAAAACATAAAATAAAGAGATTTGATTGATAGTATCAGCCTTTTTTTTACCTCTAATCTGGAGTAGTGCCTAGTTCTGATATTTTGACTGTTATTGTGCTCTCCAAATGCAGACTTTCCCTATAGGGTTAAATCTAAAACTCTCACCCACCGGAAAATGCAGTATTGCAATCTGATAGAGCACAGTTAGTTCTGGCTCTTTATAGGACCAGAGTGGACATTATTTTCCAGCCTCCAGCCTGATCAAGCCTGGTCCCATGAGGTCTGATTTCAACTGGGCTGGGCTTGGAATTCCCCCTCCCTTTAGAAGTCCAGGCCATCTATAAACTCCTAGTCCAAGTAGCCTATCCCAGCCAATTATTTGGTGTACTTGAGCTCCAAATGAGGCTGGGCTTGGCCTGAGCCAAAAAAAAAAAAAAAAAAAAAAAAAAAAAAAAAAAGAAAACCCGGAATAGCAATGAGAGAAGTTCCTTGTGCATGAATTGAACAATTATAATTTACAACTTTGAGATTATTTGCCTATATGATTTAACAGTGATAGTCCACTAAAATATCCAGAGAATTCTTTAGATGTTGATAGAACTTTATATGCCATCTTTGTTTCATGGTATTTGTTGAAGGATTTATTTTCTAAAAGTCAACTGACAGCTTATCATTGATTTGGTGAGACCGTAACTTATGGATCTAAACTAAGGTTCTATTTTCAGAAATGTAGTTATGGAGTGGATAAGTGCAATACTTTATGCACATATAATGGTTGACAGCCTCAGGCAAGAAATAACAAAATAAAGTAGTTAACATCTAAAGGGATGATAATGTGATGTGATTCTTTAAGTTCTCTAATGCATTATTCACTTCCTAGGGTAAAAGATTCTGGTTCTTTCTTGTGAGCTCTGATTAGCAAAAATTAGTCATGGAAATATATTATGATTAGATCCATAAGTAGCTATCCAGCTACGGAATGAGGATACGTTTTGTAGAAAACCATTTCTTAGCTTATTGCTGAAGGAATAAAATAATAAGTGCTGCATTTTGGTTGATGTCTGTTAATTGCTCATGTCATATTAACATTTGTTTACGGGGTCCTTTGAAAATTTGTAAATGCTGTTCACTGTCTGCTTCATCACCAGTGAAAAATCCGACTTTCGAAGAACTTACACTCATTATTTTCTTTAGGTTGTTGAGAGTGGGGGAAAGAACATAGAAATTGCTGTGATGACAAAAGACCATGGTCTGCGCCAACTTGAAGAAGCTGAAATAGATGCCATCGTTGCGGAGATTGAATTAGAGAAAGCTGCTGCAGAAGCTGCAAAGAAGGCTCCTCCAAAAGAAACGTAGTCTTGGGTGCACTTCATCTTTCCCGGTCACGCCTTTTGTTTCCTTGTAACTTAAGTGAGCAAAATCCGAGTTCAAGATAGGAAACTTCCGATAATATGAGAAAAATGGGCTCACACATTTACGCCAAACACTGTAACTAAGTTGGTGGAAAGTTAGGTAGTGCCAACCATTTATGTTTTAAAGAAGTTTCCAATTATGAAGTACCATATTCATGAGGTGAAGGTTCACCTAATGTTGGGTGCTAATTGGACGGCAAAAGTTGAGACATTCATGTGCTGATCTCCTGATTGTGTTTATAGAGTTGTTAGAAGATTCTCTCTCTCGCTCGATCTGAACTTCACAAAATTTTCTCTCTGGGTTTTAGACTAAAGTTGGGTGTGAGTCTTCTTCCATGGATGTCAGCCATGTGATAGGTAGAGGAAATGATGGAACTCTTGAATTGGATAAAAGGTGGGCAACAGGTTGTTCTCTGTCATAATCTATGTGCAGTTTGACCCAAACAATTCTTATTCTGAGGTACCCATGTATAATCTACCTAATTATTTGCCGTTTTGTGGCCATTAGGGTTGGATGGAAGGTTGATTCCTTCCGATATGTTTCCCTTGTGGGTCCTGTGGTGTTAGGCCTTCTTTCATTTCTTCGGGCTAAGCATTCCTACCGTAAGTTGGGCTCAAGGCTTAAACAATTTGGGGTAAAGGTTTTTCAAAGCAATGGAAGACTTCTTTTTACCTTTTCCTTTCTCCCTTTGCCTGTGACGATTTTTTTTTTTTCTTTACTTAGACCGATCAGTATTTAAAATTATGTTCTAATTAATTTGACTCGAGTTACTATAGAACCCTCTACAAGGAGAAACTCTCCCAATGTTATTATTTCCATTCCCAATATTAATATTTTTGTCATTAAACTAATTATCCATCGTCTTTTCACTGCGAGAGGATACGATGAAATACTACTATAGTGGGTTTTATCAAACCTCCAAGTGGAGAGGTGAGAATAAGGGGAAATGAAAGCTATAGGAAAATAAATAAAAAAATATTAGAAGAAAAAACAAAAACTAATTATTTGTATTTTAATTATATTATTTGTATTTTTTTCAAAATAATTCATTTCACATGGGCAAATTTTGAAAATAAATTATAATAATTTTAGACAGGATTTTCTTGTAAAAAAATCTGAAAAATGTTGACAACAAACAACGATAACAAAATAAACCTTAACCTCAAATTTTAAAATTGGAGGTTCGAGAGACAAATATAGGACAAAGGAAAATGAAAAAATAAAATAATATAAAATTAGTAATTTTTCAATTTTACTTATCTTCTAGCCACAATTATGGACCAAAAAAATAATAAATATTTTTCTCACAAAAAAAAAAAAAAAAAATCGGTTCTTTCTAACTCAGGCGTTGCGGTGGGTCACGTGTTCAAAGCTAATTACCATTTTTCTCATTAAGAAAAGTGCCTTACGTCACGTGATTCGACATGTGTTCCTTTTTTCTCATATTTAATTTCTTCACACTTGGTAAGAAAATGTTCAGGTTAACCTAATAAAGTTTTAATATAAAAAATTATTCATATCATAATAACTTTATT
Organism: Dillenia suffruticosa; assembly: GCA_033439265.1. Lineage (NCBI taxonomy): Eukaryota > Viridiplantae > Streptophyta > Magnoliopsida > Dilleniales > Dilleniaceae > Dillenia > Dillenia suffruticosa. The sequence goes on along the minus strand of JAVTVX010000008.1, from coordinate 979,110 downwards.
ATTTTAATTAAAATGTCATAAAATTTTTATATTTTCTAAATTGTATATATTAATTAAAAATAATATTAATAAAATATTAATAAATTGAAATAAACTGATATTATTAAATCCGACGATCAGATAATATTTTATCATTATTTCATAAAATAATTCTCTTTACGTTTCTATTTTTAAATATTATTTAGGTGAGAATGTCGTAATCGATCTTCAATAATAAACAAATTTTGACAAAAGAGTTAGGCAACACATAAATAATTATGTTTTATTTCTTTTTTAGGAAAAAGGGTTGAAGATTGGATTGGATGATGATGGCTCCACGTTATGGTCATTTTCTAACATAATATTTGCTTTTCATGGTGAGAAAGGCAAAGGGTCGGCTGGTGTTGTGTTTGATAGATAGGGATAGAAATGGAGTTATGTGGGTTCAAGTCAATTGAGTTGAATATTACAAATGAAAAAAAAAAAAAAGCCATAAAATTAAAATTCTTAGAAACTAAAATCTAATCGAAAATTTATGTTAAGACGAAAATTTTATATTTAATTTTAATTAATTGTTAATTAGAAAGAGAGAGCAAGATTGATGTAAAATTACGTTAATCGAATGTCAACATAAATCAATTTTATATAATTTCTTTATGAGAAATTAAAAAACAGTGAAACATAAATCATGTTGAGAGAGGGTCATTTGTATACTTTTATGTTTTTTCATAATTAAGTAATAAATTGACCAGATATACCAACATCTTATTGGTATAGTGATAATAATACTGAATTTTTTAATTAAAATTTTATATTCGAATCTTAAAAATGAAAAAAATAAAAGCTGAGAGAGCTCGTTCCTTAATGAACTTGATAGTTAATTCGAATCGAAATAGTCAGAAATAATAAAATTAATTATTCATACCGGTTGATAAAAAAAAGACCAAACATAAAAAATCACGCCAAAAAATTCAACCAATGGCTATTCCCACATCAATTAATCTAGATTAAGATATCGGCATATGGCTTCTTGATGGGATCATAGTACTAGAATTCGCTATAAAAATAATAATTATGATTCAAATCGATAGATAAACTGACAATCTTAGTCACCGCCCATCCTTTTGTATTAATAAAAATATATATACTCCGACGAAAAATTACCCAAAAAAATTATAAAACTTATATATGATTAGGTGAGAAATGATTAAATTTAATCAAACCATTGGATTTTATATTAGCAATCTAAGATTTTATCTTGCCCCCAAATAATTTAAGAAAGATGTTGGAATGAAAGATCTTTGATTTTGCAAATTAAGAAAGAAAGAAAGAAAATTTTAGGAATTGACTAAAGTTAAGGGTCTTGATTGAACTAATAAATACTTCAAATAAGTTAAGGGTCTTGTACGTGGCATGGTACAGACATGAGATGATGTAGAAAATCAAATGTTCCAAAGGGGGTAGATAGATGATGTTGGACAGTTGGTGGACTAGAGAGGAGATAAATGAGGAAATGGCATGACAAAAGTAAGATAATGCAGAAAATGGGGGGCCACTACAATAATTATTTATTAATTTATTCAATTAATTGATAAAAGAGATGATATGCTATTTTGCTAAGGATTTGAAAGTGATGGGGTGGTTGACCCACAGGGTATGGTTAGAGATTCTCCTTTTCTATCAATTTTTTAAATAATTTTTTATTATAAAGTATTATATTCGGCAATTATTAAATAGTTTGTATCAGAAAAAATTATAAAAAGGGATATATTCGATAATTATCATATAGTTCGTATCAGTGATATTGCGTTATAAATTTAAGACTTGAACAAAATTTTGATGAGAAAATGTTCATAAATATTACAAATTGCATAGTCTTATTCTAGTGAAATGTTGGAATCATTTTGGAATCCATCCCCCTCACCACTCCACCGCCACCACCCATGTGAACATCTTAGCCATATAATATTCACATACCCATATGCTCTCTCTCTCTCTCTCTCTCTCTCTCTCTCTCTCTCTCTCTCTCTCTCTCTCTCTCTCTCTCTCTCTCTCTCTCTCTCGTCTTTATCATAATCTTACCAAACTCTTATCATTCTCTACCAGCTAAGCTTTTGCTATCCTGTGCATAGTGTGTTCATAAACACCAGCCATCCCCCCTCCCCAAATAATGTGTATTCTCAGTTTGACTCAGGAATTAAACAAGTGGACTACAAACTAGGAGAAAGAAAAACCTAAATTTAATTTCCGAACACACTATGTTAATAGTGTTACATAAACACCAAAATAAATTATTTTCTAAAAGATATATTTCTTTTTTTTTATTATTTTTGGAATTCCTAAAGAAAAATAATGTTACATAATTTGGAAAGCACGAGGCCGAGCTCGAACAAGCAAGTCCATGCAAGACCTCACTATCACTTTGTCGGAATTTCCGATGCAATTAACAACCTCTTCGACTCTCGTTGGGGTCCAACAATTAGAATTACTTGGTGAATGAATGAGGCCGCGATGCGTTGGGGCGTTTGTCCATTTTATTGTCCCCTCTATTTATGTGAGGTCCCTCATAAGGGCCATGATCAGTTTCCCTAAAAATAATGTACCCCATATTTATATATATATATATATATATATATATCTCAATTATTAACTAGGGTTGAGTATGGACCAGATACTTGGTCGGCTGGTCCTTGCAGTTGGTCAACTAGACGGCTTGTTCAAGTTGTTCGGTTGGTTGGTCTTTGCGGTCGATCGACCGGGTAACTTATTAAAGTTGTTCGGTTAGCTGGTTTTTGATATAAACTTTTTGTAATGATTTTTTTATCCTTATTTTTTGAATCGAATCAGATATCAAAAAATATTAAATATATTGATTCGTATCTGTATTTGGGAAGAATACTATCTAAATTGATCCAATTAGGTTTCATTAGATCTCTAATCTATCGGATATTTTCATATCAGATACCTCATATATTCGGATACTCAGATTTTTTTGCTCACCCCTATTATTAACGTATGAAGGTGGGAGACAAAAACACAATATAGGGTGTGTACCTACGTACATGAGAGTTGTTGTAACCTATTCCACTTTACAAGTACTAACAAGAAAGAGTACCAAGATTTTGTTTTGATTTAAATGAATTTTCATTTTTACCACCGATTGATATTTAAACCATTGTAGAGACTATAAGAAGTTAGATCTCTCAAATTTTATTTCTCTATTTTTATAATTTAAATCCGAAATTCATAATTTAAGAAATATAATAACCCTATTATAGGGAGTTTGGTGAGACCTAACATGACATGGAGAGAGGTGGGTGCAACCCAAATGTTGTGAGAAATTTAAAAAGGACCCATCTCATGTGACAATAAAAGAGCATGTTGCATTTAATAATTTGTAAATTTTAATTTGTTTTCCCCATGTGACACCTCCAACTTGTTGATATTTAATAAAGTTGCTAGTACGGGCACCCCATCCACCTAAGGGTATATATCCTACGCAACCAATCTGTAAGTTTCTAGATTGAGAGAGTGATGAGAGAAGATTTGCCTATTGATTTCCCCTTTTTAAACCTAGAATTAAAGCAACTTGTTTGACATGTTTAAGGGTAAAGATCAAGTGCATCCCATGAGATCTTCATTCTATAGCATTATAATTAAGTTGCACGTTTCATAATTAACATAGTTTTCACCCTTCTGTCTTTTTACTAATAGAGTGCCATTTTGCAACTTGTTGCTCCATTGCTTTGGGAAACACAAGTATAATCCCCATTTTCAAGATTTTTGCATGGGAAAATTCTTTTGTCCAAATTTTTATGCTTACATTCTACAAATCATTCAATGATATGATACAAATCTTTCAAGTGTATTAATCCATAATTTGATGTAAGAAAATAGTTAATAATAAATTAATTATTAGTTCTAATTATTTCAGTTCGAGTTAATCGTTAGGTCCATTAAACAATAAACTCTCTCAAAGTCTGTTTTTTTTTTTAATTTTCAAAACTCGAATCTGAAAACTTGATTAAAAAAGTATAGTATCATTGTCACTAGACCAATAAGACACAAATTCTGATCTAAAATAAGCACGACCGCAACATCAAAATCTAGATCTTATGTTATTTTTAAGATGCTCACAAATGTGGATGCACATATTTACGTCAAAGTGTAACTTTGGAGTCTTTCCTTAATGTCAAGAAGGGTTATCATATGTTGCTCCTAATTTTCTTATGTTGTGGAAAGAAAAAAGAATTAAAATCAAAAAGTCTTCGGTTTAGGGGGTTGAAATTCAATTATTATATCTAAATTTCAAAACCCTACACAATTGACTCCCTATTGTGTTGACCCTGCAATAAATTTTATATTATGAGCTTTTCATTCTATTATTGCAACCAAATTTTCTTCCCAATGATCCTTCTTGATTAATACAAGACTACCATATATCTCCGAGTTGTTTTCATTGAAATTTGAATCCCATTGCTACATTTCTACTATGGTAGTCCATAGATGATGGACAAAAATGCCCCCAAGTTATGCAAATCATTTCCCTGTTAACAATAGAACTGCAATTCTTCTTTCAAAATTTATATAATTGTAATGGAGGGATTTTGAGCCCCTTTATAAGGGGATATTAACGGTTTTTTATTTATTTTTACTGTCGATATCTGAAATTATATTTTGATTAATATAATTCAAATGTCTATAAGAGTCTTACTTAATGGATAGGTATTTTAATATAATATTTTTTATTTTTTATTTTTTTATTAAATGTCTTAACACTGTATTTTATTAGGTTAATTGTCTAGTATTGATCAATTTATTATATACAATAGGGGCAGAGAAGGGAAAAGAGTGGCAAAATGTGATTCATTCTATTGACCCTTTTAAAATTGGGATTAATTTTTGACAATTGGAGAAGAAAAAATCACTTTGCCTTTTCTTTGAAGAGCAGACCAGTGAGGGATCTTCACGCCATGGACACGAAGCATGTGTTGGGATAGAGAGGAAAAAAAGGTGAAAGGGATTGGGATGCGATAAGAGCGGGCGGGAGGGGAAAGGGGCCTACCAAGGCCCGATGGGACAATGGGGCCCGCCGCCGCAACAACTCACATGAAGCTACGTTTTGAGATAGTGAGGGGTTCGGGCGGCTGCCAACTACCGCCCAAAAAGGGCGGAGTTGCTGGCGTGTGCGTTGTTTCTTTTTCTTCACCCTCTTTGGCCCCACCATTTTCGCCCTCATTTCCAATCTCTCTCTCTCTCTCTCTCTCTCTCTCTCTCTCTCTCTCTCTCTCTCTCTCTCTCTCTCTCTCTCTCTCTCTCTCTCTCTCTCTCAAACAATTCTATAAAAATAAGGAAAGCAAACCATTGTTCAAACAAAATTGATTACCATAATACTCGAGTTTAAGGCTTTATTCACAAATAAATCTTTTTTAAATTAAATTTTAATTGAATTCTACTAATCTATACATATAATTTAAATATTAATAAAATAAACTTATTAAATTCATACGTGATTTATTTTATAAATATAATTCAGATTATATAATCATCTGTAACCTTTTCGATATAATTTAAGAATTTATTATCATATATTTTAAATTTAATTGTTTTCCAAGTACGTAAAGACAACTTTTGCAATTAAAATTTCCACCGCCCAACCAAAAACCAATGGAATTAAAGTCCCATATTTTAAATTCCATTTAAAAAATAATCTAGTACAAGATTAAGTATGTATTATATACCAAAGAGAATAATTTTCTTTTTAGAGTTGATAAGCTAAGTTGTACTTTAGTACTTTTGAAAAATGAAAATGATGTAACAAAGCTAATGAACATGACAAATACATTTGGCATTGTCATTTGGAATCAATTAAAGTAGTGATCATGTTAATTATAAAAAAGGGTCAGTGATTCTCGATTTAGTGTGGAGTAAAGGGAGGATGGACGTATATGTACGTAGTTTTTTCTTTATATTTTTTACAAAACTCGTGTTTTCACGTTTTGAACCCGTGATCTATCAACTTCATCATTATACCAAAATTCGTTCTTATAATAATTACGTTAATTATATTATCTTAAAAAGATCAAATTCAGGGGGAAAAAAAAACTAAAAGATTGTTTAATCTACCAATTACTCCGAACTAGCAAACGGGTTTCTCGATTAAACCTAAAATTTGAAATTAAAACTGAATTTGTTATTATTGTATTTTTTACGTTTATTATTTTCTTCTATCCTCTTTTATATTATACTTAATAAATTAATATATTAATAGAATGAAAATTTTTTATCTTCTTATTCTTTGCCAAAAAAATTAAACGAAAAAACTAATACGTACAATGTACGATGTTAATACAAATATTTACAATAAAATTTTATCTTAATGAAAATGATGTTACCTTCGACCTATCCTCCCATTGGCCATTAAAGAAAATCAAAGGAAAATCACTCTTATTCTACTCACCAAACAAATTTGAAAACCCCATTTTGATCCCTTGAAATATATTTATATGCCCTTCTGAAGAGGGTAAACCATTTTACATTTTTCTCTTTCTACTTTTCTTTTTTTATTATTGAGAAAAGAAAGAGAAAACAAAGAGCATAAAAGGCTACTTAGTACGAACTAAATATAATAATTGGCCATAAAGAAGCACTACCTCGATTTTGGGCTATGGTGTTAGGTAAGGGAAAGTCTCCTTATTTTATGGGTATCCTTGAAGAATTTGAGCAAAGATGATTAGGGTACCACACCCTATTCTACTCTTTTCTATTTTTCCCTCTATTTCTTTCTTTTTTTCATCTTTCAATATTCAGAATTTATCTTATTAATCCGATTTAAATATTATGAAATCTATTAAATGATTGATTCATATAAATTCTATTTTTCTATTTTTATAACTCAAATCCAAAATTTATAATTAAAAAAATACAATATTCTATCACTGTATTCAAACACCTTAAAGCCTAATACCCAATTGAAGGCCAGGCCCCCAATTTAAGGCACACATGTTGGATTTCAAATGCAATAAACTTCGAGACGTGTGCAACTCTAAAGTTGTAATAAATATAGTAAATAATCAAAATCTAGAAGTATAAAGAACCCATCCCTTATCCTAGGTTCTAACTTTCATAATTTAAGGGTATTGTCCACTCTTAGTAGATAAAAAATAAAAGTAAAAAAAAATCATTCCCCTCTTTGTAAGGAAAAAAAAGGGAAAGCTCAAATTTTAGATTGTCTAGATGTAGGTTGTATGAAAAGGAGAGATAAAAATGAATATGAAACCATACGGAAAAATGATATATTATGAAAATACAGAAAATTAAAATATGAGCAAATGTGTAAATATAAAAAAATATAAAATTTTTATATAAATATTAATTATTTTATAAAAATAATAGAATATTTATATTCTATAATAAAAATCTAAATAATCAAATTTATAATTATTGATCATAAAACAAATAATATAAAAATTATAATTATAATTAATTAAATAAATAAATAGTTGATTAAATATGAAAAATATAAAAATATAAAAAATATATATATATATATAAAAATATAAAAGTTTTAATATAAATTTTAATTAATTTAACGTGAGAGTGAATCTTAATGCAATGGTGGAGTTGCTCCTTTGGTGATTTCAAGATCACAGGTTCGAGATATAAAAATAATCTAAAAATGTAAAGGGAAAGCTGTAAATATATACGTTCACTTTCTTCCTATCACCGCACTAAATCGGGAAGCATTGTAGGTACCAGATGAATCATATTTTAATTAATTTAACGTATCGACGGGTTTTGAAAATTGAGAAACATTAACACCATAAGTTTTCTAGACATCTCCTATATTTTTAATAATGCCAATCAATCATTTAATAAAATAAGAAAATATCTACTTATTTGTTTTAAAATTAAATAACATTATACTTTAACTTCATATAGTGATCTCTTTATCTACACATTTTTTGTATTTTTTATTTCTTTTAAATTTTCATAAAATAAATATTTAAATTAATTGCATATACTAATTCCCATTTACGTATTTTTTTCGTATCTCATTATTTCCTTTGGAATTTGATAATATTAAGTTTAAACTAATTCCCATTTATTTATATTTATTTATTTATTTTAATTAATCGTATTCCAATTGCCAAGTAGGTGAATTATCTCTCTCAAGCAAAGAGAATATTTGATTATTTTTTGGAAATCAGCTTAAAATGTGCATTAATCACTTATTGGTATTGTGCCTGATTTTAATTGTATAGACAAAAGGGGGGTTAAGTGTAAATTGCATAAAAGGAAGGGTTGGTAGTCTAGGAAGAGAAGAGGTCTAAAAGGCAATTAAGAGGAACCCCACCACAAGGGTCATACATGTGATGTTGGTGGGGGTTGAACTATTTAACTATTTTAAGGTAGGGATCAATAATTAACCGAGAGAGAGAGAGAGAGAGAGAGAGAGAGAGAGGAGAAGAAGAAGAAGAAGAAGACGACGTGGAAAGATATGATGATGATGATGATGAAGAATAAATACCTTGTTAAACAATTTTCTGAGAGAGAGAGAGTGAAAATAAAAATGGATTATCGTTGTATAAATTGTTTAGTAAGATAAAATATTAAATTTTTTAATTAAATTTTAAATTTAAAAATTAAAAAATTATATAAAAGAATTATTTTTTTAAATAAAAATTTATATAGATTCAAATCGAATTAATTAAAAATGATTTTGAATATTAAATAAAAAAAAAGGGGATTAAAACGAAAGGGAAAGGAAACAAAAATATCTGCCGGAAGCTTCTAATGACTCTACCTAACACCCTTGAAATTGTTAAAGAAAGGAGGTGAATGGTTGAAAAGTGATCTTCTTTGATGCAAGGGAAGGGGCCATTGCTTTTTGGGATTTTGTTTTAAAGTAGTCCCCCACACGTGTCCCTTTCCCTCACGATCATCCATGCCTAAAACTTGCTTTCTAGGGATAGACTTCACCCCCCCTTCTCTCTCTCTCTCTCTCTCTCTCTCTCTCGAATTTCCAATTTGCAGCACTTTTTTTCAAAAAATTTCTTCAACCCCATCATTAAATTAGTTTGTAGTTTGGTGGGTCACATATACATTTTATTGGAATTGCCAAAAAAAACTGTTATTATTTTCGGTTGGGGTTCTCTGTTCTAGCCCAAGACTAGTTAAATATACTGATAAATGGGTCAAGCAAGACCTTGATTGGTCCTTTTTTGGTCGGACCCCCCATTGGCATGTCCTTGATTTAATGCTTATGTTGGTGCTTTGTCATTTTAATGATAATGTGTATATTTCTATATATGTGTGTGTGTGTGTGTGTGTGTGTGTGTGTGTGTGTGCAAGTGCAACCCCTTTGGTAGACTTCTAAAAAGTTTGGTCAACTCTTTGAGATATTTAAATTTTTAGGCCAGCTTGAGCATATCCCATCTAATTGATTAATTTGATTACATGATACTACTTGGTGTTTCCCATTATATTTAATTAATTTGTTCTCAAGAGAAAAATGTGGGTAAACCTAAAACTTTCTCTCAAATTTGAGTCATATATTAGATTCTTTAGAATTTTCGAACATTAAGGCGTTGTAACTCAACTAGTATCATCTCATTTTTTTAGAAGTCTCGAGTTCAACTCTCTCCCTGATATTTTGATCCGAAGGTAAGCAATTTATTTTCACACAAAAGTGAAATTTAAACTAAGATCACAAGGCTATTTGGGTCATGGTCATAACATGAAAGAAAGAAGAAGAGCCCAAGTGATAGTAGGAAATGAATCAAAGCATATCCAAATATGTAGGAATATAAAGGGTAGTCTAATGGGGATCATGTTAGCTAGACCTAAATGAGAGCAGCAAAAACCCTTAGTTAGAACGTGAAAACCCTAATGAGAGTGGGATGAAATTATTATAATTTGGTTGGTAGAAAGAGGGTACCACAGCACGGACAGTTGTTAGTTTCTTCACGTTTATTATAATACTAAATATATATGTATTTTGTGCTTTTATTATATGGAAAGATAGGTTACCCACCTCTCTTTGCTTCCTTTCTTCTCCTCCTCTCACTGCTTATCCTCTCTCTCTCTCTCTCTCTCTCTCTCTCATGAAATATCCAAGCTTTTTCCAAAGGTGAAGACAAAACCCAAGATATAGACATCTAAAAAAGAGCATGGTTGAGCTTGATATAATGCTCAATGAAAATTATGATTAAAAAAAATTGTAAAAGGAAGAGCCTATATGATGGCTACATATATATTAGATTTTTTGTCATTTTTTAAGACCAAAATAGTTATAATTTTCTCAAAATATACTAGAAATCATGTAATAATTCTCCAAAATATTATATAAAAATTTATTAATTACACTAAATTGGACTATTTTAATCATAAGGAAACTATCACCATAACATGAAAGTAACAATAGATCTTGGCATAGAAGAAGTAGCGGTGGTGATGGTTCTGTCATCCCTTTTGTCCTGCCAAAAGAAAGAAGTAATGATGGATTAGCATAATCCAGTACATAAAGATCAACATAAAACAAAAGGAATTATCCAAACACAAATCGGAAAAGGAAAAAGACAAGATTTTGTTGAGGTTAGATTTGCAGCACGAGGAGATGACCCTTGCAGGTGAAGCTCTAGGGCAAGGTGGGAACCCATTCCATGCTCTTGCTACAGTTCCAAAACAACTCAATGAATGGAAAACAAAGGCAGGGTCTCTCTCTCTCTCTCTCTCTCTCCCCTCACCATAGTACAATTCTTATCCATTGCAACTATAACTTCACTATTCCTAACAAGAAGGTTCTTTTAAAGATGTAGGTGGCCTGTGTGCCCCATCTTTGTACTAGTAAAAGTGGAGTCTTTGATAATCCATGAAAAGGTTAGAAGAAAACAAGAATAGAGAGAGAGAGAGAGAGAGAGAAGATAGTTACACAACAACCTAATATGGTTATCATCTATATTGGTATTATATCAACCGATGATAATTACACAAATTAGATAAAAAAGGAAGAGGTTGGAGAGATACAAAAAGAAACAAATACTTTTCTTCCTTGTCCCTCAATTCTCTCCCCTCGAAAATTCTTCTTCTAACACAATAACCCACCCCCCTCCCCAAAAAAAAACCACTTAAAATAAAGTTCCAATTTTTTTTAATGGGGTTATAATTTTATTTCATCTCCAAGCTTCTATAGTCCAAAACACCAGTCTTCAACCCTAAGAAATCATAACCACTTTTGCTGCTAGTACTAATTCTAATTCCACCGTTACTAGCACCACTGCAGCAGCTACACTCTTTACTGTTCTGCAACCCCAACCTGCATGTAAAGCAAAGACTCATCGTCCCACCACCAGTCTTCAATGTCTCAGATGATGATGATGTTGAAGGAGGACTAATTCTTAGCTCAAGATTCAAGTCAGGACACTTTTCTTGAACTGGGATTTTCTCTTCTTTCACAACAAACACACCATTGTTGTTGCTGTTGATTTTCTTCTCGTCTTCTTTGGAGGCAGCAGCTATAGAAGAAGCAAACGAGATTGTTGCCGCAGCATCAGTAGTTGAAGGCTCATTGATTGGTCTATGTGTTGTTGGATCTATTCCTCTATTTATCAGCTTTCTTCTTATGTGTGTGTTCCAATAATTCTTTATCTCATTGTCTGTTCTTCCTGGTAGTCTCCCAGCAATTAATGACCACCTAAAACACACCCACCAAAAAAAACAAAAAAAAAACGTTAAAACACAAGTGTATAAACTGAATTTTTATATGTAAATCAGGATATTCCAATCAAAATTCAAGAGAAAAAAGTAAGGAAAAAAAATGAATTTTGAAATGTGGGTACGAATTAAAATCGACTAAAGTGTCAAGGGATCATCTAGAAGACAAAACAACATTAACTAAAAGGATTTTGACCACAGAAATTGAGTTTTGAAATGCAGGTATTTGCTAAAATCGAGTGAAGGGGACAGAGAGACCAACCACAAACACAAAAGCCACATTAAGAATCAAGAAAAACTTTAATGAAAATTAAATTCTGAAATGTGGGTACTGGCTAAAATTTATTAAAGAGACAACAGAACATCTAAAACACAAAAGACATGAAAACCCTCTAAAATTCAAGCAAAAATTGAATGAAATGTGGTGTATTTGCTAAATTTGAGTGAAGACTCAAAATCCGAATTAAAACATGGAGAAACCTTAATAAAAATCAAAATTTGAAATGTGGGTATTGGCTAAAATAGAGTGAATTTCAGTAAAATTATAGTAAAAAACTCACTTGTTACCAAGAAGGCTATGAAGCATAATAATGAGTTCATCTTCTTCTTCAGTGAAATTGCCTCTTTTGAGATCAGGTCTCAAGTAATTAATCCAACGAAGACGACAGCTTTTCCCACAGCGAAGAAGTCCTGCAGCTTTAGGAAGTGAACGCCAACACCCTTCTCCATGAGCTCTAATATATGCAATCAAACGATCATCTTCTTCTTTTGTCCATGCTCCTTTGTTTGTGTGAGCTTTTTCGCAACAAGGCGACCTCCCCATGTTCGAGTAGAGAGAGAGAGAAAGAGAGTCAAGTAGAGAGAGAGAGAGAGAGAGAGTTCTTTAGCTGTGGGTTTTTTTCTTTTTTTTCCTTGAAATTTTTATTAAGGGGGTGGGGGAGTATTTGATGATGGAAATGGAAGGTAGGCTCCTTTTTGGTGCGTCCGGAGCAACAAGGCCGGCCCCCGGGAAATCTTGAGATGGGATTTTAAAGGCTTTTGACTTGAGGGAAGAGAGAGAGAGAGAGAGAGAGAGAGAGAGAGAGAGAGAGAGAGAGAGGCTAAATGCTTCTAGATTTGAGTTGGTGAGACCGGCTAGGGAGGGAGGGGCTGGTTTCTCTCTCGCTTCCCTCTCCCTTAACATCAGCATATAATAAGTTAAAAGGACATTAACCATGGAGTAACCCCCTGGTAGGTGTAAAGTAAGGGTATTAAGGTTCTGGAAGACAAGCTGTTCTCTTTTTTTCCTTTTTATTTGTTATTATTTTATTAAATGAGCAGGAGCTTTGATACAGTCTCTGTTGAATGTGTTGGTAGATCCCCAAAAAAAAAAAAAAAGAAAATATTTTTTTTAGTTAAATAAATTCTCTTTAAATTTTATAAACATTAATATATGTAAATGATCGTCATAATAAATTTTAATTACTTGAATTTTTAAATAATTAAAATTTATTTTCAATTTCTGTCAAATCAATGATTTGTTCCGATTATATTTACGTGAGTATCAATATTTAGAAATTAGAATAGTGCTTTTTATTACAAAGGGATCAAATTAAAGAGGAAAAACTCTGTATTGCTGTCCCAAAGAGACAGTCTAGTGATACAAATTTTTCTCCCCTAACTTGACGTTATCATGTTCAAATCTTTATACAAAAAAAAAAAAAAACTCTATATTGCTTATATTCAATTAAATCAATAAAAATTAGGTTCGATATTTTTATTAAATTTTTTATAGAATTCATTCATATAGATAAGATATAAAATGAAAAATTTGCTTCAATTTTAAGTAATCATAGAGATAAAGTAAGTTAAAAAGGGTAAAAGCTGGCATAATTGTATGCTCATAAAATCACTCTCTCTATTTCTATATTTGATCAATCAGTATTTAAAATTTTATTTCAAGTAATCCAATTCAAGGTACAATTGAAACCTTCTATAAAGAAAATTCTTTCGATATAATTTTTTTCATTCTCAATATTAAAATCTAAATTTTAATTAAGAGAATTAACGTCGCTCCGACTAAATCAAACATCGATTGATTGACTCTCTCTCTCTCTCTCTCTCTCAAACTAAGATTTTTTGAGGAAGACAAGTGTGTTATGAGTTACAGCATGGTCGCAAGGTGTGATCTGTGCCATTCCTTTCTCTCCCTATTTTTCTTCTTTTGTTTGAATAATTTTGTAATATGAAATTAGGACCAACTTCAGATTATTGTTAAAATCACTAACCCTTTTTATTAGATCGTCCGAGGCTCAATAGACAACCATAGATCTGATATCTAATTATACATTGTTGTTACGAAGAAACCAAATTGGAGGGTTTTTTTCACAATTTTTTTGCCCATAATATGATTTTTTTTTTTTTATCCGGCTGGTCCAAAATTTTCCACAAATAAATTTTTTTTTATAGGAATATATATATATATATATATATAATATATGACACCAGCCTAACAGCATTTTTTTTTTTTGGTGGAAACCAGCCTAACAGCATTAATACTCCCGACATGGTAACATAACTTTATGTGGTAATACTATATTTTTTTTGGTGAAAATATAGTAATACTGTATTGTTATTAGGGACAACAATATAATGATGAAATATTGATTTAATAACAGGACACTAAATTCTCTTAATAGAAATTTTGAATTCGAGTTCTATGAATAAAAAAGCTGAGAGGCATTAGGAGAATCAATCCTTAAATTGGATTCTATAACTCTTCAAATCGAATTAGTGACACATATATCGATTTTCTTACCCCTTCTCATGAAATTTTATTTGGTGACTTTTGACTAAATTAGTATCAAATCCTTATCGTCCAAAATTTTTCAAATTAAAAGTTAGTTTATTCAATTCAACAATCACTAATTTCATGAGCATAAGTACCTAATATAATAAAATAAACTTGTAAATATATGCATAAATATATATTAGGATCATCTCACGTTGTTCCAAATCATGGATGACCCAAGGTTAACTCAACTAATACATTTTTCTAATTGCATAGATAAGATCAAACTTGATCAAAAACATTTTGTGTCCTCTTTTGATTCACATGAAAAAATCTAATTCTTATTCACCCCATTGGGTTTCTAGTCAAGTGTCATGATTTTTGCACTTTTCAGCTTTTGGGACGGAATATCAACCAAACCCCATCAGCCTCACCAAAATTTGGAATATATAATATTAAAAAATAATAATGATAAAAAAAAAAAAAAAAAAAAAAAAACCTCTATGTATTCATAGTCATGATAGTTAAAAATATTGAGAATATTGTTTACTTGAAATCCAATGGAAATCTTGAAGAGGGGCAAGTTGTGAAAGAAAAATATTCCATTCAATTGATGGGAGTCAAAAGAAATCATAAATTTTTGAGAGATAAAACAAAAACATAAAATCTAGTTTTATTTTAGTAAGTTTGTTGTAGTGGGCCTTTTCGAATGGGTTGTCACTAGTTGTTTGCTATTCTTGTGCGTAAGTAACAAAGATGGTAGTTGTGGTTCTTTATTCTATTGGTACTCTATCATGCACATGAATATGTGAGAGAGAGAGAGAGAGAGAGAGAGAGGTGAGGTGAGCTTCTAGAAGCGTTGCAGGTTGGGATCAGAGAGAAAGGATGATCAAAGCAAATAAAAAAAAAAAAAAAAAATAGAAAGAGGGATAGTGAGAGAAAGGATAATGAGTGTGGTTGTGGTTGTGGTTGTGTGGGCTTTGGTTCACCTTCCACTTTTCTTTCTTCCTCCCTAACCTTGTGGTGCAAAGTTTAGGCAATGGGAGGTGGGGGTGTGGGGTTAGGGATGGGGAAGTTGATTCACCTTTTTGTTGCTATCTTCCCCACCCCCCCCCCCCCAATTTGCAAATTATTTGTCACCCACTACATTCTCTCTCCCTCCCTCGAAGTTGATGGTAGGAGCTAAAGATCATGGGAACAAGTTGTTTTCATGAAAGAGTGAGTGTGAGAGAGATTTCTGATATATCCAAATTTTAAACTTTCTTTGAGGGAATTTTACTACTTTCTTTTCTCACCATCTCACCCCCTGACTGTCCCAAGTTCAGACTCTGGCTCTCACTGCACAAACACACAAACACACACTTACTGCCACCGGCCACTTGTGATTTTATTTGCACAAACACAAAAGTACTACACTTTTACCCTAAAAATAAAAATAAAAATAAAAATAAAATAAAACCCCACCTAAGCTTATCCCTTCATTCTGCAAAATGGTACCAAAAGGAAAAACAACCAAATGCCCCTCATAATCAACATTTACATAAAACTTGCTAAGGAGGCTAAATCAAAGTTATACCACCATTGTTCTTCCTTGTCGTTATATATTAAATCTGTGTGCATATTTTTATATTTAAATAGGAAAATTTATAAAAAAAATATTAAAACATGATTAGGTCATTATCAATTCAATTAGGTGTAATTTTACTCGGCATTCCTGTCACTATCTCTACCAATCTTTCCTATAAATTCACCCACAAATTCTCAAACAAATAGCACCCAAGAAAAAAGAAAGAACGATACCAAAAAATTGAAACCAAGTCAATTAGCTTGACACCTTAGCGTATGGTTCATGGTTGGCAATCGATCAGGATTGTGTTTGTGTGCGACAGCCAGATTGGCAGCACGTGGATGTCATGTGCTTAGGTACTGAAACAAGACTCGTGGAGGGGTTGTCCTAAAAACCTTTTACCTACCCCCTTGGGCTGTCCTTGCTCCCATGTGAGACTCATGAACCCCTGATGCTGAGTGAGAGAGAGAGAGAGAGAGAGAGAGAGCCCAACATACACTTAGTCCGGTGAAAAATATTAAGTCATTTTTCAAATCTTAAAAAAAAAAAAAAAAAAAATTACATTAAAAGATATTTCTCTTATAAAAGATTTGACAATAATTTAAATTAGATTAAACAAAATATGAATTCAGATACCAATTGGTCAAATACCATAGGTGGAGAGAGAGAGTGCATGTGTGCGCACGCTTCATAAGTGAGACCCACTTGGAAAATGAAGCTTCAAAATCGGCATCCTTTCAATATTTAATGTTTAGTTCCATGGATTGAGACACCCACTTCTAGACCTTCTCATCTTCATTTTTTTTCCTCTGATTAAAGAAAACATGAAGGTGTATGATTATCAAGGAACTCAGACCCGAAAAGGCCGGGGTAATTATGAGGTTATCATATGATTGACAAAATGAGATCTAGATCCTTTGATCCCTTGTAACATAAGAGACCTAAGTTTTAAGGTAAAACTCATAATGCTGCATTTAATTTTCTTTATCTATCCTTCTAATTTTGAGTCTAAAGCTAACCCCTTTGCATATCACTTTTAACTTGAGGAAGAGCTAATCAACAAAAACCCCTATATTTTCCAATTCACTTGCTTTCAGGTTATGGTCAAAGGAGAATGTTTATTTAGAGCATAGGAGCCAGAGGCTACACAAAATAAGTTCATTTTTAAAACATTAATAAGTTGTTTTCCAATGAGACTGAGAGCCTGAGAGCCCTCACAGCCCAAACACAACGATGCAATCGTCAGGGGCACGCTCTACCAACAAGCTAAAAGCCCCTCGTGCAGGCCTCCCCACTGGGGCCCGACATGCTGAAAGCGAGAGAGACCCCAATACGGCTGTTATGATACCCGGGTAGTATCAGGGGTACCCGTGACATTACCCGGTCAAGGCTCGAGCTCGAACTCGAACTCGGTCAACTCGAGCTTGGGTCGAGCTCAAGCTCAACGACTCCTACCTCGAGCTCGAACTCGAGCCCATATTCTCTCAAACTCGAAGCTCGTCGAGCTACCCGGTCTTTTCTCTTTCATTTACCCATTCTCCTTGCCGTAGAAGCCCTAAACCATTCCCCTTCTCTCATTCAGCCGCAGAAGCCCTCATTCAGTCGACTCCTCTTCTCAGTCTCACCATGGCGATCAATCGAAGGAGATATCGATCGAAGGTCTCCTTCCCGTTTCCTCATTCAACCACAGAGGTCTCCTTCTCCTATCACGACGACGATCGATTGAAGATCTCCTTCTCCTGTCACAATGGCGATCGATCGAAGATGTCTCACCACGGCGATTGAAGGTCTTCTCCTCTCACCACAGCAATCGAAGGTCTCCTTCAATCTTTGTGCGACGATCGTCTCGTCGAAGGTAAAACTCTCGCTCTCTCTCTCTCTAAGGTTTTCTAGATTTGCTCTCCTTCTCATTCTAGGGTTTTCCAGATTTGCTCTCTTTCTCTCTCTCTCCTCCTCAGATTTGCTCTCTCTCTCAACCTACCTTCTCATTCTAGGGTTTCCAGATTTGCTCTCCTCTAATCTCAGCTTTGGTTTGGGACTGGGGCTAGGGCTCGGGTTTGGGTTCAATCTTGCTCTACCCGAGTCTCGCGACACTCAAGCTTGAGCTCCTCGATGACACTTCGAGTCGAGCTCGAGCTCTAGAATGACAGGCTCGACGACCTCAAGCTCAAGCTCCATCTCACCTACCATAGACTCGAGTCGAGCTCGGTTATTGTGATACCCAAGCTCGACTCAGGTGTCATAATAGCCCTAGACTCCATCCCTCTCTTTCCTTTTTTCGCCCCTATGTCGCCACACATGAGGGACACAGGGACGTAAATTCAATTCATTTAAACTATCTGAATCAATTAAGTTTTAAATAAATACCTATATCAAAGTTTCTCATTAAATAAGTCACAAATGAACCAAGTTGAAAATTTCGTTCACAAACAACTCATTCGTAACATGGTTTTTCTATCATTCAAGTGAAACACAGAATTCAAAATGATTGGTAACCTTTAAATAGCCATCTAACAGCTATTATTCTCATAAGTATCATAATCAAGGGACAATCGAAAATTTCATGTTAACTTTTGCATCCCACTCTCTATTTTCTTTATACCTGCACTCATCTATATCTTCTGCATGTCTACATTCATATGTAGTAAACCAAAAGCAATCATTTATTGGGAGCATTAGGGCAAATTTTACCACATGTAGGCTCCAAGAAACAAAAAAGTCAATCCTCCCAGCAACTAACCTAAATAAAGGTCCAGACAGGTCTCAGCTTGGCTAAAATTTTAAGCAAGACAGAAACCCCATATCATTGCACCCTGTTCTAAACAATATCCACTGAACCAAAGACATGGTTATGGACTAGCAAGAAAATCCTACCAAATGTTTTTCTAGCACATTGATCACTTCTTCAAAACAAAAATAACAAAAACATTCTCAATATTAACCAACAAAGTCGATGATCCAAAATTAGTTGATGATCGAAATATACCAAATTCAATGTTGGCACGAAATTACTAGTTACAATACTAGATTATTCATTATCATCTGCTTACATTGGATTCAATATTTTTCTTCAATATCATAATAGAATCTGCAGTTAATAATAGAATCTACAGTGATAACGAGGCGGCACAATGAATAGATTCAATGAAATGGTAATGAATTTCATAGATCTAAAAATATAATCCAGTGGCAAAAACCTAAAACTTCACCATTTCAGGTCACAGTAATTGTAGGATGTATTATTGCTATAAACGTAATTAAACAGAAAGCAATATTAAAGCAACCACTTGCCTCACATATATGAGCTTCATCACTAGCTCATACCAGATTTAATTGTGTGACTGACGAAAAATAACTGGATCAAGTGAGATTGATTTATTTCATTCTTTTGCGTACTTCATAGAAATAGCTAAGAACCACCACAGCAGCAGCTACGGCAACTCCAACAGCACCTTGTGCTAACAAGGTGCTGTCCTTTATAGTTACCTTGGAACCATAGGGTGGAGCAAACCCTAGTTCTGAGAGCTTCTTGTGGGACTCTGCGTAGTCTCTGAAAAATGCATCCTCATCCTGCCATTAGCCCAATATTTTAGCAAAAATGACAATCTTATTAACATAGACGGCTAGTGAATACAGGAACTCATACAAATAGACTAACATATTCTGTGACTCATGGTGGGACTAATTATCCACCTCATCTTCTGTTTCCAAGGCAAAGACAACATGAAAAAACTAGATACATAATAAATGGGCCAGCAAGCAGAAAAATGGATTAGGCTCTGGTGGTAGGAGCTCAAATAGGTGATTGGAGGAATAGCACAAAGGGCCAGACCTGACAAAGAATCCTCGAACTATATCAAACCAAAATACTGGGGTACAAGTTGCACATATGTAAAGCTACAATGCAACTGCAGCCACGTGCAAATCCATCCCTCAATGAGAACATCTAAAAACTACCTATACCCTCTTTCTTTGATACCTCTATCTTCTGCTAGGTTAAGCACATTCTTCTTTGTCAGGATGAAAGTCTTTGTCAGCTCCACAACCATAAAAACTAATGAGTAACTGTAAAACTTTAAGTGTCCCATATTACCTTTGCATATAGCTCAACAAAAGGACGGAATGCAGGATCATCCACCAAAGCCTTGTCAGTTGGAAGCTTCAATAGCCCCTCAGACTCCCCTTGTAGCAACTCTCTGCATTGTGACCAATTATGTGAATTAACTTGAGGAGAGGATTTAGAGCCAAATAACACAAAAGGAAAATACAAGGAGGGTAGGGAAAATTCTACGGCCAAGTGCCTATTTAAATCTTACACAAAGTACGAGTTATCAAACTTCAGTGGATCCTTGGTCCATGGGCCATCAAATCCAGATCTCTCAGGATGTGCCCTTCCCTAAAATGCATAAACAGTCAAAAAGAAACACATGCAGAGAAAGCCAAGGAAAAGATTAGCTAGAGGAGAAGGAAGTGAACAAATAAAAAGGAAAACAGCAACTAAGAACATCACCAGGGTGTGTCCCCCAGACAGTGAAACAATGTCCTTGGCAGATAATCCCATTCTGTAGAAGATATCCCTCAAATGCGGTGCACCTACCATCACCACAACAAAGAGAATATGCATGATTCAATTTCCATATACTGAAAAAAACATCAACAGGTAGTTTATAAACAACCATGCAATAGCATAAAATGCAATTCTCTAGAAGCTTTTACACGCCAAGCTGTGCGGAGTATTAAAATTGGACAATCTTCTAAAACCCAAAGAATAGCAGTTAAGTAGCACCCTAACAGTGATGGAGATATGTTTCCATCCCATGCATTCATAACATCTCTGACAGACAAAAATTATTCATATATATCTATATATATAATTTTATATATGATAGGAGTAACCAGATTCTGAAAAGAACAAAATTAGCAAGAGCCACTGCAAATGCATCAGGGGCCCGGTTCCCACATGTAGCATATGCAAATCTGCAATTCAGATACATGAACCTCCTACAACTTTCACTGCAAAATAATTTCTTCTCAATAAGTTTGCAAGTGGCTAAAGCTTCAATAAGTTTGTTACAGGCACAGATTTAATATTTTGCTGCTCCTAGTGTCATAACATAATCATTAAACTATTTTGACTCCTGGGAAAGTTTGGCAAACTTTTTCTTGTACATGAATTCAAATTCTCATCCAAATTCTAATCGTCAGCACTGCTGTAAAAGCAGCAATGAGTAATCCATCATAAGTTGTAAAAAGCCCATCTTCCATGGCATGAATAGGAACAATTCAGCCTAGAATTTGGTTTCTTTAATTTACGCTGAGAATAGATCCACAAAACATGAGGTTCAAGAACCATTAAAAACAAGTTTACACAACAAGCATCGCATCTTGTAAGCATTTGCAAGACTCGGGCTTTTCTCAAGTTTTCCTTTAATTCATAAACATTTCCAGCCCAACAAAATAAGTTTAAACCATATTTCATACTCAGTCGCTCCCTCTTGGTGATGTCTGGAGAATTTTATCAATAACATCTCATTCTTTTCTTACAAGTGCAATACATATGCTGCTGATCCACAATGCCCTTGAGAGAAAGGCTCATAGTAGCATTTCAGCCATGGCACGGTACTAGGAGGAGCCAAAACAGAGACTACTCTCAGGAGCATCATGTTCCTTTTAAACACGGACACTAGGTATTAAAACATTGAAGCAGAAATCCTAACATTCATCTAGGCCCAGTGCACACAAAGAAAGAAATTCACAATGAGCAAGACACAGAAACTTATAAAAACTATGCTAAAGATTTGTCATGGTATGAGTTCTGAAACTGCACCTTTATTAGCATCAGGGAGTCGCCCTTCCTTGGGACAAACATTTGAATCCTGTGAGAGCAAGACATCCACAATTAACACCAACAAGAACTAGGTGACAGGTTAAATTCTAAGATTTTGCAAGATAAACATACCTTTCTACCAGGAACAAAGTCAACAGTAGGACCTCCAGTGACCTCAACAGCAACAACACCTGCAAGCTGGAAAAGAACTTGATAGGTTAAGCATTCCACCAATTGATACACAGGCTTTCAGGGACCAGACCTTGCCCTCCTTATTATCATTACCAGATTTAGAGATACGAATATTAAAAACCATGTACAGTGAATCATCAAGTGCCAACAGACATCTTTCTGATGGTTCACCCAAACCACACCACTGCCCAGTGATGAAAACAGAAGAGCTAGCACATGATCTTGCATGAACAATAGTACATGCCAATAAGCACAATAACAAGGCGCGGAAACAGCCTCTATGCAAAAAATGCAAGGGGAAGGCTGCATACATATATGCCCACCCTCCCCCTACCCCCACACTAAACTAGGGAGCACTCTGTGCTCCGGGTGAGCCCTTTTAGTAAGCACAATAACACAGACATCCAAAAAAAAAGAAAAGAGGACACTTCAAATAAATTTAGCTATCATGAAAAATGGCTTTCAGTTGTAGAAAAGATTAGGGACTGATCTACAATATAAATATATATATTCATAAAACTGAAATAGAATAATTCATATGATATATCAAGAAATGAAGATCCCATTTAGATTAAAACAAATCAAATAAGGAAAGAAATGTCCGTTTCAACCAAAAGTTGTCCAAATATTCCATTTGTGATAACATGAACATGGATCTCTAAGAAAGCCAATGACAGATTGCTTGATAAAGATACCTCTCACAAAATTGGAAGAGAAAAATTCTTTAGCACCTGGTATAAGTCTGCATATGTAATCCTTGGATGTTTTGACTTTATTTCTTCTGCAATTCAGAACAAGGTCCAATCACTTAAGTAATTCACACATATAAGTGATAAAGCTAGAACATACAACCATGTCTGTCATTTAATATATTTTGACCATTATCCCATGCAAAGTGTTTCAAAGGCTTCCAAATCAAAGTTGAACTTTAATAACACATCCCCTAATTGATTGGCTAGGTGAATCACCTCCCCTTCCATCTCATAGGAAGGACTTGAGGTAAATATTTCAGCTTATCATCCAAGTGGAGTTGCAAGTAATGATCCTTCGGCAAGAACATAAGACTGTGATACTTCAAGATTCAGATTGAGAAGGAAGCAAACTATTTCTTGCCATGTTTGACTAATCACACTGAAATGCTACTGAACTAGAGGTGTTATGACACCCGGGTCGAGCTCGGGTATCATAATACCCGAGCTCGAGCTTGAAGTACTTTAGGTGAGCTCGAGCTCGAGCTCGAGCTCGCCAAGTTTGTATTTTTCGAGCTCGAGCTCGAGCTCAAAGTGTTATCAGGTGTCATCGGGTAGTGTCGTCGGGTAGTATCATTGGGTGGTATAAATAATATATTTAAAAAATATACTTAAAAATATAATTTTATATATAATTTTTTTAAAAATATATATATATATAATTATTTAAAAAATTTATTTTTTAAAAAATTAAAATATTTCGGGTAGCTCGTCGAGCCTTCGAGCTCGACACAGCTGGGCTCGAGCTCGAGCTCGATACCCAGCTACCCGAGCCCGAGCTCGGCTCGAGCTCGGTTTGACCAAGCCCGGGCTCGAGCTCGGTTTGACCGAGCCCGGGCTCGAGCTTTGACCGGGTAGTGTCACGGGTACCCGTGACACTACCCGGTGTCATTAACACCCCTATACTGAACATGCCTTCTTATGATCAATACTGTTCAGTTAACAACACCACATATATGAAGTTCAATCAACCCAAAAACTATAATGATCATGAGGCCTACACCCCATCCCCGAATATACCGCTTTCCTATCATTTTCAATTTAAGTAACAACTATGAAAAATAATAATTTGTTACAGTAAAACTCCTAACAATGCTATAGATAACGGTGAAATTCCACTATTGTATCGCTGTTATAAGGATTGAAATATTTTTTGGTTGAGGAAAAGGGGAAAACATCATTGTTAACAGAGAAAATATATAACAAAATGATGCAAAGATAGTATTATCGTAAAACAGTAATAGTATAACTACATATATCAAATTCAAACCAATAATATTAAGAGCCTCAGGCCACCCTTATGCAACAATATTCATATACAAGACTCATTTAGGAAACCTCAATACGTCTTAAGTTGGCTCTATATTTGTCTCATTCTATTTATAATATTTTTAACTGAATGAACAAATTTCTTAAGAAAATATAAGAATTTACAAGTAAAAAACAAAGTTCTTTATTAAAGTAAAAAATTATTACTATATCAATAATTTTTTAATCTGAATATCCTAACTTTCCAAAATGGGCCTACAATGTGCTTACTAGTACACCAGCATCCCCCAATTTCTAATTGGATCTTCATTCAAACCAATCCATTGGGTGGAAGGGCCTTATTGGATTCGGTCCAGCCTAGGTTGGGCCAAACAAGCATGGTCCTGACCAACCAATACTAGGCCTATATAGCCCTTTTATTGTTTGGGTGGGCCAGGCTTAGGCCTATAACATTTTTTATACAGAATCAATTTGTATCCGAAATCATATTTTGATTAATCCGATTCAAACTGTTATCGTACCTTTTTTAGGAGAGTACTCCAATCATATTTCTTTCCATTTCCAAGATTCGAATCCAAGTCTTGATCAAGAAATCTAGTACCCTTCCCACTTGGACCTATAACATTCAAAACTATACCCAAGCGGTCTCCATGAAAGTTCAGGCCCGAGTGGGACCCTAGCATTTCAAAACGGGCCTACAATGTGCATACTCATTTACCAGCATCATTTTCAACCACACGTACTAATTCAATCTTCATTCAAACAAGTAAAGACAAGCATTGAAATTAAACCTAGTACACAAATAGACCTATGCAATGGGTGCACGAACCTTATAGGGTTCGGGCTGGCTTAGATTGGGCCAAACAAAACGAGTCCCCATCAACCAACCACAAGCCAATATTTTAACCCTCTTATCGTTTAGGCGGGCCGGGCTTCATGGGGACTATGACGGACAAACTATACCAAGTAGTCTCCATTCCTCCAAGGTGGTTCGGGTCTAAGCGGGACCCGCCCAATGAGGCCAGCGGGCTCAAAATGCTTAGTTTCTAATTCTATGCACATATTCACACAAATACCCAAAAACAGTTTATAAACACAAAATTGAAATGACATCTGGAAAAACTCGCTCACCACAGAAATCAAGGGCGATTTTCAAGCCATTATTGGAGCCGTGGGAGTACTCCTCTTCATTCCTAATCGAACCATTAGGTCCTCCAGTCTTCGTGCTCACATCATAGGTTCCTGCATCGTGCCATCTACGACACAACAAAGTCAACTCTCCAAAATCAAAAACAGTAAAAGGATATATATATATGTATATATATATATATAGAGAGAGAGAGAGAGAGAGAGAGTTACGCGAGACGAAGCATAATCGGAGCGCAGTTCTTGAAAGCGATGAGTGCGCGAAGATCGCGACGAGCCTTGTCGATTTCCTTCAGATACTCGGTGTCTACAATCGGTTTCGCCATTAAAGACTCTCTCTCTCTCTCACTCACACGAAACAACTGAATTCTGATTGGTGAATTTTATATAGAGGGAGACGAGAGACGAGAGAGAGACCAATGGAAAAAGATTACTCCTCTGATGGAAACCGTGTGCCACACGCTCAAAAATTTAGGAATTACTTTTTTTTTTTCGCCCTTTTGGGATTATTATATTTATTTTTACGCATGAAAATTCGCTAATAAAAATTTAAAAAAATATTTTTTTTTTCAAAAATATCGTTAGGGGTATGACGTCAAAATGGGGCCCTACAAATACTGACCACATTTTTATGGAAAAAATCAAACATTGTTGAAGGTTATTAATTACAAACGTGAGATGAGATGGTAATAAAATTAATACATTTGTATTCAGACGCTTACGAATTTTATTTTATCCACAATAATAACTTATGCACTAAGAATTTCATGATTTTTGCAGTTATTTATAATTCTAGTATTTTATGGTTATATATAAAAGTTAAGATATTTAAATTATAGTTATGTTTAACCTTACCAAAAAGAACAATAAACAAAACAGTTATTTATTTACTTTTATCTATTAAGATCAGTAAAATTATATCATAATAATAGTAATAACAACAATTATAATAATAATAATAATTAATAACAACAAGCTATTAACATTGTCCAAAATATATTTATTGGTTAGAAAATATCTAACATGGTACTATATAATCCCAATTTACCCACCATATATACGTGTGAAGTTGAGGGCAAAGCTATAGTTTCTTTGAAATTGTTTAAATAAAATACAACCATTAGCCTCCAAGAACATTTTGTGATAAAATACCGTTGGGAAGAAAAATTTTCTCACAACCCCTTTTCTATAAAACGACTAGGCTTGGCCCCACACTAAAAAAATAAAAAAAATAAAAAATAAAAAAAAAAAATCACAGTGAGAGGGACAGAACGCAAGCAGCCAAAACAGCATAAAATAGATAGGCCGACTGGCAACAACAGAGATTCAAGAGTGCCTTCCATAAGGATAATATTAAAATTATTTTTCCCTTTCATTCTCTTAATTGCTAATGTGATTGAGAATGCGACCGCCAAACAAACCTAAAATCTATAATAAAAGAATTGAAATTTGAAAAATTTTGAATTCTCATTAACATGCTATATCTTAAATCTCATAACAAAACCCTAAAATCTCATGAATTTAAAAGGCTCAAGAAGTTCTCCATTGTAGCTCAATTTGGATTCTTTCATTCTTGGAGTCAATCAGATAGTACTTCTCATTGACCCTTTTATTAGTAACAATATCAGAAAAACTTATATCTACATATCCGAGTGATTCTTGGTTCAAAAGAGAGCATGGGAATATTTAAAAGCACTGAAAATATGTTTTAGGATGAATAACAAATCACAACCATAAGAGAGCAACTGCAACACCATATGAATAGCTAGTTAGGATTCACTCAGATCTTTACTACTATGCACTTGGGGGGGGGGGTTTGAAAACAAACCTAATACAGTAGGAGGCTGCTCAAGATTGATTAGAAAACAAAACGAATTAAGCTTAGGTAGCTTTCACAATTTATGTAGTATGAACAAGTTATTAGCAGCCGATGATAAGCAATAATAGTTGGGCTCGGGCCTGGCCTGTCCAAAAGGTCAAGCCTACAAATTAGGCCTAAGCCGACACCTTTATGGCATATTTCCGAGCCATGCCAAGCTTCTAAAGGGAAGTTAAAGCCAGGCTAGACATATTCTTAGCATAACATTCTCCTGATTACATCAGATTTCTATGCCACTATTCTTTCGTTGACTTTTGATATTCTGTTTATTCTCTATATGAACATGCATGGATTGGCGTAAAACACAAGCTCAATCTTCCGAATGCACCCTAAAAGTGATCTTTTCAAGTACCATAGTTTGCTAATAAAGAGAAACCAAAGAACTACATACCTTAGGATGCAGTAAGCCCATCCTCGATGAGACGCTAACTACTTCCACATGCATTTTATCGTCAGTCGGCAGCTCATCTAGAGTAAACTGGAATTCCTCCTCCCATCTTGGATCTCGATACTTCTTCAAATGCTATAATATACATAAACAAAACAATTAAAAATATATATATCATGATAATAAGTTTGTATATATTTCCCATACAGAATCGATAATCATTAAACATTTTCCTTATATCTTGGTTTCCAATCCAAATATAGCAGGGACTATGTATGATAAGAGGGTGCATGCACGTGGAGCCAGCACCAAGGGCAACAACCTTGGTGAAAACCAGCTCTAGCCAGGCCTGTAGCATTTCAGGTCTTTTGTGGCCTTAGCATGGAATGGCCTTTGATTACATTTAGTAACCAAGCCTTGCAACTGAAGTGATAAGATGTGTTGAGCTTGCTCGATCAGGCATTAAGGCCCAAAAGAATTGCCCGAGTTTTGGGTACTAAATGCAAGGGAAGGAAGCTGTGTCACATTGCCCATACCGTTTGAGAAACTTAAAAGAGTGTTTGTCAAGAAAAATTCAGAGAAAAGTGCTATTGGAAGATCATAAGACCATTCAAGCAAAATCAGATTTTGACCATGTTAATTAGGTATTATTGCATCAGTTGCAGTGCTGCCATTCAAAAATTTCACACTCAATTTCATATTGCATGGCAGAATTTACTAAAATATTTGGAAATGACAAGTCTGAGACAAATAACAAACAGCCATACACCAATTTACCTACATACCTTAGTTCTCCTCTCCTCACCTCCGAAGAGGATTCTTGCTGAAGGGTTAGTATGATGTTTTCCTTCAAGGTCTTGTGCTTCGTGAACTACGACAACAAGCAGACCTCCACCATCAGGTGTTCCATATGGAGCCATTGCCACAGAATTCGGGTATTCAAGATCTTGTGGCATATCCTCCTCTTTAAAAGGTTTGTATGTCAATTCCAAAACAATCTGCCCACATGATTTGTCATTCTGGCATCATTGGGATTCAAATTTTTCTGGAGGTCCAAAGTAAAAACTTTGGGTTCCTCATGAGGCAGCTCTTTCAAGGGAACAACATTCATGCCCATCTTTGTCATGTTTTCCAACCTAGGAAAATGGAAATGAACAACCTGAGTTACCCTATAACCAAGCAGAAAAACCAACGTATAATCAATAATTTGGAGATACACCTGCTCCCAATCATAAACATGAAACTCTAGTGCTTGGGATTCTGGATGTTTGACAACCAAGTTGAATTCCTCGTTCCACTCAGGATTCAAGTTTTTGTGCTTCACAGTGGTCCTTTTCCCGGAAGATTATCATCAGTAAGTTTTAGTTTCACACAAGGGTCAGATGCACCCAGCAAATTGCCCTCACAACCTTCACATTCAGAATCCCAACTGGCCTCTGTTGGGCTCTGGGTGTCACCATTTAGATAATTGTGTAAATGACATGAAAATCTCAAAAAAATAAATAAAAACAAAGTCCATAGTCTAGAATAGCATACTGTGCTGGATCCATAATTGGCACTTCCAAGGTTTTGGGACAAAGATACATGTTGGCAACCTGATCTTTGATGATTTCCTGCAGAACAATGGTAGAAGAATCAATGCTTTCTCAGAAGGAAGAAAAAAAATTAAAAAAATAAAGGTGGAAAGTTAAAAATCATCAAATAATAATCCAGAAATTAAAATAGAAAAGAAAAAGGGAGTTCTGACACTTTTGATAAACCATTTTTGTGTTTCATTTGAAAATGTAAATATTTGAAACAAGGTAGTTATTTCTTTTAAAATTTTAGAAACCAAAAAATTTCCATTTTCAACTTTGGATTTTTCTCGAGTTATTTAAAAATTGGGCTTTCATAGGCAAAAATATTTACCCTTTCACAACCTCTAAAAATGAATAAATTCGTCCCTAGTTTGTTTCGCCATTATAAACTGTCATAACCCTCCCCCCCCCCCCCCCCCCGGGAAAAAAAAGAACCTTAAACCTTAAGGAGCCAACCATCACATAAATGCTGGCTATTATTCAAATGGGATTGATCGAACATGTGTGGATAATAAAAAATAAATGCCATACCCGTTCATACAATTTATTTAGAAAAACCAAAATCATAGTACTTACAACAAAATCTTTTAGATAATCAATCATTATCCACCACAAAACAAATAGTTTTTCGATATTTAAATTTGAAATCCTTATATTTAAGTAGTCAAACCCACAGTTCAAAATTATTTTCACAATGCCCCCAGCAAATGAGAAAAGAGTGAACATAAAGAAATTTGGACATGGAATAGAAACATCAAAAGCAACAAAAAGTATTGTACCTGAACGAATCTGTACAGACCAGGAATTGACATGAGATCTGTGCCAACAAGCTTCAGCCCAAAGTCAACATGTGGCTGCACAATCAGAGACCACAAGATCAGAATATGGATATGTTCATATACATGTGCCCCCACTTGCACACACAAGGAGACAGAAGATTTCTTGTCTGAGGCTTAATCAACATACAACAACGGTGATTGCAATTTCTGTAAGGCATAAGCACGGAAACAGTAGTGCTCATATAGAGAGGGGGTTTCCAACAATTAATCACAATGGAAGAGCATTTTAAAACACAGTGACAAACAGCATTAAGCTGCCCTCAAAGGGCATGACGTCTAAGTCTTCCTAAGTCCTGGCTTTGGCTTGACATACGAACTAGTTAACTAAATTGCTAGATTGACTATCAACAATCTATTTTAGAGATCCTGGCTTTAACTTTGGTATTGGAGCAATGTAAGGAGTGAGTAAAGGAGGAAGTTGGACCAAAATGTAGCCAACATCACAGATCTTACCAGAGTTTACAAGAGATATTCCCCAATCCTACAATTACCATAAATAGGATTTTAGGTCACTTAGATATGATTATTGATTCCATAGTCCACATCAAGATAACTACAATGTTTAGAAGCCATGATCTCACCTAATCGAGCAATATTGTGACAAAGATGAAATGCAATGCACCAAATAAAGATTTCAATCTCTGTAATACTGCCACCAAAACTAAGAATGTAGATTTGAACAAGCTCACACATGTTAATTGAACATGTGTGAGAAGGAAAGTGAGTGATCAAAGACTGATTTATCTCCTTCAAGGCCAGCTGTATCCCACTAGAGCGACTGACTAGCAATCAAAAGGAGATCTCAAAACAGACCAAAAAAGTCAAACCAACAAAGCAAAAGAGAGAGGACAGTTAAGCAATGGCAGATTAGGTATCAAAACTCAAGCATTCCCATTCCCAACCAATGTCACATACCTTCTCCATCAGGGACACGAGAATTTTTGCAAAACAAGGAAAGGCAGGAACCAATGGCTTCAAAGTGATACAAGGGGCAGCAAAGACAACCACCTACGACATCCCATAAAGGACTTACTTACCGAAAGCTATATACAAGACTAAATAATAAACAATAATATGTAATGGAAGTGAACATTACTTCTACTTCGCATTTTAACCCCTTTCCTTGCTGTCCAATCCAAAAGAGAGATTGGAAGAGGAATATCTCCCTCACTTCTTTACCCATACATTTTCTTTTCTCACCCTTCTTTTACCAACCAAACATCATAAACAAGAATTCTTTCCTTTCCATTCATTCACAACCAAGCAACCAAAAAAAAGAAAAAGGAATATATACCTCCTTTCTTGCTTTTATTAAAATTTTCATGCCCCCATCTAACAAAGCATAAGAATTTGCACTCTGCTAAAAAAAATGTCTCCATCCTGATTAAAGCAACATCAGAGGCTCTAGTGCTCATTCACTTATGGAGCAAATAACCAACACAGTTAACACCAAGAACCTTATAACCAAATAAAACAACTGGAACAAAGAATGCTCAGGAAAAAAAAAATCTAAGAAGTGCCACTATTTGGGCTTTAACCATACATGTTGAGAATGAAATACAAGGTTACTATTTTGTTATTTCACACAAAGTTGTCCTTAAAAATAAAAAATAAGACAAAAAGAAGCAAACAACCTGGGCTGTGGCTTTCAAACCAAAAGCTTTAACACCAACTAAGACATTCGGGTTCCCAGCCCACTTAAGATATGGCTCCATAATCAACTCCTCATCAGTAATATAAACTTTCATACCTGACAGGAAGAGTGAGAACGAAAAAATGATAAAAAGTAAAGACTGGAGAATATTAAGGAAATTTATGGCCACTTTGATCAAATAGTATGCATTGTAGACCTGGATCCAGTGAGCATACAATGCCTTTTCCATAACGTAGGTATCACATAGAAAAGGGGAAAATACAAAGAATATGTAAGGCCCTCAATTATTAAGATAGAGAGAGAGAGTGAGAGTGATTTTCACAGAAAACCCAAATTCCAGAAGATTAACAGGCAACAAGGGACGTTGATGTAACAATATGAATTGATGGAGGACAAGAAGAAAATAAATGTGAAGACATTATTTTCATGTGTATTCTAATATTTTTCTGTTAAAACTTAAGCAACTATTAAGGGTAGATAAATTTCTTTTATTGAATTAATTGAACACTTGAATTTAGAATTAATGATTGTATTAGTTGTAAGGCTCAAAAAGGTGGTTCCAAACCTCCTAATTCAGCAGTCAACTCTATTTGGAAAATTGAACCATGAGTTGATTCCTTGACCTCTGATTTCTATATGTTCTCTCTCTACCCCTTACTCCCATGCTCCTCCATCAAATTAGATAGACTAAAAAGTAACAGAAATATGATTAAAAAAAAAAAACCAGTGTTTTAAATACATTACCACACTAGCTGTTTGAACCGATTATACCCTAAAACTAAAAAGTTTTACGGTACAGAATATATAAAATACCTAATTTGACTATTTTTTTTCTCAAATTTAGCATTTAAATTCAATCTTTTTTATATTTTAAATTTTTTTAAAAAAAATTGTTAATGAATGATGACTCTCCATATCCCATTTTTCTCAATTATTTGACCCCTTCTATTACAACATTGTCAAATAACAACATGTCATCCCCCTTCCATCATTTTTCTTTTTTGCTTTGTATTTATCTATGTTCTGTTATTTGTAATAATTAAGGTTATAATTATAAAAAGATATTATTTTATATTTTTATAGTTATTGAATAATGATTTATTATTTATTATTTATTATTTATTATATATTATATCAGCATAATTATACCAATTGGTTTAATTAGTCAAACTTGTTCAACTATGTACCGCTTACCTCACGATACCGTATTTAAAACACCAGACAAACCAATAGGGAGGGAGAGAGACACACCATTGAGAGCAATAGATATCATAGATTCAACTCTTTACTCGAATTATACAAATACACTTGACTAAAGAGCTAGGAATTCTTAAGCCCTTTCATAAGTTGAAAATGTTAAATCTATGTAACTAATTCAGCAAAACACATTCTTGTATCATTCATAAGTCCATAAGTTTAAGAAAAAGAGGTTAAATCTATTTAAGAATTATGCCTTCATATTCATTTACTTCTTGTCCCCCATGTGGGAAAAACTCTTCTCTAAAGAATTGAAAATTTATTATCACAAATGGGGTACTCCAAAAAACCAAGTGCTTGAACAATAAAGCAAGGACATCCATGATACTGATGTAGGAGAAGTAAATCCATGCAAAATTGGATTTGATAACACCAGATACTTGAAAAATATTACATCCAATAAAATAACCTTGAGAAATAAATTGTAAATAAATGACTGTTAGGATTGCCTTGTAAAAGAACAAAAGAATGTAGTCCCTTTCCTTGAGCAAACAAAAATCAACTTTCTTTTCATGACACTCAATCACATATGAGACAAACTGCAGGATTTTTTTTTGGGTCTTCCCAAGGAGGACGATGAAGTTTTTTGGTAGCTAGTGAAGGAGACAGTGTTGATTAATGGCAGTTGACGCCAGTGAAGAAGAGGGAGGGGCCGATAAAGTTTAAAGCTCTATAGCAATCAATGCAGGGGCAGTAGATAGACTGAGAAGTAGGAGAAAGATAATAAAGGAACCAGAGAGAGAGGTGGGGAGAGAGAGAGAGAGATTGAAGAATCAACCGTTGATTCAAATTATTCAAAATACACTTGACTAAAGAGCTAGGTTTAGAAATCCATGTAACACAAAGCTTTAAGTCTAAGTTCAACTATTCAAGAAAACACAATCATATATGCCTAACAATCCCCTAATTTTTAACAAAAAATGTTAAAATCCATGTGCAAATTATGACTTCACATAAAATAACTTCTTGCTTGTCATCAGACATCCAACCAGAGGCCAATCAAAAAAGGTGCCAAAAAAGTAATCTCAGATTGGGTATAATAAAACAATTAACGGAAGGAAAAAATTTTGAGAGAAATAACATGGGCAAGGAGGCAGAAGGACATATAAGCGCTCATCATCAACATTTTCCTGTAACCAACCAAAAAGTTGAATTACATGAAGCACGACAGTGGAAGAGTTTTGGATATGTAGAGAACATTAAAATGTTGGAGCTTTAAGATCTGTCTTTTGAATGATGATGTGCTATCACTTTCATGTTACTTTTTCTTTCAAGAATAGCAATTTGCACAATAAACTCATGATGATAGAAGGGAAATCAGATGGAGCTAAACAAACACTCATATTTGCCTCAAAAACCAAGATAGAGTCTTTCTACCATAATTTTAACACAGCCAAGCAACAAACATCATCATGAAAATGAAAAAAATAAAAAGCAAGAGACGTCCGGGAAGATTTGTTGAAAGTGTTTCTGACCTTGAAAAGTTGGTGGCAGAGTCCCCAATGTAAGAGCTTCAAATCCTACAGACTCAATTTTATACTTTGGAATTTGCTCTGCTATGATTGGTGTAGCAATGTTTTTTGCTGTCTTGCAAATAGCCTAAGCACATTAGCAGAGATTGAAGAAAGAGATTGGCAAGAGGCAGTCAGTGAAAAAGAATGGAGGACAATCTAGCAGTTTTGAGCAACATTCCAGTAATTTTGAACATGAAAATACCTTGTCCAGATAAGGCCACATGTATTTAATAAATTTGTTGAGCCAGTCAAGCTTCACAGAGAATCAACGGGAAGGAAACTGTCAGTGCACAATGCAATACTAACCAGGATACATCAATACAAGAAATGGAAGTGTGAACTCATTACATACCCAATCATTGTTGGGGTTTTTCATCCAAAGGGGTATCTCCGGAACCAAATGTTGTAAATCGTCTGAATCTTGCTCAGCCAATGGTCAAGTAACAGGATCCTGATAAAGTGGACAATCAGACCAAATAGATTTCAGCTAATTCACTATCACTATGGTAATCTACACCTTGCAGAACAATAAACAGTATTCTTCTCGCTGGAAGTGCGTTTGGGTTAATTACATCAGTTCGCATTAGGAATCTCTCTCTCTCTCTCTCTCTCTCTCTCTCTCTCTCTCTCTCTCTCTGAGTAACAGACACAAAAAAACAAAACTGTTCAGTTAATAGGCAAAAACTAAGTTGTAATTCCTTTTTATTCTAACCATGGCTCCCCACTAGTCCACATTTCAGCAGCTAATTTCTTTCCAACCAAGTTGAATTAAATTAAAGAAGGAAAAAAAGAAAGAACAAAAAATGATTCAACAAAAATATCTTAATGCAGAGATTCGGAGAGTAAAGAAGCTGTGACGTATACAAGGATTATCAACAAACTTTGATCAGAAAAAAAGATATAAACAAATTACATGCCGTCAGCTAATTTTCTTTTCTGGAAACTAAACAAAAAATTTCCGTCCTTTCTGCCAATTTTTCGCATCAGCATCTAATGGACTTATCCTCCCTGGGAGCATATGTAGAACTTAGAGGCCATGCCACTGACATTTCCTCAAAAATGAAACTGCATTTTTCAAACCATTGATCAAAAAAATACAAATCAAGTAACTTGAGGCACAATAACGTTATGATTTTCTCCTCATTTGGTCCAAGGGAGCTGCACGCTTGATTAGAAGGCCCAACTGGCTAATTCTATGGAACACAAAAGTTGTTCTGAGTGAGATGCAACTACTAGATGGAGTAACAGAGAAGAAACTTTTCTCCTCTCTTTTTTCCTCAAAACAATTCCACCAACACTAACTGAGATTCTCATTTCTTGCAAAAGTTAAACTTATGAGGGCCATAACATACCCCAATTCATCTTAAAAGCCTCTTGGAAAGGGCTTTTTCTGCATTGTCTTGGCACTAATACATAATAATGGTACAGCATGTGAACCATTGACTTGGCCTAGGCCTTGTCATGTTCAAACAGATAGTCCACCCCACGCCAGACCTATCGGTCATAAATGAAGACCTCAACATCATAGTACAGAGACGTTGTTACATTTGCTTTTAAATTGCACCCACATGCATATTCCTCCATAACATAAACTACAATAATGTGAATAGGAAGTAAGCCATGCTTTCTTCCCTATTTGACCACGCCTTCTTGAACAACAAGGCGAAGCAATTATCCGTCTAGGGGAAAACCTCTCTCACAGTTAATATTCAATACCATCTTTTAACAATTTACAACTTTTTGCCCACACTAAGCGACACAATACTTGACCTTTTCCACCATGTGGACAAGTGCATACCAAAATGTCCTCAAGTGGGCTACTATCCTTAAACACACATTCATTTTAAGAAATTATTCCAAATTCGTTCAAGTGATTTAAACTCCACTTTTCACACCAAATTCCATTCATTTTCGGATCAAAACAGAAACTTGATAAATCACTCATTCCAGCAAGAAAGACACGCATTCATCAACTAATTCCCAAAAGAAACAAATTCTACTAAATACCCAATTCCCAGAAGCACAAGAAGATTCAATCTTGATACAATGCATGATCAAAATATTGAAAATTGAGAGAGAGGGGGGGGGCAGAGAGAGACCTCAACATCTGTTGGCTGAAAGTAGATGAAAAGGTGATATCCAATCACAAGACCAAATGAAATGCCAACTCCAAATCCAAGAAATCCAAATATAGTACTGAAAACCATCTCAAATCAACTTCCAATTCTCAAGAAGACACCGATTTCTCCTTCCCAAATCCTGAAATCAAAATCCAAACCCTAGAAATCACAATCACTTGATATCATCAACTAACATTTTGGAATTTCAGCAAAATTCCAAACGTCCCCATCACAAAATCTCATCGAATTCTCCTCCAATTTAATAATAATTTTAACAACTGTTTTTCTTCTCCATTACAATATCCTGAGAACAAGAACTGATGTTAAAGAAATGGTCTTAATTAGTATAATGACTCGTTTGTCCTCTATTAAATTCCCTAATTACCGGTTAAAAAAAAGTGATTAGTCAGTGATCAGTGAGTGTGAGAAACCCCCCCCCCCCCTCTTGTTTTTCCAAGAGATTGACTCCCTTTGGATCTCTCAAAATGAATTCGATAGAGAGGGGCGCGCGAGAAGGAGGGCTTCCCCCTAACGCAACCCAATTCCATTTTGCTTGGGGGTTGGGAGGGGGGAGGGTGACCGTAGGCTTGAATTGAATTATAGATATATTATGACTCTTTAATATTTTAATTGAACCATCATATAACATTTTATCTTAAAATCTTATTCATGATTTAAACATACAAATGCCTGATTAGTCTACTGGTTCAGAAATCTTGGCCACGAATATCTCTTGGCAATGAATTACAAAGCATGGGAAAATATTAGATGAGATTTTTTATATAAAAAGTAATTAATATAAGAGTAATTTTAATTCTTTATATAGATTTTTTATTTTTTATTTTTAAAATTGTAGTAAATATTTTAATTTAATTAATAAATATTATTTGTAAAATCAAATTAAAACAAGAGAGAGAAAAAAAGAAGAATAGAGCTTGCACAACCAAGAGTAACTACTATATGAATTAAATAATTTTAAATTAATTAAAATATTTTAAAATTAAATAAAAAATTTAAAACTAGAAACAAAAATGTTCTGATGAATGCATAGTAAATTAAAAAAGATATGATTAGAAATGAAGAAATATCTGATAAATTGGGAATGAATTCAATTTAGGAGGAGCGAGAACTTAAATTTGAGAAATTTAGTGAAATATCGAGATAGATTATTGAAAATTTAGATACAATTTATCTGTAAAGACGTGAGTATTAATATTTTAACTGAGTAAATAATTTTTAATAGAAATGAGTGGTATAAGAGATTTTGAAATAATGAATTCTTTTTTCTTATTATTAATATTATTCTTATTTTAAATTTTTATAAATAGTTTTTTTTTAATTGTCTTTTTTATTTTTATTTTTAAATTTTAATTTTATATATTTTACATATTTATTTTTTAAATGATCGAGTAAATCATAATCTTTTTTTTGCCTATCTAGATCGGTGGCACTGAATTTTTTGATCAGATGGGTTATATTGATCCAAATGTCAAGAAACTAACTCTAGAGAGAGAGAGAAATTGGAGAGGGGTAGAGAGAGAGAGAGAGGGGGGGGGAAGACCAGAGAGAAGGAGATAGAGATGGAGAACACTAATTCAATATTTTAAAATAACCAAATCTTCCTACACTGTTACACCAAGCTCGTGTCTTCATGCACACCCATGCATCTCAAATTTTAATCATCTCCGCCACGTGGAAGAAAATGAATGTGGATTGCACCAATTTTGCTAAATTCATTTTAAAAATTTATAAATTTATGAAAAATAAAAAATATTTTTAAAGATTATAAGCTTATATATATTTTTAAAATAACTGATAAAATGTTTGAATAAAATAAAATAAAATAAAATATCATTGTGTTGAAGCATAATAATAATGAACTCTTTTAAGTTATTTTTAGTATTAAATTTGATATTTATTAATATGAAAATGGTAAAAATAGAATAAAAATATTAATAAGAGTAGTTTAGTATGTTTATATATCAAAATAAAACAATTCATGAAAAAAAATTGACATAAAAATTTGTTTTTCCCGTTGGAAAAATAATAAGCCACATCATCCAGAGAATTTATGATAAGTATAAATAAGGGTTCACCCGATACATAAATTATTCCCCGGCTTAGTACTGGGATAGGAGGAGGATAGACGTATTGTATGTAGTATTTTCCTTATATTTTTGTAAAGATTGTATTTCTACACCTCGAATCCGTGATTTCAAGATCATTAAAGGAACAATTCAAGCGTTACGTCAATATTTACTCTCTATTAGAATTTATAATAAGTATCTTATCTAAAATTTTGTCAATGTCATCTCGAAAACTCTATTATACATCATAAAATAAATTTATCTTTTTATCATAATTTTGATTATGGAAACAATTCTAGAAAATGTTTTTGTTGCGAAAAATAAGAGATTTCTCGATCTTATTTTTAGGGTTTATAAACTTCTTTACAAAGAGATTTATTTTAGACCCCTGTTTTATGTTTTTAATGCCTAATCATTCTTTGTTTTGGTTGAAAAAGAGGATTTTTGAAAAGAAATAAAAATATTGAATGGTGTATATTTGTAAATATCAAATCTCTCATTTTTTCTATTTACTTGAGAGGGACTTTACAAGAGTCATGTTGACCCATTAGGGTTGCTTCTCTGTCATACACGCACCCCTCCATACATGTGCACAAGCACTATGGCAAGTGTCGCATGAAAATGATATAGGAAAACGATATTTTATAAAATTACAGAAAATAAAAACATAGATAAATATGAAAATATTGAAAAAATATTATAAAAATATTGAAAAAATATTATGAAAATAGTTACTCCATTTTATAGCACGTTGATATATTTCAGTCGGGAGCTTTTACATTTCCTTTGTAATTATTTTATGTGTAAAAATATAAAGAAAATATTTAATTAATTAAAATTATAAAAATTATTCATTATCTATATGGAAAATAAAAGAAAAAATAGTAAAAGGTGACAAAAATGTCTATATTAGCTCACCATGAGCTAAATCTCTAATGAGTTTTAATAACCTAATTGCAAAAATTCGTCATAATTATCGGTCTTTTTAAAAACATGGAAATAAAATTTTTATCGATTAAAAAAATCTTAATCTAATGATATGAATTTAGTTTTAAGATAAAGTCCGACGGTTCTATATTTGAGTAGATTTATCATTATAGCGATTTTAAGTTTTAATAATTGTGATTTATTTAGTGATTAAATAAAAAATTATTCATTATTATATAATTTTAAATTTACGATTCTCTTAATAAATTAAAAATATATAATAAAGAATATTCAAAATCTCAATTTATAATTTATTATTTTTCACGTATCAACAAAATATTACTCTTCCTTGATATTATTGTTATATCTTATTAATATATTATTCTTATCTTTCCCTGCCCATGTATCTCTCTCTTAGACTAAGATTTTATTTTAATAGTTCTTGATTTTATAGTGATTAGGAATAAGAAATCCAACCCAAGGTTATTCTGCTCCTATGCGTGAATGGTATGATCATGGATACCATCCAAAATTTTACAAATTTTTTTTACGATATAAGTTAAATTATCACTTATCATTGATTTATTATTTGTTATCATTTAATGATAACCCTTTTATATGATCAACGTTTAGTTGATTTAGTGGAAAGAACACTAACACTTCACGTCAAAAACTGAGATTCAAGTTTTGATAATGATAAAAATGATATTGGGAGAGCTCCCTCCCAATTGGAACTTAACATAGCTCGATCAAGATTAATCAGAATAAAATTTTAAAAACTTGACGGGGGCCAAATTCAGATAATAAAAAAAAAAAAACCATTTAAATAGTTGAGATATGGAAATTTTAATTTAAATAGTCGAGATATGGAAATTTTAATTTAAATAGTCGAGATGTACGTTAAAATAATAGATTTTGATCCAAATTGAGATCACCTGGTCAAATATTTTAGTGGTGAAAGAGGGGTTAAGCCCGAATCCATACCACCCAAAACTTAAATCTGAGAAGAAAAAAAAAAGAACTTGCACATTTCCCGTCCTAAACCTATTGACATGTCACCTGCCAAAATAAACTCTATTTCTAGCACTTACCCCTTAGAGAGAGAGAGAGAGAGAGAGAGAGAGAGAGAGAGAGAGAGAGAGAGAGAGAGAGAGAGAGAGAGGAATTTTGCTTGGAATTGGAATCGAGAGAAAAGGCCCATAGCCGATAGGGACGCGATTGAGACTAAGAAGTATTCACCGCCATGAAAGTCCTCGCTCTCTCTCTCCACGTCGTAGAAAAAAAAAAAACAAAAAGAAAGTAGAGAGTGTTAGAAAAAATGAAAAAAAAAAAAAAAACAGAAAGGAGAGAATTTTAGAAATAGAAATAGAGAGAGAGAGAGAGAGAGAGAGAGAGAGAGAGTTGCTATAAAAGAAAGACACCCAGGCTATCACTCAACGCTTTTCTTGTTCGTTTTCTCTCAATTTTGCTGCTGCTTTTTTAGGGTTTCTTCGTTAACCCTAATCTTCTCGATCTTTCTCTCTCTCTTTCTGTTACTGAGATGCTAGGGTTTAATCGATCGGGCGAAGGATTGAATCGCCGCTGAAAGTTTTTTCGGTGGCGATTGTGGCGTTCATTGCCAAAACTAGGGTTTTGGATTTGTATGGAAACTCGTAGTCGGAAGAGGGCGGAGGCTTCCTCAACTGCCCCTTCTTCAAATTCCGGTCCAACCACTCGATCAAACAAGCGTGCGAGGGTTTGTTCATCTTCTTCGATTTCTACTCGTTCTAGGATTTCAAAATCACAGGATTCGGTATCGGTAGCGATGGAATCGGCCAATGAATCGTCAAGTTCTGGGAATCGGAATCGACGTGGGAAGAACAATCAGAATCATGAGAATAAGGATAATTTGGACAAGGGAAAAGAGAAGGAACATGAAATTAGGGTTAGGGATAAGGATAGAGAGGTAGGGTTGAATATAGAGAGCGGTGGAGTTGGTAGAGATGAGGATGATGATAATGACAGTGAAGGTGGGGGAGGGATTTTGCATCCGAATTTTGCTTCTGCTGGTAACGCTTTACAAGGGTTTTTCAGAAAATTAGGGGCTGGATTGGATGATTTGTTGCCAGCATCGGCGATGCCCTCAGCTTCATCATCGCACCTGAGTGGTCGGCTGAAGAAAATTTTGTCTGGGTTGAGATCGGATGGTGAAGAGGGGAGGCAAGTGGAGGCATTGACGCAGCTGTGTGATATGCTTTCAATGGGGTCGGAGGAGTCATTGAGCACATTCTCTGTGGATTCGTTTGTTCCAGTGCTTGTGGGATTGTTGAACCATGAGAGTAACCCTGATATAATGTTGCTTGCTGCAAGGGCACTGACGCATTTGTGTGATGTGTTGCCTTCATCGTGTGCTGCGGTCGTGCATTATGGCGCAGTTTCATGTTTTTGTGCGCGGTTGCTGACGATTGAGTACATGGATTTGGCTGAACAGGTGAGAACCCTTTACATGAAAAGAACTATTACCAATATGTTATTAATAACGTACTCACGGAACCTTTGTTTTGATGGCACAATGTTGTTCTGATGGCTGAATCAGTTGAGATTATGGGGGCATGAAATGAGCTACTAAGTAGAATGTTAAGGCAATCTTGAAAAAGATAAAGGAGCTCTTTTCAGTAAAAATACAATCTGGAATTTTTATTTGATAATCT
Source organism: Dillenia suffruticosa (assembly GCA_033439265.1). Taxonomy (NCBI): domain Eukaryota; kingdom Viridiplantae; phylum Streptophyta; class Magnoliopsida; order Dilleniales; family Dilleniaceae; genus Dillenia; species Dillenia suffruticosa. The sequence goes on along the minus strand of JAVTVX010000008.1, from coordinate 936,964 downwards.
ACTTATGGCACTATTTTTTTTTCTTTTTTGTGATTGCATGATATTGTTGTTGTTGCTATCTTTATGGGTGAGAGTGGTGATTTTGTGGTGCATTGTTCTTGGTTTTATTCTGATAATGCATTTGTTACTTAAATGGGCAGTCTTTGCAAGCTCTCAAGAAGATATCACAGGAACATCCAACTGCCTGCTTGCGAGCTGGAGCACTTATGGCAGTGCTTTCTTATCTTGATTTCTTCTCCACTGGAGTCCAGGTAATTTGTCTTGGGTCTTGTGTTTTCCTTACATTGTGATGCACCGTAAGGACTTGGTGGAATGTGTTTTGCTAGCATGACATGTTGGAGCATCCTCAACATAAATAGCAGTACCGAAGTTGTTATAACCCCTATCCAAATTCTAGAACCTTGATGATTTAATCATTATAGATTCTCGATAATTCAGAGCTCTCATACAATCTCATACCAATACTCCACCAGTCCCATAAAATGAACCTGGGTAGTATCTCAATTTTAAATATACTGTTACTTTGTTATGGTTGTAGTCATCCTAACATGTTAATGGTCTTGTTGTCTTGTATTGTGGTTATCAAAGTGGTGTTGAGACTTGTGCTTTGCCATTGCTTGAAGATTTATTCCACATAAACCGAGTCCCTTGCATTTCAGATGTTTGCTTGTCCTTATATGCTGTTAGATGTTGATAAAGATGTGAAATTGACCTAATTGATTCCCTACCTGTTTGATTCTAAGATGATAATAGGATGCAACATATGTTCTCTGATGTTTCCTATTCTTTTGCATCTGCATTTTTTTTCTGTTTTTTCGAATCTGCATCCTCAAGGAAAGTCGTCGGGTACACTAACCACTAGACATTGATAGTCTGCTTGTGTGGCTTCACATCTCTGATTGGACCATTTAAATACATGCTATTTGCTGTTTTTTCTCAAACGTATTAATATGGAAAGTCCACCTTCCCCTTTTTGATGACACGTTTGTTGTGTTGATTGTTGTGGTGAGTTTCACAAGTGCATGCGAAAAAAGCTAAAAATCAGGTTCTTAAAACACTTGGACCATTTGTTACGAGGAATTTAGTTTTTATCAATATTTAATGATCCTCAAATCCACAAGGAGCACTTCATGTGCTTGCTGGAACACATGACCTACCTTTTGACCTACCTTTTTCCCCTCCCAACAGTTTGCTGTTTTTCTTCTCAAAATCTAATAATGTGCATTTTCCCCCTGACAACACTTTACAGCGAGTGGCATTATCGACTGCTGCAAATATGTGCAAGAAACTTCCATCTGATGCTGCGGACTTTGTGATGGAAGCTGTTCCGCTTTTGACAAACCTTCTCCAGTATCATGACTTGAAGGTAAGTCAACAAAGTAATAGGTTTCCAAAGAAGGTCAACCAATATAATGAAGCAAATTATTAGAAATTGCTTATATTTTCATATTTTTTTAGGTGTTAGAGCATGCTTCTGTTTGCTTGACCCGAATTGCGGAGGCATTTGCATCATCGCCAGACAAACTGGATGAGTTGTGTAATCATGGCCTGGTCACTCAGGCTGCTTCTCTCATCTCCACTAGTAATGCTGGTGGTGGTCAGGCGTCCCTGAGCACACCTACTTACACGGTAAATGTGATTCTTGCTGCTTGATATAGGTAATCTACCTTTGGATCATCTTATATCACTTACCATGAATGCAGGGTTTGATTCGACTTCTGTCTACTTGTGCAAGTGGCTCCCCTCTAAGTGCCAAAACGCTGCTTCTTTTAGGGATCAGTGGCATTCTAAAAGATATATTGTCAGGATCCGGCCTTTCCACAAGTGTATCTGTTGCTCCTGCTTTAACCAGACCACAAGAGCAGGTACTTCATCTATCCTTGCACCTATTTTAAGTGAAGGGGGGCTTAAGTTCCTGTAATGACTGAGGAAAAGAAGCATGGAATATGATTGCTGCAGTTTTCAGTCTGTACTGTATGATTGACCCCTTTATCTATGTGAAAAAACTGAGTGGGAACTTTGAATTCTTGGGAGTGTTAAATTCTTCTTGTTTTTTTGCTAGAACAACAGTTCTTGTTTGCATTTCTGGTTCCCATTTATGACTGTAATGTATGTTATTTAAGTACCGCATGTAATTCCAGGACCATGCTTACTGACTGGTGTTCCTGCATATAGGATCTGGGAGGCAGCTTAATAGAATTGATCACTGTTGCCAGCACTATTAGGGCCATCGGTTTGAAATTTCAAGGGCTTACCTTAATGGCATTGTGGTTTGGTAATCCTTTTAAGCCATTTTAACTGTCATGAACAAGGATTTAAATGAAGTTGAGAATAGATTGAGTTTTGAAATTCCATTTGAACAAAACAAGACCCAAGTCATGGATTTTTAAAGAATCAGGATCAAAAAGTTTTTCGGCATGTCAGTGTGTTTGGTTGATGCTCTGCTGTTTGCAATCTTGCTCAAATTTCTGATTTTTGTGTTTCATTTTTGGAGTAATATGTGCTTCACAGTGGTGATTAGGATGCCGATGGTTTGGGCTTTTGAATTGTTGACCTTTTCTCCCATATCTGTTAGAACTGTGCAAGTCTGCATTTCACCTCTTTTTGACTTTGTCATGCTGGTGCTTGGTTTTTTCTCAAACTCGGATTGATTTGTGTCATTTTCACCTAGATTTTTGAGATTGTGAATCTAGCAAATGAGCTTCTTCCTCCACTTCCTCAAGGAGTCATCTCCCTTCCACAGAGCTCCAATCTTTTCGTGAAAGGATCTCTTATTAAGAAGTCTCCTGCCAGTAGTTCTGGGAGACAGGAGGATTCAAACGGAAATTCAACCGAGATATCTACTCGTGAGAAATTATTAAATGATCAGCCCAAGCTTCTGCAGCAGTTTGGGATGGACCTTCTTCCGGTCCTAGTACAGGTTAGTTTTAAGATTCACTTGTTTGCTTATAGTTCCAATTTGGTAAGGTTGATTTTAATATGCTGTTTCTTTGTTTGTTAGATTTATGGGTCCAGTGTGAATGGTCCTGTTCGCTACAAATGTCTTTCAGTTATTGGTAAATTGATGTACTTCAGCACATCAGACATGATTCAGTCTTTACTAAGTGTGACGAATATATCAAGGTATTTGAACTTGAGAACATTGCTTGTACGCTATATGTTTAAGCTAGTTTTAAAATCAGGTGTGTGGAAATACTTATGCCCCTTAAAATTGTTCTACTAGTTTCTTGGCTGGTGTTTTAGCATGGAAAGATCCCCTTGTATTGGTTCCTGCTCTCCAAATAGCAGAGATTCTCATGGAAAAGCTTCCTGCTACTTTCTCCAAGATATTTGTGAGAGAAGGTGTAGTTCATGCTGTGGACACACTTATTTTGGCTGAAACCACCAGTACGACTTCTGCCCAAGCATCTTCTGCTGAGAAGGATAATGACTCTACCCCTGGAGCATCATCACGTTCTAAGCGGTGTTCACGTCGCAATGGTAATTCAAAACTTGATGCAAGTGTCTCGGAAGAATCAAAATGTCCCGTCACTGCAAGTGTTGGATCGCCACCAAGCACATTAGAGATTCCAAGTGCCAATTCCAGTCTTCGCATGACTGTAAGTGCTTGTGCTAAGGCTTTCAAGGATAAATACTTCCCTTCAGATCCTGGGTCTCTTGAGGTTGGAGTTACAGATGATCTTTTGCATCTGAAGAATCTTTGCACAAAGTTGAACGCTGGTACAGATGATCAGAAGACCAAAGGAAAGGGGAAATCTAAAGCTTCCACTCCTCGTCTGGCAGATATTAATGTAAGTAAAGAGGAGGAGTTGGTTGGGGTAATATCTGAAATGTTATCTGAACTTAGCAAGGGTGATGGCGTATCAACATTTGAATTTATTGGAAGTGGAGTTGTTGCCGCTCTGCTTCACTATTTTTCCTGTGGGTTCTTCTCAAAAGAGAGGATTTCCGAAGCCAATCTTTCCAAGCTTCGCCTGCAAGCACTTAGACGATATAAGTCTTTCGTGGCTCTTGCTCTTCCTTCCAGTGTTGATGGAAGGACAGTAGCTCCTATGACTGTGTTAGTCCAGAAACTTCAAAATGCTTTGTCCTCCTTAGAGCGTTTCCCTGTTGTGCTGAGCCATTCATCAAGATCAGCCACCGGAAGCACACGCCTTCCTTCAGGACTAAGTGCATTGCTACAACCCTTCAAATTGCGTCTATGTCGAGCTCAAGGAGAGAAGTCTCTTCGAGACTATTCCTCTAATGTTGTATTGATTGATCCTCTTGCAAGTTTGGCAGCTGTTGAAGATTTTCTTTGGCCCCGAGTCCAACGGAGTGATTCCGCACAGAAGCCTTCAGCATCTGCTGGGAACTCTGAGTCAGGTACCACACCAACTGGAGCTGGTGCTTCATCACGCTCTACTTCTACACCTTCAACAACTCGACGTCATTCAACAAGGTCCAAATCAACCGTGAATATAGGAGACACTTCTATAAAGGAATCGGCACAGGAGAAAAATACAAGCTCCTCAAAGGGAAAAGGCAAAGCTGTTTTAAAGCCTCCACAGGAGGAATCAAGAGGACCTCAAACTAGAAATGCCGCTCGTAGAAGGGCAGCCCTGGATAAAGATGCACAGCTGAAACCTGCAAATGGAGACTCTACATCAGAGGTAAAGACAATTCACCTATGAACTTCTTTCACCACAAAGCCTTCTGCTTAATTTGCTTGCAGCAATGTACCTTCTAAAGGATGGGGGAGATTCTTTGCTTTTGATCAATCTGAAATATGGTTTAATTATGTTTAAGTAAACATTCGGGTTCTTTTCTTTTGAGTTGTTAATGTTATTGATAAAACCGTTTCTCTTCCCATTCTAATTTTTTGCTCTCTGCTAATATTATTATTTTCTGGTAATGAAGGATGAGGATTTGGACATATCACCTGTTGAGATTGATGATGCGCTGGTAATTGAGGATGATGACATCTCGGATGATGATGACGATGATCAGGAGGATGTATGTAATCTCTTCAGTTTCTTGGAAATCCTTCTCACATAGATCTCTTGCATTTTCATGTCAACCTAGCACATTCCTTTTCCTGGGCAGGGATAATTTTCTTAGTGCTTTTGTATCATTTATGCTGTCCTTTTAACTGGAACGAAACATGATGGAGATAATTACAATGAGGTGTGAGGCGAGGCTGATACATGGGTCTTACATGAAGGGTTTTTTTTTGGGGGGGGGAGACAAACCTCGTTTGTTAGGCTTCAAAGGTTGTTAATTAGAAAAATGAAATAATAACCTCTCTTGATATGGTGGTGAGGTATTTGTGGCTGCTTTGCTATGCCATACTTGTTTTGATTGACATATTTCCTCTTCTTTTTTTTTTTTGGTTTTGATTTTTTTGAGAAGGTATTAAGAGATGATTCTCTCCCAGTTTGTATGCCTGACAAAGTTCATGATGTAAAATTGGGCGACTTGGCTGAGGATAGTGCAGTTGCTCCCTCTACAAGTGATACACAGACCAGTCCTGCTTCTGGTTCTAGCAGTAGAGCTGCAACTGTTAGGGGCTCTGATTCTGTGGACTATAGGAGTGGGAGTTCATTTAGTTCTAGGGGAGCCATGTCCTTTGCTGCTGCTGCTATGGCTGGTCTTGGATCTGCGAATGGTAGAGGATTCAGGGGAGGCAGAGATCGCCATGGACGTCCTTTATTTAGTTCTCCCAATGATCCTCCAAGATTACACTTTTCTGCTGGTGGAAAGCAACTTAATAGGCACTTGACTATCTATCAAGCCATTCAAAGACAGCTAGTGCTGGATGAGGATGATGATGAGAGGTATTCTGGAAGTGATTTCATGTCTAGTGATGGAAGCAGGTTGTGGAGTGATATATACACTATCACATACCAAAGAGCAGACAGCCAAGCAGATAGGGCTTCTGTTGGGGGAACAAGTTCAACTACCGCATCCAAATCATCCAAAAATGGTTCTTCCAGTTTTAACTCTGAGACCCCATCAAATCGAGTGTCTCTTCTTGATAGCATCTTACAAGGGGAACTTCCTTGTGATTTAGAAAAATCGAACCCCACATATAACATATTGGCATTGTTGCGTGTTTTAGAGGGTTTGAACCAGCTTGCGCCTCGCTTAAGGATGCAGGCAATTTCTGACAATTTTGCTGATGGTAAAATTGCAGATCTGAATGAGTTAGTCACAGCTGGTGGCAGGATTCCCACCGAGGAATTTGTTAATAGCAAGCTTACTCCAAAATTGGTGCGTCAGATACAGGATCCCCTGGCATTGTGCAGTAGAAGTCTTCCGTCTTGGTGCTACCAGTTGACAAAAGCATGTCCATTCTTGTTTCCTTTTGAGACTCGGCGGCAGTACTTCTATTCAACTGCTTTTGGATTATCTCGTGCGCTCTATCGCCTTCAGCAGCTGCAAGGTGCTGATGGTCATGGTTCAGCCAGTGAAAGAGAGGTTAGAGTTGGGAGGCTTCAGCGACAGAAGGTCCGAGTCTCAAGGAATCGCATATTAGATTCTGCTGCAAAAGTGATGGAGATGTACTCTAGCCAAAAAGCTGTTCTTGAAGTGGAATACTTTGGTGAAGTTGGCACGGGTTTGGGTCCCACTTTGGAGTTTTACACTCTTCTCGGTCATGACCTACGAAAGGTTGGACTGGGAATGTGGAGAACAAATTCTTCACCTGAGAAAGTATCAATGGAAATCGATGGAGACGCTGAACAGAAAAATGGAAAGACTATTAATGCCTCCAATACAAAGGGATCTGTGGTTGATGCTTGTGGAGATGATAGAGATCTTATCCATGCTCCTTTTGGATTGTTTCCTCGCCCTTGGCCTGCAAATGCCGATACTTCTGATGGGAGTCAGATTGCTAAAGTTATTGAATATTTCCGTCTGGTTGGCCGTGTCATGGCCAAAGCTCTTCAAGATGGGCGGCTTTTGGACCTGCCCCTGTCAACTGCATTTTATAAGCTTGTCCTTGGTTATGTATGTTAATGTCTTTATTTTTCATTTCTTGGTTAATCTGCTATATAGAATTGGAGTGATCAGCTATTTATGCACACAGGAACTCGATTTGCATGATATACTCTCCTTTGATGTGGAGTTCGGGAAAATTTTGCAAGAGTTGCAAGTACTTGTGAGCCGGAAAAAGCATCTGGAAGCACTAGGTGGAAATTCTGATGATGCAATTGCTGGTTTGCATTTCCGAGGGGCTTCAGTTGAAGATCTTGGTTTCGACTTCACACTTCCTGGCTATCCGGATTACATTTTAAAGCCAGGGGAGGAAAATGTATGGCTTGCCACTTTCCTTTCTTTTATTTATTTATTTTTTTTGGGGGGGGGTTGGGGGATAGGTCTTGGTAATTTTCTTTGAAATATTATTCTAACACGCCCTCTTGATGGTTCCGTTTTTCAGGTTGATATTAATAACTTGGAGGAATACATATCATTGGTAGTCGATGCAACTGTTAAGACCGGAATTATGAGACAAATGGAAGCATTTAGAGCTGGATTCAATCAGGTCAATAGATCTCTCTCACTTCCTTGCCAAAAGTCCTTTTTTCCCAATGAGTGCACAGAAACATGCAGAAATATAGGGATCTGTAGAACTAATTTAGTCCTAATCTTGTTTAATTCTTCCTTAATTCTTGTTTGATGCATATGGCTTTTCATTTGCATATTAGTTCATGAGTAGATCATGACAAGGATTCCTTTTTCTGCTACGTATAATGATACATTGGGTGGCATGGCATGATGTGCACAATGAAATAATGTTTAAGTAGTTAACTTATGCAATTTGAAAGTGTAAATTGAAATCCCCGGGGTGTGGGGGGGGGGGGGACTCCTCCAAGAGGTTCAGGATGAGGTCAATGAAAGTTGCTTGTTTACTCTTTTTCCCTTTTCCATGTCAGGTGGAATTGGTAACTGAGAATTTGAAAGATCATTTTGAGAAGCTATGATGTTTATAATGCTTGTTGATTGCATGACTATTAGGACTTGGAATCCCATATCTATGTTTATGTGGATGAATACATTTTTTGCAACTAAATATGAATTGATGCTGTCCTTTAAGATTCTTTTGTTTGATCATGTTAGTCACTTGCTTATCATAGGCAGTAAAATAGGTTTCTGGGACATAGTAGCTATTAACTTTAATGAGATGATTGATTTCAGGAAATACTAATGTGTTGGCAATCATGGTAAAGACAATAAAATCCAATGTTTCTGCACTGAATATCTTTACACACTTGGAGCTACCTTAAACACCCCCACCTCCCCCTCCTCCTCCCCCCTTTCCCCCCCCCCTCCAAAAAAAAAAAACCAAAAAAAGAAAGTAAAAGCCTCTCGAAGCATCATGATAAACGATGGGAGGGTTTGAAGTTACTCGAAGTTACTCGACAGATGAGCTTTTCCATCTTTTGGCATGGTTGGGAACCGTGTCTTTATTCTTGAGCCTGAGGGCTGGAATTGATACTATGATGTTGGATGTGGGGAATAGTGCATCATATGTGTTCCGTCATTCCTACTATATCACACCTATTTGCTTCAGCCTTTTCCATCTTGAAGGATCAAATCAACTCATTCTTGTGTTTCATATGGGCAGGTGTTTGATATTTCATCTCTGCAAATATTTTCACCAGACGAGTTGGACAATTTGCTTTGTGGCCGTCGAGAGTTGTGGGATGTAATGTGCCTTGGGACCTTATTTCTAAACTGATCTTGAGAAAGCACTCTGCTATTGTGCTCTTAACGGGTTTCTAATTTTTGCAGGCTGACACCCTTGTTGATCATATAAAATTTGATCATGGGTACACTGCCAAGAGCCCTGCAGTTGTGAATGTATGTCCTTCTGGATTTGATGTGGTTTACTTCTGGCATGAGTTCTTATTCTTATTTAACATTGCAAATGTTTGTTTGTCTTTAAATTTTCCTGATGTCTTTAGCTGCTCGAGATAATGGGAGAATTCACCCCTGAGCAGCAGCGTGCCTTCTGCCAGTTTGTTACTGGCGCTCCAAGGCTTCCAACTGGTGGCTTGGCAGGGCTAAATCCAAAGTTAACGATTGTGCGGAAGGTGCATATCATCAAAATTTTATCCTTAAGAGAACTGAACTTTCTTCCTTTTTCTGATCAACTCTCCTTCTGTGCGTCCAGCATTCCTCAACTGTAGTCAACACGGTGACCAATGGTACTTGTCCTGATAATACAGCAGATGACGACTTGCCAAGTGTTATGACGTGTGCTAATTACTTGAAGCTCCCTCCTTACTCGACCAAGGTATTCTACTTGGAAAGAAAGTTGAGAATGGAATTTTGTTATTCGAAATAGCATATCTAGCTTTTATATCATCATTTATAATCGGCAATTTCCTTCTTTTGGACAGGAAATTATGTATAAAAAACTACTCTATGCGATCATGGAAGGGCAGGGATCATTTGATTTGTCATAAGTTTCAGAGACTAACAAACCCGTCAGTATATATTATAATACAACACCTTCGGGTTAAATTTCTTACCCGGGCTAATTTTGGTGTCTGGAAGTAGCATATTCTTCTACTCAAAATAAGACGTTCTTTCCTTAAAGTTGCTTTTTGAGGTTTGTTTCTCTTTTTGCGATGGATCTTTTCAGTTTTTATTTTAAGTCGGGCCAGCTGAAATTTCTGGATTCTTGGCACTTTGAGATGGGAGGAGGTGACCATCTCATTTCTGCAGAATGATATGTTGATTCAAAGACATGCACGCTGTACATGCCCATCACGCCCACAAATGTTGTTTCTATTTTGTTTGCCTTCTAGGTCATGTGGTTTTAATTTGTGGGATAATTAACTTGAATTTGATGGTCATTTTTCAGGTTGGCCAATTGTCTCGTTGAGAAGCATTAATGACTGTGGGTTCCTCTTCTGCTTTCAGTTCTTGTAAATAGATAGGATTTTTTTCCGTTTTCTTTTTGACTTCGTTACCTTGCTTCCCTTTTTCCTGCTTTTATGTTGCTGTTTGAAGTATACATGTAAGACCAATACAGTGATGCAATGGGAAGAATAAATGAATTGAGGACATTGCCACATTGTTTCTTTTATATGGTAATTGAAGACATCGTCACGTTGTTTCTTTTATATAGTACTTATCTTTTAATGATTGCCCTTCACCCCATCTCTTGGTTCTTCTTTCCACTATGTTTTGAGACAATTAGTATTTACTGCATATGGCTGGTCATGAGAGGGTGGTGAGAAGGCTATTGCATGTATTGTGCATTTTGGGGTTTGCTATGGTGGTGCTCGTGTGTTATGGGATGTCTGAATTGAATTATAGTGTTATTTGTAAAAGGAGGATTTGATTATGGTTCTGTTAGTCCCCTTGGGGACATCCAATAAAATTGGAACGATACAGAGAAGATTAACATGGCCCCTGTGCAAGAATGACACGTGCAAATCGAGATTATGGTTCTATTGAATCGTTTAAGTATGCTGTTAATTCTTAGGACCGCAATGAATGGAATTGGGGTTTTTATCTGCAAATTTTTTGGCTTCCTCGGCTTCTAGGGTTTTAGATTTTGATTTTTGTAAAATCAAATGATAGTCTTGCCTCAAATTTTGATTTGATTAGGAACAATTGAGACATGAAAGAAATGGTAAGTCCTAGCCTCTTTACAAGCCTTTGGAGCAGGAGAAGATACAAACAGTGAGCCAAACGATAGACGTTTTTTGTCTACTCATTGGTTCTTTCTATTTGATTCCCCCCCCCTCTTTACCTGCGGCTGCCGCCGGATGAGTTTGGTTATGTTTTGCAAATAACTGAGAGTTTGGATAAACGCGAAAGAACAAAATATGATGACGAACTCACATTGGAAAACGGCTCGAGATGTGAAGGGTATCCAAGGCAATGTTATTAGAATTGTACCGTGTGTTGATCCATAAAATTCAAAAATATGGTTGAACCGATTGGATTATGGATCAATATGGTCGAATCTTTAATTTTTTAATAATAATTATATATATTTATATAATCAATAATTACTTTTAAAACTCATATTGATAATTAAGAACTAAATAACTAAATTATAAAGTCATATAAAATATAAATTAAAATCATAATATCAAAAATTGATAGTCTCACATCGTATAGAAATTAAAAAAAATAAAAAAAATCTTAAAAAAATATTTTTTTAGGTTTTAACCCTAGACGGCGGTTTTTTAAAACAGACGGTTCAATCTCGGTTCATAGTTGAATCGCGATTGAACTATCGGTTCAGTCCGGTTCAATTGTAAAACGATATTTTAATAACTATTATTAACATTGATCAAAAGAAGGATCGAACCGGTTCAATTATGAACTATCGGGAACATCCAATAAAATTGTAAAAGAAGGGTTGAACCAGTTGAACCGACAGTTTGATCCGGTTTTAATAACATTGATCAAAGGGTAGTAATATAATAACTCTGAAAAATTCACGAGTTATCACATTATTGAAAAATAAAAAAAATAGAACACCCATATCACCTTTTCTTCTCCGGAGGATAGAGAAAAGCGAAAGAAAAAGTGTGGTGTGTGTCCTTTTTTTTTTTTGTTTTTGCAAGTGCAGCGAAAATCTATAAGCGCCTCTTTTGCTTTTGCACGATGTTTTGGATCCATGCAGCTGGAGTTGCACCACTTCAGACCTTCTAGGTTTCTTTAAACAGAGGAAGTTCTCACACCAATAACACAACAATACTGGACCGGTACGAACGATTTGTGGGTTTAGTCTCGGGGTATTAGATTTTTTAATCAAGATCTTAACTTTGAATTTTGAGAATAAAAACACAGGAGTCGAGAGTGTCGGTTTTTATTTGGGTTTTCACAACTTTTTAAACTGGATTAGTCAGATTTTTTGAATATTGTGAGGATTATATACTAAAAAAAAATTCTAGAACTATTAAAAAAAGGTTTGGATAGAGTTATTTTTTTTTTTATTTAAGAGCTTGTACGTTCTTTTTTAAGAATTTTATGAGTTTGTAAACCCTGAAATATTATATAAGATGTCCTAAAAAGTTTAAAAAATTTAGCCAAACACTTTCTAAATTAAAATTATATAATATCAATTTTAGTTCTTTTTATAAAAAAATTTAATCTTTACTTGTAAAATTTTGTATTTTCTATTCAAATATTTTTACTTTAATTATTAATATTAAAAGTAAAATAAAACAAAATATAAATTAATAAAACACTGTAGATCTTTCCAAAACTGGGCCATGAATTGCTGCTTTTTAACCATCCGAAGTTTAGTTGTTTTTAAAAAATATTTTATGAAATTTGATCACAGGATCTCTTGATTTTACTTTAATAATCTTCACAATTGCTTTAATCAATAGACACATATTATCGCACTGATTTAAACCTCGGAGCAAGAACCATTTTGAAGCTTGTTAATTTTCTATCATTGGCTTAGGAATTCAAACCAAATCCTTTTTGTTCTATGGAAAAGGAAAAGAAGAAAATTTTCTCCTCCAACTAAGATTTTGTATTCCAATGCTCAAGGAGTTCAACATACATAAGAAGAACGAAGAAAGTAAGGAAAAAGGGCAAGCAATCATGAATTTGAGTGCACTACTACACTAGTCTTTGATCTTCAAACTAAAGCTCTGATCAAACCCCATGATTTTCCTGCACTTTTCTTTTCTTCTTGTTCTTCTCTAATGTTTCTTCTTAGCATGCGCACACCTTACTTGGATGGCGAGAGTCTTTGAAACACCCGGGCAAAACTCTTTCTCGTTGGTCAAAAGGGCGGCATCTGCTGGGACCTCGCAGGCGTTCTTCCCCAAGCAATACTGATCAAACAAGAGAGAACAAGAAATAGAGTTAAGGCCCGATGTTATAAGGACAGTGGTTTATGACTTTATGTTAACAGTCTTTTTATTGACACAATTTTTTGGGTACTTGTAAGAAAGTCTCATGGAGAGCATATATCATTTTCCTTTGATTATTTACCTGCTCGACAACTTTCCTGGCATTTGGTGCATGGCACTTGCCAGGTAAATAGGTTCCACAGACACCAACGGGATCACCATAGTCAGCGAACTGCACATGAGCAATGATCTTGTCGCTAGGACAGGTCAAGCGAGCCTTAGGTTTGAGAGCAGCAACCACAGTTTCAAACTTGTCCTTGGTCCTCCTCCATGAGGAGACGGGTGGAGGGGCATGATCAGGGATGAGGCTGCAGATTGTGTCTCTGTTGATAGTTAGGAACTGGATCTTTTCCGGGTCACCACCTTCTTCCTCAAGGAGGACCAAGAGGTTATTCTTTTCCTTCAAGAAGGCTCTTGGAACGTGGTACCTACAGAAATTGTACTAGCTTATGATATCTCGCTTATCAAATTGATGAGACAATTAGATTATGCATAATCAAATCTTCTGAGACTTACTCGGCTTGGGTAGGTTTACCAAGAGGAGACAGATAAGACACCCAGTATCTGCCAAGGCTGCGACCATTGACCCAAGCCATACCTTTGCCCATGCTAGATAGATTAAGCGCCACTGGAGATGTTCCTTCTGGTGCATCGAAGAATGTCTGCAACACAAGAACAACAATCAAATCATTTTATGTTCCAAAAAAAAAAAAAAGAAAGAGGATGAAAAAAAATTTCCCAACTTTCCAATCACTTGTACCAGAGTAACTTTACCTTGTACCATGTGATAGCCTTTCCGGGTTGGGCTTTTTGCCAATTAGCTTTCCGTGATCCTTCTTCAGTGAAGAGGGCCAATTTCTCTCCGTCCAAGCCAACCTGTATTGTTTTATAGACCATTTTGATTTAAGCCAAAATATTGAAGCCACTTAGCGATCACTTATTTTTTTTGGTATTTTGATCCTTTCAAGTACCTTGTGTCCCCAACCGTTTATTGAGAGATCAATGGTTCCAGTATTCAATCCCTGAATCTGCACATCGTGGACTCCAGCAAGCCTCCTTTCCAAGTAGACACCGCTATTCTACACATGGTGAAAATTGAAAGAACACTTTCAGAATTGAGCAAGATTAAAAGCTAACGCTTTACTTGTTTGATTTACTTACGGGTAATCCAACAAGATTGCCCAGCAAAGCAATGTGATTGACTCCGCTCTTCAACTTAATAGGCTTTCTGAAGACAAAGCTCTTCTCAACGTGGCTTCCATGATCAGATCCTTAAAAAAATGGCCAGAGTCAGATAATCGAAGAAGAAGAAGCCATTATCTACATGGCGGTCAGAGTCCCGCAAAAATAGGACACTTTTGTTTGATTTCGAATCACTAAAAGTCATGCAAACTAAATCTGTCTAATTGCAGTTTGTCACCTAAATCTGCAACAAGAGCGAGACGTTACCTACATACTCTCCATTGACAAAAGCATGCAGAGCATGACCAAGACTGGCAACTTGCAAGATTGGGACAGCAAACTTTCTAAATGGAAGGTCTTCTGGGTTCAATTCAATCGCGGTAGTGTACCAACCGTAGTCTGTGGTATCTTTAAGCAGAGTATGGAGTTCAAGAGGATGTTTTTCCTGTATTGGGGAGCTCCTGACTGTTGGGATGGTTTCTTGTGTCATTACCCATTGGTGGTTATTGTTTGCTAGATGTGAGGCATGGAAGTTCCTTAGACTGTGCTGTGCGTTGATCTGTTTCAACAGGAAGCATCATTATTGATTTTCATTCAAAATTGGTAATCTTCCTGCAATACTAAGTCGCAGAGGGTTAAGGAGGACTTTACTATTTGAGTGTTGAGAACAACTGTCTTGCAATCGGGGAGGATGCTAATGGATCGGCGTGGCAGGAAGTATGATTGGCCCCTCCACGTGATTGTTGCTGGAATTTTGGGATGGCTGTTGATCAAGAATGCCGCACAGACATCTGTTCCAGGCTTCTCATAGTATCTCACCTGCATGTCATTCGCATATTTAATCTATGCCTTTGTGTGTTCATTAATGTTAAAAGGTCATATGGTATCAAAGCACCAGACTGTGTTTGTCTGTGTGTGTCCGCGTGTTTAATTACCTCAAGTTTACGGCCCAAAACATCTACTTTGGGTTCTCCCCAGAACAAAGGCTTCTTGGACAATTTCAAAGCAGTGTGCAAGTCCCTCAAATGACCATATTTGGGTTCCCTCAACAGACCTAAGCACATCACAGGAAAGCCAATTATATATTTTTTGAAGTCGTGGTCATCCTTTTTTCACTTGAGATGAACTTCAAGATTGCTTACCATATTCATCAAGAGGGGCTTCGTCATAGTAGCGAGTTGTGGCAAATGCTGAGGAAGTCCTTCCAAAGTTTGTACCACCATGATACTGTAAAAACACACCCACAACATGAATCTTTTTTTTAAAGAAAAGAAAAAAAAGAAATTTGTCCATTTTGTAGTCTAATTCATCAAGTATGATTTATGCTTTCCTACCATGTAGTAGTTGGTGAGAGTTCCATTCTTGGCAAAGAATAGGGCGACAGAGAATGCAAGATCTTCTGCTGATCTTTGAGACGGTGGATCACCAAATACTCGGTACCTGTGACACCGAAAAAATTCAATTAGTATTTGCAAGGGGGAGAACTATATTAGGTTATAACTTAAAAAAATGTCATATACTTACTGAGCAGTCCAGTTCTCAGTCCAGAGAGAAGGCTTGTTTGGGCTGTTGGGACCAGTGAAGGTCTCTCCGCAATGCCTTCCATTGCATGTGTTAATCTGCAAAATACAAAGAAAATGCCATTGGCAAAGCATAGAGGATAATGCACTGTATTTCTGAGAGTTGTTATTCATCAGGGTCATACATAAAAATATTATATATCCAAAAGCGTCATGGCAAAAGTAACATTTTGCTTGGCTTGCTTAAATCCCGGGAACTTACCACTGGACCAGGGGCATCCTTTTGCTTGCACATGATCCATGGGACACCGGCATTGAGACCTAGGGCCATGTTTCCAGCCCACTGGACGTAGCTCGGGCCTCGTTCCTTAAATGCAAGTTGGATGTTGTTGTACTCATTTTCAATCTATAAATTATCAAATGCATTAGTATATCCATAAAAATAGAAACTAGGACTTGTTAGAGAAGGCCAGCTATGTTTCGAAATTTACTTGAGCCATAATGATGGGACCTCCTTGAGGAGCAAAGAGTTTTTCCTCTTTCATCTTGTCAATTATCACCTCTGCAAATTTCTTCATGTGATACTGCAAATCATACCCAAAAAAGGGCCTTAGTCCATAAAAGATGTTATTTAGAAAGAAATTAAAATATATCATACATGAAAGATTACCTTGAATGGTTCATTATCAGTTCTGAAGGTGATGTTTGGCACTTCTCTCAACCAGTAAGGGAATCCACTGAAATCGTTCAAATATTCAACAAGTCAAGACATGCAAAGTATTGCTGAGGTACTGGCAAAAATGGACTTCAGAAAGAAGCGTGTTGGTTAATCAGTTTCCAAAGAAAATTCGACAGATTTGGCGGGAAAATGTTCAAGAATAGCCCTTGTATACATATAGGTGACTTGGTGCATATATTCTCTCTCTCTCTCTCTCTCTCTCTCTCTATATATATATATATATATATATCTTCGTATGCATTTATGAAAGAAAGTTGCAGAAGAGAAATAAAATCAGATGTAATTATAGAAGATCATTGAAAACCATGAAGTTTTTGGGTAATGCTTAGAGCAAACTTACCCGTGATTCCATTCTGCCTCAATGTATGGTCCAATTCTGAGGGTAACATACATTCCTTTCTCTTGAATCAACCTGATGAACTTGACAATATCATTGTTTCCCTCAAAATTCCACTGCAGAAAACAAAATTGCACATCTTAGTAAATATTTTTGTTTGTGTTTAAGAAGGAACAATGATCCAAACATGTTACTAATCAAAACAATGCAATAGTACCTGCCCTGGAACTGGCTCATGGATGTTCCAGAAGACATAAGTCTGAATCAAATTGATGCCACCTTCCCTAGCCTTCTCCAATATACCAGGCCACATCTGAAACAAATTAAACAAACTCCAAAATTCAATTCTTTAATCTCCCCACACCAAAAAGAAAAACATGGGTCATGAACTTCAGCTTGAAATTTATCAATGCAACCTATGCTACAAAAATTTTGAATTTTTTTCTTCTCCAAATCATTTCTTTGTTTTGAACTTTTAAAACAAAAGAAGTCCATTTTATGTAATTAGTATGAAAATACTCTCTCTCTCTCTCATATCTAACTCCTCTAGACTCGTTACTTCCCCCTTAATGTATTACCTCAGGAGGGCTTCTAGGATAGTGAATAGAGCCGGAGAAGAAGAGCTCTCTCTTGCCATTAACTATGAGAGACCTTCCATCATAAGTGACCTGATAAGGCTTGGTAGGAATACCAATAGCAGTAGCATTATCGGGTTTCTTGCCAGACTTGTCATGGGCAAGAGCCGAAACGGCAAGAATGCAGCATAGCAGGGCAACGCAAAGAGCCCTGCACCCTTCCATTGCAAGGCAGAGAAATCAACAGATTAATGCTAGCATGCAAGTGCCAATGGCTTGCGAGGAAGACACGTTTAAAATGGAGAGGAGGTGCAAAAAAATAGGTGCGGTTTCAGCAATGCCACCTTAGCTTTTGCGAATTTGAGGGCTCGGAGGAAACCTCGGACACGTGTTATTGTCTGTTAATTCTCATTCTCTCTCTCTCTCTTTCTTTGGAGGGAGAATTTTCTACCGTCCCCACAAATAGCTCTACTTACGGAGAATAACCTCTTTGGATGGTAAATCCAGCTCCATCGCTCTCTCTGCTCCGAAGATTTGTACATTTGGAGGGTGCTCAACCAACTTGCCATTTTTGGTTTGTGGAATTAGCCGGATAGGCTACAAAGTTTGACTTAAAAAATTTGTTTCTACCTAATGGGCTTGGGCCCAACTATTATATGAAGTAATGGATGTTAGCCCATATCCTTCATCGGGCCCAGTCCAAGCCCATATAAATGTTCCTCCGGATCCGATTGAAATTCCCTCTTAAATTTCGAAAATTTCCCTCCACTAGTATAAAGAAAATCGTAGGTTAGAGTCGCGAGTCGCGACTTGACGCTTTCCCTTCTCAGTACCGACCGCATCAATGTCGAATCACCAAGACGATCTCGATCTCCTCCTCTCTCTCCAAGACAGGGTTCTGGAAACCCCACTCGGTTCTCCTTCTCCTGGTCTCTCTCTCTCTCTCTCTCTCTCTCTCTCTCACACACACACACACACACACACACACACACACACACACACACCTTTTGACCTAATTTCTTTAAATCTGTTGATCGGTATTGCTTAAATTGTGCTATTTTACTTTTTATTGTTGAAAATCCAAGTGGGTATCTCTCGATTCATCATAAAGTTCTCTCTCTCTCTCTCTCTCTTATATTTTATTGCCTAATTTCTTATAGTCTGTTGATGGGTATTACTTAAAATTCTCTATTTTGGATCCTTTCTTCGTAAAAATTCGAGTGGGTTTTCTTGTAATCTTCTCTCTCTCCCTCAGATTGTAGTACGTAGTTTCTTCAGATACGTTGAGTGTTATACTAAAATTGTTCACTTTTCCACTTTTCCACTTTTCCTCTATGAAAATCCAAGTGGGAATGTCTCAATTTCTCTAACCTTTTTAGGGTTTCTCTCCGATGATGACGAATCACCAAGGTTCAGAACTCGAGAGAGTGACATGTCTGTCTTCAAAGATGCTGTTCAAGATTGCCTTGATTATGATCCTGAAGCTGCTTTGAGAGCTCGAAAGTTGAAGCAGTCGAAGAAATCAAACAATGTTGATGTTGAGAAATTCTCCGGCTTGCGCTTAAAGTATGAATATATGAGAGCTAATGTTGTTGATTTTGAGGGTTGAAATGTGTGCCTTTGTTTTTATTTTAGTTATATTTTACGTCTGCTAGTTTCTTTGATATGTTTTAGGAAAAATTCTACGTAAAAATATGAGGTTGAAATGTATGTGTGTGTGCACATGTGATTTTATTTTATTTTTTAATGTTTTTAACTAGATTTAGGGATTATGTTTTTGGGAAAATCCTAATGGTCTTGCATACTAAAATTATGATCTTGGCTATAAAAATCTGAGGTTGTTTTTAAACTTTGACATATTTTTTTCTTTTTTGGAGGGGGGTCTGTTATAATTTAGGTTGATCTTGTGTGTCAAATTTATGGTAGTTGTTATGGTTAAAATGCACAAGACATATTAGAGTAATGCATAACTTATGTTCTCAGTGTTAAATTGATGGTTATGGGTACTAATCTATAGTTGCTTATGGTACAGTGTTTCTTCCATGGTTTCACTTCTTATTATAGATATGAATTTTTCTGTCCAGAAATTCAGTACTATCCCCTGAGGAGATGAGCAATCATTTTTCAGATATTCGATTTGTTCGTTTGCAGACTATAAAGTAAAGACTATAACAACTTCATTTATATATTTATATTTATATTTGATTGGAGTCATAAGGTACTAATTCTACATTGCTAAAATTGCTAGGAATTTGTTGGTGGGGGATACTCTATCTGGGTGTTGGGCAACTGTTGGTGTTCTAACAGAGAAGGGTAACCCTAGAGTTAGTTCAGCTGGGAAAAGCTATTGTATATGGAAAATTAGTTGTCTGGATGAGAACACAATTTCTGTTTTCTTGTTTGGGGATGCTTATCAGAGGAATTGTAAAGAGCAAGCTGGAACAGTTTTTGCACTTTTCAATTGCAGTGTTCGCAAGGATGCTCAGGTACGAATGAACTTATTCTGTTATCATGTAATGACTTCAGTCTACTCACTCATTTTCTTTTTCAGGGACCGGGATTTTCTTTGAGTGTCTTTTCAGTTGGGCAGGTGTTAAAGATGGGAGATTCTGTAGATTATGGAGTTTGCAAGGGGAAGAGGAAAGATGGGATGGCTTGCACTTTGATCATAAACAAGTATGTTCAAATTTTGCACATCTCATTTTACCTTGAAGTAGGCTTTACTTTTTGATGCAATGTAGCAGCAGATGCATTTCATCTTGTCAGATGCAAATGGTCCTAGTTTCAGTTTATCACTTGAGCATGGTCTTTTATTCTTGTTTACAGTTTACTATATTTAAAAATGAGAAATTAGGTGATGGCTATAAATATTCCAAAGTTGAATTTGACCTCAACTCAGACTTAAATATGTGCTGCTGATGAATTCCCACTCTGAAAAGTCCTAAAGCCTTGACCTTTTGCTTAGTGAATGTCTTTATATGCAACTTATGAATGATCTTGCAGCTTTTCTTTTTGTTCGACTATGTGGATTTTGATGTTTCTTTGATTAATCCTATGATACTCCAGATGAAGAAGGTGTGAATGATTCTCTATGGCCCAATCATAGGCACTATGCAGGGAAAAACAATATAGGTAGTGGCAAATTATGAGGTAGCAATAGTGGATTCAAATAATTCTAGTTGAAATAGGTTTTCAACCCCTCTTGGTTTAAGTATTAGTAAGCAAATTAATGTAGCATCTTGAATATGTATTTATCTGATGACAGACTATTAACTCAAGCCACTTAGCACTGGGGATAACTTAACGGAAACTCTTGGATTCCAATTAAGGATTTGCTTTTCCATCTTAGTTTGTGGGAACCTTCTCTCTGTTAACTTTCTAATTTTGAAATTTTCTTTGGTTTCAGGCGTCGTGGAATGTACTGCAAATACCATAAAGCTGTATGGATGACTTACTTCAACCTTCTCTCCTTCTGTTCCTTTTTGTGTAGATATGTTGATAACTTATTTATTTTTCTACCAGAAATCATCTGAAAAATATTCAGTCATGCGTACTGAGCTTAAGGGAGGGTATGGGGTCATTTTCTGAATTACTTAAACTTACAAACTATGATCTACCTGTTCTGCAAAGTTAAACGAAAATTAATTTGTTCAGTTGTTTTGATTCTGTTTATAGGAACCTTAAAACAGCTTTTAGGGATCCTTTAAGGTCAGAGGGAATTTATGTAGTTGATCCTCTAGCTGACAAACCAACCAAGCCCTTGCAGCCTGTAAAGTTGCTTTCTGTGGATCACCTCAAGAAGGCACTAAGGTATGCCATATATCAAATAGCCCTTTGAGGCATTTGAATTAATTGATAAAAGCATTTCAAAAAAGCTGTATGTGTGCTTTCTTGCTGACTAGATGAAGCAAAGAGATATAGTCTCATGATTGGTCTCGTAGAGATATTTGTTGTGTGGGTACTTCCACAAATGTGCATGTCCAATGTCATGTCTGCGTTGGACATGTACTCTGAACCTTTGTAAATTACAATACTGAAAAATTTTTATGATTTTTTGTGCCACTGTGCCATGTCCCATGTCAATGTCTGCATTTGTGCTTCATGGCAAGAAAACCCCCCTTTGCCTGAGGAGCCGGCAATTGCAGATACCCATGACCTATCTTCTTTGCCAGTGCTTTCTTGTTGAATAAATGAAGCATAGCGATATAGTCTCATGATTGCCTCAAGAGTGTTGTGATATTATTTCAAACTGGATTATAATAGTCTAATGACCAAATTCCCTCCTGAACAGCAATGCAGGTAAAGTGACAACAAACACCCACTCACAAGGAATACGCTTTCTAACTGAAGTCGCAGGTGCAGAATCATATTCACTCTACTTTTGCAAGCTACACTTTGAATTAAGATGCTTTCTGAAATAGTTTACTTGTTAATAAAGGAAAAGCACGACCCAATAAGACATGTGATGTCCCTAAGAAGTCAATGACAAGAGGCTCTGCCTTAGAGAAGAGGTATGTTGCCTTGCACCAATTACCATCTTGCAGTTCTTTCTTGTTCTACTCTGATCAAGAATGTTATCCTCTCATTCTTCAGGCCATCATCTGGCTCAAAACGAGATCCAGCAATGGCCAAAACAGATCAACAACCAGATACAAAGAAGCAGAAAGCTGAGCAAATTCAAACTCCAGCAAAGCTGGCTCCTAAAAAGATGATTGAGCTAGAATGGATTAGTTCAGATGAAGAAAATTGAATCTTGCCTGAAAACACTGAGCATATTCCTTCATACACCATCAAGTGACCTAGAAGACAATGCAGATCACAGTTTTTGGTATAGCTGCATAGAATGTATGCTTCTGATTTTGCCAGAGAAATTTCACATGTTGGAATAGCTCTTGTAATTTAAGATTTTTCCCCATTTTTTTCTATTTAACATTTGAATATGATAATCAGAACTTTACCATGTTTATTCTGTCAAAAATCATCTGTTTCTGATTCTGCATTACATCCTGTTTTGCAGTCTAAGCAATTGTTTAGTCATCTTCTTCTGTCATATTTTATTTATTGCTGTGGAAACTGGTTTCTTGTTCAACTTCTTTTGTTGGAAAACTTTGGGCCGGGTCCCCTGCAAGGTGGGATGACAAGGACCGGGAGATCAAAGCTGATCAAATTCTCCATGCAGTTTTGCTTCAGGGAATGCGAGAAAGAATGACTTGTGAATCGAGCTGCTCGTGTTGAGCTAAGCTCGGTTCATTTAATTAGTTAAAAAAAATCCCTTGAACACACATTTTAGGCATGCTTTTGTAATTATGCTCGGCTTCTTAGTAAATAAACGAGTTTGAACCTTTTCTGCTAACCTGATATTTGGAAAATAACAAGGAATGAACAGATTATTCTTCCCCAGATTCATGGAATGTCAGAAATAGCAGGACCAGCACAACTGCACAAGCATTATGGAGATCGAATTGCATGTTTATTCTTCTTGCAGGACACTTGAAATTTGGCTGACAGTGTTTTAAGATCATACGACTCAGGCATGTTGAGCATTTCTCTTCTTCACGACATTCCTGGGAAACCTTGTCATTTCAAAATTGACCCTCAAATTTCCTCATAGGATAGGTGAGTCTGAGACAGATGTGATTGATTTAGGACATGTGCATTGGTCGATCTGATCAGATGGAATCATGCCTAGTTGGTCTGATTAGCATCCACCTTCGTCCTCAACTGCAATTTGTTGGAGCCCAATGTCATTCATCATATCGACAAGTAGAACCGTCCCCTAAATAGGATCCTCAATTATGTTCAAACTGAATTAATCGAAACATAACTCCAAATACTGATAATTGAAAAAAAAGAAATACTAAAATGTAATAATTCCATGCTCCAAAGAAAAAAAAAATGGCTACAATAATAAAGTCATCAAGACTTGCTGAAACTTAAAATCAGTCCGGTGATTGTCATCATGATGACAACGATGAATGATACACAGACAACAGCTTATGTATACTTGGACCCGGAAACAATTTATCCTTTTCTTTAGGAGAAAAAAGGGACAATTAATTAGTTTTTTTTTTTTTTTTATGTGTACTATGGAGAGAGAGTTTAAATATCTCGTCTGATATCCAATTCAAATTATAATCATTATTTTTATAATGAATCTATCCTTGTAATTTTAATCAAGCAGTATAAATATTCATTATAATATCGAAAAATCTTAATTTTATATATAATTTTTTAATTTATTTGAATATCTCGAGAGGAGTATTAATCATCTATGCACATGGGTTTGGCATTAAGTTGCCCATGTGCTTGTCCAAGCTTTTATTATAAAGTTTTTGTTTTATTGGGTTGACGGCTAAAAAATATCAGAAAGTGTTCATAAACTCAGATTTTTGTCGATACAGTCCGATAGTTATAACCTTTTTCCTAATTTGATGATGTTAGATTCGAAATTTTATATAATAATTAAAAAAAAAAAACTCAGGTTATTTGAAGATAGAATCTAGCCCTTGTCCTTGAAAACCCCCCGTTTTTTTTTTTTGTCTAGGTTAGCTTCATACGCCAAAAGTTGTAGGATTAATGTAGATGGACAATTAGGTCTTAGTGATTAATATTACATATTGTTATTTTTCACATTGATTAATGCTAACCGTTAGAATCCGATACACAATATTCAAAACTTTTTATCAAACTAATTTTTTAAATATAAATATCAATAGACAGTTGGTTTAATAAAAAAAAATATTAGATTTCTTAATTAAAATTCGGATTCAAATTTTAGGAACAAAAAAAATTAAGCTTGAAGAATTTTTTCTTAAAAGGATCCAAGAGTAGTTTAAATCAGATTAGTAAGAATATGATTTCAGATACCGTGACTTCATATACCGTTTCATCTAAGAACCAAAAAAAAATTTAAAATTTGAATCAAATTATCGAACATGATATGATACCAGTGATCCTAGGTTATTATATCGAATTTTTGACTAAAACATTTTCGAAGGTTAGTTGTTCTGTCTGAACATTTTCGAAGGTTAGTTGTAATTGTTTAGCTCTAGGTCTCTTGTCTCTCTCACACAGATGGACACGCATGCACTCATTTGGGTTGTCTCTTCTGAGTAAAGTGATCGGCTATTTTATCTCTTAATTAAAAATTTTAAATTTGAGATTTGAGAATGACAAAAAAAGATTTAGGAAAACAAACCTTTAAAATGAGTTTCATAGTATTCAAATCGGATTAATCGGATAAATCCAAATATCGATAGTGAAAAAAAAAAGCGACACGCATGCACGCACTCACGCTTAAGGTGGTTAGATTGGGTGAGGGATGGTTACTAATAAACAACCACTGATTTTGTGTATCATCCATATTTTTGGTAGTGTATGAGTCATTGAGAGTGATAGGATAATGAACTCCATAGCTAACAGTCAAAGTAACCAACCAAAGTTGCTACTAAAAATGTAGTTTTTTGTGCATCAGTGCTATCTGAAAACCAAGAAATACCCATCTTTGCTTCGTTAAGAGAGCAAATTGTGTCCTTTTTGGCTTTGGAATCGTTAACAAACTATATTAGTGAAATTTATGGCAAAAATGTATTAATTGCTATAACCAATAGATTTATAAATTTTTTTTTTCTATCATTAGTATTTAGAATTATATTTCGATTAATCCAGTTCAAATGTCTATGAGAGTTCTATTTAGGGGTCGTTCTCCCAGTATAGTCTTTTCTATTTCTAAATTTTGAATCTGGGATTTGATTAAAAATCTAACATCTCATTTTATTAGACTGATTGTTAGTTATTATACAAAATAAAAAATATTTAAAAAGGGAAAAATATAACATGTATATAAAATGGAAAATTTGAACTTCAAGCAACATATTTATTGCATGGTTAGTTGCAGAAGAGCATTAAAAGTCCCCAGGTTGGCTAAGTTGATATAGCTCTAGAAATGAGCTTTAGTTCAAATAAGTGGGA
This sequence comes from Dillenia suffruticosa, assembly GCA_033439265.1. NCBI lineage: Eukaryota > Viridiplantae > Streptophyta > Magnoliopsida > Dilleniales > Dilleniaceae > Dillenia > Dillenia suffruticosa. The sequence goes on along the minus strand of JAVTVX010000008.1, from coordinate 911,759 downwards.
TGGCTTGGAAGTTACAAACTTTGCTAGCTTGTGTAGAGAGAGAGAGAGAGAGAGAGAGAGAGAGAGAGAGAGAGAGAGAGAGAGAGAGAGAGAGAGAGAGAGAGAGAGAGAGAGAGAGAGAGAGAGAGAGAGAGAGAGAGAGAGAGAGAGAGAGAGAGAGAGAGAGAGAGAGAGCTTAAGTTTAAGGATTTCCTTGCTGTGGAATCTTCCCATACAAGTAGTCGGGTTGTCGAATCTCTCAAATTAATACTGATTTCCCCAATGCAACAAACTGTAGCAATAGTGGTTAGCAGGTCGAATCCCAAGAGAACTAATTAATTCAATCTCTTAGTTAATGTAAAAAAATAAAATTGGGGGTTTTCAAACAAATTGCTAAAATAAAATTTGCCGAATAAAAATTAATAACCTAAAAATAAGAAACAAATCAACAATGCAAAATATTAAAATTTAAGGAAGAAATTCAATTTACCAAACTCCGATTCAAGAGTTCATATATTCGATTGTCTTATTGATCATTGGTTAAAAATATTATTCTTGCAATTCAAGCATTTAACCTTAAATCTATTAGGATAGTTATAATAAATTTTATATTTTCCTAAAATAATTGACCAAACCCAGCATCCAATCAAAACTTATCATTAATCGACTGGACACGATAGCGTTCCATATCAAATAATGACAGCATTAAGTTTTATGAAAACAGTTAAACCAAAATACAAATAATCAGGATAGCCGTACAATTATTCGATTTTGGTTCATCGATTTCTTAAGTTAAAATGAATATCGGCAAACGACCCATAAACATGTATAACCTATTTGCTACTCGTTCCATTCATTCATGACAATTACGGATCACTGAAATCCTTGATGCAGTAGAAAAATTGATATTGAATTAAATTGTCAGATTAACCAATACCAATCTTTCATAAAAATAAATCAAGAATCGACGAATACTTGAATAAAAGACAATAAATTAAATTAAGAACATAACCTCACAATGAAGAACAATCGATTAAAATTCCCTTTGAATCAGAATAAAGAAACTAGCCACTCATGGTGGTAAGTATCAATACAAGAAAATAAAAAATAATGTTCCTAAAAAGAAAGAAAAAAATAAAAAATAAAACCTAATGAGAGATTGAATGAACAGTCATGAATTTCCTCTCTTTTCTTCTTAAGATGCAGCCACCTCCTTGGAGTATTGTGTAAAGAGTATTATATTTTTCATTGAGTGCAGCCCTTCATTTAAATAGGCAAGGCAGCCGGCCCCTTTTTGGAAAGAAAATATATGAATGTGCTCTTTCCTTTCAATCTCTTTGAGAGAATTAGTAACATTAGAGATTTAGTAGCATTTTCCTTCCTTTTAATCTTTCAAATCAATTAGGAATCTTCCCATTATAAACTTTACTCCCAATTAGCTCCAAAATTTCCTTGTTAAGCCCAATTTGCTCTAAGTCCTCAATTTCAATTTCCTAAAAATAAAATTCAATAAAACCAACCATTAGTACATTAAATAATTCAAATTCAAACTATGATAACAATAATAAATTTAATAAATTGCATGTTATCAACAAGACCATTCCAAGTTGTAAAAATAAGCAAAATTATATTTTATGACATTTTCTAAGTAAAAAATTAGGCTTTTTCTATAAATTACATTACCCATAAGCAAAAAACATGAATCAATGAAATTGCAGTGGCCCATTCTTGGATGATTTCCAAATCTTATAAATTCAAAGGATCTGAATATTCTCATTGCCATTGTTCATTCCCAACCCTAACCCTGCAGCACTAATTCTTCAAACAAATGTAGTTTTGTTAGAGGACCACTCAATTTGGTAGAGCCAATGATTTTTTATCAAATTGCAAATTGATTTGTCCCATAAAATATAGTTATCTAAAATTGGGTGGTCGAAAACCAAGATTGTTCGATAATAATCAGAATAAAATTATGATATTTGATTTTATTCTGATTACCTTTCGATTATTATCATTACCATATGTATAAAAATTCACGTGATAAAATAACCCCTATGCATATATTCAATAATAAAAATGATTTGAATTTCAATATCAACTTTTAGCCCGACTCATAATATTAAAAATTTTAAAAATAAATTTAGTTTCAATTTCCTTAGTCGAAAGAATTAAGATTAAGAAGTTTAATATTTGATTAATTATGCATTAATAATATAAAACTTACATGGGTTATGTAAATTCACCTCAATTGAATTTAATTTACAAGTTGAAAGATCCAACTTTTATTTTCGCAAAATTTTCATAGAAAAATGTTAATTACATAATTATCTTAATAAGAGAGAGAGAGAGAGAGAGAGAGAGAGAGAGAGAGAGAGAGAGAGAGAGAGAGAGAGAGAGAGAGAAGAGTCAAAAATATTTATCTATTTTATTGATTATATGTTTTTAGTTAAATATTTAAAAAAATATTTATTGTGTTATTTTTAGGTTTCGAAAAATAAATAATTATGTAGATTTTTTTTTTATGAAATAAATATTTATGTGTATTATAATTCTTTTGCATACGTAATAACTTTTTATTTATATATTTTAAAAATAAATAATTATAAAGAATATTTTTAACAATCTGATTCGATAGGTCTATTTTTTTATACTAGTGATTTTTTTTTTCTTTTTTGTTTTTTTTTTTTGTATTTCGAGAAGTAATAGTTGTCTGCGGTAATTGTCTTAAATTTGACTGCTCAGGTATTTCTTATCCTCGTACCTGTGTTTTTCTTAGTAAATTAATTCTCACTGGAGAGAGAGAGAGAGAGAGAGAGAGAGAGAGAGAGAGAGAGAGAGAGAGAGAGGAGGGATTATGCGGTTATATTCTGGGGTCGATATAGCTGGCTCAAGTTGGGTCCCCTTGACGTTTTCCACAGAGAGAGAGAGAGAGAGAGAGAGAGAGAGAGAGATCATCTCTCTGTTCAAGTTACCTCCAAGCTTTCGCCAGTCTGTCCCTTCGTCTCGTCCCATCTGAAGGTAGCTCTCTCTATTTCTCTCTAATTGAGGAAATTAAGGTTTTACCGGTTAAGGTTTTTCTATGTTTTAGACATTTTATATGTTGTTTGTAAGCAGATCATAGATGGGTTTTTGAGTAACAAGACTAACAAAAGAAGGGATTTGAGGAGATTTAAGTCACTTGTTCGGCTACTGTGTTGAGGAAATGAGTGCTTCGAGGTTCATTAAGTGTGTCACAGTTGGCGATGGCGCTGTCGGGAAAACTTGTATGCTTATCTCTTACACCAGCAACACTTTCCCTACTGTTAGTCTCTCTCTCTCTCTCTCTCGCGAAAATCTATGCCTTTTGTTTCTACTATCTGTTTCAGTTAGCAAAATCAGGGTTTTTCCATATCAGGAATGTTTGATTTGATGTGCATTCTTGGAAAATTTGTTGCTTTAGCTGTGTTGACTGTAGAAAAATTAAATTGAAGTTTTGGGTATGACATGGGATTTGAAGTTGTGGGTTGAACTCAGGACAACATCAATCTTTCAATTGTTTTAGATTTCACTACAGTCTCTCTCTCTCTCTCTCTCTCTCTCTCTCTCTTTCTGGCAATATCTGCTTTAGCTTTTTATACTCTTTCAGCTATTAAATATAGGGGCGTTTTCCAATTTTTGCCAATTTGGTTAAATGGACAACCTTGGTGAAATGTTTGCTTTCACCGGGTTGAACATAGGAGAGTTAAATCCAAATTTTGGGTTTGTCCTGGAATCTGTCGTTGTGGATTGACCTTTGGAGAAAATCATAGTTTTCATTTCTTTGATCGATCCTGTTGTGATTGAGAATCTTGGTTTTTGTTTCTCTTTTCTCAAGTTTGGTCAATTTGGTTAGATGGGTATTCCTCAAAAAGTGATTATTTTTAATGATGGTTTTCAGATGATTGGAATTATGGGTTTCTCATTCTATTTTAAATTCGTGATGTGATAATGAACAGGATTATGTTCCCACGGTGTTTGACAACTTTAGTGCTAATGTGGTTGTGGATGGGAGTACTGTAAATTTGGGATTGTGGGATACTGCTGGTGAGTTTACGTTATTGACTTTTATTTCTTCCTTTTGAAAGGTTCTTTTGGTGCTGTGGTTTATTATCGTTTGTGGTTTGGTTTACTGTACAGGTCAGGAGGATTACAATAGATTAAGACCACTGAGTTATCGTGGTGCAGATGTCTTCTTGTTGGCTTTCTCTCTCATTAGTAAGGCCAGCTATGAGAATATAGCTAAAAAGGTCAGTTGAAGATTTCTTTCTCATTAGCTGGACTTTTGTTTGGGAGTTAAATTGGTCGCTGACATAATCTTTACTCTTGTTCCTTGCAATTTCAGTGGATTCCTGAATTGAGGCATTATGCACCTGGTGTACCCATTATACTTGTTGGAACAAAACTTGGTAGAGTCTTAAGTTTATTCCTTCTTTGGTCTTTCAATATTAATTTTAATTATTCTGACTCATCTTTGTATAATGTATTTCTAAGTGAAGTTTTATATTTCATTGTAGACTTTTTGCTCCTTATTCATATGTGGTAGTTGAATATAATATAATCTCCATATATATTATCTGTTATTAACAAAAGAGAATCAGGAGGCAGAAGAGGTCATGTGCTGCTTATCAGCCCTTAAATAAGACATTGTGTTTGCTCATGAGCTTACATAAATGTGTTTGTTAGCCCAAATGAGTTCAACACTCGACTGTTATCTTTGCTTAGTAGGCTATATCCAGAGTCTTATTGAGCTGGGCTGCTCTATTCATTTGTAGGTTTTATTAAGCACCCTCTTGTAGAAAAAGATTTAGGTCAATTAGAAGTTTCACAACATTATGGTTGTAAATATAGGAATTGTTTTTAAAATAAAGTTCTTGTAAATTAGTGTGTCATATGGGACAATGTGCAAACTACAAGGATGAAAAGTTTCAGGATTGATCCTGACAGAGATGTTACTCTGTATTTAGAGATCAGCTTTAGAAATGCCAAAAGGTTGAATCTCAGAAATATATAATTGAAAACCTGGAAATAAACTTGATAGGTATTCCCTTCTTGGTTCTTTTATTGAATACTTATTTTCTATTAAAGAAAAAAAAAATTAAAGGTGGCTGATCTTGGCTTTCACAAGAGGATGCCAATGATTATAACTTTACTACCATGTGTTATATTGGATTCTTGTTCAAAAGTCCTGACTGGCTATTCACCACTCATAATGGATACTTCAACCTGTTAAACAGAGTTCAATCCATGAGTTTTTAGCTCTACCTAAGTGCATGCTCAGGAAGTCTAAATGCTACTGTAACTCTCTCTTTTCTTTTCTCCTCGGTCTCATCAGTTCTAGACCTTTGCATGTTGCATTTTGGGTGGTGTACGATTTTCTAAAATGTGATGTTTGTGAAAGGTTACACCTGATTCGCTCAGATGCTTCCATCCAACTAAGCACTAAAGTATCTTTTCTCTAATCACCCTTTCTTCTTGAGTTATAGTAGGCCTGTTAGTAATTTATAATGTGAACCTTGAGGGGTGCTTGTTGGAGCATTCCTTTTACTAGGGCTGCCCATGATTGGAGTGTCTTTGAGGTTTTGTTGAAAGCATTGTGATAGATGCTTCTAAATAGGGTTGTGTCAAGCAAACACTAATGGTAGTGTGCAGTCAAGAATTGCCATGGTGGGGCTTTTGAAAAATAGGGACCTCTGGAGAGTTAAACTTTTATGCATGGAAAGCTTTGTGAAGATCACAAAATTTTTGCAAATAGGTTCTCTGTATGTGAAACATACAGTGATCTTGGACAAGAACATTGGAGTGAAGCTAATTTAGTAGACACTAATATTCTCTTGCATTGTGGTTAGAGGAGAATAATTGGGAAGCTTGCATATTCGTTTTAGGGAATCCCTGGGGAGAAATTGCAAGAAAACTATTATTTCATGAGATTTGATCTCTCTCACTATTTTGGGTACGGTTTGGAGAAAGCATAACAGAAGGGTTTTTCACATTGTAGGAAAGCCTCTTTCAGAGCACAGAAATGCTTATTTAACAACAATATATCTTTCTGAGAAATGGTGTTCTCTGTACACATTCTTTTCTTCCTTATATTCTACTGGTTTTTTTTCTTCTTGATCATTAGCTCTTTGACGCCTTTTCTACAATTTTTCTTGAAAATTCATAGCAAAAAGAAACAATGTTATTATCAAATTATTGGTGAAGGGAACTAAGTTGCTTGTTTGGTATATTTATGTTTATTCCATGTAGTCAGCATCGAGTTATTTTTCCCTTTTTTTTCCTTCCTCTTATTTTTGTCTTAATGATCCTGTTATTATGCTATAATCCAAAGGCTCTCCCAATTTGGAAGCCCTGCCTAGCAGGGCAGTGAGTTGCATTCACCCACTGTGGGTGTTGGTACCAGTGGTAATTCACTAGGAACCATTTGAGGTTATTAAAAGGAAACTAATGACATAACCACAAATTGCTGGGTCGTGAGGAATAAAGTCTGAAAACTTTGACTTCGACCATTGTTTCTTCTAGATTGTCTAACCAAACATTCAACAGTCTTTTAGAGGATAAGTATAGAATATATTTAGTCGACTCTTGCAAGGGGTTTGTGATGAGTTGTGGTGTATAGAGAATTGATGTGAGTTTCCTTTTGTATTTTGTGTTTTTTGGATTGTGGAAGAACGTGAGTCTATATACATGCCTACTTGTTGCGATGGTAATGATTGAGAGATAGGCCCTGACTTCACAGTGGACCAATAACTTAAATTGTAAACAACCTGCCGTGGTTCCTTCAGATCTACTCCCCTGCAAGGAGTTCCACAGCTCATCCAATAGTGATGCCATGACAAGGGTATGCCTCGGGCTTTGAATGGTGAGATTAGCTATTTCCAAGCTAATCTTTGTTTCTATGGACAACTTATTAATTTTAAACATATTCCTTTCTTTCTACACTAGGGTCATTAATTTGTTCCATCAGTGATTAGAAGATCAGTGTATACCATGTTATGATTACCTTGGAGTTGATATTTTGTTCTTTTTCAGCCAAAATTGCTAATTGCACCTTGATTGCTTGTCCATTTTCCCATTATCTGACATAGAATGTTGTGTTTTTCTGTTTGGGGGAAATTGACATTCTACAATTTAGAAAATTTTTCTTAACTTACTAGTAAGAAAGAACGGGTAATGGTAATGGCACTCATGTTTCTTACGAAAACCAAGTGCCACTTCCTTCCTGTCTTTTTCACTGTTATTAGGCCAATGGGCTATAAGTAATGTTGTTTCTGCTAGTACTCTGTAATTCTTACTTGGTTATGTCTATGATTTGACTATTGCAGATCTTCGAGATGATAAACAATTCTTCATAGAGCATCCTGGTGCGGTTCCTATTACTACAGCTCAGGTACTGTCTGCTGCTTCACTTGTCTCCCTGTGCTTGGATCTATATCATGTCAATTTGGTTCTTGCTGCTATAGATAAGAGGCCTGATTCCCTTTTCTATTTTTTGGCCATTATAGGGTGAAGAACTTAAAAAACTTATTGGAGCTGCTGCTTACGTAGAGTGTTCTTCAAAAACACAGCAGGTGAATATATGTGACCAAATGATCACCTTCTCGTTGGATGCATTTTCTGAGTCTTCTTGTATGAAAATCTTCTATCCGGTTGCAGAATGTGAAGGCTGTTTTTGACGCCGCCATAAAAGTGGTCCTGCAGCCACCAAAACAGAAGAAGAAAAAGAAGAGAAAATCACAAAAGAACTGCTCTATCTTGTGATTGTGCAAAAGCTAGTTGTTGAAGGAAGAAAATACTAGAGGCCATACACACCTCTTGTCAGCTTTGTTGAGGTATTGACAGGGCTCTAATTTGCTGCCTCAACTGACAAAATAGAGAGCTGTTAAAACATAAGGTGATTGGTTTGGTGCTGTCTTAGTTGTATCTTAATCTGTATATTAGATGATTTACACTGTGTTCTGTAGCAAGAAACTGTCTGTTTCTTCTATTTTCCTAGTATATCAACCAAAAGGGGGACAGAGATCTTAAAAGACTGGAAAATATCCTCTTTGAGGACATGCTTGTACTACTATTTTTGTAATCGAATTTAGATTACTTAAGCCTTGGCTTTGTCATGATTTATGATACGGTACGTCTTGTTTAAGATTGGTTAGTGTTCTGGTTTTGGTTTCATATGGTCGGCTAAGGTTGTATCCTAAAGTTGCACAAACACACTTTGTGGTTGAGTTGCTGTGTCTCTGTGTTTGCTTCACTGTTTGTAGCCGAGTCCTCTATTTTGGCAATTCTATTGAACTTTATATGGATTTAGGTCTAGATTTTGTGGCTACAACAATAAGAATATATGGGACCATTTATATTTCTGTTTTTAAGTGAAAGGACATTGCATTCTTGTATGAGTTGGATGATGATATATATCAAAATCTTTGATGCTTTTTCATGCTTAGCTCCTCAAAAGCAGCTCCAGATTCCCAATGAACGTCCGGGCTGGAGCTGAGCACGAATATCTTTTCCCCAAGATGGTCGAGTCTGGGGGCTGAAAGTAGAATCCATGTTCTGTATTTGAAAGGCAAATAGTGGTCAACTCTATATTTCAATCACACGAAAGGTGATCTTCTGGCGTTTAGTTCAGAATCCATGTTTTGTTTATCCATTAAAAACGTGAAATCGTTGCATCTTGACCAGGATTTAGAGTGATGATTTGCAATCACTGGCTAGCTTTTATCTATGTTCATAGAAGTTGCTTCTAAACCCTTGATTCTTTCCTTGCAACTTTTCTAAAGAATCTATACTGTGCCCACTTTGAGCAGTCCAGAGAATCTGATGGACCTTCTTCCTTTCCCATCGCCACTACCCATCCATAAAACACACTTAATCTTCTTGTCCGTGGTGGCGTCATAGAGTTTCCCCTGCATATTCATCAATCTGGTTTTGAGAATAGTCACCTACATATTTGCTTCGTATGGCTTCAAAGAGAATTCTGAAGGAGCTCAAGGACTTGCAGAGAGATCCACCAACTTCATGCAGTGCAGGTAGAGTTTACGTCTTTTGTCTTATCAAGAAATGCTATTCTTCGTCATTCGCCTAAAATGGTTGTCGTGATCAGTAGAGACATAAGTGTTCCTCGTATCTTGATGTCATGGTGAAACTTTCAGGTCCCGTAGCAGATGATATGTTCCGCTGGCAAGCAACCATCATGGGTCCAAATGACAGTCCTTATTCAGGAGGTATTTTCCTTGTTAATATCCATTTTCCACCGGACTATCCTTTCAAACCTCCAAAGGTACAACATTAGCTCCTTTCCTTTTTATTATCTATTTCTTTATTTTGTAGATATAAGTCTTGAGATGCCAAATACTAGATTATAATCTCAAAAGTTCCAACTCCCTATTCAGGTTGCATTCAGGACCAAGGTCTTCCACCCAAATATTAACAGCAATGGTAACATATGCTTGGACATTCTCAAAGACCAATGGAGCCCTGCACTCACCATATCAAAGGTAATCAACATGCGAATATCCTTTCCGTGATCTCAAATCATGAAAAGCTGTGTAAAAAATCTGTCTAATAGCAGTTTATCGAATTTGTCGATGTTTCCAACAGGTTTTGCTCTCAATATGCTCGCTGCTTACGGATCCAAACCCCGACGATCCACTGGTTCCAGAGATTGCTCATATGTGCAAGACAGACAAGGTCAAGTATGAGTCCACGGCTCGCAATTGGACTCAAAAATATGCCATGGGATGAGCAACAATTTTGATCATATCTTTTGCCCTTACAACTCTTTACCCTAATCTTTACAATCCCTATTGGGTTTCACTCATATAAATAAACTAAAGTTTGGGTATTCTCTAATTAACTTAGATTCTACAGAAGATGTCTCTTCTAAGACTGTAACTTGTACTATAAAGGAGTTGAAGATAATAAGTTGCACTTTAACCAACATCCTAGATATTGTAATTTTGTCAAAGGTATTCTTTTTTTTTTAATATATATATATACATAGAATAGTCTCAAACTCGAGATCTCTAGAAAAAGACTACGGTATCAGGTGAGTTATAGCTTATTGACCAAGCATAGGTGTTCTATCATAGAGATCACATGATCTTTATAGGATTAAGTAATTGCCAAGATTCAAATTATCATAATCATCAACACATTTGGATGAAGTCACCCATTGAATTACAACAGTTGAAGTCCAACTTAAAAATGAAGCTTGAACAATCTGCAGATGAGCTCAGGTCGAACAAACTTTTGAGGCATTTCTTATGGTGCTAATATGGATAAATCATTTTTAATTCAACTTCTCTGAAGCAGTTTGTGCTTTGTATGTATTTGTGAGCATGTTACATGCAATATGTGTGGGAGGGGGAACGAGGTGAATTGCGACTCTCGTAAATTTTTACCTTATTTTTAAGTGTATTTGATAAATAATTTTTTTCCTCCTAATGTTAAAGGTAGAGTAGCCCCCTAAAGTGATGTTAATGTTACCCTAATCGAGGATGGATCAAAGCGAGGGAAAAGTTAAAAAAATAAATAGTATAAGATATGTAAAAACATGGGTTTTCTCTCTCAACGAATTTCTCGCTTGTATCTTTTTATTTTTCTAAAAGAAAGAAATATACTGACATTTTGTGAATTTAGCGATAGAATATTAGATTTCTTTAATCAAATTCTTGAATTCGAATTTTAGTAATGAAAAAACAGATATTGTAAGTCCCTAAATCTCAAATCGTTAATCGAGTTTTTGAATATCGATAGGGAAGTGAAAGAAAAAGGGAAGAAATATGTAAAATCATTAGAGAAAAACCTAAAAATGAAAATTTTTCCTAATAATTTTTATGAGCAAATTTTATATCCCGAATTGTTATCTCCTATTACACTTGTTCTAGCTAAATATGGTTTAGTGAAATTCTTTAAGCATCAGATAAGAACTAAGATGTTTACCTAATCCTCTGTGTGAAAGTCGGTAAAAGTATGGCATTTAAAAATAATGGTGATGTTTCGGGAGACTAAAAGAGGCCCTTTATTGTGGAAAAGAAAGGATGTCATCAAACAGGTAATGACAACGGAGGAAAGCCCAGGTGGAGAATCAAGACAGTACTTGTATTCTTTATTCACCAATCTTCAACTTTGATGATCTACACATTGCCGACATATGATGTGAATTGTGAATGGTAGCTCTCATCTCACAATGTCCATTCTTGTTCCTAGCTCCAAACAAATACATTTTGATTAAGCTAGCATATCTAATTAGAAGACTAAAGCAATGGACAATCAATATAATAGAATGGAGTGATAGATTCGTTAATCAATTTTTATATTTTAAACTTGAGAATAAAAAAAATTATACTGACAGAACTGTCTTTAAATAAGACACTACAAACGTTTGAATCAGATTAATTAAAATATGATTTTGAATACCGATAATGAGAATAAAAAAAAATAATTAGAAGACTAATAGATTGTCATTAGAGAAATTAATTTTTTTCAGCAATGGTTGGATGGGTGTCAAAGGTACCGTTAAGATCATATGTAAGGGGCTAATCCTTTTCATTTTTGTCACGGAAAGATACCATTTCTTGGATATTTTTCTTATCCTCACCACTAAGAGACCTTTTACTTGTATTATGATATGGGGTTTATGTAAATACTTCAAGAATGGATAGATCGATTGGGGTTAATCCAGTGATGGGTGAAGTTTTGTATTTGTCCAGTGAAGAAAGAAAAATTAATTTGATTCGAAATGAATCGAGATATCGAAGAATCACCCAAAGGGTGCCTCAAAAATTGTTCTCACTTCATTTTCATTCCTATAACTACATGGGATAGCAATGACAAAATTAAAAAATTGTATTCAAAAACGAAATACAACATACAATGAGATATGATAGAAGAAAAAAGGTAATATTTTTAAAAAATAAAATAATATTTTAAATTATAACTTTAAAATTATATAAATAAGTTTTATCGCAGTTCTCCGTCCATGATAAAATGGTTTAAAATAGCATATAAAGTAAATAAAAATTCATTTATGAGTGAATTTGAATATCTTGTATAGACCAACTTGTTTGGCTAAATAAACAAAATATAGTGGGTATGTAAATGAGTTTGAAATTAATTTTTTTGAAACAAATCTCTAAATAAAAGGATTTAGCTTTTACACAAAATGCTTCCGATTTAGTGTAGAGATAAGAAAAAGGTGAACGTATATATACGCAGTCTTTTCTTTATATTTTTACAAAGAAACTATTTCAATATCTTAAATTTATGATCTCGATATCACTAAATGAGTAATTAATCATTGTACCAACATTCGATCTCAATATATATCTCTTGATATGTCTTAAAAATGATATAAAAAAATATTTTTAACTCAAACATATCTCCTAAAGCTTTTTAGAATCCCCACGCTTGTGGAAATTAGGCACCAACTCATGCATTATTGAAAAAGCAACTCATGTGATATCTGGTTGCAAAATCGCACACTTTAGCAAGCAAATCTTACTTTTGGTGGGGATAGCGAATGTCTTTCGGGTCAAGTGAAGACATTGACCGGCATATGCTTTACACGTGTCCCCGTCAGTCGCTATAGCGACCAAAATAGACACCTCACCCACCTAAAATCCCAGATTAACCTTTAATTTAATTCAAATAAAATTCATTTATAAAATAGAAAGGAACTTGGAAATCCCATTTTTTTTCAGGTAACAAAAATGAAATGAAAATAAAATTGAATCTATAAATTTTGTGGAATTCATTTGGTTACAAATATAGAATAAGCGATTTCTAATGTTTGTGGGTAATGAATAATTTTATATCTATTATTTTTTAAAAATTATTATTTTAAAAGTTAATGACCAATGTGATACAATTTAAGGTGATAAATTTCATTAATAACTTAGAAAATCAAGTTATCTTAATTTTTTCTTATTTTCTTTTATTTATTTTTATTTAACCATCAATATTGGGAAACTCAATTAATTCGATTCGAATAATTATAGAACCTAATTTATGGGCGATTGTCTTCAGAGTCGTTATTTTTTTATTTTTAAAATTCAAACTCATAGAAGCAAACCAATTTCCTTTTTGAACATTTTTTTTCAATAGTGAAGATTGCTACCTCCTATCTTTTAGGGAAATCCATCGTCACAGCTCCACCAAGATGTTAAAGAACCGTAAAACTTTCCACATCTCAAACGAATTCAACGTAAGTAATTTTCATACAAGGTTGAATCTTAGGACCTTAAGGTAAAATACTATGTGGTGTGTCCCCCGAACAATCGCACCTTGATGATGATTGATAATTTAACGACCGACCAATTCACGTTGAGGCTGCGCAAAGCAAAAGCCTCTTTCCTGAACATGCAAAACGTGTGGGGGTCTGAGGAATTCAATTCCAGTCGATGGGGGGAATATGGCAACTTGGGTTGCGTGATATTTTTGCCCAGTGACCAGAAGAATGAAATTTCGTGGATACAGAGCTAACTTTGTATTTCAATTTCTTTGCTTCTTTTTGGGTACTAACCCCAAATCTCTGTTTGGGAGTTGTGGAGGATTTGGTAATTCAAATTTCAAATCAAAATGGTACCATTGAGACATGTTTGTACGTTGTACTACATAACTTTAATAATAGACAGTGGCCGACCTACATAGACATGAGGGTGAACAATTACACCCCTTATTTTTTTTTTCTAAAATTTAATTAAAAAAATACAATTCTTTTAATATTAGACTATTTTTTTATACAAAATTTTAATAATAGTAGTGTATATATATATGTTATGTATGCATCTCCTTTTAATTTTTTGCATCCTGTCTCTGGGTAATAGGGTCCATTTCTTTGCATGTTGAGAAAATATCTCGAGTCACCTTGGTCTTGTACCTCATAGCTTTTTAATTACATATTTTTGATATCGAGAAAATTATTTATTTAGTTTCTGAATTTTACTCTTAATTTATAAATTAATTAATGAACTTCAGAATATAATGACTAAGAACTTAAATTTCACAATTTATAACAAATTGGTCCCTTTGTTAATAACGACATCAACTTGATTGTTAAATGCTAACAGGACATCATGTGACAAATAACGTATGATGTCATACCAGCATTATTGATGATGTGGTAATATTGTGTGTACATGGTAATAACGTTTCAAGTAACACTTTAGCAAATCTTGTCAAAATAAAAGTTAACTCAGAATTTGTCCTATCATGTTATCTGTCATATGGGATTATATAAGTATTTAACAGTTAGATTAGCGTCGTTACTAATAAAGGAATCAATTCGTCACCAATTATAAAACATAGGTCATTAGTTGTTGCATTCTGAAATTCAGATACTAATTTGTGAACTGAGGGTAAGATCCAAAAACTAAACAAGTAATTTCCTCTTTTGATATTATTTCAACTTTTTTCCTAACTCTGATGGTTGAAATATTCTCCTTTAGCTTAATTTGATCTTGTATTCGGTTGGTTAGAATAAAATCTGAATCGATGATGGATGCTCTCATAAGCAGGGACAAAACCAATCTTATTAGCGCAAAATATAATATTATAGGCCGTCGAGATAATGAATGTTACAAAAGGCATGAGCGTTGAAAGAAGGTTTTTATTTATTTTTTATTTTTGGATATTATGGCCAGGTCACCGATCTAATATTCAAGATTTTGTCTCGATTAATTTGAATCGATCGCTTACAGGGGCTAATTGAGGGATAAGTCTCCCAGTGTTGATTTTTTCATTCTTATGAGGGATTAAACTTCAGATTATAATTAAGAGGTGTTAGTTCTCGAACTAACTATTAGTGAAAGAAGGCTCAACGAAGGGCCAAGGAAGCCGGGCCAGGGGTAATTGTGCTTGCCCTTTGAATTTTTTTTAATATATAATATAAATTTAAAAATTATAACTTCATCACTTAATCAAATTATAATTTAAAATATATATTATATTTAATATATAAAAATTTTAGTTTTTCCCTGAATTAACGCAATTGATGTCACAAAAGAGTGAGATAGATTGAGAGAGAGAGAGAGAGAGAGAGAGAGAGAGAGGGTAATCTTATGGGACCATGACCAGTTAATGCTTTCAATTCAATTCCTTTATTCCTCTCAATAAGAGGGATGGGTCCAAAAGCGGGAGCATCTGCACCAAACTTCTACAGAAAGCAACCTCATACCATCCCAAGATATTAAATGAACCTCCATATCTCACCATGAAAATTTCATAACCCTTCAAGAATCAAAAATCCAGAATTTCCTCCGATGAATAGACGTGGGGATGATGTCGCATGATGTCATTAATATATTTTGCCAACGCTAGAGTATCTTTATTTTTTTAAAAAGATTTAAAAACATTTTTTTATTATTTTTACAAATTGATTCAAATATACTAATATTCGATAATTACGTTAAATCCAATTAAATACATTTTGGGTAATATTGGTTGGATTTTAACGATTAAAATTCTCTTGCACCAGTTGTTTTCATACACAACACTGTAATTCAAAACCTTATTAAGAGATATCAGTGTATAATTATCGGACTAACCATACATATTTATTTATATTAGTTTATCATATTCATAAGGATTCCATTGCACAATCTTGAATGATACATTTTATAATAAGAGAAGATGAGCAAACCCTTTTGCCAATATCGAAGTGCTCTACATATGGATTTGGAAATTAATATCATGTAAGGGAATGACAACCAAATTCTTTCCCTTTTGAACATGAAAGCAAGAGAAAGATGAAAAACCAGAAGAAATGGAGGGCATATCTTTGGTCCAACAGAAGACCATCTGATTAATTAATATCACAAGCCACCGACATGTTAGTTTTGTGGCAATTTGAATGCCCCATTTAGCTTCCATCACATGCCAAATCTGATTCCCAAATGGACTATAGATATACAAAATATAAAATGGTATTAGAGTATCGGATTCTGAATTCGAAATATTCCAAACTCAATTTCACTACATTCAAAAAAACCCACATGATTGAATAAAATACCCAACATGTTAAGAAAATTCTTAGTTCGAAATATTATCCATTTCTTCTCTCTTTATTAAAAGAAAAAAAACCACATGATTGTCTAAAATACCTTATACGTTTTGAGGTGTTAACATGCAAAAGAATTGATAATTTTTTTTTTTACTATTTTAAACTTTTGAAAAGGAAAAGTAAAATTGATAACTAAGAAAATATAGAATTTTATATGATATAAATTCAATATTCGCTAAAAAAAAGTATATGTAATATGTTTGAATCAATAAGTGTATAAGGTAGGATTCAATATTTTGGTTTCTAATCGCTTTGACAGATATTAGACTCTTTTGGGTTGAGTGGTTAAGAGTATTTTACTTCATTGATTAGAGATTTCGAATTTAAATATTAAAAATAATAAAAAATGATTTGAAAGAGTTAATTCTTAAAATGAATTTCAACGATAATGAAGAAAAAAAAAAGTCACTTTGATAGATCTAGCTTTGCTAATGTAAAATTGGAGCAAATCGTAATTTTGGCTTCTCACTCAAGGTTTTAACCTAAAAATTATGCCATTGTTAAACCTTAAAAATTGAACAGGGTTTTCCATCTTTCAACCACACACTTGGGGCACCTCATGAACAGATGTGTGCCTGTGTGTGAGAGAGAAAGGTACCCTAGCTCTAAACTTTACAAATGGGACAGTCTTAATGATCCAGCACGTGATATTCAATTAATGAGATGTTATATTCAAATTTAATTTGATTCCCACTTTATAAAGGTTTCTAGTAGCATAACTACACCCACCACTGTGCCTTAAATTTTTTTTATTCTGATATCTAAAATTATATTTTAATTAATTTGATTTGAATATTTACGAAAGACTATTTAAGAGATAATTCTTTTATCATAATATTTTTTATTTTTAAATTTTAAACTTAAAATTTAATTAAAAATTTAATATTTTATCTCATTAAATTGATTGTAAGTGGATCCCACCGTACCTTTGTTGCCTATCACTCCTCCCATGGGACACTGCATTTACCACAAAGTGCCGCATTAAATTGAAGAAATTTCCTAGAGCCCTATGCCCCTCTGCTAAATTGACAGCTGACATAGCAGCAGTCCATTTAATAATTTAATGGCTTTAATTTGCTACCATATGCAAATTAAATGACTGTAATTTTCTCTTATTGTTTCAAAATATTTATTTTTTGTCCAAAAGAAAAGAAATAAGTACCCATTAATTTTAAATTAGTAATATTATTGGGACCAAATCAATCAAAAATTAAATAGACTAAATTATATATAATAGTTTATATCAGTATATTTTGATAAATTTTAATTAAATTATCAAATATTTTAATAAATTCAAATAAATAATTGATTAGAGAATTGGTTATATTACTTTATAGAATCACATTGATTTGTTTATTAACTTATTTAGTTTACGTAACATTACTCGTTTTAACTAACGGTCAGTTGGCGTAATAGGATATGACGTTAAATTTCTTAATCAAAATCTCGAATTTGACTCTCGACTTGGGTATTGAGCATTCTACGTTGGGAGGGTAGTTCCCTAAATAGACCATTATAAGTTTCAGATCAGATTAATCAGAATATAATTACGGATACCGGCTAGTTTAGTATAAAAAAAAAAACATTACTCGTTTCAGATTTTTCATTCTCTAAAACGAATCAAAAAGGAACTTGCCATTTGTCTTAATACATTTGAATTACTATTTTTTTTAATAAATAAATCTGCATTATGATGGAACATGAGTCACATGATACCGATCAATTTGCTAAACAACACTAGAAGAGATGATAAAGAAAAACATGCACTACAAAGGCTTGACATAAAGTAGCCACTACACATATTTTTAAATTTTAGAAATTTAGGGCATATACCTCAAGATATAGATCTTGTCCTTAACTACCAAGATCTTAAATAAAAAAAAAGTTTAGGTCATATCAACAATAACTAAAATCAAAATATAATTTATTTAAATAGGCATGCCAATGCCAAGACTTGGGTATGACAGGTTGCTTTTGTCTTGTTTTTTCCTTGTAAAAAGAAATGGGTATTGCTTGGTGGTCATCATTTTGAAAGTGACATGAACATGCAACTGATGGCGGCCCTTGAGTTATCTTCGTTTACTTCTTGCCTAAATTATGTTCTCAAATTGTATTATATCTAATTAAATTTTATTAAATAAATTAAAATTTTAAAATATAAAATTTTATCGAACAAAACTCAAATTTAAAAACTTATTTACTTACAAAATACTAATATTTGATTTCTAACCTAACATATAACGATGGGTTATCACTGAGAGATGAGTTTCCTAGGAGTTTATCCAATTTTTATACCCAAAATGAGAGCATACGAATCCATTCAAAGATCTTTGTGGTTACCATGTTTGATTTTTGCATTACATATTTCTTTTTTCAATCAAAATTAGAAATAATGTATTTAAATATATGCGAAAGAAGTAAAAAAAAAAGAAAGAAAACGGATATGCATAGAAAATCTTATTATAGGGATTTATTTCTTTTCTTTTTTATATAATTAGTAAAATGTGAGTGTGTTAAATTCTGTTTAATCAAATGGATGCATATGAATTTGAGTTTACATCTATTCCTATAACATTTTCTTATATTTATATCTTCCATTGTCAATTACCTCTTTTTGTATGTCTACATTGGGGGGAAAAAAGATCTCTGCAAGAAAGAGACTTCAACTTCACATGTTTCTCTCTCTCTCTCTCTCTCTCTCTCTCTCTCTCTCTCTCTCTTTAAATGATCAAATAAGCCTCCATGATTGGCTACTTCTTTTCTCATTTGTTCATGCAACAAACCTTAATTTGCATAAATGTTTATTATTAAAAAGTTATTTACTTATTACCCATAACACCTGTCCACTGAATTTGAGTTTGATTCTTGGATTTTGATGCTTGTTCTTTCTCTATCATAAAGTTATACTTAAAAAAAGAAAAAAAAAAAAGTTCTATTCAAGTGGGCGGCTTTGCCGCTTTCCACATATTTATCATGTTTTTTAAATTAATATCATGAGTAATATATTTAAAATATATGGTCAATAATTCACCTAATGAAATAAATAGTAATGCAGAATACTTTTCCAAAGTCATGATCATCACGGAATCTTGGGGTTGGGATGGATGATTGAGATTTGTTTTTATTTATTTATTTTTGAAATATTATTATTGTTGTTGTTGGTTTTTTTTTTTTTGTTTTTTAAAGTATAAATTTAATATAGGTTGAATTTTGACGTAATGATTGAGTTGTTCATTTGGTGACTTCAAGGTTACGAGTTTGAGATGTAAAAACAGTCTTTTTATAAAAATGAAAGAGAAAGATTATATACATATATGTTTATTTTCCTCTTATCCTATACTAAGTCAGGGGACATTTTGTGTATCGGATGAATCTTTATATAAATATATATTTGCTCTATTAAGAGGGCAATGCCCTTTACAAAAGAGAAGTCATTGTACTCTCACCGCTGGTAAGGGATGGGTTCTTTTTTTTTATATATACGAGAAGCTCGAACTCGAGTAATTTAAGAAAAAGAGGATGAGCTTTCTTATAACGCTAAGTTAAGAGGATGGTGGTAAGAATAATCATCATTGTTCAATGGAAATGAATTGCGAATAAAGTTGCTTGATTCAAATCACGCAGGCCACCTTTGTGCATGCAGTCGCATGCCAATCATACCTTCTCAAGATAACCATTTCCAACCTTGAGAAAGATAAGTCTGTAGGCTCCTAGATAACCCCATTGAACAATAATATTTAATGGTCAAATGAAAGGTGCTTCGGGGGTGAGGATTTTACCCATCTCACACGTGAAGTCATTCCATTTATTATTTTTTTCTCTTGCATAAGATTACTTTGTTTGACCCCTCTTGTAGATTATGTCATTTTTGACTAATGAAAGAGACACCTATGCTTTTGCATGAAAGAAAAAAAAAAGTAAAACATCATGGGGTGGTCCTTTTCAACCTTGAATCCTTTTCCATGGTGTGATAGCTAGCAAAATTTGAGAAAACCTTAACAACCATTGATCCTCTAAAGAACTCACCGGCTTCATTCAATCATCTAGTAATATGTATAAAGGGATTTGAATTATAATTGTAGAAAAAATTTAAATTAATTCAGTCTGAATGACAGGTCGTAAACTAAGAAAAATGAGGGATACAACGCAAATACTTCTCATGAACCCATTCTAATATCCAAACATGTTTAATTGCAGAATTTTTATATTATTAAATTAATATATCAATCAAAGCAATAAATTTATTTGAAACATAATAGCTAAAATTAAAATAAAAAATTTTATAATAAATAAGAGTTTTTATTAATATTTCTTTTTAACTTTTTTACAATAAAAATCCATTTGATGCTATTGCGACCAAAGATTTGGATTTTGACCCAAGAATCATGTCTTTAGGTATACGCTCAAGAAAACCATGTGATTAGGTCCCAGATTTTCGTCAACCCGCAACAGCCGGTCTCGAGTTTTCAGCCCATTTCGTCGGTCGCAAACCACTGACCGGATATCATGGGTTTCCCGCGAATTTTTCCCGGTATTTTAAGGGCCCAAATTTATTTTATTTTATTAAAATATCCATTTTCTTTAGAAATATTTTTATTTTATTTCTATGACTTATAATTATTTTTCATTTTCTACTCACTTTATTCAACTTTTTTTTGTTCATTCTACATAAAATTTAATACACAATTTATTTTCTACTCTCTCTCCTCCTGCCGACTCTTCCCACTTTCCTCTCTCTCTCTCTCTCTCTCTCTCTCTCTCTCTCTCTCTCTCTCTCTCTCTCTCTCTCTCTCTCTCTCTTTCTCTCTCCCGTACACAAACAAAAATTTTAAGTGTACTCGTGTAATCTTTTAATTGTTCGTTTCCTTTTTGGTTTAAATAATAAGCTAAATCGTCACCAAAACACCAACCAATCTGTACTGTTTTCTGATTCTGAAAATTTAGTTGTAGTAGGTGGGTAGATAGGCATTTGGCGGCAACCCCATTTTAAAAAAATATCATGTTGGTCTTCAATCATACAAGAACACTAGGTTTAGGTACATTTCTTCTGTCAGATCATGTTTAATGTTTTCTGGATTTATTTATTTATTTATTTTACCCTAGATAACATGTGGGGTAGATGTACTTTTTATGATTACCCATTAATTAATTCAAACTGGGGAATGAGAATTTTCTTGGGATTTTGCTTGGACTTTGCTACCATATAAATTCGTTCAGATCTCATATTGTCTAATCATAGAAGACTATTAACTTATTTTTATCTTTGCAGAATTTGGAATGATTTTTTCCCAACATGAGAAGATTATGAATCCTCATAGATTTAATCAAATTCAATTCGGGGAAAATTCCAGATCCATTTTGAAGTTATAAAGAGTCATTGAATCTCAGAAGACAGAAAACCAAATTAAAAAAAAATGACAATTATTGCGGAGGAATTTAAGAATGATCGGAAAAAGAAGAAGAAGAAGAAGAAGGTGGTGGTTGTGGGGATAAGAGTTGACAACCAAAGTAGAGAGTTAATTAGCTGGGCCCTAGTCAAGGTTGCTGATCCAGGAGATCATGTTTTTGCAGTTCATGTTTGTCGAAAATCCGGTAATTGATCCTTTGTACTAATTTAACCTTGTATTTTTTTTGGGGGGGGGGGGCGATTTCCTATGTCTGTTACTTAATTTTCTGAAATGGGTATTCTTTATTTTTTCAGACATTGCTATAAAGGAACAGCCTTTATTAGACGAATACTTGGAAGTTTATAGAGGACTATGTAATGCAAACAATGTAAGTTTTTCACTTTTCTCATGTAAGTGAGTACGAGAAAAATGTAAAGATTCACTGGATTTTTGGGTATTTTATAGGTAGATCTTACAGGTGAGATCTTCATTGGAAATTCAATCAAAAAAGTTCTGGTTAGAGAAGCCAAGAAGAGCCAAGCGGTCGCTGTAGTTGTGGGGATAAGTAAACCAAGCGCTTTTGGGTAATCAAAGCTTTTTTTTCAGCATTGTTATGAGCCTCATATTAAGTGAACATTTCTCTGATTAACTCTTAGCAGAGGTCCATTTCAGGGGTTTGGCTTCTCTGGCCAAGTATTGTGCTAAACAATTGCCTCCTAACGTTGAAGTTTTCACAATTCACAATGGCAAAGTTGTCTTCAGAAGATGCAACAACAACCAACTACTAGGTTTGTATTAGAAAAATCCTTAGTTTTGTTCATCTTCTAAGACGAAATTTCAATTTTTCTTGCGTTGGTGTTAGGTTTGAAAGGCGATCCAAGACCAAGTTTTTATATAATGGGGACTCCAACACTCCACAAAATCCAATCTGAATCTGACTCTGAAGAAACATCAGAGCTTGATAAGTCTTGTGGAGACTTAAAAGATGAGAATTTCAGTTTCAGTCCTCTATTTAGTCACAAGAGTTCTTCTAGTTCGGTTTCTTTGCCTATAGAGGACACTTTACAAGAAACACCAGGTTGGCCATTGCTAAGAAGAACAAGCTCTCTGACTCCAAAAGCTGAGGAAGCAAGGAAAATGTCGGTAGTCCGATGGGTGATGAGTCTGCCAAATAGGTCTCCACCAAAAACTCCCCTAAACCAAGATGGGTTTTGCTCAAGTCCAAAGAAGAATCAAGTTAGTAGCGATATGAGTGACTTTTCTGATCAGAGTCCTCAGAGTATCTTATATGATTCGGGAGAGCTACAAAAGGATTTGGAGCTTCGAATCAAGACCGATTCATCTTGTTGCACCTGGTTCAGTCATAAGGTTTTAGAGTCTTCAACTTCCCAATTTTCAACAGGCATGTAACCTTAACGTGTTTTATTTGGAAACTAGTCTTGGCAATCTTCATTTTGGTTACTAATTTTGTGCTTTTGTTTCAGAAAATATGGTCGGTAAAGGAGGTTGTAGCCGCGTGTATAAGGCTCAACTACCCGATGGCAAGCTAGTTGCAGCGAAGGTCCTGAAGTCCTCCAAAGAAGCATGGAAAGATTTCACTCTAGAAGTTGAAATCATCTCTTCGTTGAAGCACAAGCACATCATTCCTCTGCTTGGTGTCTGTGTAGAAAACAATGCTTTGATCACCGTTTATGATTTTGTATCCAGAGGAAGTCTAGAAGAAACTCTACATGGTAAAGGGTCTTCAAGATCTCACTTTTCTATTCACTATGTCTGAAACTAGAAAGACTAAGTTTATGTTATCGGTATAGGTACTAAAGGAAAATTGGTTTTGCCATGGGAAGTGAGATTCAATATTGCTTTAGGAGTTGCAGATGCGTTAAATTACCTACACAATGAATGTTCCCCACCGGTTATTCACAGAGATGTTAAGTCTTCAAACATTCTTCTCACCGACAATTTTGAACCTCAGGTGCTTCCCTTAGTATATGACAAAAATTTTTACACAAACTTACAGAGGATGATTTATACTGTCAATTTTCTTTCTACAGTTATCAGATTTTGGACTTGCAATATGGGGTCCTACAACTTCGTCTTTCCAAATGAATTGCAACGTAGTAGGGACATTTGGGTATCTAGCCCCAGAGTACTTTATGTATGGGAAAGTGAGTGACAAGATTGATGTATACTCTTATGGTGTTGTTCTTCTTGAGCTGATATCTGGAAGGAAACCGATTGGTTCAGAGGCTCTTAAGGGTCAAGAAAGTTTGGTCATGTGGGTAAGTGTCTTGGTCTATATATTGGGAGTTTCTGGCAAAATTCTGCCATAGACAAATTTGACGGATATTCACTGCAGGCAAAACCTATATTGGAAAGTGGAGATACACAAGGGATAGAGGATCCAACTTTGGATGGAAAATTTAATGAGGCTCAAATGAAAAGAATGGTCCTTGCAGCCACCCTTTGTATCACTCAAAGATCTCGTCTTCGCCCTAAAATGAGCAAGGTAGTTGATCTTGATTCGTTAGGAAAGGCTATTTTCAAGGCCAGAGATGGCCATTTCCAAGGCCCCACCTCAAGCCTCGAGAAAATCAGAGTCGTTTTGACCTTGAAAAATAGCAGTGCTTTTAATTTCATAATTTTCCTTGCTCACAAATTCTCTAACTATTAGTTTCCATCTTTTTTTTTGAACCTAGATATTAGAGCTACTAAGAGGGGAGATAGAGATTGACAAGTGGGAGACCTTCCAAAGCGAAATTCAAGAGGTTTCTGAAGATCAGGATGAAGAAAATTACTTAGATTCAAAGCCAGTTTCGCATTTGAATCTTGCGCTATTAGAGGTTGATGGTGATTCTACATCATTTGGTAGTGCCGAGCAAAGGAACAACATTTCCTTGGAGGAATACTTGAAAGGAAGATGGAGCAGATCATCAAGCTTTGATTAGCTTATGTACCTTGTTAGACATGTTTGTTTGTCCCTGTACAGTCACACAGGAGATCTGTCAAAATGTTTGCACCCCCTGGAGAGGTGATTCGAAGAAGTGTAAGTGAACAATGTAGTCAAGTTTACGTAATCGAACATTCAATCCCCCTGGATGAAAAATGAAGGGGGTCAAATTTTAAAATGATTCCTCATGGACTTTGCTTCACACAGATGAATCAAGACATGAGTGTGCACATGCGCACGTGCGTGTGTATGAGCACTTGTTTAATAAGGCAACAGAGAAGGATGGTAGAAAAGGATGTCATTGACTACCAGAGAACTTGATCCTAGTAAAAGGATGTCATAGACTATTAGAGAACCTGATCCTACCTCCCCTATTATGTGGTGTTAGCTTATGCAGAAATTTTTTCATCCCCTTTAAGACTAAAACAGTTGAACTCGAGGAGAATAGACATATTAAGGTGAAAAGTTCTAAATTTATATATGAATCATCAGCAGATACTTGCAAAGCAATTAAACAAGGTAACCAACAAGAACAAAAAAAGCAACATCTGCGCTCTCACCAACAAGGACAAAATTACAAGTAGAGCAATTCAAAAATCTAATGTGATGAAGCATGTGCCATCGGCAATGTGCTTCCGAGATTGGATGGGGGAGCAATCCCAATGTCTAAGGCAAGTAATGGGACCATGAATTGAGCCTTTGTTTCTGGCTCCTTTTGCAAGGGTCTTCATTTCTATTATTTAAGCTTTTCTTGATAAGGTTTAGGTGAACTCGAGGATGTTGTGTAATGCCCACGTGGGGCTATTTAAATTTCAAAAAACAAAGGGGGTAATGGGTAGTTACCCATTACCCCACTCTCCCCTAATTTCACTCTCCAAATAACTCCTGCGGGAGTTATGATTCAAAAAAAAAAAAAAAAAACAAAAAGTAAGTTAAGTTTTATATATGAAAAATAAAAGGAGAGAACATCAACAGAGATGATGATCAAGAGGGATTGATTCCGATCAACGCACGAATCACCGGGTTAAGGGTTGGAACGTCGTGGTATTGTGTTAATAGTTCGTCTTACGTAACTATCATCCCGACTGCGAGTTGTTGCAGTTCCAAGTTTGCGGTTTCCGAAATTATTCGAATCACCGATTAAGGTATACCGTAAACTTGATCTTTTATGATTCTGAAAAATGTTAATTATTGCTTCCATTGCGTGATTGAGTCACCATAATCTAACATTGGTATCAGAGCGTGTTAGATATATTTTTAAATAATTTTTCGGAATTTAATTTGGGTATCAAATATAGGGTATAAAATTTGAGGTTCGGATCACGAATGAATTTTGTGAATCCGATTATACCACTGTGTTACCCAACTCACGTAGAACACGAAAATAATTTTTTCGTAATTTTCTGAGCACGATAGGGCTAAGAAAATTCCGGTTGAAGCATTCGGCCGTGAATAGTGACCGAACACTTCAACCCCAGATTTGGCGAGTTTTAGGTCAAATCAGAGCATGAAAATGGTAGATCTAAGTTTGTCTCTGCTAGATCTACATTTTGACATATATATTGCATGTTCTTTATACTGGAAATTGGGTTTTCGGAGAACCGGGTCGAAAAACCCAGTTGCAGACCCGTCGGGCAAGGAAGATGAGTTTCAGACCCGCGGGCGCGTGCACAACACGCGCCAAGAAGCGCGTCCACCTGGCGCGTGTACCTCACGCGCACGTAAGGCGCGTGAGCGGTCCAGAAGGGGCACGGGTCGGGGCGGGTCAAGAGTCGACCCACGACCCGACACGTGTCGGGTCAACCCGACCCGTTAACCGCAGTCGGGTCACCTGACCCGTTTGACCGACCCGCTGACTCGGCTCCGCGCGTGAGAGCGCGTGAGAACGCGCCGCGACTGGGCGCGCGTGAGCCGAGCCGGCTCAGGCGCGTGGTAGCGCGTGAGCCACGCGCGCCGCGTCACGAAGGCGCGTGGTGGCGCGTGAAGAACTTACCGCGCGTCTGGCGCGTGATCCAGGCTCCTGCCGGCGCGTGGAGGCGCGTGGCAGGGCCTGCAGACGCGCCGCCGGTGCGCAGCGGAGCGTGGGGACCCCGGCGGCGCGTCAGGTCGCCCAAAATTGATTTTTTCAATTTTCTTTTGGGGTCCTATGAGGTAAATTGTGACTATTTGTGGGATTTTGTACACCGAATTAAAGTCCAGATAAAGAGATGAGATCCCGGGTTGTGGTATATAGTGTCCGTTGACTTATATGCTCACTTTGGGATCAATACTTGATTCATTTTGGATTATTAATTCGTAGGGTGTACGAAATTGTGAAAATAAGCATTATTAGTCACTGACGTCTCTTTTTTCTGTGTAACAGAAACATGGCTGCTACGAAAACTGTCGTTCTAGATCTCGTTAAGGGAGATAAACTGAACGGTGACAATTATGATATTTGGCACTGAAAGGTTCAGTTTGTTTTCGAGAAACAAGAACTCGGGGAAGTTCTTAAGAACGAGATTGTGGATCCCGGGGAGGGTTCCACGGCACAAGCACGACGGGATCAGGAGGTGTATCGTGCTTGGAAAAAGAAGGATAGCCAAGCGAGGGTAATCCTTCTTAGCTGCATGCACGATGAACGGATTCCGATTTACGAGCAGTATCCTACTGCACAGTCGATCTGGCATGCTCTAAGAGAGCAATATGGCGCCCCGTCAGCTCCTAAGGTGAGGATGCTGACTTATAAGTTCATCACTTATAAGAAGAGGCACGATCATACAATGAAACAGCATTTAATGCACATGTCGAGTATGATCGCCTCTCTGAAGAATATGGGGGAGCCGATGTCTAATGAGTTTCAGGTACTGGGTGTGATCCAGTCCTTGCCTGACTCCTGGGATGTGGTTAAGACCTATCTCACGCACACTGAGAGTATTCATACTTTCATGGACGTGAGTAGGCACTGTGAGCTCGAGGAGGAGCGTCAGGAGGTGGCTAGGTCTTCTTCTGCTCATGCTAATTTTGCGGAGTCGAGTAAGGGCTCCCGGGGTTTAAAGCGCAAGTGGCGCAAGCATGAGAAGAAGGCCAAGGGCCAAGGCAAGAAGTAGCAACCTGCCAAGACCGACGACAAAGGACAGAAGCGCAAGAAGAAGGAGCTCGATAAGAGCAAAGTCCAATGCTATGTTTGTGGCAAGCTTGGGCATTTCGCACGCGAGTGTGGCGAGCGAAAGGTATGTCATTCTTCTTTACATGGTTTGAGTTACGTGTCATCTAGTGTGATGCTCATTAACTCTTCTCCTTTGTGGATTGTAGACTCAGGAGCCACGGACCATGTAGCTCGGGACAGGAGCGCATACGTGGAGTTCCGCCGTTTAAGTCCCCAGGCGAGGAGGCTGTACGTGGGGAATGGAGCATTCGTGGAAGTAAAAGGGATTGGCACTTGCAAGCTATTGCTACGAAGTGACCAAGTCTTATATCTTCATGATGTTTTGTATGCTCCTGAGATTAGGCGGAATCTAGTATCTGTCCGATATTTAGATTTGTTGGGATATTCAGTGTTGTTGGGAAACTATAGAGTTTCCATTACTTATGACAGTTCTTTAATTTGTTCCGGTTTGGTCCATGAGGGACTTTATGTACTGGATATGATTTCATGTTATGAGACTTATTCTTCTTCTACTATTGCTTTTGCATCTGATAGTGTAGTGGATGATGTAAATGTATGGCATAGTAGACTTGGCCACATAGGGCAAGAGAGGATGGCCCGGTTAGCTACGAATGGCCTGCTGGGCCCGCTAACCAAGGTTCAGTTGCCCGTATGTGAGTTTTGCCTTGCGGGCAAAGCCACTAGAAAACCATTTGGGAAAGCAATGAGAGCTGGGACTCCATTGCAATTGGTCCATTCCGACATTTGCGGACCCATGAATGTGAGAGCCCGAAACGGAGCCACGTATTTTATTACATTTATAGACGATTACACGCGTTTCGGTTACGTCTACCTGATCTCACACAAGTCTGAGGCACTAGAATGTTTCAGGAGGTTTATCAGTGAGGTTGAAAATCAGCTAGACTTGAGGGGGAAAACTCTCAGAACCGATCGGGGGTGCGAGTATCTGTCTGAGCAATTTAAAGAGTTCTGTTCCGATAGAGGTATTACGAGACAGTTAACTATTCCTGATACTCCTCAACAGAACGGAGTAGCCGAGAGAAGGAATAGGACTCTGTTGGAGATGGTGAGGTCGATGATGGCACAAGCCAACCTACCTATCTCCCATTGGGGGGATGCGTTGTTGACTGCGGCTTACGTCCTTAACCGTGTTCCGACAAAGTCTGTAGTAAGCACCTCATACGAGCTTTGGACAGGGAGACAGCCTGACCTTAGCCACTTGAGGCCATGGGGTTGCGCTGCGTATGTTCGTGATTTCTCGCATCAGTACGGCAAGTTAGGACCGCGAGGAAAGAAGTGTATCTTTGTTAGATACTCTGAACAATCCAAAGGATATGTGTTCCTAGGAGAACATACGGACGGTACTGTCACCGAGATAGAGTCTCGTGATATCACATTTCTCGAAAGTGATTTCCCTAAAAGAGGAGAAATCGATCGAGATCTCACCTTTTACGAGATGGATGAGCCTAGTGGCTTAGCCGAACCCAGTGACGAGATTCAAGAGCCGATTATGGATCTTGATCTTAGTGGGAGCAATCCATTTCAAGGTGTGGGACCTCTCTCTCCTCGAAGGAGTAATCGGGGACAAGTGCCACGTCGCCGTTTCCCGATTGAGGATGAGATCCTCATTGTGACTCCTGAGGACGATGAAGAGCCGAGGACTGCACAGGAGGCTCTTGAGGGTTCAGCAAAGGACCAATGGTTACAGGCCATGCACGAGGAAATGGAATCAATGAGAGTCAACGAAGTCTGGGAGTTAGTTGACTTACCTGAGGAAAGAAAGGCTATTGGAAACAAGTGGGTTTTCAAAATTAAAAGAAAGGCCGACGGATCGATTGAGAGGTACAAGGCCCGTCTAGTAGCCAAGGGTTACACGCAGACCAAGGGCATTGACTACGAGGAGACTTTCTCTCCAGTAGTCAAATTTATTTCGATCCGTTTACTTTTGGCGATTATCGCTAGTATGGATCTTGAGTTACACCAGATGGACGTTAAGACCGCTTTTCTTAACGGGAGCCTGGATGAAGAGATCTACATGGAACAGCCCCCTGGGTTTGTTCTGGTAGGTCAAGAAGACAAGGTCTGTCGACTTCGGAAGTCGATATACAGTCTAAAGCAATCATCTAGGCGGTGGTACCTAAGATTTCACGAGGAGGTGATATCTTACGGTTTTACGATGGTTGAGGAGGATCATTGTGTCTATCTGATTCGGTCTGATAACTCTTTTGTGATCCTGTCGTTGTATGTGGATGACATAATGTTGGCTGGGAACAACATTAAGTATTTAAAGACCATCAAAGCATGGTTGTCATCCAGTTTCGACATGAAAGACATGGGTGAAGCTGAGTTCATCCTTGGAGTTAAGATCCAGAGGGATGCTCGAGAAAGATGTTGGCTCTTTCACAAGAGACCTATATTAAGAAAATTCTTGAGCGTTTTGGGATGAATGATTGTAATCCCATAGATACTCCGATCGCCAAAGGTGAAGGCTTGAGCCTGGACATGTGTCCGAAAACTCAGGAAGAAGTAAGGGAAATGAGTAAAGTACCTTATTTCAGTGCAGTGGGAAGTTTGATGTACGCAATGTTGTGTACTAGACCGGACATTTGTTATGCAGTTGGTCTGGTGAGCAGATATCAGGCAAATCCTGGAAGGGGTCATTGGAGAGTAGTGAAAAGGATTTTCCGATATCTAAAAGGAACTGCAAACTTCTCCTTGAGTTACGGAGGAGGCTATTTGCGCCTTGTGGGCTATTCGGACGCCGACTGGGGAGGCGATTTGGATAAACGCAAATCGACATCAGGTTTTGCTTTCTTGCTCAATGGCGGAGCTATCTCTTGGAGCAGTAAGAAGCAAACCTGTGTTGCTCTATCTACGATGGAGGCTGAGTTCGTGGCGTGCTCAGTTGCAGTTCAGGAGAGTGTTTGGCTCCGGAGACTACTGAATGACTTAGGGATTGTAGCGGATAGTGGGAGACCTGTAATGATTTATTGTGATAATCAGGCCGCTATCGCTTACACTCGAGACCCTAAGTTTCATAGTAGAACTAAACACATCGACACCAGATACCATTATGTTAGAGACATCATCGAGAAGGGTGAAGTGACCGTCAAGTACATTTCGACACACAGCATGGTGGCTGACCCCTTCACAAAACCCATCACTAGAGACTCTTTTTTAGGGCATAGAGAGTCATTGGGTTTGAATATCTACTGACATTTCTCAGTTTGTACTTAATGATGACGTTGATGCTTATTGATTTTATATATATGATTATAGTGCATTATTCAGTCACTTTTGCATTATATTTTTCATTTAATGCACTTACTTTTAATTATCATATATATGTAATAGATATGTCAGGCAGGCGAGGTCGACTCTCTCACACGAGTGACCACCTCCGGCTCTGAGTGAGCTGGGATGAGACGGTTTCTAGCTGTAAGAGGTTTTGAGAGTGGCCCTGCTAGAACATAAGTCGCCCTGATACGTGTTCAGGATGAGGTCATATGCGATATGACCGACATGGAAGTACCCACATCCATGTTGCCTGTGAGAAGCCAGGTTTGAGATCTCGGATATCATCTGTAATTTGTGATATTGTCTCATAGGTACTCTTTCTGAGATCTCTAGGTAAAGTCTTATGAGTAGACTGTGTCCTCGTACCTGCACAGTGTTAGAGAAATCTGACATATGCCCTTCTGAGAGATGGGGGAGTAACACTGTGGCACGTGTTTTCATACCACGTGTGAAAAGACGACTTGGGATAGTGGGAACTATATTACTTGAGACAATAATTTAAAACTTATCCCCAAGCCCCACTGTGTGAGATTCGAGATCCATTGGGTGGGATCTCTTGTGCCCTTATTACTTTCGGCTGTCTCTTGAGATCATGATTCAGTGTTTGCTACTTTAGTCTGTTTACCAATGGCCCGGAAAATAAATTGAGGTCTGAGGGACAGGTCTAGGAAAGCAGCCGAATTGAGATCGATAGATTCGAGTTTGGGAAAAGGAAGACCAATTGACAATGCATTGTTATGTTGTATTCACCGACCGGTCTTTTATGTTCATCCATGTAGGGATTTGAACATGATAGTGAATACATAGTCGAGTAATATCTGGGGATTACTTTCGGTGAGGAAAGTAGCTCGATGAATGTAATTAGTCTTGGATTTGGGGTACAGCGAGCTTTCTTATGATATTAACGATGACTACTCGATCATCCTAACAGGTGTGTCGAGCAGTTTTTGTTTGCAGGTGTACTCGCTAGTCGCACGACGTCCAACCCTGTATGAAAACCCTGTAGGGTGATATGGTGGATCGCATGAGTTGTGATCTTATGACGGAAATAGAATGCCCTCGTGTGCAAGTGGGAGATGTTGTGTAATGCCCACGTGGGGCTATTTAAATTTCAAAAAACAAAGGGGGTAATGGGTAGTTACCCATTACCCCACTCTCCCCTAATTTCACTCTCCAAATAACTCCTGCGGGAGTTATGATTCAAAAAAAAAAAAAAAACAAAAAGTAAGTTAAGTTTTATATATGAAAAATAAAAGGAGAGAACATCAACAGAGATGATGATCAAGAGGGATTGATTCCAATCAACGCACGAATCACCGGGTTAAGGGTTGGAACGTCGTGGTATTGTGTTAATAGTTCGTCTTACGTAACTATCATCCCGACTGCGAGTTGTTGCAGTTCCAAGTTTGCGGTTTCTGAAATTATTCGAATCACCGATTAAGGTACACCGTAAACTTGATCTTTTATGATTCTGAAAAATGTTAATTATTGCTTCCGTTGCGTGATTGAGTCACCATAATCTAACAGAGGAGAATAGACATATTAAGGTGAAAAGTTCTAAATTTATATATGAATCATCAGCAGATACTTGCAAAGCAATTAAACAAGATAACCAACAAGAACAAAAAAAGCAACATCTGCGCTCTCACCAACAAGGACAAAATTACAAGTAGAGCAATTCAAAAATCTAATGTGATGATGCATGTGCCATCTGCAATGTGCTTCCGAGATTGGATGGGGGAGCAATCCCAATGTCTAAGGCAAGTAATGGGACCATGAATTGAGCCTTTGTTTCTGGCTCCTTTTGCAAGAGCCTTCATTTCTATTATTTAAGCTTTTCTTGATAAGGTTTAGGTGAACTCGAGGAGAATAGATATATTAAGGTGAAAAGTTCTAAATTTATATATGAATCATCAGCAGATACTTGCAAAGCAATTAAACAAGATAACCAACAAGAACAAAAAAAGCAACATCTGCGCTCTCACCAACAAGGACAAAATTACAAGTGGAGCAATTCAAAAATCTAATGTGATGATGCATGTGCCATCCGCAATGTGCTTCTGAGATTGGATGGGGGACAAATCCCAATGTCTAAGGCAAGTAATGGGACCATGAATTGAGCCTTTGTTTCTGGCTCCTTTTGCAAGGGTCTTCATTTCTATTATTTCAGCTTTTCTTGATATGGTCTCCCCATGTTCTTGAACGATGGAGCCATTACTTTAGCACGAGGAACAACATGGAAGTCAAGGACACAAAAACTTTGCCATTTTTCTCTATAATTTCTCGTTTGGACTCTCTAAATATGACTCTTCTAAATCTTAAATTAGTTGTAAAAGTGAATTATTTGATATGAAACTTAACATATCTTACGAATAACGTCAAGAAAATCAACTTACTTGAACACTAAATGAACTAATTTTTAAATGATTGTCAAATTTTAGTATGTTTTAAAATTCTTTTTACTTGATCTAAAAATTATTTTGACCGATTCAAAATTGTTCAAATTCACAAGATTTTGATGAACTATTGTGTAAAATTTGGTCTGTTTGCTTCATTACTCATGAAATCCATATGACATTACTCATGTCTGGACCAGAACAACTGTACTTCATAGAACGGATTTTAGCTCTAACTATACACATGAATGATTCACAATCATCCAAGTGTGAAGGGCTGCTTGAACTACTCTTTGGCACAGTTTAGTGTGACATAAACACGAGCAGACGGAGCACCAGTTCCCTCAGCCAACACTAACAAAAGCCAATTTCATTAAGCCAAATCATATGCCACACACAATATCAACATTGTCTATTGCATTTAGATATGCCTGATTCACAAAACAAATCAACTTTTCTCACATAAACCAAAGTCATATTATAAACAAGTCATAAGGTAGGAAGACATGGAAGCATGTTAGTTCAAGAACCTTGTTAGCGGTCAAGATTTGAGTAAGATTCAAAAGAACCCCAAAATTTTCTTTAGAATACTCTTCATCCTACCAAAGTAATTTTCATGCAGTGTCGGTGCAGAACCAACAAGACTTTATGGCTTCGGGATCTTTTTTTTTGGTTGTAATGGCTTAGGGATCTGAACGAACATGGAATGGGTGATTTACCAAAGTCCATTTATATGGATCATTTGTACCAAAGTCATAAATGGACCCGTAGAAGGAGAGAGCTCGGGCCAAGACTGGGCTAGGTCTGGGCAGCCCGCTCCTGGAGTGGGTGTGATGGGGTTGGTCTATCTCCTCCATCCATGGCGGGCTTTGATGATTGGGGAGCATACTGTCCAGCCCATATAAATTTATCCCAGTTTGACTAGACCCAACCGAGTGTCCAATCTCGGAATCTCGTATCACATTCCAAAAGCAAAAGAGAAGATGGAAAAAGCAGATGGTGTTGAGGAAAGGCTTCTAAAATTCTCTTTTTTTCCACTTCTCTTCACTTGACACGGCCATCTACCGATTAGTCTAGAGATTAAGTCTGATAATTCTTGACATGAAAGTTCATTGGTATTTAGTAAGACTATAATTTTTCTTTTTTTAATCTCGCATTAATTTATAAATTACATACAGCAGAATGGAATTCTTCCGGCAATACCATGGGAAGAGTGGAATGAATTATTGACTTCTTGACAAGAGACGATCAACTTGCCCATAGTAAAGTCTTTCGAAGGAAATGACAAAAGGGTAAATAAAAAGGGGAGACATGGGAGACATGACAGAACAAAACAATCTGAGGGCTCTAAAGAAAAAGGAGAATTCTATTAAGGGACAAATCTATCATATCCATGAACAAGAAAAGGTCAAGTGCCATGTCCTGTTCATCCACACTTTCATTTGTCACCTCAGCAAAAGCCAAACCAGTGATTTAGGGATCTATATATCATGACACCTATAAATTATATCATATATTTAATGAAAAACATATCATTTTTTTACACACTTCGTATTTCATTCTTTAATACCTAATATTTTATTTATTAATTAAGTGTTGGAATAATTACATGTTGTAAGAATTAGATTCGGCGTATAAATAAATTATACGCATCAACTATAATTATGTTTCTCGTATCACTTAAATAAATTAAGTTGATCAAACTCTTATAGATATAGCAATCAGATACTATACTTCTTTTATTATAGATCTCATATTTAAATCATAAAAATAAAAAAATAAGATTTATGAGAATCGATCCTTCCTCGAAAGGCTTCACGGTGTTCAGACTATATTAATAAGCCGAAATCAAAATATTGATCGGTGACAAATAATTCACTTTAAAAATAATAATAATAATAATAATTTGTGATGGTATCTGTCATGTGCATGAGTGTGATACAATTTTTCTCATCGAAGATTTGTGATTTTTTAAGTATTGGCCTTATTTGGTGCATGGGTTGACGTGGATTTGAGGGTTGCATCTTAAGGTATTTTTCCTAGAGTTATTTTTGCATCAGAAGTCGATTGATATTCAAATTTTATTTGATTAATTTGATCAGATTATTATAACATTCAAAAATAGTTGAATCTCCTAAACTTTATTTATTTACCCTCGTAATTGAAATCTAAAACCTATAATTAAAGAAATATTGCTTACTACTGCTACAGTTACATAAGTTTGGTAGGTTTTCTTGCTGGTTTTGATCGGTTTGCTCGGCGGTGGTTGGTTGGGGGCGCTATACATAATGTTCGCCATTAATCTGGTACAGAATGCAATCATAGGTTTGATCAATGGCAGTGGCAAAAGTACCCTTACATTTTTTCAACCAGATTCTTCCTGTTTAAGTTTTTAAATTTTGAAACCCATAATCCGATCTTAAGTCTCAGTAATTTTTTTAGTGGATAAGAGCCGACTCTTAAATCGACTCGTTAGTCGAATAAACCGGATATAAGTTGATCAAGCAAAAAGAAAAAAATAAAAAAATAAAAAAATAAATTCAAGTCTTAGTAATTTTCACAGTGGACTTTTCCCGTCGATAAAAATGGTTTCCATGTATGTCTTTTAGTCTCTGTTCGAGTCTTTTTAGGGTTTCTGATATCTGGAAATATTCTCGTATTTCTCTCTCTTTTTTTTGGGGTCTTGACCAACCGCGGGTTTCGGTTCGAGCACTTTGGATCTCTCTCATTTATTGACCGCCTATTCGACTCCTGTGACTTTCTAATCAAATTCAAATCTTTCAATTATTCTTGAGACCTCTCTCTCTCTCTCGCTTCGTGAAAATCGTCGACTTCTTCCTGATTTCTTTGGTAAGAATTTCTCTATTTGTAATGTTAAGTTCGATTTTAGTTTTCTGCCCTCGTTCTTTTCGCAAATTCCGATTTTGGTTTTGCTTAGAATTTGAAATTCCATTGTCTTTTCTTCGTTTCACTGTTAGGGTTAGTTTCTCAATTCGCTACGTTAAGTTCGATTTTAGTTTTCTACCCTCGTTATTTTCGCAAATTCTGATGTTGGTTTTGCTTAGAATTTGAAATTTCGTTGTCTTTCCTTCGTTTCACTGTTAGGGTTTCTTGTTTTCCTTATTATGCTCTTGATGATATCGTTGGTTTTTTTTCTTTTTGTTTTTTGACTTTGTTTGAAGTAAATGAAGCTTAATGTCGTCTGGGTCAATGTTAAAATTGAATAATTTCTCAATTTTTTTCTGGTATTGTGTGCATTTTGGTATTTTTGATAGCCATCACGACATTCTGTATTTTTCCAACTTGTTTGAAGGATTTCAAACTTATTTTATCTGGGTCAGTGTTAAAATTTTAAATAATTTGATATTTTTTCTTTGTGCGTATTTTGCCTCGTGACTAGATTTTGCCTAATAATGGACGACGGTGAGCTTGATTTTTCAAATCAAGAAGTGTTTTCAAGTCCAAATATGGGAGAAGTACCAAGTGGTAGTTCAATGGATAGCTTCTTTGAGGAACTCCTAAAGGACACTCATGCTTGTCATCACACTCACACTTGCAACCCACCAGGCCCTGATTTTTCACATACACACACTTGTTATCATGTTCACACCAAATTTGTCTCTGCCCCATCTGAAGATAAAGTTGCAAGTACTGATGACAGTGCTGAATCCTCTGAGAAAAAATCAAGAAAAGAACGGCCGTTGGGGAATAAGGAGGCAGTGCGGAAGTACCGTGAGAAGAAGAAGGCGCGAACAGCATCATTAGAGGATGAGGTTGTTAAGTTGAGAGCTTTGAATCAGCAGCTGTTGAAAAGGTTGCAGGGTCAGGCTGCTTTGGAGGCGGAGATCATGAGGCTCAAGTGTTTGCTTGTGGATGTTAGGGGGAGAATTGAAGGAGAAATCGGATCTTTCCCTTATCAGAGACCAGCAAATCAGAACTTTGGGAATCTGAATTTGCCTGGGGCACTTGTGATGAACCCGTGCAATTTGCAGTGCAATGATCAACTTTACTGTCTTCATGCCTCAGCGGAAGGCAAAAATGGAGAAAGTTCATCATTTAATGGGCAAGAAATTAGTGGTTGTGATTTTGGGAATCTTCAATGTCTTGGGAACCCGAACTTGGGATTGAAGGAGCTTCCTGGTCGTGGTGTTGGGAGTGTGGTATCTAAAATCAATGGTTCAAGTGCCAATAAGAAAAAAGGTGATTTCTCTACTTGCTAGGAATTATAGTGAGCTTGTTTGTCTGATAGATCACATTAATCAGCTTAACTTTGTATGGTAGTTTAGTATATGGGTAACCTGTTCAGTGAATCTTACATTACAGGAGAGTTATAGTTTGTATGCCATTTTATACCTCTGAATTATGCATAATTGTGTTTGCTGGAGAACCTTAGGCCTTTTGGTCAGAATGTTTGAGAGGATAGATGATTTTGGGCCTAGTTAATTGCTAGCAATCGTTTATGAATTTATGTGCATAAACTCAACTCTGAAGGACTCAGGTCAACTTGAATAATTCACACTCACTATGGGCGGAGTGCTTTGAGAAAGCCAACATTGTATTGACACTTCTAAACATGAGTTGTGCGTTTTTTTTCCCTAAGACCCAAAATTAACTTACAATCGTGTAAGATTTTTTGTAACATATGGTGCTATGCCTTTTGTATTTTGTCCCGTCTTATCTCCACATTCGTGCTTCACAGCTTGGAAATCTAAAAACAACCTAGAGGGGGGGGGGTGAATAGATTGTTTGGTAATTTTTCGAAATTTTTAGAGATTTGTTCAAAGAATATGAAAGAAAAGGAAAGAAAATTAGAACAGAGCACACCAGAGTTTTTATGATGGTTCCACCAACCCGGTGTACATCCATTCCTAGACTACACCTGCATTTTCTCTATTTACTCTGAAATAGTACGGCAAACTTGCTTCCAGGCGCAAGTTAAACCTTTACAAGTGTTTCCTTCAAATACTTCCCAACCTCACAGCTTGTTTCTCTCTCTAAACACTAGATCAAG
This sequence comes from Dillenia suffruticosa, assembly GCA_033439265.1. Classification (NCBI taxonomy): domain Eukaryota; kingdom Viridiplantae; phylum Streptophyta; class Magnoliopsida; order Dilleniales; family Dilleniaceae; genus Dillenia; species Dillenia suffruticosa. The sequence continues at coordinate 873,516 of JAVTVX010000008.1, read as the reverse complement.
AGATCACACTATGGTCTTTATATTTTTTGTACCAGAGAAGAATAAATATTACAATAAATGAAACTAAAACTTCAGATGTAACGAATTTAAAACTCAAAAGAATTTACAGAAAATTGAAGAACGGAGGATGTTTCGTTAAGTACAAAGAGTACGATGCTCAATTTTCTTGTCTCTCTCTTTCTCCTTTGGCATTGTGTATTTATTTTTTTGAGTGTCGAGAGCCGTTGGGGTAGATCAAAATTTGAATCTCTTCATTAAATGTTTTTACCTATTGCATTTAATGTCTTCAAGGCTTTCACTAAATGCATTCGACTGTTTGAAAGAATTTAAACGTTGTTCTGCAGAACCAATGAAAGACATTCTTTTTGCTTTGCTATAGAAGTAGAACGTTGGCCCACAAATATCGAAATAAAATATTATCAATTTGTCTGATGTTCGGAGATCGAGAAGTATGTTAGAACGCACTTGGTTTATTTGCCGACCAGGAAAGGTGTAAGTTAAATTTACCAAGCTGTCGACACCTTTTCATACTTAGTTGACTAAATGTTTTTCTATAGTCGGCTAATTCTGGCATTCTGTAGACTAAGTTTTGGTTAGTCGACTCATATTGTTCCTTAGTTGACTATGTTTCTTTTGATGTCTCCGGTTAGTTTGCTATCATAAAAGTATCTTAGTCGGAATAAGTTTAGTTCATGTCAACTAATATGTTTGGAGAGTCGAAAGTTTCAATATATTAGTCGACTATTATGTATTCTAAACCCTTGGGTGCAGACCGACTTTAATTATATTTCGACTAATATATTTAGTCGGCATTTCTTATGTGTTAGTCAATTAAAATTGTCTCTTTGGTTCTTAAGTCTTTAGTTGACATTTTTGTCAGAGTTTTTAAACCTCGGATAATTTAGTCGACAGCCTCCTAGACTTAGTCAACTAATTTACAACTGTGATGGTCTTTAGTTGACTAGATTTAATGTTTAGTTGACAATGCTAATGCATCCTTAGATTGTGACTAATATGATGATTTAGTTGGTAACATGTAGATTTAGTTGGCTAGACTTGAAAGGTAGTTGATTATCATTGGTGTTTCCTTGAATTAAGTTGGTTGGATTTAAAGATTAGTTGACTATATCAATATCTTGTTGGCTAAATTTAAGGTTTAGTGGGCTAGATTTCAAGTTTAGTTGGTTAACATCACAGGTTAGTCGACTATGCTAGTACATTTTGGTTTCTATTGGCTAGATTTAAGAATTAGTTGGCTAGATTTAAGAACTAGTTGGCTACATCAATGTTTCCTTGGACTTAGTTGACTGCCATGTTGTTTTAGTTGGCTGACCTCAAGATTTAGTCAACTATTATATACACTTAGTTGGCTAACATATACACATAGTTGACTAACACATTTTGTTGAAACTGACGATGAACCATTCAAGGAAGCATGCAAATGGATGCCTCCTGAGTACATTGCCCTAATCCATCAAAACCTTGCATAGCAAATGCACATCAAAAGTCCAAGGAAAGGAAGGGAAGGAAGGGCCCAAAATAAAGCTACCAAGGCTCAAGAAGTTGTCGAAAAATGGGCAGAATGTAGACCCAATTAGAAGCCCAAAAAGAGGCCCTAAATGGCTTGGCCAATGAGGGTTTTTTAGTTCACATAATGTAGCATCAAAACACATTAAAAGGGCCCAAGAAAATCTCATTCACAGCCCAAGAAGAAGCCCAAACAATGCAGGGGCAGAATGGGCAGAATTTATAACGGCTAGTTTTTTGGTTTGTGTCTACCGGCTAATAGGACCTTTTAGGTTATATATAAGTCTTCTCTTTTCACTTATAAGATATCTTGGAGCATTGACTCCCTTAGCATAGATAGATTATAGTCTCTCTCAAAGTATCTTTATATATTCTTGAGGATTGTCTCAACAAAAATGTCTCGTATTTGATATTTTATCAAAACAATATAATTGAGTTCATTGTCACAAATTGAAGCTCTCATTTTCTTTGTTGTTCTTCAACCTTCAAATACAAAACACAAGACCTTCAATCCATTGTTCAAACACAAAACCGCTATCTCAATCACCTACGCTTCCACACTCCAAATTTCAACACATTTGTGTAGTTGGCTATGCTTACAAGATCTGTTGACTATGACTATGCACATGCTTGGATTCTGTCAACTATGTTTTGACTTGTGTCGACTAAACCTGGGCTCTGCTGGCTAATGCATATCATGTGTCGACTAATTTGGTTGAAGGCTTAATCCTCATGTGTGTTGACATAAGTGATGACATAAGGCTTGATCTAATTGCGTCGACATATGTTCATGAGTTCTAAGGCATGTGTCAACATTCTAATGTATGTGTCAACATCCCAATGTCTTGTTAAGCCATGTGTCGACATGTTTAAAGAATGGTGTCAACATCTTCCTATGCTCACCCTTTTAAGGGTTTTGGGTTTAATTTTTTCTATATTAAGCTCTTCCAAATTCTTCCTAATTGTTATTAACATCAAGCATGCTAATTTGTTCATCATCAAAACACTTAATGCCAACAAAATCCACTTAGGCAGTTCATAACATGGTTAATGCTTGCCTTATTTATCAGGGCTAGTTGGCTAAATCAGAGACTAATTTTCTTATTTTGTCAATCTGAAAAAGAGTTGGTTCTTGAGATGAAGGAACTCCAGAGCTGCTTGCCCATTTTTCAGATGATCTCTGTCTTTCTTTTGGTATTTATTGTAGGTTGTCCTTTGAGGCTTTGGAAATTTATATGGTTGTCTTGCTCACCTTCCCCCTTTAACTGATTGATGCCTTTGATGACAGCTTACAACTTGAAGGTTTGGCTACTTGCCATTTCAGTTCTCAACAGAAAGCATGCATTGGAAGTGATCATGCCGGTATAGGTTGTCAAAAGGACTTTACTCATATTAAGAAGGGAACATCAAAATTAAGGAAACTGACTTGATGACTGATTGATTAGATGAGAACATTGGCTGTCTTCCTTTCTTCATTTTTTTTTGGGGGGTGGGGGGGTTCATATCTGGGAAGTGTTGTTACAACTTCTTTAAACAAGTGAAAAGTTGCATTGTGTGGTGGTACTTTTGAATGATAGAATTATTGGTAACTTGACTTTTGTTCACCCCAGTAAGATTTTTGGTGTTGATACTTTATGTGGACCTACAGAGTCTTTTAACTAGTATGAGGGGCACTAATTCTTTATTGGTTGTGCTTTTGAGGTGGTTTTTTCTTGGTCAGGGCATTGCACAAACTTTGTTTCCATTCAGACACAGGCCTGAACTATGTTGTCACTATTTGCATGGTTGCTTTAGGCCCTGCTGCAGTTTTAAGTAATGAGATTGAGCCAAAGATATCAAGTCACTTAGCTGAGTATTAAGTTTGTGCCTGCAAATGCATGGGTCTTCCTGGGTGCATTTGAATCTCCCAATGCTTAATCCCTTCTGGAAAAGGTAGATTCATATAGCTAAACTTTATTAATTTGGGATAAAGGCTTAGTTGAGTTAAACTGATTTAGATTGAATTGAAGATGCACTGTAGCTTAAGCCTTACCCTTTTCGAATTAGGGCATAGTTCTTGAGCATTGTTCATTTCTAAATATGAGTTCATTCCCTTCTTTCTGTAACTCTTTCAATGTTCTCCCCATTGATATTGTTAGATCTAGTATTACATGGCTATATGATGTTTTGGCTTCCATGGAGAGTGAAGGAAGATGGATCCTTTGTAAGTGCATATGCATAATGGTCCAGATGCATTCCCATGATTCAAGTTGGCTTTTTTTTTTCCCCTGTTATTTTCTGATTTTTCTTTTTCAGTACATCTTTTTATCACATATAAAGACCGTAAAAGGCCAACTAACATGCATGCTCATTCCTAAGTATAAGTTCTATATTGATTAATGGAGTTGTGGTTCTTTTGTTTTATGAAGTTTGTCTATGTGCAACTCGTCGCTCATTAATAATTGACTCCTATCTTTTGTTCGTTATGTTATAAGGAGGGGCGCGTGCAGCAACAGGAAAATGAAGACCTATCAAGTGGATTGTTGGGAGAGTTTACAATTACTTGTTCTATTAGATTATAAAGTCATCTCCTCAACAACCATCCTTTTTGTTCTTTCTCTTGTGTTTGGTTTTTTCTTTCTTTCTTTCTTTCTTTCTTTTTTTTTTGGGTTGTATTCTCTTTGTCTAGGGTAGCCATAGTGAATCCCCCCATCACTATCCAACATCCTTTGGTGCACTCTTGCTAGTTTCTGGTCTGCAGTCCAAGCTTGCATAATTGTCATGTAAAATGGGTTCTTGTGGTTCTTGACTTGGCCTTCTGTGATGCGCGAAAACCTTGTATCATTGTTTGTTCTTGTAGGCATAATAAGAGCTTTACACAGTGATACATTGTTTGTTCCAGATTGCAGGTTTTTGATTTGTGAGTTGTTACAGATCTCATGGTCACTGAGCTTCTTAACTGTCTGAATTCTCGAATCTGACCTTGCAGGCATAAGTACAATCAGATGTCTTACATTCAATAGAGGTGAGTTAAGAACCTACTTGATCAAATTTTTGAATGGAAAGAGATACCGATTACATTTATGGCACTATAAGTTTGTATGAATGGAATTGGGCTTTTAACGACTATGTTTGCAGGGAAATTCTCATTCTTGTTATGCTAGTTGTATTTTAACATTCGAGAAAATGGGTATGCATCTCCCTTGAACTTGTCTCTGCGGCGGATGCCATACTTATTCAGGAGGCAAGTGCTGACTCTTCAAGTTCTTGCAAATGAATGCTGTGATGTTTTGTGAGACTTGATGGACAGATGGATGGCATAATTTTTGTTCATGATTATTGTAGAATCCTTTAAAATTTTCAGGAACCCTTTTGATTTAAATATGCTGGATTTTGCAGGGACAGCTCAGTGTTGTTTGTAAAACTCTACTTTGTGTGATCTAGTTATATTGTGTGGAATGCTCTTATTGTTGGCTTAGGAATCGATGATGGTGCCATTAAAAGAGAAATAATTTTTTTTTTTCCTTTTTTTGTTACCATCGGATATGGTAGAGTCTTAAAGCTCAAAAAATTCCATTGCATATGGTTTCCCTTTTTCTTTCATTTTCATTATAGGAATGTGATTTTAATCAATTGAAGCAGGTGATTATTAACCATTGCTAGATCTCTAGATTTGTAAAACATATCTTTTGTTTCCTTTCAGCCCTACATCTTTCATCTTATTGGATGATTGGTGTTCTTGAATTTTTCTCCGGTGGATAAAAATTTGTGTTTTTGTGTTTTTCCAAATGCTAATCATTTTGTTGGGGGAGATTCAAGAAGGATCTGGGAACAAAGAGGCTTAGAAAAATGCAAGAACATAAAAGAACTAAAATAGTTATAGAGAAATTGCAGAGAAATTTTGTTCGTTTATTTATGGGATCCTTAAATGACGAGCATTGTGGTTCTTAGACCATATTGTCTTTGGGTTCAAAATCTTCATGTAGTTTCTCCCTAGTTTTCACTATTAATGAATACAAGGGACAATGATTGATCCTTATTGACGAAGCCGATCGAGTTGGGAATAATATCGTATTGATCAGATTTTACGTGATGATAAATCGGTGTTATCCATGAAGCTAAAGTTACGTTTTGACACTCCGAAAAATAAATTGCGATTGGTATGTGTTTGAGACAATTACATAAAAGGTTTTTTTTTTTTTTCTGCTTATGGCAATGTGGCCTTGTCTTCTGCCCCGTTTCAAGTTCAAATTTGTGCTTCACAGCTAGGAAAATTGCTTAGGCCCTTCATGACATGATAATGCTTGCCTTGGTGATAAGGGCTGGTTGGCAAAATCAGAGAGTGATTTGCTATTTTCATCAATTTAAAAAAGAGTTAGTTCTTGAGATAGAGAGATGTTTGCCCCTTTTTTGGATGCGCTCCTTGGCTTGCTTTTGGTTTCTAATGTGTATTGTCCTTTGAGGCTTTGGGAATTTACCTGGTTGCCTTTCTTACCTGCCCCAGATTGATGCCTTTATGACATCTCAAAAGGTGTTTTTTCTTTTTCTATTTTTTTTGGGGGGGGGGGGGCTTGGCCACTCGCCATTTCAGTTCTCAAATAGAAAGCATGCACCGAAAGTGGTCATGCAGGTTTAGGTTGCAGAAAGGACTTTACTCATATAAACAAGGCTACATGAAAATTAAGGAAATAGAACCTATTTGATGACTGATTAATTACTTGAGAGTGGTTCATTTTCACGTTCTTGACATTAGACAAACCTTATTTGCAGTTCAGACACACAAGCCGCAACTTTCTTGTCACTACTTGCATAGTGGCTTTAAGCCCCGCTGCAGTTTTAGGTAATGAGATTGAGATGAAGATATCAAGTCGCCTAGCAGAGTATTAAGGCAGGTGCCTGCTAAGTACTTGGGGTTTCTCCAGGTGAGTTTGAATCCCATAATACTTTCATCCTAAATAGTTTAGGCTTAGTTAAGCTAATTTGAGATTGAATTGAAGATGCAATGTAGCTTAGGCCTTACTCTTCCCTAAGTAGGGCATGGTTCTTGAGAATTGTTCGTTTCTATCTGGAAGTTTTTCTCGTTCCTTCTATGAGGGCATTAGCATTTGAAGGTTCAATGTTCTCCCTGTGATATCGTTTGATCTACTATTACATGGCTATATATGTTTTGGCTTCTATGGAGAGTGAAGGAAAATGGGATCCTCTACAAGGGCTTAAAAATAATGTCCCGGACTCATGTCCCATGTTTCGTTTCTGCAATTGTATATATATCGTTCTTATCAGCAGCATGTGGTTCACCAAAGCCTAGGCAATCCATAAGGGCGTGTTCTGTTTCATTGCCCCATGAAATAAAATAACCCCATTTGTATTGATGAACAGAATCACACGTCAATGAAATCAAATCTCTTCAAAATGAACAACATTGAACCATCGAAAGGAGGGCCTGGGAGGGTTGGGGGCGAGGGCATTTCGTGTATGAGGAAGAATCACCTCATTTATGATATTCCCTACGGAAGAAAAATACTGCAAAAATACCCACATGCTTAATGAATAGCCAAACTAGAAACTGACCCGCCACCTATTTTTCTGGTTACTCGATATTTGAATCCCGGATTACGGGATCGGGGGAGAGAGGTTTTGACCGCTACATCGCTCCTTTGGGGACTGGCCCACCATCTGTACCACAGCGAGAAGTCTGGAACCTCTCCGCAAAAGCCATAGACACCTCCAGGCCTCACCTTCCAAACATACAATCGATCTGGGCACCTCATCATATCATCATTGTTTAAATCATAAACCCCATGACCACAGCTCGACGTAAAGTTGCAACTTAAAAGGCCGCCCTCAGTGTAAGTATTATTGAAACTCTGTTGGTCGAGAATAATGCGTTCGCCTTGATCAATCTTACTCAGTGTGCAGCTAAGTGTCACATTCGAGCCATCCCTCATATCGTTGTCTATCACCACCGTGAATGGAAGAGGCAGTATCACATTGGCTGCTTTTGTTGTTGGCAACACAACAAAGAGAATGAAGATTGGAGTTATGAGGAGGAATTTGCTAATCCCATGCGCCATGTTTTTCTTCGAGTCTGCGCCCCTGAGGTTGTGCCTCTTTTATCATGAAGCCGACCTGAGTTAGCTTATAGAAAATATGAATAATAATTTCTTCTATATTGGGAAACCTTTAGAGGGTGACAATGTTAATGTTTATAGTATAATGTTCAAGACAGACCATGTTTAGCCAATGAATGAGTAAGAATTTCACACGTTTTTCAATAGGCAAAAGAGAAAAAAAAAGTCAATTTATACTATTTTTTTTTTTTTTTTATAAATATATGATATGAGGACAAAATGGGGAGAAATGGTTTCATCCTGTATGGTATGGTACCATCATTTTCTTCTGTGAATATATAGTATGATTAAAAATGCTAAATAGTGCAAAATGGGGAAAAAATAATGTGGCCATGAGATTAATTTGAATTTGAATGCAACCTGATTTTATTCCATAATTTTGTTTGTATTCCTTATTTTAGTGCAACTTGCATTTATACCCTTCCTTTTCATTTTCTTCATTTTCATTTTTTTTTTTTTTGACAATTATTGAAACATGCTATTGAATAACTATCAAGAACTTATTTTGATAGTTGTAGACCTATTTCTGCATCCGTTATTTGCCTCCTTTGCTTTTTATTCTATTTATAATATTTTCCATTTAAATTATTTTTTGTAGAAAATACATGTTTTGTTAGTAAAAGTCAAAATTTTCCATAAAAAAATAAAATTATTTTTGTATCAGACCGGTCAACGTAAAAAAAATTTATGTTGTAATTTTTTTTTAAATCCACCTGATAAAAGATATAACAGAAAAACAAATTAAAATAAAGAAAAATTTGTCGAAAATATAAATTTTGTAGGTAAAAGTTAAAATTTTCCAATGAAAGAATTAAAATTATCATTGTATTAGTATTTTTTAAAAAAATACACCTAATAATAAAATAGAGAAAAATTCAATTAAGTATATACTTACTACAAAATCAAATAGGGATTGTATCAAATCATGCATATACACATTCACATAACTTCTAATATAAATGGAACTAAAATTTATAAATTTTCAACTTACTCCTTTGTACAATTTGCATTGAAGAATTTGTATCGGAGTTTTAATCTTAAAAAGAAATATATATATATATATATATTGTATACTTGATCAATTTCAATTATTGAAGAAATAGTGAAGCGAATTTTTTTTTGTGTGACAATTATTTAAGATTTAAAAAATGCCAAAATGTATAGTAAATATACATTCACCTCTTTTTTTCTTTCAAATAAGTAAATACCTAACATGCTTTATGAGAATTATATTTAATTTTTAAAATAATAAATTGTTCTAATATTTTAATACACCTCTTTCCATTTTCAATACACAAATTATGTGTGTGAGAGAGAGAGAGAGAGAGTTGTCAGATTAGTGGTGGAGGATTCAAATGGTTGCTTGATTTCTATCATGTAAGATTTTATTTTACCTAGGTCAAGGAAAGTACCATAAAGCTATAAAGCACCAATGCAAAAGCTCAATGCAGAACAGAGACTCAAATCTCTCTTGCAGTTGTGAAATTTCAACAGCCAGTTTTAAGAGTTCCACATCCTAGTATCAGAATAAAGTTTTGTACATTCTAACGTGCCTAAGAACATGACATTAACAACTTCCGGGTCCATCAGAAAGGAATGGAACCAGGATGTCTGGAGAACTTTCAAACAGAATTGCCACAACCGTGTGGATTTGAAGTCTATGATCAGTCATCATTGGCTAGTATGCCATCAACATCATCGTAAATGCTTTCAGCAATTTGCCAAATCTGGAGTGTGTTATCCTCTGCAACACTCGAAATAACCCAAGGCGCATTCTTATTCCATGAGAAGTCGGATATCTTGGCTTTGTGACCCGCATGGGTGTAAAAAAGTTCAGGTGGGCCATCAACGACATCTTCAGCTGCATCTCTATTTGCTCGTTGCCGATCCTATAGGTATCAGCATACAGTAACTAGAATCAGGAGACAGATTCTCTAAGGGATTAGAATTGAAGAGGGGTGGAGAATTATCCCGCAATTGTAATGCTAAGAAATGGTCCCGGGACCTTTGTCATACCCTTTTTCTGACCCTCAACAAACAAAAACATCTACCCAAGTACATTACTAAAAGTTTGGCAACAAGAAAACAAAAGTTAGAATGGAAAAATGTCTGATGAATCTGTGATGGTTTGGAAACATGAAGATTTCCAAATGAGCAGCAAGAAACCTATTGCACAGTCCTCCACAACATTTGTGTAAAACGAGATGATTATACAGTAATTTCATCATATTATGTTGCTATCAATCCAAGTAGCTAAAAACTTAAATATTATGCTTTAAGGTTTCTGCAAGAGGCTCGTGTATAAACACTTCTATGCATATTCACAGGAAGAATAATTGAATACTCACACCTTCTAAACAGTAAGAAGACAAATGAGACACTGGTAAGAGTATTATGCAGGAACAAGAATCAGCACAAACATACATGCACACAATATGAACAACCTGGGGCAAATGTTCTAATACCTGCTCAGGTCCCAAACCATCAATCTTCTGTCATCAGCATAAGAAGCAAGCACAGTTTTCATGAATAGGATCCCATTCTACCTGGAAAACCTCTTCCCTACAAGAGGTGTAAAACAGATTAAGAGACTATTCTGTACCTTACAAAATAAAGGGAGGAAGAAATCAATTGGAGAAGAACTAGTAGATATCAGAACAAGGATCTCTCAGATATTTCTTTTAAGAAAACATGATGCATGAGGACAATACTGATAGAATATCAAGGCTAGACCTTCAATACTATGACTTTCCACAAGACTGGCTTTAAGTTACAGGGTAATAGGTGAAGAGATACCTGTGGCTGCCCAAAGGATGCAATGGCTCAGCAGGCTTCCTGATGTCAAACAGCGCAACAGTGGTGTCTGATGATGCAGTTACAAATACCCATTCATTGAACGGATTGAAAGACAGATAGTTCACCTGGAACAAAAATATATTTTGATAAGCAAGATAAAGAGGAGAAACTAATAAAAATTCCCAAATGCCTCCCACTGCAAAAGACCTGTCATAGCCAAAGCAAGACGGATAGGTTAATGCTTACATTTTAGAATGTTGGACAAATTTCTACCCACTCCTTAGTAGGCCTTACATGATGGGGCTGACACGAGAAAATAGTCTTCTTTACCCCCACTAGAGTGATGGGGAAAGGTTTCACCTTAACCCATATTATTGCCTTTGGGTTTCAAAAAACAATATGCCCATGGCATTGCAAGTATGACATTGACAATCAGAGATGATGAAAACCGAGCAAATACAAAGTATAAAGCAAAATGAAATGTCAATTAATGCTAGGCATGAAATCATATTTGCAGGGAAAGTCCTCATTCTGAATAGTGCTCCTAGTGATCGAAATCACTTGCTTCAGCACTAAATACTAGATAAAACCCGCAAAAGAAATGCATCTTTCAGCTTTAATTCCCCCGTTTGGATAATACCTTGATTCTTTCACCTTTATCCTTTAATGTGGGCAATTTACAGATAATGGCATTGGTTGCATACGATTATGCTGCAGGGTAAATAAAACTTCATGATGTGATTTCCCAGTTAAAGTACAATACGTTAAGAGCCTCAACTTCATCTTTTATCAAGGACAAATTGCTCATAAAAGCATAAGTTTCTTCAGAGCAGCAACTTAGTATTACTTACTACCAAAAGTGTGCATTTCAGTTTTTTTCATCATAAAAAAGAGCAATAATGCATTTTCTATTAGAACTATGATCATCATGGGAACATATGTGCAGAAATGTAAATATCCTATAAAACTAAATAATGACACACATTGCACAATACAGGCATAGGTTACTTCATCTGAAATTGTTTTCTGAAACAAAAAGTACTTCTCACCTCTTTTTCATGAGCTAGAACAGAAAGTGATGGTTTGTTTGATCTCAGGTCCCAAATAATCAACCTCAGATCATCCCCCACAGACCCAAACACATTTTCATTCTTCAAATGCCATGACACGTGTTCAACAACATCCTCATGTCCCTATAAACAATCAAATTCACAACTCAAAAGCAATAAAACGACTAGAATCAACAAACATAACTCCAAAGCAAAATACCAAGAATGGGAACACCCCAAATTACCTCAAAAACACACATTGCCTCAAGAACCTTGTTATCCTCACTCATCCCAGACACATCCCAAAGACACACTTTACGATCATTTGATCCACTCGAAAGATGCCCCTCTTTGAAGCTACTCCAACACAATCCAAATCCTTCTTTTTCTTGACCCTTTAGCCTCAAATCAGGGTTAAACACATTCTCTTGTTCTTTAAATGGATCTTTTTCACAATCAAACACATACACTCACATCCACTAGTCTTCGCAGCAACAATGGAACTGTTCTGTGGCATACATCGTGCTCTATTAACCTCTCCATCAACACGTATTTGCTGAACAATCTCAACCTATCAACAAACGAAACAAAACCGACAAGAAATCAAAACAAAAATATGGGTTAATCATTTCATTGAGTAATTTTATCAAACCAGAAAGACCAGGGCTCTGTAAACCCGACCAACACACCAAACAAGACCAACAAAAATCGAACCTCGGAGACGGGTCTTTCATTTCATTGGATAATCAAACAGAAATAGCGATTTCCAGAGTCCCTACCAACAAACAAAACAAAACACACGAAAGAAAATTCAACAAAAGAGAAGGTTTTCATTTCACTGAGTAATTTAATCACACTGGAAATTTGGGTTTTGTAAACCCTACAAACAAAGCAAGCAAAACCCTAAAAAAATCAGAATTAAAAAAAAAAAAAAGTTTCACTGAGTAATTTCAACAAGTATAACCAAAAAATGGATTTTCACCGAGTAATTTCACTAAAAAGAAAATTAGGATTTTTGAAGAAACCTCAGGAATTTCGGGGTCATCGGAGTTGGATGGAAGGGCGTCGGCAATCACGAGGAAGTTAGGGTAATCATCAGATGTATGAGTGCCGAGAATGAGCTTGTGAAGGGAAAATGATCCGACGGGTGAGACTGATTGTGACGGAACCCATTGGACAGTGAGAGATGGCCACTCGAGTGGTTGAGAGATGATGAGGTCGTAAAGGAACGGTGAGTTCTTTTTCCATACCAAGAACTCTTCCTCCACCTGATCTAGACCCCAATCTTCCTCCGCAGCCATCTCTCACTCGCTCGCTCGCCACGAGTGTCGTTTTGTATTTCCCGCCAAGAAGAGGGTTGCGTTTTGGGTGGGCTTGTCGTGGGAAGCCCACTTGCTCACTTTCTACCCATTTGGTCCCTCATATGTGGATAAGGATTGACCCAGATGGGTCTAAAAAATTCCGTACTCTTATACCCTTCAAACTCGAGTTTCACTTTCAATTAAAAATATATAAATTATATTTATAATATATTCCAACGGTTCAAAGTTTTGAAAGGGTTTGGCAAACACCGAATAATTCAATAGCATGATAATAACAAGATTCAATTTAAAGAGAATAATTATAATTTAAATTGAAAATTTTGTGATTAGTTTCAAAGTGAATTATATATATATATATATATAACGCACCAACGGATAGTGGGACTAATAGGATGGAATATTAGGTTTTCTAATCAGATCAAATCGGATTAATTAGAATATGACTCCCAATAACGGTAATAGGTACAAATATATATATAAAACTCGAGAAAAAATTTGTTCCTAAAAAATTTAATCTAAGTTGAATTGGATTTAATTGGTCTCATTGTAATTATCGGATACTGATAATTTATATCAGAAAAAAATAATTTATATAAATAACTTCTCAACCCTTTTTTGAAGTTAATATATATATAGTTTTGTGATCCCTTTGGTTTTGTTAGTTAAATAAACAGAGAAACAACTTATAAGCCCTTTCCGCAAAATAAGTTGGGATTTAAAAAAAAAAAAAAAAAAAAAACTCACGTCGGCATTGCTTGAAACCATGTGAAATTCATTTTTAAAATCTAAATTTCCTTATTCAGAATCAAAAATAAAATGTGAAATTCATTTTTAATTAAACTTAAAGAGAAGAAAATCTAAAAGGAATTAAATAAATAGTAATATCCAAAAATAAATTCAATTTATTTGCAAATAAACTTCAAACTGAATTTTTATTTGATTTTTTTTACTTGATAGATCGGTATCTGATGATTAATTTATTAATCTCAACTAATTCGATTCGAATTAATTGTTTGGTTCATTAAAAGACAAACTTTTCCGATACTTTTATTTTTCATTCTCAAAATTTAAATATGAAAATTTAGTTAAGAGAATTTAATATCCTTATCATTAGACTAACAAAGTATATATGATTTTTCATTTGATTTCAAAGATAGAGTTAAACTTTTATTAATAATTCAAATAGGGCTTTTTATAGTATTTAAAGACTCTCATAGTTATACCAACAAACAACATCAATAATAATCACTCACCACCTTCGGAAAAAAAGAAAAAATGAAAGTTTGAACTCGAGAACATTACAAGAGATCGGAGGACGATGCAGATTGAACTCCAGCTTATTGGCAAAGGGTGTGAAACTCTATTTTTCTTTTTGTTTTTATTTATCCAATTAATTCAATTCAAATACTGTGTGGTCTATTTTAGGGGTCGACTCTCCTAAATTTTTTTTATAACTTTCAAAACTTGAATTCAAAATTTCTGATTAAAAGTGTAGAGTGAAACGTAAATGTTTGAAGGATTTCACACGAAGCGAACCCACTGCACTTTAGGAAGAGAATGTAGCGTTTTGTTAAATCCGAAAGTCGGGGCTTCAGTGGGCAAAACACCAAGCCTCCGCTCCAACCCGACCCCCGTCCAAGCATTGGGTTTCCATTTTTGGAGATGATTTCATTGTTTGATGGTGGATGGATTTTGGGGGGTACGGGGTTGGCATCTTTTGGGGTGACTTGTTTGTTTGCGCTCATATTGAGCCCATAACGGCTTTAAGCACAGGGATGGGGTTTTTCAAAAAATAGATATTTACTTGAACAAAATTAGAATAACATGTCAACATTGAGGCTTTTTTCACATTTTTCTATATTCGGAAATATATATATATATATATTTATTTATTTATTTTAAAAAATTTTCTTGAACGCGTTTAGTTAATGACATTTTCTTTACCAGACCATCGATATCTGAAATTATATTTTAACTAATCCAATTTGAATATTTACAACACCATATTTAGAAGACAACTCTTCCAACTTAATTTTTTTTTATTTTCAAGTTTCAAATCCGAAATTTAATTAAAAAATTTAACACTTTATCTCAGTACACCAACTGCCCTTTGATAACTTATGACATATTGAACATTATTGATGTATCATAGTTTACTTATGAAGGTTACCCATAAAATTCAAGACAAAGAAGGCAACATTTTCATTAAATGTGAACTAAAGACCACCAGATTACCTAACATTCTAGGAATTTATAGAGTATCACTTGCTTCCAAACCGAGAGGAGGATTCTTTGGTGAGAGCTTTCAAAGTTTGTGTTTGGCATATTTAGGCATCTAGTATAAGTTCTTAGGCCAAAGGTTGGCGTCGTCAATTCCAACTTTTTCTTCGAAGGCAATCCACCACAAATCATGGTTGAAAGTGTCTCAAGCAACCAAGAAAATTATTACTCAGGCAAACAATATTAGTACCAATCAACATATAATCCTTCAAGCTACATAACAAGCAGTCTTCCAAAAAAAGAAAAGCCAAAAACAAGGAAGATACATTTGCATTAACTTTCCCACAATCTACAATAACAAAGTCACAATACTTCATTCACTATACCCAAACTATGCCTCACATGATAGCACATGCGGCAGGGTTTTCATCGCTGAAGGCTGTGGTGTAACGAACCTCAGTCGAACTAGCACGAGCGAGCTGCGAAATTTGTGGATCTTCATAGGTGTTTCGAACATAACCTGAAGGTGCCTTCTTATCATACACCCCTGGAGCATAAGGGTGATCAACAACATCATATGGCACATAAGGCCATAGCTCGGCCTTCTTGCCCGTTCGATGAATCACACGTTGCACGACCTTTTGGGGTTCTACATATCCAACGACTGTGAGCTTGTGTTGCTTTGGCTCAATGTCTACGCTTTGCACACCCTTCATTCCCTCTACCGATCTCCTCACTTTTCTTTCACATCCTTCACAGTCTATTTTCACCTTTATCTCCACAGTCTAGTAAAGGCAAACATGCGCATGCGTTAGCAACAAATGTGTGAGTGCTAAATTTGAAGAAAATTCAATCTTGTAATTATTAGAGTGAGGACGGCTTATGTAAACTTCCATGTTTTGGAGGGTCACATTTTCCTTTATGACCTAACCCACTTGGCACCAGTAACCCTGGTGGGTCATACATACCCTTCATTCACCGGATATTCCAACACATTAATTCCGTGAGCAACACCTCTCCCTTTCCCTCCCCCGCTCTCTCTCTCTCTCACACACACAAAAAGATAAAGTTGATTGAAACCCAAAAGTTCCACAATTTATGCTTTACAAGCTGGCTGCTTTTCCATACAAGCAAAATGAATTATTGTTGTTGAGAGGCAAGCATATCTTTGCAGATATCAAGACATGTTTTGGTGGTCAAATAGTCCCAAAGTTCCCCCATGTTCCCCATGTCCAAAATTAATTCCTTTACTTTTCTCCAAGCAATTTAACTTCTTAGAATCTAATGTTTATTCAATCAATAGTTATCATTCTTCAAAAATCATCACTACTTACCAGATCAGGTGATGGGAATTTAAATTGGAACCATGAAGGATTACTGTGCGCGTGATCTATAAGTTATTTTGCATGTTAAATAAAATTTACCAAGTATACACCAAAAACAAAAATAGTGGGGAAGGTAGGATTGAGGATATTAAAAAAAGGCAACTAAAGGGTCAGGCTGATTCAAGACATGGGGGGCATATTTATCAAGAATACCTCAAAGAGAAAACTATAGGTACTAAGAAGATTTGCGCTCAAGCAGAAAAGGGGTGGTTTCAGAAAAAGAGCTCACGGTCAGGAGATTAAAACAGGCACATATACATGAATTAGTCAAAAACAATGAAAACCCATGAGAGATAAGGCAGATCTTGAGCTAATCCATAAGTCATCTACTCCCTTTCTTAATATTTATAGCCTTCAAAAAAAAAAGGAGGGGGAAGAAGAGGATGAGTACCTGCAACTGCTTTTTCTTCTTGAGCTTATCAGAACCACCAAAAGAGCAATCAAAGAGATCTGAGAGATGATCCAAAACACCCATTATTCCACGTCTCTCCTCACAACTCTACACGATTCCAGAGAACAGAGGCTTAAATTATCAACTTTTCTTTTTCACTCCGCTCTTTTGACAATAATTCCTACGAATACCTACAGACTCTATACCTTAGCTTAACTTACTCACACACTCTTCTAGACAACAACCCACAAACAAGACCCTTTTGAAGACATCGTAGTTCAGACTACTTTCTTATCCTCTATTTATAAACCCCACAAGTTTTTTAAAAATTTTTTTGTTATTTTAAAAGAAAATGGAGGGAGAGAGAAGACTGAGACTGACAAGTCTTTGGAGCTTGGATACACGAGATTAGAACTATGGTGAAATATTTTAATCAGGCTAGATTGATGCCACGTGTCCATATAGAATTATAAATATTTTTAATTTTTATTATGCATGATATTTCATGATATGTTTTCATCTGCCACCAAGCACACGGGTCCCCATGCCTCCCTTGGCTTTATACCAAAAACAGTTTTCTGGCGTTGCTTTTCAGATACTAACAAAAGCGTCTTTGCTTATCGGAAAATACCAAAAAAAGAAAAAAAGAGAAAAAATTTAGAAAACAAAAAAAATGAAAATAAAAGTTGAAGAGTTTTTCTTTTGTTTTGTTTTTGTTATCAGAAGCCAAATTCCAATTTGTCTGATTTGCATGAGGAAAAATATTAAATAAAATAAATTAATTAAGAATTAATTGAAATAAAAATTAACAATTTTGAATTTTTTAAAATATATCAAGGATTATTATTATATTTTTTCTTCTGTTGGAGTTATATTGTAAAAATTTTGAATACTACAACAAAAATTTGATAAAAATTTAAGTTATGTGAAAATATGTATATTATATAAATCCAAAATTTAAAATTTTTTAGTAACAGGATAAAAGAAATTAATATATAATAATTATTATTCAATAATTGTATTAAATTTAATTAAATATGATTTAAAAATTAATGTGAAGATTATTAAAAATAAATAAATAATGAATTTAATGTTAGTTAGCCAACTGGGAATTTAAGAGGGTACGGGAAACCTCAATATGAGTGGGTCCTAAAACTTTCGGGTCGGGTCCCACCAGGGAAGAAGATCCCCAGAGGACAAAACCTTGGTTGATGAGAGATCCAATTCATGGCCAAAAAAATCAACACAACAACCAAACCTATGATCACCCCCGGCAAAAAATTAATACACCAACCAAACCTTTGTCCCAATAAGCGACGTAGACATCCGATAATAACATAATATTATAAAACCTAGTTTAGTGGATTTTTCATGTGACTAACATTAATCATATTGTTTGTGTCGGTCCATATCTTTGCATATCTTTTTTTTTAATTATATCTAGTTATTTTAATAATTAAATACTGATACACTTAAATAAGATTTTATATTCAAGTCTTGTAAATTGAAAAAACGGATATAAGAAGAGTTTTATCTCTTAAGAGTTCAACACGGCTCGAATCAGATTTAATTAGGTATAATGTAATTATCCTGTGATTTATTATTAAAAAAATACCTTTACTAAACTTTATGATATTTTGGGAAAATGAAAAAATTAAGTTTGTTAATTGCCAAGACATGAAGTTTCTTAATTTAATACAATTAATAATTGGACATTTGAGTAGGTCCTCGTAGTTTCCTCTCTTTTTTTTTTTTCACCATCGATATCTAGATTTTATCCGATTAATCCGATTCGAGTACTGTGGGATCATTTTAGAGGTTGGCTCTTCCAATCCTTTTTCGCCATTCCTGGGACTCGAACTCAAGACCTCTGGTTAGAGGGTAAAGTGTCCGACTACTCAACTTAAAGGAGTTTGGACCCCATAGTGCTCGAATATAATTAGTCGGGTAAAATCCGGACACCGGCGGTGAAAACCAAAAAAACAAAAAAAAAAAGTTTTGAAGTGCTTCCTTTTTGGGCCTTCTACTTTCCGGCCAGCCTCTAAAGTCTCTAAAGTGGGCCTATGGAAGCCCAAGTAATATCTCGCATTGGGCCTGTATTCCCGTCCCGGCAGTGATTCGATGAATCAGAGGTTGCCTTCTCCGTGTCTGAATAAGGCACTCTCGGGCGTGGGCTTCCATAATACGACATGGCATCCTAGAGTGCATCATGATAGGCCTTGATTAGGCAAATGGTGAAATGGGCAAAGCTTCTCCCCCAAAATCATAGGCAAGTACGAAGAGTTGTAGGGATTAATATTTTTTGTGGTAAAAGGAGTTCATAGTGAAGACCCACCCACACCAAATTTTTTTGGGTTAAGTGATCAGTCACTTTACCTCTTTAATCAGAAGTCTCGAGTTGAAGTCTTGAGTTGAAGTCTTGAGAATGACGAAAAAGGATTTAGGAGAGTCAACTCCTAAAATGGGTTCCACAGTACTCGAACCGGATTAATAAGGTAAAATCTGAATACCGATGGTGAAAACTAAAAAAAAAATAACGAAGACCCATCGTAAAAGAAGTTCATAGTTTGCTCCATAATCCAATCAATTATACTAACGTCTAATTGATTCAGTAACTAGATACTGATATCATTTAAGTAAAATTCTGAGTTTGAGTTTTGTATGCGACAAAAACAAATGTCAGAAGAAATTTGTCACTTAAATGTCTAATCTGATTTAAATTGAATTAATCAAATCTTACGTAGTTATCAAATAATGCTGATTGTTCAAACCAAAAAAAAAAAGAAAAAAAAGAATCCAATCAATTATGACATAATCATGGGTCTTCTGCAGGATCAAGACTCACACTCAAAATTATATTAGCAGGTGAATACCAATTACTCGTTTCATTCATTTTCTAGTATACCCTCTAAAATCATTAATCATAAGAAATCAATAACAAAAAAAAAAAGCCATATACTCAAAAGTATACTAATGTAACAAAAAAATCGGGGCAAGAAATTTGATTCACCGGTTCCCTTCATCATCATGCAATATAGAAAACAAGTTGACAAAGTTATGTATGCACTTGGAGGCCACTCCAATAATTTACACATATATATATTCACCCACTTGATTATGCTTTTGAATTTTTACTAATATATGTTAATGTGCACCATATGACATATGTAGCTAAGCCAAATGACACTTGCTAAAGCCATTGAAAATAGATTGTACAATGATGGGGTGTGACTATTAGCTTACCACTTAAGGCAATTAATAATGAAAATTTTGTCTAGGTGATTGATTTTGACTCATAGTTAATGGCTCTCTCTCTCTCTCTCTCTCTTCATTTCTCTAGATTCAACCCCCCCCCCCAACTCAAATTTAGCATCCAATAAAGTAAGATAATGTGTAACAACATTGGAACACAAGTTTTGAAAATTTTAATGAATCTATTGACTAGGAAGTAAAATTATTAGCTTCCAAGAATGATCCTTGGTTGTCTTTGTTGACAATACAACAGCATTATTAGAACCAGGAAAAGAGAATGAAAATGTCAATTATTCAAAAGCAGAATTATTTTCTTCCAAACAAATTGTCATTTCGTTTATACAACGAGGATAATGTTTTTCATAAGAGGAGGGATTGTAACAGCTCTAACACTATGCTACTTGTCATGGATGAGCCTTTTATTCTCTGAAGGAGAGGTCGGTGGTCTTAATATGATATTTTTTTATTTATCGATCGATATTTAAAATCATATTTTGATTAATTCAACTCGATTTATTATCGGATCTTTTCTAAAGGAAGTTTTTCTAATATAATTTTTTTCATTTTAGAGATCCAAATCCAAAAATTTTAAAGAGATTTAATATTTTTTTCATTAAATTAACTGTTTATTGATCGCCCTAACAAGACCATGCTTGACAAGGTACACCTCTTTTCCTAGGAAAAGGATTGATGAAAAGAAAAGGGAAGAAAATAGAGGGAGTGATGGAGGGGTTTGAAGGGAATGGGAAATGAACCTTCTTCGAAACAAGAAAATAAGGTCAGAAAAGAAACTAAGAAACAAAAGCAAAGAGTGTGCTGGTTCTTGCTTTTTTGAAGAAAATGCTTCTTTATGGGTACATGTAAACGAAAAGAACAAAATAGTTTTAAGATGTGTGACATAGACATTAATGGGAAATGAAAGACCCCACCACACATACAAGCACACATACACACATTACATAGTCAAAGGTGTGCACGAAAAGTGCTTGGGCTTGGGTAATACCGAAACAGATCAAGGAAACAAAGGCAAAGAATGGGACAAAAGAAAGAGGGGGAGGGAGAAAAGGGGAAAGAAAGAAAAGAAAAACTTCTCCAAACCAAAGACACTTCACATGACTTTCGTGTGTGTCGGGGACGATGAAATGTAGAGAGAGAGAGAAGCAAAAAAACAAGTGAAATCATCTGACATGTTCACATTAACCAACCCCATCACTTTTATGGAGGAAGCAACATGCCAGGAAATGGGTGTCCATTATTAAAACTCTATTGTTGTCCTTCATGGGAGAAGTACCATCACCCATAAATATAAAATCGCAGGGGGTGGGGGGGGGAGAGAGAGAGAGAGAGAGAGAGAGAGAGAGAGAGAGAGAGAGAGAGAGGGAGATGACAAGAAAGAAGGGGGTGGGGGGGGGGGGGAGGCTGTGTGTGTGATGGCTAAGAAAAGCTATGGGGTAAAATGGCCTGAAACTTTCGGACACTTTAGGTTGCTTTCTTGTTGCCTTTACCCCAGCATTAATGCCATGGTCTGAGAGACTAGTAAAATTCAACTCACTTGGGATATGCCTCAAAAGGGGCGTTTGAATTTTAAATTTTGATGGCTCTAAAGTGATTAATAAATTAAGTGAATTTTTTAATATATTATTAATGATTTAATGTTGCCGAGTTATAATTCAATTATTATCATTTCTTTTTATTAAAAATTTTAAATTTAAATTTCTCTTATATATAAAAAAAATTAATAAACTATGACATAAACTATCACACGATTTTTGATCGATAATTAATCTAATAATTTTATTTTATTAAGAAAAACGAAATTATAACTATCTGATCGTATGACCAAATAGTTTTGGATAAAAATAAATTAAAATAAAATTCATAAATATGACTTTGAAGATAAATCATTGGTGGCCTTCAATATTTTCAAGGTAGTAGTGGCTTTTCTCATAGTCAATAGAGCTAAGAAGAAACTAGGAAAATGAATTTGATTTGATATTACATGTAAACTTCTCAATGCTAGGTAAGCCTAAGTAGGTCATGGTGTTGAATACCTTTTTCATGGTTATCTTGAAGTGATGCATTACCAATGAATCAAGCCCTCTAATGCACGCCGTATGAATGATGACAATAAAATACCCCACTGAAAATTGGCCCTATTACATTCATATGACATGCAAATACCAACAACTGCACAACACCCTTGATAAATTTGGTAACAAATAAACAAAAGAAGCACAACTTCTCTCTCTCTCTCTCTCTCTCTCTCTCTTCCAAAAAGTGCCACTAACATCTGATTTAGTATTAAAATAAGCAAATCAATAAAGTTATGCATATAGCTTAGGTATCAATTTGGACATTGGTTAGAGGGCACCATAATTGTTTTGCTTAGCTTTATAAAATAAAAACTATGAACACCTTTCAAAGATGTTGCTTCTTCCATTAAAAGCCTCACACTAATCTTTTCAATTGCTTGTGCCACAAGGTGTAATTAGAGAGAGAGAGAGAAAGAGGGAGAGAGAGAGAGAGAGAGTGATCTCCCAAAAATCCATTATAGTAAAGGGTAGGGCACTATAAGACAATCACTTCTCTGCACAACCACAGAGGACATGTTATGGATTGGTGGGTCTCTGGTTGCCACGTGTAGGTTTTCATAAACCTTTTTTTTTCATTGATGAGCATATGAACTTTATTTAATTACTCTAATTCGAATATTATAAGATTTATTTAGGGATTAATTCTCTCAAATTCTTTTTCTTCATTCTCAAGAGTTTAAACTCGAGATCTCTGATTAAAAGAAAAGTGAACCAAAATACTCGATTCAAAAAAATTGGTATGAAGCTTTTTTCTATTAGAAAATTCAGACACCAAAAATGGGGTGTTGAACAACCCCATATTGTCACTAAATTATTCCTAAACTATGTCATGACTATACAATTTATCATTGTCCCTTTCAACAATATGCAACTTCTAGGAAATTAGTTGGACCATGTTAGATTAAATCATCACAAGACATACTAAAGTTGTTAGATCAGTACTGCATTGTTAGCCTGCCCATAAAAAATCCTAATATTAAAAGTTTCATAATGACCAAGTATATATAATTTGTTAATTATTATAGATATTCAGTAAATTTGTCTGATACAATTCGAAAGAATAACTCTGCTCACAATTCTCGGACTTTCAAACAAAAATATAATTAAAAATCATAATTATTTAGGATTCATTTTAACGCACCAAATTAATGTTAATTAAAACAAATCCATCAATGGAGATCACAAAAGAAAAGGTCCATGTATCCATGTCATGTTTCATAATGAAAGTAAGCAATTCAAAATTCTTAAAATGAGATCATTGAACAAATCAATCTTATCTATATACCAACATCTGATAACTCAGTTGGTTAAAAAATTGACGTCCCTTAACCATGGTTGGGAGTTCGATCCCTCATGGGAACGAAAAAATCAATACTGGGAGACCTACCCCTCGATTTGGCCTTGCAAACGATCGACCCAGATTAATCGGGACGAAACCCCAGATATTAGATTGGTGTGTTAAAAAAAAAAAAAAAATCAATCTTGTCCATATTGATATGAAAATTTTGACAGTAGGTTGTTTGATTTTTATTGCTAGCTAGCTACACATTGCACTTTCCATATAAACTAACATATAAACAAGTCCATTATAGCAAATAATTTATACATAAGACTTTACAAATGATTTGATATGATTCTATTCTCTCTCTCTCTCTCTCTCTCTCACTATCACTTTCCCATGTACAAACACTATTTTAAAAGCCTTTGGTCATCATGTGTTCTTATATGCAAGATTCAATAGGACAAACCCCACCATTTTTTTTTCTTGGCAAGTGACAAACACAATTAATGGATTAAATTTATTTCTTAACATAAAGAAAGATTCAATTATACATCGCATAAATGAAAATCTATTATATTCCCACGTGTCACGTGTGAAGTTGTACCCATTGTCAATGTTGCCGGACTAACAGAGACAAATGAAGAAACAAACACAGCTTACTTGTTATGAACACATGACCCCATCCTACCCTCTTTGATTTTTCTTCTAATTTTCTTGTCCTATGTTTTCATTCCCATTTTTTTTAAGCAAATTTTTCTTACCATCGACCGACGGATATTTTGATTTCGTCCGACTAATCCAATTCAAATACTATGAGATCCATTAAGAGATTAGTTCTCATAAATCTCATTTTTTTTTATTTTTATTATTTAAATTTGAGATTTATAATTAAAAAAGTATAACACTCTATTATTATACTATAGAAATTTGATTATATTTTAATTCTAATTACCTTTCTTTTTTCTTTTAAAGGAATAAAGGACAATTGCTCTTTGAATTTTTTTAAAAAAGTATTTTTTTTAAATACTCAATAAACACTAAAAATCAAATGACAACCGAATCGAAAAGAAATCTCGCAAGAAATATCTTGATGAGTTAAAAAATCAGTAACGAAATTACCTGATCTAAATATCTAAGAAATCAAGAGGAGAGTATTTTAATAAATGTAAAAGTCATATAAATATCCTTAGTTGATAATTTAATATACTTTAACAGTTAATGGAATAATTATTAAATTCGTGATCTCATGCAGTAGGAGTTAGGCAATGCAAGAGGACAGACAGACTGACCCATTCCTGAGATGCCCACAACACGACTACTCTCCCAAATCATCCGTCTCGTCTCTCTCAAAAGCCCCTCCCTCATCCTCACGCCCCTCCAAATATTAAAGTCCAAGCAACTCCCAAGATTGAGTGACTCTCTGAACCATTCAATGGTTTTGTTCACAAGCCATTAATGGACCTCCTAATAAATTCTTATGATTCGTTAATGTGACGTAGACATGGGAATTTTTTATTTTGGAAAAGTTATGACTTAAAACTAACTAAAATTAAATAAAATTTTTAATATAAAAATTATTGATATAACGATCGTTTTAATTTTTATAGAAAAAAAAAATCAATTTCTATTTAGGATATCTTTTTATTTTAATTAAACTTATTATAAATAATAAAATTAAAATAGAGTTAAGCTGAGTTCTAATCATACCAACATCGAACCCTGTACTATGCCATGGAGTAACTTATGATTCATGGATTATATATATATATAATAGCATATTTTTACTAGTTAGAGAAAGCAAATTGTCTTACTATTTTAAATTATAAAATCGCGTGCTATAACTCATGAATATTTATTAAACTTAACTAGACTGTTTTGGCTTGGTTGTTTCATGTAGAAACATGAAGTATGAAATAATTGTTTTATTTTACAAATTGTATAGCATGAGCATTATTTTCATGTGAACCCAATGAATTTTTTTATATTTTTTAACTATATGTATATATCCCCACTTGGATTTTCTAGAGATATTGAGGTGGGGTTAGAGAGACCCACTAGGCTAGAAAGTTAGAGAAAGTAAAAGCATGGTGGTGGGGGAGGAATCTGCACGATGACAAGTGTGTGTGAAGGTGGCAATGTTTAGATTAGATCCATCCATCCATAAAAGAAGGGGGGGTGTCCTTTTCCATATCACAAAGAGTTTACTATTCGACAAAGACCAAAGAGAAAGTAGTTGGGAAGTTGCAGATTTTGAAATTTATGTAGGCATAGGGCATCAAATACGAGACAATGGGGGGGCTATCTTTGGATTTTTGTAAAAATCTTAGTCAAATATTGAATATTATGGGTGATGGGGTGGGGGTCAGGTCTGGTCTGGTCAGTTCTCATATGGTGTGTGTGGTTTGTATATTCACATGGATTGGCTTTGCAATACCAGTTGGCCGCATGATAAGGGTCTCTTCCGTTTCCAAGCATGCAATGCAAGGACTTGTTTGGTGGGCAGCACATGGACCAACACCCCACCCCACCCCTCCCTGTTTTCTTCCCTTCACTACTATTCTAGGCTTTTTTGTACTGTCCCCTCCTCTCTCCAAACTTTACAGAAATTTACTCTTCTTCGTACGCATGCAAAACTCCATAAACATAGGCTTAGGAAAGGGTTAAAAAGAGAAATACAGTACATATATCGAACCTGTATCAGCATCAAGGTCCACCGGCTTAGTACGGGTTCTAAAGTAAGAGCCAGGTTCAAGTTTTATATATAAAAAAATAGGTACGTGAAGAATTTTATTTCTTAAAAGTCCAATTCAATTAGAACTGAATTTAGTTGAAACTAATGTAATTATCGAATATTAGTGATTTATAAATAAAAAAACTGTATCAACATAGATTTGATCGATTAATTCAAAATATATCAAATTTTATATGACATTTTATATTAACATATATTAGATCAATTCTTAATTAATATACTGATATTTAATTAAAAATTAATCAAAATATATTAATATGAATTACTATGTAAAATTTAGTTCATTTATTATATGATTCATTTGGTTTATCTAACATTACTCTTAATTAAATATTCCTACTTGAATATATTCTCAAATATATGAAAATCGACAACGAATTATGTTATTATCTTTGTATTATAAATTTGGTGTATGAATAATATCTTTTTTCTTAAAAAAATTTAAAATTATAATGTTGACTTTTTATCAGGGTTAAAATGATTGTTTTATATGATAATTGAAAAATGCAATCCTTTTTTTTTTTTTTTGGTTTGTACCACTAGTATCCAAGATTTATCCAATTAATCCGATTCAAGTATTGTAGGGCCTATTTTAGAAATTGACTCTTTTAAATCATTTTCGTCATTTTTAGACTCGAAATCGAAATCTCTGAATAAGAGAATAGAGTATCCGACCACTCAATATATATAAGTTTGATAAAAATACGATCTATAATATAATATTATGACAACGACGACAACAACAACAATCATAATAGTTTATATTATCATGAGTAAATAGTTTTTTATTATTTTTTTTTTACTTTTAATTTTAATTTGAAGATTTTTGTGATGGTAGAATCTTTGTTTACCGTGGAGATGTTCCTTAAATTTGGGATCCATTACAACCCTCACTGTGTAGGGTGGTGAATCTAATGCATGTGTTGGAGTGGGGCTTTGTCCTGCAACTCCCATGTGCTCTATTTGAAGAATACTCTCTGTGCCAACCCAGAGTAATGACAACAAAATATACAATTTTTTCTCTTGTTCTTGTTCATGAAATAACTATTCAATTTGTACAAAAGTAATATGGTACAATTATTATACACAAATATAATCTTTTTATAACAATAAAAATAATCTAATTTGATCAATAAACTCCCTTCTTTTTTTTATTAAAATATCTGAAATCATATTTTAATTAATCTAATTCGAGTATTTACGAGATCTGATTTAGAAAGCGGATTTTACAGCGTAATAATTTTCATTCTCAAATTTCAAACTCGAGACTTGATTAAGATATCTAATAATCCGTTCCAATAGGCCTCTTAGCCGATTGTAGCCTGTTAAATGCAATTTGCTAATTATTACCTTGCAAACCTTGCAAGTGCAAATATGTCCAAAGAAGTATAATACCCCTCAAAATTTCTAAAATGAGCTTTATTTCATGGAGGATCCAAACATAGAGATTTCTCAAACTGAAATAATTGCCATGCTTTGTTTGGGGGCAAGTGTGAGACTTTCATGGATATGATTTTTTTTTTTTTTTTGAATTTTGCTTATGATATATGAGCGAAAATTGTAATGGAAAATTATAAAAATAATATTAAAAGTAAATGTTATGCCCATAATATTTCTCTTTTTCCCTTATTTAGTTGATATTTGTATGTGGGGTAAAAGGTTCAAGGAAAAAATATTAAATAATTAATTTAATTCATATTTTCTCTCTGATCACATTTATTAATTTTTCTCTCTCTAAAAAATATATTTTAATTTTTTTGCTTTTTTTAAAACTAAGCACGCATTAATTTTCCCATCAAAAAGTCAATTTAAATCATATATTTTTTTAAACACATTAATTTTAAGTTTTCTCTATAAATTAAATATATTTATTTTCTCTTTTCATAAAAATAATTTAATTCACATTTTCTCTTTCCGAACATATTTCTTTTAAGTTTTCTCTTTATAAAACTAAGTACATTAATGTTTCTTTAAAAAATTAAATTATTTAAATTTTCTCTTTCTAAATTTAGTGATTTTTTAATTTTCTCTTTGATAATTTCTCCGTAAAATATACATACTTGAGTTATTCAAATAATCATCCGAATCAAAGCTCTTAATTTCTCTAACAAATTTTGGTGGTCCATCTTAGAGAAATTTAATTAATTTGGGTGACCAAATTCAAATATTAGTATGCACAAAAAAAAAAAGAGAAAATCAGAAAATCCAAAATAATTGATTATTCATATAAAATGGAGAGTAGATTTTATTGACAAAAAGATTACATGGACGTATTTCTTTTTTACTCATATCTAAAAACCCAAATAATTTGAATAGTTATGAGACCCAGTTTAGGAATTGACTCTTTGATATTTATTTTTATATGGGTGTATTTCAAAAACATTGAAAGCATTAAAACAATTTCCAAAAAAATATCGCAAAATTATTTCATGACAAGCAAACCAAGATTATATCATGAGATTATGAAGGAAAGATTTTATTATGAAATATAAATTGGAATATTTAATTTTCCAGTTATTTTTTTTTTTTCTATTTAGTTCCTACAATATCTCAAAAGTTCCTTAAAACAAGATTCAAAAGGAGGAAAAATATAATGAAATTTGGGATCTAAGGGATGGTTTTAAGTACTTCCTAAAATATCTCTTTAATTATTATTATTATTATTAGGGTTTGGTCACTTTAATATACTTTCCTAAAGAGTTGAATGTATTAATGTATATCAATGAAGAAATTGAAATTCTTTTTTGGATAAATCACCAGTAACGACGTTGGACCCGATTAAATCAAGTTCGAGCAGAATTAAAAAATTGAAATTCTAAAGAAATTATAACTTTACTTAATTTAATTACCTAACCAAAAATTGGGATTTCCTTTTTTTAATTCCTTAATATTTACCAATAATTCATTATTTGCTAAACCTAATTTTGGTCTTTTCTATATAGGTGGCCAAATCATAGATTTACAAAATTATTATTTCAATCAATATAAAGCAAAATATCAAAATTGTGATAAACCCGATGCAGATGAATTTTTGGAAATGCAAAGTTTGATTTGGATTCAAATGGGTAAAGTCCCAAAATAATTTAAAATTTTCCTAACAATATGATATTTATTAAATTAATAAGGCTTTGTTTGTTTATTAAAAATATATACCATGGAAAAGGAAATCTTTTTTAGAAAATAAATGGAATTTTCTTGAAAAAAAAAAAAACTTGTAATCCCAAAAGAAATTGGATTTCATAAAAATACTATAAAAATGGGTTGTATTTTATTTAATTACTTAATTTATTTTTATTTATTTTTATGCTTTCTATAAATATATAAAAATTCTTTTTGTAATTAAATTAATTAATTAGCAAATTCCAAAAGGGTCATGCCAACTTTGGAAATAGGAGAGGGATTGGAATCACAATCCTATTCTTCAGCCTTTCATAGTTTCTCTCTCTTCATTCATAACTCTCTCTCTCTCTCTCTCTCTCTCTTCATAAAAAATAATAATAATAAATAAATAAATAAATAAAGAAAAGAAAAACTGAGTTAAACATTTCACAAGCTCCCACATGGATTTGGAATTGAATTTCTCAATTCACAGAAACAACAACAGCGCCTCTGAAATCTCTGACCCGATATTTTAGTCACAAAATCTGCATGTGTACGTCCTCTTTCTCTCTCTACACTTTAAAGAAGAGAGAGAAAAAAAAATTAAAATTAAATTTGTTAGATAGGGAAAGAATCCTAAGCAAATAACTTTTTCTTTATTTATCAAAATTATCCGATCACTTATTATAAGAAATATAATTAAAATTGAAATTGACAATAACGGATACACTCCCTTGTACTGATATATAAATACACAGCACCCCACAACACTTTCTCTTGTTTTTTTTATGTGCCCCTTAAAAACCTGGCAGAACCAAACAACATGAATTTTGGCCGATTGAGCTGAGAGAGAGAGGTAGAGAGAGAAACAGAGGAGAGAGACAGAGAAATCATGCAGCTCTTCTGATCCAACAACATAAAGAAGGGCTCTGACTTTGAAACTAACCCAAATCAGCTCTCATCTTTTGAAGAGCCTGTGAAGCATTAGGGAGAGAAAGAGAAGAGATAGAAAGGAGAAAATAGAGAAAAACAATATGGCTATTCAAGCGCAGTTGTATTCGGAGAATCTTGGGTTTCCTTCATGTGGCTCCCAGGATTTCATTGACAATTGTTGGTATGGATCAAATGAGTTCTGTTTTGGTCTTCAACAAAAGCAACAACAACAACAAAATCAACTTGTTCAGCAACAGCTTCTACAGCAGAGAATTCAGAATCATAATCAGAATCATTTTCATGGATTTGACAAAAGTTTTCAAATCCCTTCTTTGAAAAACAACATTAATTCTTCTCAATCAATGGTGTTTTCTCAAGCTGTGACATCAGAAATTGAGAGACAGAGACATGAACTTGATCAATTCATAAGATTGCAGGTTAGTCCAAAATATTTTATTATATTTTTATGGTTTTTATTAGTTTTTTTTTTCATTTTTTTTGTATGGGTATTTATCAAAATTCAATTTTTCTAATGGGTGTTGATCAAATGATTTTGATTGACAGAATGAGAGATTGAGACTCTCCTTGCAAGAACAGAGAAAGAAACAAATTGCAACAATGCTAAGCAAAGTTGAATCAAAAGCAGTCAATTTGCTGAGGCAAAAGGATGAAGAAATAGCAAAAGCAATGAAGAAAGCAATGGAATTAGAAGAATTGTTGAGAAAAATTGAGATTGAGAATCAAGAATGGCAGAGGATGGCTAAAGAGAATGAAGCAATAATAGTAACCTTGAACAACACATTGGAACAATTGCGTGAAAACAATGCCTTTGGTTGCAATGGTGGAGGTGCTGAAGATGTAGAGTCATACTGTGAAGTGAACAGAGATGTGGAATTTGATGAAAGTAAAGAGAGAGAAATTTCTGATGGAAGAAAAGTGGATTGTAGAGTCTGCAACTCCAGAAATTCCTGTGCTCTGTTCCTTCCTTGCAGACATCTCGCTTCCTGCAAAGCGTGTGAAGCCTTTCTTGTGTCTTGTCCTGTTTGTCAAACAGTAAAGGAAGGTTCAATTGAAGTTCTCATTTAGAGAGGGAGAGAGAGAGTTCATCTTTAGTCAAGGGGAAAATAGATTTTTGAGTTGTTTAGAGCATGATGGTATGATGTTGAATGAACAGAATAGTGCACATCTTGATTCATTGCACAGGCCCTGATTTTCAGTTTTTTTTTTAATAAATTTAATCTTTTTCAGGGAATTTTTTATAATTTCAATATTTTCCCAAGAAACAAAAATGAGGAAAAAAAAGGTTGAGCTGTTTTGGTGGATGATGATGATGAATCAATAACCCATTTTTAGTGATTTTTTAAATTTTCAGTGTGAGTTTTTAAGAAATTTAAATTTTTCCAAAAATGAATATTGAGTGTTTTTAAGAAATTAAATCTTTTCCAAAATGAAAAAAGAAAAAAGAAAAAATTTGAGTAGAAGCCTAATTTGATTCATGGCACACTATTTGACTTTTTTTTAAAAAAAAATAAATTAATTCAATCTTTTGC
Organism: Dillenia suffruticosa; assembly: GCA_033439265.1. Classification (NCBI taxonomy): domain Eukaryota; kingdom Viridiplantae; phylum Streptophyta; class Magnoliopsida; order Dilleniales; family Dilleniaceae; genus Dillenia; species Dillenia suffruticosa. Next base: position 841,755 of record JAVTVX010000008.1, on the reverse strand, counting down.
ATTTTAATTTTCTTATAAATTCAATGTGTTATGAACAAGAAAACCCCATTTTTGCAGATTTTTTGTAATATTTTTTTTCTGATTTTTTTCCTTATAAGGATATCTGTTTTTCAGATTTAATTTTGTACTTTTTAACTCTAAACTCATATCCAGTCAATTGAACAGAATTTTTACAGTACAAACAGAGCATCTCTTCCTTTCCTTGATTGAGTGCTTTTCCCTCTGCAGGCCTCAGATTTTACAGATTGTGTGTGTGTGTGTTTTTTTTTTGGCCTTTCACAGTAAAAATTGGATCAATTCCAAGAAGTGACATAATGGACTGCAATCAATGTCAGCTCTCATGAATCTCATTGATTTTTCTTGCTCATGTCTGTATCACCCTTCACTTCAAGATGCACATAGGGTGAAAAATTGGTTGGACAGATATGTCTTTTTCACCTTTTTAATGTATTTTTTAAAAAATAAAAACTATTATTGTTTTGAGAAGTGATACTCATTTTGTAATTTGTAATTAGTAATTTTTTTTAGGTAGAAAAGTTATGATGGTCAGAAAGTTTAATAATGTTAGACAAATGGGGTATGGTCTAAATCCAAAGAAGCAAGAATTAGGGTTTCACAATCCTTTTGCTTGATAGATAAAACATAAATTCAATGAATCAAGTGATACCCGAGTGGTGGAAGAGCTGTCTTTTCGAGATCTAATATTTAAATTTTTATGGACATATATTTTTACGAATCAAAACTCGAATTTTTATGCGTCTGTATTTTTACATATCAAAATTGTCTAGATTTGACTTTAGATGTACGGATAATATTTTCCTTAATTAATGTAACTTAATTATTTGGAAATTGTGAATTTTGGGTCATTATATGTCATGGGAATAGAAAAAGAAAACATGTATGTCTGATAGGCATTGATGAGCATTTGGGACTGGGTGGGTGCAGATGGGATAATCCAGGACCACTTTGAAAATTATATTAATAGGATATGCTTTGGAAATATACCATTTTGAGTGGGTGGCTGTATTTGGTGGAGTTTCTTGCTTGAAAATATAAATAATTTTTAATTCCAAAGTATTTTTAAAATAATTTTAATTAAAAGATTTTGACCGATCATATCAATATTATGTTAGATAATTAATAATTTAAAATTATTATGTATATTCAATTAGTAAAAAGAAAATGGTTCATCAATTTTATTAAACTTTTTTTAATGAAATTCCATTTTTTTTATTATTTTTCAATGAAATCGATTCAACTTTAGTTATATTTTCATATTTTTACGTTTTTTTTTACGATTATCTCTGTTTTCTTTATGGTTTCGATTTCGCGCTTCTAAAAATAAAAACCTAAATTTTGAATTCATGACAATGATGGGTTAGGGTTTATTCAATGAATTGAAATGGAAGACTTCTAATTTAATTCTTAATGGTTAGCTTCCAATTCGATTTTTGTCGGTAATTCACAGTCGTCTCTACCTAAAAGACAAATCTCCATATGTTTTGGTTTTTTTATTTTTTTAATTATATAAAAATTTAAATCTAAAATTACCATATTAGAAAAAAAAAAGATTTATACCATTAAATTATCCCTCAAGACCATATGTATTGGTTTTGGACATCCAAGAGAGCTTCAATTTCAATCTTTTATTTCCCAATTCTCGCAAAGAGAATAGAATCCTTCCAAAGCTACAAAAAGCAAAAATCAATCAATTACCAAACAAGAAAAGAGCCAATGCCAATGCCAATGCCAATGACCCATATTTGTTCTTGTTCTTGCTTGCTGCTCTCTTTTCTCAAACAGTGCAAAAGCGTTGACAGCTGATTCTCCTCCACCTTCACTCCACGTTCCTTCTCCCTCCCCCACACTCATGCCTCCGTACAGTTTTTCTGCCTTTTCTTTTCATGATTTTAATTATTTATCCTTTTAGCTATTCTAATATATAATAAATAAATTGTGCTTCTTTATATAAATATTCGATAATCATATTAAATATAATTAAATTCAATTCGAATCAAATTAGATGTTAACGACTAAAACTCTTCCGACACCAGTATCAATTAAATTGAATTTTTTTTAATAATTCATCTATTCACTTATTAAATACATGATTTTTTTATTATAAAAACTAAACAAATCCAATATAAACACAATTACGGGACTTGTTATTATATTAACTCTGGATAATTATATCAATTTAAAAAAAAAAAAAAAACTCACGTGAACATATTGATTATTTTGTTCATTTTAACAGTTGAATAATTTAATAATTAAATTTTATATGATAATTTATATCAATATATTTTAATATATAATTAAATTTTAAATAATTTATCAGTCTACTTTGGTTAATTTAAATAAATATTTAATTAAGAACTTACAAAAGCATGTTAATTTAATTTTTTGATGATAAGGGTAAGGGTGGTCAATCCACTAAACAAGGGATAAGAAAAAGAAAAAAAACATACGAATTATTTTTTTAATAAAAATTTCAAAATTTTCCTCGAGAGATACGTCCGTACACTCTGCGTTTCCTTTTTCTTTGGATTGGACGGTCGTGATTCACGCTTGGTTCGTCCTTTTCTACAACAGCTTCTACGAGGACTCTACACTAGTCCACCATGTTGGTGGACCCCAAGTCCGCAATTTACTAGATCAGATCTGTGCACATTTACACATCTGTGTCAGCACTCAGCAGTCAGCCACCCACCATCTGATTCTCAGCTTCCCAAAATCTGAGCGGCATCAGGTCCTGTCGAGGAATGGACCACCGTAGTCTGCGCAGTAGCTGATTCTTTTGGAGGGATGGGTCTTGAAAGAAGCGTGCGCGATTCGTTTTAGCTGCTTTTCCTTGGGAATTTATTCACACACCACACTGCTCCATATATACATATATACGCCATTTCACACACTAGATCGATTGAAAAAGATGTGTATTCAATTGACTGAAAAAATTAATTTTTTTTTAATTTTCAAGTTTAATCAAGTTTAAACTATATAAAATTAAAATATTTTATAATTTTTATTTATAAAATATTTTTTAAATCGATTGAAACTTAATATATATATAAATCACAGATATTTAATAATCATTTTAAATTTAATTAAATTCTGTTTGATTTTGGTTAAGGTTTAAAAGACAAAACTCTTTTTTTTTTTTTTTTTTATATTCACAAAACTTGAATCCAAGATTTTATTGGACCAAACAGATTTTTTTTGTATTGTTTTTTTATTTTCAAAATTCGTATTCGAAATATTTAGTATTTAGTAAGGGAATTTAATTTTCACCCACAACATGGTAGATTTTCATCACACACTTGTGGCAATAAGGTAATATAAAAGAAAGTAAAACTAAGGATAAAATATATTTTTAGAATGTAATCGGTTAATATTGTGATTAGAGTGAAATAATGATGAACGGTGGAGATTTGGTTTGAAATATTATATTAAATAAAAATAGTAATTAAACAAGTTTAAATTAAGTTTGATTTGCATGAAATATATATGTATTTTGTGTTATTTAAATGCGTATTCCTTAAAATTTTATATTTTTTTTTTATTAAGGGCCCTTTGTATAAAAAAAATTAAAAATATTAAATTAAGTTTACATATTAATTATTTAGAATATTAAATTCTCAGTTTATATTTTAAAAATTTTAAATAAATTCAACTATATTCATGAGCAGTTCCGATGTTGCCTAGTGGAACACGGGATTTTGATGACACGGTAGAAGAAACTCATTTTCCGGGTTGACTCAGAAAGTTAAAGGTAAAGCGTCCCGCGTACGGTGCGTGTACCTCTTTTTATGTAGGGTTTGCTTTAATTTGGTCTATAAAAGATCTGGGGCCAACTCACCGAGTTGTTAGTTCATTCGATCGGTCACATCTCTAATTCAATCTTGAACTCGGGCATTGATACCGAAGGAATGGTGACCGTCTGTATGCCATTCACGGTATAAAAGCAGTCACACCAACCGACTCCACCACCCTTGCCTACGGAGCCATTTGTAACGGACAACGCGATCGTAGTACTCAGTCTCCACATGGAAAAATGGGTGTTGAGTTGAGCCAATGTGGTTGTGGTATAAATAGACAGCCTTTCTGGTGCATTATTGTCCTTCTGGGTATTCTTGTCACGTCAAATAAGAGAATGAATCCAAAGGCACATTCAAACGTGTCCGTTGTGCTTACAAAGAGCAGGGTCTACCGCGTTGTCCTATGAAGTTCATTTATTTTTTCTTTTTTACCATAATGATATGTATTTGGAGTCATGCTCCGATCGAAACTTACAGTGACCTATTTCAGGAGACTACCCTCCCAACGTAATCTGTTTCTTGCCAAAATCCCTAGTCGAAATCGTGACCTTGATTAAAAAATCTAATATTATATCCCACGAGGTCAATTAACCGGTTTAATTTTTTTTTGTACATGAAGGAAGTATTAACCGGTTTAATGACAGAACATCAGACTTTTAACCAAAATTTCAATTTTGAGTTTTAAAAATAAAAAAACAGATATCGAGAAAACCAATCCCCTAAATTCCAATCCTCTAAATTGGATCTCATAACTACTCAAACTATATTATTCGAATTTTCGAATACCGATAGTTAAGTAAAAAAAATATGAAAAACAAAGAGGAGGGTCTATTGGGTTTCAATGGATTTGGGCCGAAAGTTAGCTCAAATATGAGTCTCGTACCAAATCACAAGAAAAATTGCAGAAAGATAATTGACTTCTCTCTTACACATGAATCAACCACGTAAGCTGCTGCAAAGAACTAGTCCAAGGCAACAAAAGTTTACACACATCGCATACACCTCTAAGATATAGAGCACTTCTTTTCGCCTAATAGAAGATACAGCCAATTGAAGCAACAAAGGCGTACAAGAAAAATGAATCTCACCGAGAAACGGGAATAAACAAACTTTTGCTCTTAATAAATTGATGAATCCTTTCAAAGATCTTTTCTACCACTAACAAGGAAACTAATGTGTCGCTGATCTTCAACTTAAATCTATCAATACAGGCTGAAACCAAAAAACTGACTCATAATGATAGCTAATCCAAGACCAATTGCCACTAGGGAGGAAGCCCAGGTGAGTTTCTCGGTTATCCGAGGAACCCTATCCTTTAGAGCCTGACTACATGAGCCTATAAAAACGGTGTAACTTCCCATTGCAAATACGGTCCCTAACAAGAACATACCAAGAAAAGCAGCACCAGCCAAGCGTGAAGGCAAAGCAAGTGCAGGCAAGACCATCATCAGTGCATCAGGTTGTAGCCCATGAACAATCCCCGTCGCAAAAGTTGCAAAACCGATCTTTTTCTTCCCAACAGCTGGCTTTTCAAGGGTGGCTTCATATACGCTCACATCACACTCACCATTTTCCAGGACAACACATGGCGTTGGAACTTCGGAAGCTTCTCTAATTCCCATACCACCGATTACTAGTAAGGTGAGGCCCACTACTCTTGTTCCCCATGCTCGGATGACTTCAACATGGAGACGGTCCTTCAGTAGAAGAAACAATAAGCCAAAAATCACCTGTCCAGCATCATGACCACAACCCCACAAGGCTCCAACTGCGGCACTTTCCAACCTGGTGCGCCCAATTGATAATGGAGCCAGAGCAGCAAGGTGGTCAGGACCTGATAGCGTGTGTAAGCACCCAGCAAAGAAACCTGTCCATGCACTGCTCAGTAACTCAGTGCGAACGAGTTTCCCTCCTACTGCAGCTGTAACTGGACCTCCTGTTATAATAGTAGCAAACGCTGCCGGTGCAAGGACTGGTTGGATTACTGTAAGAATGAGAGCAGAGAGTAGCACAACAGACCCAACAGTAACTATCTGAAGGAGTCAAAAGGAAGAAATTTGTAATTAGTCTCATCCCAATTATGTAAAGATACCAAGTAGCCAGCAGAAATTCGAGCAAACTATGAGGCAAAAAATTCAGTTTCAATAAATTATTACAATCACCCAGTTCTAAGAAGCCATTTTTGTGCTTCACCATGGTGTCAGTCAAAGACGGTGAAATTAAAGAAATTAGCAGAACAATCATTTTGATTGTGCTTAATAATGAAATTTCAATTCAAGTCATTCAAGAAAATAACTTTGCAATCCTTTATTTATTTCAAGCCCTTTCAGCATTATTTTGCAAGCTCATAAATGTCATGACATGAATACAATCCATACATCTGGATTATCTTTAAAATTTGGATGTAATGATTTATTAATTTAAACTCCTTTTCTAGTGTCACTTTGCAATCTTGTTCACGTCCCATATGTAATCCTCAAAACTAGATGACCTTAAAAATTAATGTTGAAGACAAATTAAGTGCAAACTTTCTCAAACCAGACATGGACAAAAATGGTGAGAAAATTTGCTTTAGAAGAGCTTTGAAGGATTGGACAAATGGTAGCATTATTTAAGAATATGAAAAATGTATCGTATAACAACAACAACAATAACAACAAAACAACAATCTGAGCTTTAATCCCAAATTTTGGGGTCGACCGTTTGAAAGACACATATAAAATAAAGGAAAAAAAGAAAAATATAAAATTAAAGTTTGAAAACAAAAATAAATGAGATAACATTAAAAAATAAAATAAAAATAATAAAAAAGAGAAATAAAAAACTATTTATAGAAACTTAAAATATTAAAAAAGATGATTTAATTGTTTCGGATTCTCCTACACCACTTATTTTATTTAAAGTCATTTTCTTAATTAAACTCTTGACACTCATATCTTTATGTATAACTTGTATCCAGATTTTCAATGACCTATCTCGACATTTCACTAAATCTTCTATATTTAAGGTCTCACATCTCCTAACTGGAACGTGTTTGGATCTTTGATGCACATGTCCATCTCGAAAGAAAATAAGGATAAAGTAGTGGGTGACAACTTTGTGAACCACATGCAAAGACAAGGAAGATAGTACTTGAAAATGGAAAAGGATCGACTTCTTGAAGAACAATTTAGCAAAACAAAAGAACCATTTGTCAGAAAAAGCCATAGAGAAGGATGCCAAGAGCCCAAATTACAGAAAATGTGATAATGGCTTCTCATTGCCTATTAAGTCAGCAAGGGCCAGAATCTGCTAAAACCTTCTCAACCATTCCACCAGCACCTTCTTCACGGAGGTGCATTTTCGGCAAGCTCCAATGAATAGCTGAACCTATGGTCCTATTCTACTTAAATAGAGTCACCAACTTTAACAAATCAATGAAAACACTTCAGGCCTGCTAAAATTACATCCCCAAGAAAATGGTAGAACTTTGAAGACAATTGTTCAAACTTAGATGCCGACTCACAACAAAGATAAACTCCTATTCCAGACACAGGCGTCCAGCCACAATCAAAATCTCTGGAAGTGCTGATGCAGTTGATCAATCTTCATTAACTTCCTCAGTCATGCAACATTTTTTATCACCGGACATTATTATTTGTAGGCCCAATGCCTACACTGCATTTGCAGGTAAAAGAGTAATTGAACAACCATTGAATAAGGCAGTACCTGAAGGATCACAAGCAGCTGAATATTCATTCCATAAAATGCTTATTTGGTTCAGTCATACCATGCAATTTTTGAAAGGGGCTCTAAATGAGTTATTTCAGATCCACTCTTTCCTTAGACCACTGGATCAACCAAAACCTCAGTTTACCTTTTGAATAACTGCATTCTATTTTATTTCTTAGTGAACAAATTACAAAATTAGGCCATAAACAGATAATCATCATCAACAGGGTAAAAGGCTTTTGTTGTTAAAGAGTGGATAAAAAATATATAAACACCTAGGCTATAATTTGACAAGGCTCCAAAAAGCCTTTTCCTAAGGCCCTATCAATCACTGGTTTTACAAATTATTTAACCAACCAGACATCTTATTTCTTAACCACACGAATGATACTAAGAGAAATCATATTAGCACCTCAAAATGACTGCACAACAAGCAACATCCTTTGAAGGAATGATTGTTTTCTATACTTCTCCTTATAGGATGGACCTAAGATCTGTCCAGGTCCACTGAGGCCAAAAAATCTAGTTTAAGAGTCTGTTACAGTAGATACAACGTATGTCGATAATGAGTCCCAAAATGCACAGTAGCCTAAAAAGGTGATGGAAAGGGATAAAGTTACAAGAGATTAAGATGATAAAGTGCGTAAAAGCATGAAACTGGTCCATGAGATGGCAATGAAGAATGTTAGTGCAAGTTCATGAGGGTAATAGATAGGAGGAGGAGGAAGAGGAAAAACTCCTTCCGCTCATTTTGGTCTGAACAAAGACAATTAACTAAATTAGCTCAAACAAACCTTGTGCCCAATACTAGATGGCTACAAGAGTTGACTATCGACAAACACTATAGGACAAAGCATTACCGGTCTTCCAGCTATATGCATGTGTCAACGATAACTAAAAAGAACAGACACCCCCACAAAAAGGAGAAAATAACATCAACATAGAATTTACCAAAAAAAAGCTTGTTAACCAGATGACGCTAGACAGTGAAATATGCCTTTATAAAATTCAAGATTTATGTATGCCATCCTTCAGAGCCAATGTAACATTTCAAACATAAACAAGATAACCCCATTTTCCCAGCCCGGTGATCAAATCTTTGGACGCCCTGAAAATGCTATGAGGTCTTCGAAAATGGTTGAAGTAGTTGAATAGGAGGATCACTATGACTATAGCCCTTGGCAAATTCACCAAAGACAAAAATGATTTATTTGATATCATGGATGACCGGTTACGTAGGGACCGTTTCATTTTTGTAGGTTGGTCCGGTCTATTGCTCTTTCGTTGTGCTTATTTCACTTTAGGAGGTTCGTTTACAGGTACAACCTTTGTAACTTCGTGGTATACCCATGGATTGGCTGGTTCCTATTTGGAAGGCTGCAATTCTTAACTGCCGCGGTTTTCACTCCTGCTAATAGTTTAGCACATTCTTTCTTGTTACAATGGGATTCCAACAAGTTCTTTTTTCATAGGATCAAATGTTTCTTAGGCAAGTTAAACTATGTTTCAGTAGATAAGCCATCCAAATTTCTAACTGCTAACTGCCAAGCATCTAACTGCACCACCATATGTTTCCATCAACAGATTAGCATACACAACAGATACTGAAACCCCAATTCATCAAGTAACCGAGGAAGTTAAACACAGGCAATAATTGTAACAAAAAGACAGAAAAACGAAACACTAAATAAAACTGAAATAAATATGACCCATTACAAATTCCAACCAAAATCGTCAATTCAGACATTTAAACTCATACATTGCATTCAGAACACAAGAAGCCAACAAATCAAAACGCCAAAAAATTCAAAACACATATCCAATAATGTGATATTATTGTAAAAAAAATAAATAAAATAATTCAATGCTACCCACTGAAAATTCCATGACAAATTCAAATTCAATCCCATCCAAGCTATCAATTAAAAAACAAAGATTAAAGTGAAAAATCGGACCTTTTCATGCTCAAAAGCACTTTTTATGACGCCCTCAACAAAATTCGATTTGGGTTTCGACTCCTCCGATGAATTACTCGAAAACCCACGAACAGTCTCTGCAGAAAAGTTCTGTTTGTTGGAAAAAGACTTGATTTTGAACAGTTCAGCGCGAGAAATTGAGGGGAAAAGCGCAACTTTTCTGGGTTCAATTGTACCAATCCTGGGAGGCAAAAGATAGGGTTTCAGAAAGATTTTCGAAGAAATCGGCGTTGAGGAGTAGATAAGCCTTTCCATGGCTTATACCTCTCCCTCTCTCTCTCGAGATGATTTTGTAGTTCTCCGTGGCTGCAGGGGCTTTAGGGGTTATGTTTTGCAGAGAAGAGTGAGAGAGGGGAAGGAGATAAGTAATCGATCTGAGCGGTTCAGTTGATGGTTAGCATTCACAGCCATGCTCTGAACAAACGAATCAGTAACATAATTTTTTGGTTAAAGAAATGGAAACTACTAAATAGATCTTCTATTATATTTATATATTTTAAATAGACATTAGGCTGAATTTTAGAAATAATTTATATTTGAAATATATTGTAAAAATCCTTTTTTTGGGAAAAAAAATATTTTCTTTGAAAAAAATAAGGTTTCTTCGAAAGATTTTTAACCTTATTTTTAGAAAAAATAACAATTATTATTATTATTATTATTATTATTATTATTATTGTTATTATTATTATTATACGAATAATATCAAGATAACTCAATAAAGATGTGTACATGACCTATAAATTGCATCATAAACCATTTATAATAAACAAATTTAGGTTTCTTGAAATAGAAATTTTCCTGCAAATTTTAAAATCCACAATGAATAGTTTCAAATATGGAGGCTATTCAATACAATTTTTCTTCCAAATTTTACAATCTCAAATGAATAATTTTTAATTTAAATATATCTTGATATTCAATAAATTTATTAGTATTAATAAATACTCTGACCTTATTTATAATCATAAATTTGTGTATAATGGATGAATTTATAATGACTATTGCAAGAGCAGCGTGAATAATATTCATTATTTTTAAGAGAAAAAAAAATGGAAATTGATGGGTGTATATATATGTGTGTGTATTTTTTTGGTATTTGATTATAAATATTTAAAATTTTGATTAATTTATTTGAGTATTTATGCATCTAATTTAAAATTTGATTTTTTTTATATTTATTTTTTTTTTATTTTTAAGATTTTAAATTTAAAATTTTATTTCAAAAAATTTAATGACGAACTATAGCGCATTTTTACGAGATTATTGTTGGCACAGTTGTCATGAAATTTTAGTCAAATAGGGTTCCTAACATGAGTAAATGATGACATAAGTATTTATATATATATATATATATATATATATATATATATATGGAGAGGAGGATTTGTATTACCAGACTAATTAAATATGGCTACAAATGCTTACGTGACGTCTGTCCCTCAAAATTACTTTTGTCAACCCACTGCACATACAAAGCTTCAATTTGAAAGACTGCACAGATCAAAAGAAATCTATGGTTCCTAACGTTTCTTTCGTCCCCATAACATTTGACAAAGAAGGGTTTGGAATTTGAGAAGATGTGGCAATGTTAGGTGATGGGTTTTTTGGGGGGTTGGGAGCTTAATCCTTTACTTGCTTGAATTTTGTATCAATATTATGGGGGAATTTTGGTGGGTTTAACTTTTTTATCCTACCCACTTTTATAAAGCCCGGGCTCCTTACTTTAAAATTTTATGGTTTTATGGGTTCGAGCTTGACCCCGACTCAAGAAAACTCAAAAAATTAAGACTAAAACTTAGTATAAAAAATCAAAAGGGTCTCGGGCCTGTTTTGAGTACCTGAATTATAAGTTTTATTTTTCATATTTTAAATCTATTTTATAATATAATAAATACAAAATAAAAACATATTAATCATCCAAAATAAAATATAAAAAAATACTATCATACCAAATTAAGAATTACATATTATTATAAAAATTAACAACAATAATATCATGAAAATTTTAAAAATTATATTAAGAGTAATATATTAAATTCATAAAAGTTACAATCAAAATCATAATAGCTTTAAAAATACAAAAAAAAAAAATAATATTTGATTTTAAACTAGCTGAGTCCCGACCCTAAAATGGTCCGAGCTCTGGCCGGCCCCGCCCAATTCCCGAATCAACCCCAGAGAGACGGTGTCAGGAGGCCCAGCTACTTCAACCTTGAGGACCAAAATGATGGGCTAACGCATGCAACACTTCTGATAAACATAAAAGAAAAATGAAGGGGTGGGCGCCCTTGTAGAGTGAAGCCAGGATGTCCCCTATATCATCCTGCAACACACCATCAATGCAATTTTTTCCATAAGAGGCAGAACAATCACTAAGCAAATTCCACTAGAATTAAAACTGAAATTGACTCATGCCTGATCAAGAGACCCATTAATGTCATGAGGATGTTCAGACTCTTCCTCTGCTTTGGACTCCACATTTTCACTCCCAACCTGTTAAAGCATGGTTTAGAGAAAAAGATAGAATTAACCCTCCATGGGAGAAAAAAAGATAATACAATTCTTTGGTGCTATTGTATGTTTGATTTCCTATATACTTGCCTGGTTGATCTTTGGATCATCCCAGCCAAAGTACCCATCTATGTCCTTGCTTGGTTTTTCTCACTGGCTGCTGCTTGTCCCCGCATATTAATTTCCATTAATTTGGTTCAAGAATTTGTGTCTATTTGCTGAAATAGGGAAAATATATTTTTGAAATATGTTTTTACAAAAAAAAAAAGAAAAAATTGTTTTGAAATGTGCCATTTATTCTTAGAAAATTTGAAACTTTCATTTTTTGTAAATTCAGAGTATAATATCTGGGAAGATATTATATTTTTATGATTTTCATATTGATTTTGAAAGTATTCTTATGAATTTTAGAAGATTTTCAGAATTCAAATAAAAAAATTAATTCTTTTTTCTTTTCCAAAAATTTAGAGAAAAAAATATTAATTTTCGACAAATATGTTTTTCAATTAGGGGGAAAAAACCCTCTACTAGAGAAAACTTTAAAAGATTGCCTGGTTAACTAGCTGTTTAATCTGAAAAGAATTGTCTCCCACTTCATATGTCTTGATGTGGTCGAGAGGTTCCTTTGCTGCTTCCCCTCCTCCCTCCTATATACATACATAATGTACATCACAACATGCAGTGAATTTGAATCATCAACACAAACAGATCAAAAACATTTTAGAAAAATATTTTACCAAATGTGAAAATCTTCTTTATCCCCAAAAGCATCAATTTCTTGAGGAGATGGGAGTGGTGGTGTTGTAGCAAAAGCACTCCCCTCTCCTCTCAACAAATTACATGGGAATCGGCTTGGAGTCCATGTTAAAGGTGAGTTAAAAGCAAAGGCATTTTGAGCTATGTGACTAGAACTTGGATCCCTTATCAGGGTAGGAGTCTTAGGAACAATAGTCATCCCACTTGTCCAACCAATTTGATCCACCACTAGCATTTTTCATTCCAAAGGCTTGTTGGGCATGCAAGCCACCATTGGACACAAACCCGCCATTCTTAAACCCCATTTTGTTGGATGGTCCAACAAGATCCCGTCCATTGTACTTGAAAAGGCCCATTGGGAAAAATGGTTGGCTTTGCGAGTACACCTTATCAGGGTAGGAGTCTTGGGAACATTAGTTATCCCACTTGTCCAACCAATGCCGTTAGATCCCCCACTAGCATTGATCATTCCAAAGGCTTGTTGGGCATGCGAACCACCATTAGACACAACCCCACCATTCATAAACCCCATTTGGTTGGATGGTCCAACAAGATCCCCTCCATTGTACTTGAAAGGCCCATTGGTAAAAATGGGTGGCTTGGGTAGTACACCTTATTACTGAGCACCACCCATGCTTGCAGCATTGTTACTCATAAGCCTGGACACCTGTTGGTTTTGGACCCTGCCCAGTGAATTTGCTTCGTGGATCGGTGAAGGGAACTGAAGGCGACTTCTTCTTGGGAAGCCATATTCTCAATGACTTGGAGAAAAGCAGAAGAGTTCTCTTATATGGTGTCATGCCTATGTCTATGATTCATAGATTAATAGTTAGAGCTCTACCAAAAAGAAACAAAAAGTAGACCCCAACAAGAAAGGAGCAAGGGGAAAAGGAATGAGTGGATGAGTTTCAAATAGTTTAAGGCTTCTATCTTCTACAAAACTGCATAAACAGTCCTCTTTCCCTCTTGAAATGGGCTAAAATACTGATCACTTCCATTTCCATCCAAAAGAAACTACAAAACCTGCCAATTTTTGTTTGTATTGTTTTCTGGTGTACATTATTGAACTTATCGCATGCAGAAGAAGTCAGAAATTGCAGGCATCTGACAAGCACACAGATTTTAACCCATGTATAGTCTTCCATAATAGATACATAGAAAGCTTTCTATATTGTTAAAATCTAAGATTAGATTGAACTAAGGTGTTATAAATGGGCAAGCATGGAGGTCTTAATTCTTATGTTGAACAAGTTTCGATCAAAACCCTTTCTTAATATTGTCCCTAACCTAGAAAACCATGTGTTCCTAGAGTCATCTCATTATTGAATTGCACCAAAGACGACAGGTGAAACATAGAAGTTGGGCAGATACTTGTCAATGAGAAGATGTGTATTGCCATAGAAGCCACAAGGGTCAATGTCATAGACCTCTCTTTTTCAAATTTAAATGCCCAGTTGCGGAATTTTAGTTCAATAATTTTGATCACGCATTGCTGTTCCATCTCGTAATCAATGATTAAGGGACCACTAATTGTTTTTTAAATCAAGTTAATTACACTAGGGTGCTGGAAAGTGAAAGCTTTGATCAGGTTGAACTTGATAATGAAAAGATGTCATATCATCCAGGGTTCGAAAGTCGTGGAAAATGTGGAGCGACTGAGTCGCATGAATGGCTATAGTGCTGCGACAGCCTTGAAGAGCCATTTGCCAGAGTAGTTGCCTTTGATATTGTTGGATTTTTAAGATTTTCGTGCAACAAAAGCATATAATAATTTTTGAAAAATAAAATAGATCGGATTTAGGGTATCTCAATACGTAGGATTTTCAAAATCAATCATACGGCACGTCCCTTGATCTGTCTGATTTCGCGGTCGGGATGGTGATCACGAGGTTAATCGAATCACCACCACAGTGTCACAACGCCGCAACCCTCTACATCCAATGATTTGCTTGACGATGGGAGATTTTTCTACGCGAAAATCTCCATCCCTCACTCTAGTTTCTCTCTCTAGAGTATGTGCAAAACCCTAGCCACCTTCTTCATGGTTGCCCATTGGTGCTATCCACTCACAAGGAAGGAATCATCCTTTCTCAATTCAATCAAAAAAATAATAGGCCATTAGGGTTAAGTTTTGGGAGTTACCAAAATGCATGGTTAATGTTGGTAAATAATAATGAGAGTTACCCCATTATCTCATTCTTACCAAAATGCCCCACAATGGGCATAAATAACGGTCTTTTGCTTCTTTTGCAGAACCCTCGAGAGCCTCTCGAACCGTTTTAGATTTCTCATCATCCTCTAGAGTCGCAACGAGGGTCTCACCCTCAATCGAGAAACAACGTTTAAATACGCATTCTCGACACTCTTAGGAGGAGAGAAAAAATCTTTACCTCTTGATGGATCGCTTCCACTGAGATCAAGATCCGTAGTGGATTCTTGTATCCCGCCGCTGGGCTCCCCGAGCTACTAGGTTCATCCATCGCATAAAGGGTAGGGTCCAAATTGATTTCTCCTCTCTTAGGGAAATCATTCTCAAGAAATATGGTATTACGAGACTCAATTTCGATTATAGTGCCGTTCGTATTCGCCTATGAACACGTATTTTCTCGCGGGTCTAACTCACCGTGTAAATGCGAGAAATCGTGACACAACCCCATAACCTCAAGTGGCTAAGGTCAGGCTGCCTCCCTGTCCAAAGCTCAAATGGGAAACTGACTAATAGTCAGTAGTTTTGTAAAACTCTTCTCGAAATATAGTCCCATGTGTAGTTTAGACGAATACTTACGTTCTCGCTCGGTTCTGAGAGTCTCTACTCTCAAATCTAATTGATTCTCAATCTCGCTTATGAAACTTCTGAAGCAGTCTGATGCCTCAGACTTGTGCGAGATCAGATAAATGAACCGAAACGCACGTAAGCATCTATAATTATCTACACAACTTCATTTCCGGCTCTCATGCTCATAAGACCACTAGAAAAAGAAGCACAATGGTCGAATTGCAATGGAGTCCTAGCTCTCATTGCATTGTCAAATGGTTTTCTCGTCATTTTGCCGGCCAGGCAAAACTCACATACGGGTAACTCGAATATGGTCAGCGGGTCCTATAAACCTCTCGCTACTAACCAATTTATCATCTCTTACCCCATGTGTCTAAGTCTACTATGTCATTCATTTACATCATCATCTACGCAATCAGATGTAAAGACAATAGTAAAACGACAAGAAACCATTACAAGGAGTAGCACCCAGTGCATACATTCCATCATGGATTAAAACCAGAATAATTCAAAAATTATCGTATTAAAAACAAAGGAATAATTTCACGCATATCGTAGTCAATTTTAGACAAGATACTAATTGTAAATCCGTCGAATGCCTACAGTATTAAGAACGTCATGGCAAGTGTCGTTCCCTCTGACAACGACAAATGCTCTGTCCTTAACGTAAATCCTCCAAGCTTAAGGATTCATTTGACGGATTACGCACTCCTATCTCGAGTTACGTGGTCGGTTGCTCCTGATTTCAAAGGAGAGAAATCAGCGAGTATTATAGTGAATGAGACAAATCTCAAACCACGTAAAGAAGAAGGATATTTATTTCTACTCGTCACACTTACGAGCGAAATGACCAAATCTACTTCAAACGTAGCAATTTCTTTGATCTAATCAAATTTCTTCTTCTTGCGTTCTTGTATCTCGTTGTCGGTTTTTTCGGATGATTTTTATTACCTAGATCTTGAGTCTTATTCGCATGCTTATGCTATTGGCTTAGCACCGGGAAAGTCCTTACTCGACTCCTCTGAATAAGCATAACTCGAGTGTGGCCTACTCGCCTCTAGGTGCTCTTCATCGAGCTCACAATATGTATTCACGTCAACGAAAGTACGAATACTTTCGTCAAATGTGAGATAGGATTTCACGGTTTCCCATGAATCAGGTAAAAACTGGAACACATCCAGTACCTAAATTCCATCCGAAATTTGCTCGTCCATATATTTTAACTCGGTGATCATACTCGACATTTGTTTCATTGTATAATTAACCATTTTTTCTGCATTCTCACATAGGAGCCGAAGAGAGCAACACTATGCTCTTATGGGACGAGTCGAACCGACATGTCTATAGAATATGACTCGAAAAACGAGATTAAGTCATCGTATATGTCACTGATAAGCATTGCCCTAACTTGGCAAATCTTTTATACCATACACGATAGATCTCTTTATCTCGTATACCTTGAGGCGCGGTGCCCACCCTGGGCCTATCATCTCTTGCCTCAGATTCCCGTTAGATTTTGACTCTCGAGAATAAACTGAATTTACTGATAAAATCGCGCAGATCACATCATTCAGTTTACTATCCTTGCAAAAATTTAATACGACAGTTCTCAACGTATTAAGAGAGACATTTGTGACTTGGAGATGCTTATTATCACATTTTTGTATGCCCTACGAATCATCATGACCAAAATGACTTGAGTATGACCCCAAAGCGAGCGTATGAGTCAACGGACACCATACACCACAACTCGGAATCGCATCTTACCATTTGGATTGTGATTCGGCACACAAAAACCCACAAAAAGTCACATTTATGGATATAGAACCCCCAAAAAATTGAAAAAATTCAATTTTGAGCGATTTTACGCGCTGCCTGGGGCCCTCACGCGCCGCCGCTCGCCGGCGGTGCGATCCACGTACCGCCACCCGCCGAGGGTGCGCCTTTACACGCTACCACGCACCTCTACGCGCTGGCAGCAGTCTGGCTCACGCGCCAGACGCGCGACGCGGCTCAGACGAGCTGCCACACGCCTGGCGCGGCTCACGCGCCTTCACGCACTGAGCCGTGTTGAGCCGGGTCTGACCGGGTTGGTCAACGAGTCAGGGTTGACCCGACTGACCCGGTCAAAGGGTTCGGTCGGACCCGGTCAACGGTCCGGGTCTGACCAGGTCGGGTCGGTTGCGGGTCGGTTTGGGTCATGGTCCAACCCGAATGCTACCTGCCCTTGCTTCATGCGCCTGTGTGGCGCGTGCACTACACGCGCCTGCCAGACGCGCCTCCTGGCGCGTGCGTGTCACGCGCCCACGGGTCCGGGTCGGGTCTTCTTCACCCGACGGGTCCGGGTCGGGTCTTCTTCACCCGACGGGTCTTGCAACGGGTTTTTCGACTCGTTTTCTGAAAAACACCAATCCGGCTGTTTTTTCTTTCATTTTTCGACTGGGAAAAATTTGTGGGCATCCTCCAAACATCCTACACTCGATTTTAGGAGGATTCAAGCTAAAAAATGGTGGGACTCAATCACCCCAGTCGCGGCCCTCCGCGGCCATTCGGAAATCCCAGTTTCCGGCACCCAAATCACACAATAAAATATATA
Organism: Dillenia suffruticosa; assembly: GCA_033439265.1. Classification (NCBI taxonomy): domain Eukaryota; kingdom Viridiplantae; phylum Streptophyta; class Magnoliopsida; order Dilleniales; family Dilleniaceae; genus Dillenia; species Dillenia suffruticosa. The sequence goes on along the minus strand of JAVTVX010000008.1, from coordinate 823,611 downwards.
AAACCGTAGATCTAGATGCAAGGAACTCATTTATAATTTTTTCATGCATCGATCCGCCCTCTAAAGTCACAAATCTAAGGGTTTTATGTCCGTAGGGTCGCAAACTTCGACCGGACTTTTTATGGCCCAACCATATTCCGAAAATTAAACAAAAAATATATTTGAAATCCCTGGGCCATGGGTATTCCTACGGTGTTCTCGGATTCACGAAACTCATCCGTGATCCGGACCCCAAATTTTATACCCTATATTTTTCTACCTGAAAAATCCAAAAATTATTTTAAAATTAAATCCAACATAGCTCTGATACCAATGTTGGATTTTTAAGATTCTCATGTAGCGGAAGCATACAATAATTTTCGAAAAATAAAATAGATCGGCTTTATGGTACCTCAATACGTAGAATTTTCAAAGTCAATCATACGGCACGTCCCTTGATCCGATTTTGCGGTCGGGATGGTGATTACCAGGTTAGTCGAATCACCACCATAGTGTCACAACGCCGCAACCCTCTACATCCGGTGATTTGCTTGACGATGGGAGATTTTCTTACGCGAAAATCTCCATCCCTCACTCTAGTTTCTCTCTCTAGAGTATGTGCAAAACCCTAGCCACCTTCTTCATGGTTGCCCATTGGTGCTATCCACTCACAAGGAAGGAATCATCCTTTCTCAATTCAATCAAAAAAATAATAGGCCATTAGGGTTAAGTTTTGGGAGTTACCAAAATGCATGGTTAATGTTGGTAAATAATAATGGGAGTTACCCCATTATCTCATTCTTACCAAAATGCCCCACAATGGGCATAAATAACCTACAGATATATATATATATATATATATATATATTTATATATATATATAAATAATACATGTATATTTTAACTGCAAGTATTAATTCGATTCGAATATTATGAAACCCAATTTAAGAATAGACTTTCTTGATACCTGTTTATCCATTTTTAAAATTCAGATTCGAGATTTTAATTAACAGAATTTAGTAGTTTATCATTAGATCAAAAATAAGTCGCTATAGTCCTCATTGATATGGTATAGTAGCACTAAGTTATCCAATAATAATAATTGTGGGAAAGTTTTGAAATTCAATTCTTAATATTTATGCTAAATTCATTCGACTGAGAAAATTATTGGGTAACTTACTTATGTACACCAAACAAATTTTGGATTCACCCTTGTTCGGTATATGTTCAAGAAATCTCGACTTATTTCAATTTATTTTTATTTTATTTCATTTTATAATTAAAATAAAACTATTAATAAAAAATATGGTCTTCTAAGTAAAAGTCAAATTTCTTTAAAAAAATTACTAAAATTATTATTATATTTATAATTTTTTATATAAAATACCAAGTTCCCAAGATTAGGAGAAAAAATCCTTTTCAAGTGAGACTTGATGACTGGTGAATCAAATTTAATTCTAGAGATTTCTAGTTAAGCATCCTTGTTTGGTTTATTCTTCTATTGAGTTAAAAGCCTAAAAGGAATTTGAAAAAGGATTATCTTTTCTTGTTTAGATAAGATTTTAGAAAGATGTAGAACTTAGGGTTCTTGAAGTCTCTCTCTCTCTCTCTCTAGTTATTTCGATTGAAAGCATGTAGAAAGAGATTGAACCACCATATGATTTAAAACTCAAAACTACCAAAATCATAAATAATGAGCACCCACTCATCAGATAAGACCTTAGAATTATTTGGGACCATGGAATCTTTGAATATAGAATAAACCATTACTTAATATTTGTTTTAGGGCTAAAGATGGGGGCAAGGAATATGTTATAAGTTTACTGATACTATTCCTTAGGTCTAAAATTCGAGTTTCTTATTTTGGTATGTATAAATTTAATGAAACTTTTCCATTATTACGGGAGAGAGATAGAGAGAAATGGCTATCAAATTTTTTTGGATTAAGTGATTCGTCATTTTATCTCCTTAATTAAAGATTTCGAATTCGAGTATTGAAAATGATGAAAAAGAATTTGAGAGAGTCAACTCATAAAATGAGTTTTACAAAACTCAAATCAGATTAATCGGATAAAATTCAAATATCGATAATGAAAAAATAAATATAGAGATATGATTGTGGAAGAAGGAGGAAACTTTTATTGACGGTTACTTAGTTTAATGGAGTGTGACATTAAATTTTTTAATTAAGGTCATGAATTCGACTCGCGACTTGAGTATGAAATAAATTATGTTATAAGGGTAGCTTTTTAAATAAATCATTATAAATTTCAGATTGAATTAGTTGAATATAATTTTAAATATCATAATTAAAAAAAAAAAAAAAAAAAGAAGAAGAAGAAAAGAGGAGGAGAGTACTCTTGAAACACTTTGAGAGAGACGGAGAGAGATCTCAAATAGGCGTGCCTCGCCTCGGTGAGTCACGCAATCGTAGATGTGACAATTCTCTCTCTCTCTCTCTCTCTCTATTATCTTTTAGGAGAGCACTGTCCTTTGGGAATGGAGATAAATTTGGAACCCTTACGACTGGTTGATAAATCTCCCGGTATCCATGGTATCAACTTATGCTTTGTTATAATCTATGAAATATGAGCTCTTTTTTTTTTTTTTTGTGATTCATGATCTGATTAATCGATTCAAGTATTTATCAGATTCAAAAATTTGATTAAAAAATTTATCGCTTTTATTCGCTAATCTGATTGTTCTATTATAATCATTATAACACCAAAAAAATCAGGAGAATGCAAATTCTTTTTTTTTTTTTTTTTTTTAATCTTCATAACATAAATTGAAACTCTCAGGAGTAATGAAAATGAAACCATGGTGGGGAATGGGCATAGGATTGGAATCTTCTTGGTATTGTAGGGTCATTCTCAATAGGCTTTTGAGGTGCAGCTGCAGGCGTTTAACGTACGCCCCAAGTCCTTTCCCCTCTCTCTCTCTTCTTTTTCTCTCTCTTAAAATATTAATGATAAGACCGTTGCCGATGACGAAAAGTAGAGCAGTCGCTTTCTCTCCATCACAAACACTACTCAATTCTCCCCAACGGCTAGTAGAAAAGAAGTCCCGAGAAACGTCTAGCCGTTCTTGTTTCTACTTGCCCACTTGGCATTATGTGCCCGTCTCTTGTTTTATAAATTTATTATTTAAATTATAATTATTATTTCTTTTCTTATTATATTTCTATTTAATTATTAAAAAGTCAATATGTATTTTTAGTAATTTATATATTCATACATATTTTCACAGACGTTTCTAATTAAAATTTGAATTCATAATTTCGTGACTATAAAATTTATTAAAACTACTGCATACCCTATAAAAGGAAAATTTAATTTTGATTTTTCTGAGAAAATAATATTATTTGTCACAATAAAATTTATCATAAATCAATTTCTTGCTAGCATTGATTTGAATGTCCAAAATTTTTCATGTTTCCAAATTTCAATTTTTGATGTAAAATTTCAATCATTTGCCATAAAATTTATAAAAAGATTTCTTTAGGTGTAATTAGCTCTTTTTTTTTGCTCAAATGAAATCTTAACATAATGAAATATTATAAATAAAATGAGATATTTATATTCGCTTAAAATTCTTATCGAGAATTAGTTTTTTAAATCGATTAAAAAACTTAATTTAATAAATAAATAATTCAGTAATGATAAGTTAATTTAGTAGGATGTGACGCTAAATCCCTTAATTAAATCCTGAGTTTGACTCGTGATTTGAATACGAAACAAACTATATTAGAAGAATAACCCTCTAAATGAATCACTGAAAGTTCCAGACCAAATTAGTCGAAATATGATTTTGGATATCAATTGATATAGTATCAAAATAAATAAATAAAATAATTCATATTTCAGATTGATATGACTTGTATAATTTAATTTAGGAGTGTTTTAAGTTCTAATTAAGTTAGTTATCAAATAATAATCATGATTTAGTAAGAGGTTGTATGAAAAGTTAAGATTAAGTAATATTTTTAATATAAAAAAGTTATTGGTAAATAAGAAGTTTAATTATTTTTATATAAAACTTGACTTGAGTTTATAAAATCTTTTTTTTTTTTTGGAAAAAAAGACTTCTCAAAAATATTATAATTCAAAAAAATAAAATAGTTTGAGATAAATTGAAACATCCAAACAAGACCTTACAATAAGCATCGATATCAAGCGATGGCTTGTGATTGCCATCGAATTAAAAGCGCGTAGAACTTGCAAAGGAGAGAGAGGACGTGGACAGGTTTGATGGATAAAGATGAGACCTGAGAGAGAGAGAGAGAGATAGAGAAGCTGATCAAATAAAAGATATGAAATTTTCATGGAAGGCTGAGATAAGTGGCCAAGTGGACCCATATGTTGGAACCTATATGTCACAGAGAGAGAGAGAGAGAGAGAGAGAGAGAGAGAGTAATCATTCACATAAAAGAGATGAAATTTTCATGGAAGGCTAATACGAGTAGCCAAGGAAATTCAGTGGACCCATATTTTGAAACCAGTATGTTACACAGTAAACACCACTGCATACACAGAGAGAGAGAGAGAGAGAGAGAGAGAGAGAGAGAGATTAATCAAATAAAAGATAAAAAAATTTTCATGAAAGGGTGATATTACTGTCAAGAAAATTCAGAGGACTCATTTTTGAAACCTATATGCTACACAGTAAACACCACTGTCATTAATATCTATTTCTCAAGTACAGCAGATACTAATCATTCTTACAGAGAAAACAAGTGCAAGTAAAAAGCAGAGAAATTTGAAATCAAAGTTTGGTTGTGTTGGTGGTGGTGGTGTTATCAACGTAAAGTTTGGTTCAACTGGACGTGAAGTTGAGTGTTTTTAAATATGACAGAAATTCGATTCTCATCGGAAATATTGGGCCCTCATATGTATAGAGCGTTTCCCGTTGGGAGACCGACCCTCCAAACAGGAGCCACTATAGCGGTTGGTCTGAATTAGTCGGGGCGAAACCCTAGATACCGGGTGGTGTCCAAGACATGGTACCAAAAAAAGTTTGGTGGTGTTGGGTGAGCGAGTACATGTGCATTATAGGAAGGAATAAATGCTCTGTTTCAAGTTTTCATTTCATCTTATGTACATTGCTAGTGTTTAGCTCTCATTTTTTATTAAAAAAAATAATTTTTGATTATTTGAAACAATGATACGAAATGGGAATGAGTTTATTATTAAAGAAAAATACAAAAGGGGTTTTGTCATACTATTTTTGTTTTTATTTTTTATTTTTTTTAAACTAGGTAAAGTAAATGGGGGGACTAATACGAGGTTTTCTTAAGAAGATCCTCCTACTAATCTCCCCTCGAGGTTTTGCATTAGGGTTGGTATGATTACACCTTCTTTTCTCTTACTACATTACTCAAATATTAAACGTTTGAAGTTTTGATAGTCTTTATTACACTTTATCCTTTACTTTTTTACAAACACACACACACACAAAAACTACGTACTTGCAGATCCTCGACGCCCAATGTATTTTTTGCCTAAGAAGACTCTCTCTCTCTCTCTCTCTCTCTCTCTCTCTCTCTCTCTCTCTCTCTCTCTCTCTCTCTCTCTCACTCTCTTTTAATAAAATCCTATAGAAAGCTACATAATAAATGCATGGTTCCTAAATTCTGGGTAACAGCTCCACTTAATTCTCTTCGTCTTCACACATGAATGAGATTTGCCCCATTCTAAATTTATTGGGGAGGTTGCATTCATTGACGTTTTCTTTTTCCAATTTTCTGAGATCAAAAAGGTCACCATAATCTAATAGCACATTGCAACTTTAGTAATGTCCTTCACCAAAAATAGAAAATATTGAGGAGTACAATCTTATAGGAATTGATTTGATTTGCGATATGTAAGAAGAATAATGTCCGATATTATCATAAAACGTATCATTGTTGACCTTTTAGTTCAGTCTTATAAAAGACCTTTTAGTCCGATATATTACATTTTATAAATAAAAAATCTCAATAACAAATAAACTTTTGAGTATTTTTTTATAAATCATTGATATTTAATAATTATATTTGATTCGATCAAATTCAATTCAAACTGAATTGAATCTTTTAGGGTATAACTCTTTTAACATATATTTTTATATATATGTAAGACTCAGATTGATATTGTTTAAGGGGTAAGAGTGCGAGTTACCAGACATTATGTATGGTATTCGTATTTTCTTAAATAATATTTTAAAATTATCAAAAGCTTGGAAGGAAGAAAACTAATGAAAATGGAGGGATATGGTCGTCCATGTACCCTATCTAAATCACATATTCTTGTGAATTTGAATATCATGCAGTTTGGAGATAAGGACAACTCTATGAATAGAGGACACTATAAAACAATTCCAAGAGTGTCTCTGCCAGAACTGTATCGGAATGATTGATTATTTATACCAATCACTTCCAAACTGATTAAAAACCTAAAAAATAAATTCATTTTATATGAAGATAAAGTTGGGCAAATCAAAAGAATACTCCAACCTTATTAAAAGATTATGTTGTTTTATCTATAAATTAATAAAAATGAGAGTTTACCTATTAAATAAATCAGATAATAATTTGAATCGAATTAATCAGAATATAATTATGAATATCGATTCATCCGATAAATATATATATATATATATATATATTATATGCATGTGTACGTGTATGTGTGTCCGCGCACGCCCGCCCGCTTATCTGTATAATGTATGGGAACATGGTCATGAGTTGTTCACGACGTAGATCATTCATATGAAGCTCTTAACTTTGACCGCGGGGTAAGTTTCCAAAGCAAAGAGTGAAGCTGAAAGCAAGTACCCCCCCAGATTTGGAGGCTGAAAAATGTCCATGCCATGTAGGGACAGGCCTGAAATTTGGATAAAAACAATCATGTTAGAGAGAGAGAGAGAGAGAGAGAGAGAGAGAGAGAGTGGAGGAGGGAGGGAGAAAATGGGACCACAGAGACAGCGAGACCATGTGAGGCCTAATCATGTCCATCGGGTTCTCTCCTTGTGAAGGACCTCAAAGCACCCCAACCCCACAAAAAAGTGTCAGCTGGCATCCAACTATAAAGCCCCTACCCCCCCTTTTCTCTTTCCAACGGCTCTCTCTCTCTCTCTCTCTCTCTCGGGCACAAAATTATTGAAATATTGGGTCAACCACACCTAGGTTAAACAATAAGTTATGAATAAGAATCAAAAGAAAAGTTGCTTCTACTCTTCATAAACTAATTCATAATCTAATGAAATTCTGCTCCAAAAATTTATTTTCTCTAATCAATATAACTTTCAAAACTCTAATTTTCTTTTATTAGAGTTGTTTTTTGCATGTGATTATTAAGCATAAATTGAAGCATTTTCTTCCTAATGTGGCGAATTATGCCAGTAGGACCTTAAACTAAACATTTAAGTAGCAACAATATGCTCCAATCCTTCACCCTCCACCCCCACCTCTCCCATCATCAAAAATAATGGCTCACTAAATATTTTCTGCCGTGAGTCTTTTGTTTTAATTATTATTATACCGATCGGTATTTGAATTCATACTCTAACTAATCCGATTTGGAACTTGTAATAATCTATTTAATGGGACTATCCTCCCAACATAGTTTTTTTCAATCCAAATTATGAGTTTAACTTGAAAACTTAGTTAAAGGATTTAGTACCATATCTTATTAAACCAACTATCTATTGATCTAAACCAATGACCCGTTGGTTTTCTACCGTGAGTATAACAACAACCATTCAAGTTTTTAGTCTACTTATTATGATCGACTATCTAAATTTTTTATATTATTATACTCTATTTCATATTATATATTTACATAAATAATGATAATCGTGTTTTTATTTCACTAAATAGACTGGATACTATAAAGTATACGAGTATGAGTATGAAGTTTATATTTTGATAAAAATAAAGAAATTTTATTAAATTAAAATTATAGAGACAGTGTGATGTAAAAAATATTTTAGAAAAAGTAGAAAAGATCCGAGGGGGTTCTGGTATAGCAATAATGCTAATTATATAATGATTTTATATCGATAAACTATTTTTTTCTTATAAAATTATGAATTTACATAATTCTTATGAAATTTGTAAAAATAAAATAAAATAAAATTGTACTCCTTCGCACTTAAATGTAAAATGAAGACTCCAAAAAATAAATAAATAAAACAGAGACAAATCACATTTCGAAATATGATTGATCCCTAAAGTTTTATTAATTAATAATTAAAAAAATGGGGAAAAGCAGGTCTTGGGTTATCCATTGTTGCTTCATTTACCCTTGACACTTCTTCGCATCCTATTAAAGGCCACTCTCTCTCTTACCCCCTCACTGCAAGACTTTCAGAGTGAGAGAGAGAGAGAGACAAAGACAGAGAGCTAAAACAGAGGTTCTCAGAGAGAGAGAGAGAGGGAGGAAGAGAGAGATGTCGAAGGAAGTGAGTGAAGAAGCACCAAGCCATGGAAAGGACTACGTTGATCCACCACCAGCACCACTATTTGACATGGCAGAACTCAAGCTTTGGTCTTTCCACAGAGCTCTTATTGCTGAGTTCATAGCCACACTTCTCTTCCTTTACATTACTGTGGCTACTGTCATCGGCTACAAGAAAACTGCCGATCCTTGTTCAACTGTTGGCCTTCTTGGCATTGCTTGGGCTTTTGGTGGCATGATCTTCATCCTTGTCTACTGCACCGCTGGAATCTCTGGTATGGTTTAAAATTTCTTGGAAATTTGTGGGTAATTTTGAGAAAATTCTTAACCCAGTTTGTTTTATACGTGGGTTCTGTTTATGTTTTTGGTTGAAAGATCAGATGAAATATGCTGAAGTACTCTGTTTTTTCTGTTTGAATCTTCATTAACTTGAGAAATTTTGATGAGACGGTTTAAATTTATGAGGATTTTGTTCATGGGCTGTGTTCTTTTGGATTAAAAATTAGATCAAGTTCTTTGCTGGAATATCGTTGTAGTGCTCTGAAAAGTAAAATATTCATGAAATTTTTGAAAATTCCTGCATTAACTTGAGAAATTTTGATGACCAACTTTGGTTTTTGAGGATTCTATTCATTGGTTGTATTTTTTGGTTCAAAAATTTTCATTTTAGTCCTTTGTTTTCTCGTGTGATTATTATTTTGCTGGTTTCCTTCTTTCTGATTTACGTCTTCATCGACCTGACAAAATTTTGCATGATCTACTTGGATTTTTTTGACGAATTTATTCGGTGGTTGTGGTATTGTATGAAAAAGGCTGTTCAAATTCCAGTGGCTCTTTTGAAAAATCTTGCGGTGCTCTGTTTTTTTTTTTTTTTTTTTTTTGTGCTTGTGCTTATCTTCTTCGAGCAATTCTTTGGCAAAAATGGCAAAGGGTCACCAACCCTATGCAGTATGTGTCTGTTTCGTTTGAGGTCAAGTGCCTTTAACTTTAAGTCTCTTTTAAAAGACCATTCAGGTTCTTCTAACTTTGTTCTTTTTTAAAATTAATAAATAAAAAAGAATTTCTTATTTCTATTTCACTTTTCTCATTCTTCTACAAAATTCTTAAGTGTTTTTTTTTTTTTTTTGCTTATATTCTTTTCTTTTAAGAAATATTCTGGTCTAATTTTTGGTCTTCTTTTTTCTTGGTTAGGTGGTCACATAAACCCAGCAGTTACATTTGGATTGTTCTTGGCAAGGAAAGTGTCTCTGATCAGGGCATTGGCATACATGGTGGCTCAGTGTGCGGGAGCAATCTGTGGTGTTGGTCTAGTGAAAGCCTTCATGAAATCTTTCTATGATAGAAATGGTGGTGGAGCTAACTTTGTAGCCCATGGCTACAACAAGGGCACTGCTCTTGGTGCTGAGATTGTTGGCACTTTTGTCCTTGTCTACACCGTCTTCTCTGCCACCGATCCTAAGAGAAGCGCTCGTGACTCTCACGTGCCTGTATGTAACCCTAACCCCCCATCCCCATCTTCACCTGATACTGTCGGGCCGGGCCTCCACTTGGGCTGGATTGGAAATTGACCCGGCCCGGGCTCTTGGGATGCTTACCCTTGTGCTAAATTTGTGTTTGTTTTCCAGGTTTTGGCTCCACTTCCAATTGGGTTTGCAGTGTTCATGGTTCACTTGGCTACAATTCCTATCACTGGCACAGGAATCAACCCGGCTAGGAGTTTTGGTGCTGCTGTTATTTACAACGAGGACTATGTTTGGGATGATCAAGTATGCCACTTCTTAAAAAGAGATCAATTTTTTGTGGGTTTATTTCGTTTGTTACAATATAATAATTAACACACTTCCATGTTATTTTGATGCAGTGGATTTTCTGGGTAGGACCATTTGTGGGAGCACTAGCAGCCGCTGCATACCATCAGTACATTTTGAGAGCTGCTGCTGTTAAGGCTTTGGGATCTTTCCGTAGCAACCCCTCCAACTAAAAAAGAGAAAAATGTCTTTAGATTTTACTTTTTTTTTTTTTTTTTTTTGAGTGTAAGAGAAGATATCATGAACTTTGTTCTCTCTTTTTTTTTATCTTTTGCTAGCTTTGTTTGTACTATTGCGTCATTGTAGTGGGACAGCGTGTGGTATTGGTGTTTGGTTGGTGGTGGGTGGTGTCTTCATTTTGTGTGCAGTGCCATTTGTTCACAATCAAGTCCTTCAGTTTCTGTCTTTATCTCCTTTGTTATGCTACCGCAAATTTTGCTTCCAATCCTGATTGCTAAATGACAAATAAGGAGGAAAAATTACGGTTCGATCTTTGGAGTTTCTCTGGATGTGCAGCTGCAGACCTCGGGGCTGGGCCGGGGGGGGGGGGGTGGGGGGGGTGGGGGAGAATTGGCAAAATATGTTTATTCGACTGAGTTAGATTTCCTGTACTTGGTGTAATGTTATTTGCCATGTGTCTTCACGAGGGTATTTTTGGAAGAGGGTTAAAGACATCTCTTTGTGCGTTGCATCTTCCTGATTTCATTTTCATCAAGTCTGAGGTGGAGGGAGGGAGGGAGGGAGGGAGGGAGGGAGCGAGGGAGCGAGGGAGCGAGAGAGAGAGAGAGAGAGAGAGAGAGAGAGAGAGAGAGAGAGAGAGAGAGAGAGAGAGAGAGAGAGAGAGAGAGAGAGAGCCAATCTGTACTTCCACGTGTCATGAATCTAGTGGCTCCATTAGGCCAAGATCACATGTATGTGGGGCTGTCTGGAGATTTTGTGGTGGGAAGTAATGGTGTAGGACTGGTTGGTCCAACTTTAATCCAGAGGCTGCCGATGACTCGAAAGCCGAAAAAACAGAGGGGCAAAGTTTTGGCATTTCCTTTTGCTTTTGAAAAGGAGAATCAAAATCACAAGATGGCTAGTCTTTTCATTGCAAAAGGCCTGAGCAAAGATCAGGACCAAGGACTGTTTGTGGGTCTTATGCTAATAGTCAAATCATCTCATGGTGCATGTCTCATATAGATGGGGTGCTACCGGAAGTTTTTTAAGAAAAAAATTCAAATTCTTCAAAGTATCATAAGACTTTTTTTCGTAATATTTTAATAACATTTATTAAAATTTCATCAATCCACATACATTTCATTTTTTTTCTCTCTAAGATTTTAGGATATCCCTTGCTTTTACCGTGTAGACAGACCCATTTGGTAGAAGGGGGTTGGACCACCTTGGACCAAGCTATGAGGACTTGCACCTGTATTGGGTCATTTCATGTCAAACTTGGTCAAATTGGTGCGCCTTCCTAGGCTGATTCAGATTAGCATTTTGTTAGGAACACACAATGCCCTCGTGTTGGGTGTTTGGGAGTCGACTTCTGCGCACCTAATGCATCAAAGTACCTATAATAGGAACTCCTACAACCATAATACTAGCCAATGATCTATCATCAATTTGAAAGTACAAGTGATATTTTTATGTTCATAAGATCATGAATTTAAACTGTCCAACATTAATGCTCTTTAACCTAGATTATGTGACTACAATTTAAAGTACATACTTTTTAAGGTGTACGAATCAAGTCTTTCTTAGGAATCAAATGTTATTATCATTGCATATCTAACCTAAAAGGTTGTCCAATTATGGTATATACTTTTTTTTATTTGAATTTTGGCATTTAAGTCACCTGACAAATTCGATACAAAGATACGAACATTATAAAACCTAATTTAAGAACAAACTCTCTAGATACCTTTTTTTCCAATCTTAAAACTTGAACTTAGAAATTTTGATAAAGAGAGTTATCCCACTACTAAACCCATAGGACGGTGTAAATACTTCTAATATACTGTGATGATTGTTGGATGTAGTAAAGGTAATCTCGATAACTTAACATCAGGCACTCCTGTTTCTTTTCCTCTTGGTAGCAATAGGCTATAATGATCTTTCTTTTAATCCAACCTATGCATTAATTAGTTGTACAACATTTTAACCCTTATACGAATAACGGTGGTACAAAACTATATGATTCCAACTAATTCAACAAAGCCCACAGGGCTCATAATGAATCACTCACTAAAGATGCATTTTGGTGAAACTATAGAGTTCTAGCATGTTGTGTACCTTACCAAAAGAAAAATTGGAATTTGATGGAACTTGTGCAATGCTTGGATGAAGTCTTATGAATTTGCTACTTCGTCATCTCAACTGCAGTTTATGCAATCACTTGTTTCCACCAAGGCAAACAGGAGGCCACTCAAACAAAGCAAAGCCTGAAAATGGGATCAGCTAGTTGTTAATATAGAACCAAATTTTACTAAACCATACAAATGAAGAGAATGATATAGCTTGCAACTCTAAACGGTGCTCTAGAGCAGAATTAAATTCATGTAAATATAATTCATGTCATATTCTTTCTTAATGTTGGAGGCAACTAAAGTGAGGGTCACATATTTGATTATAATCAAAGGCAATTTTTGTTTCTCTATAACAAATTGGAAAGTACATGGCTCCAAAACTCAAATTATCACTTTCGTTGAAACCACAATATGGATGGATCAAGAGTCGAGATAAACTACGCAGTGTTGAGCACCAATATAAGTTTTCCACAACCTACGAGAACCTAGTTCTCCCCATTGAATTGTATAAAAGAAATTATTGCAAATGATATGATAAAAATCACTTGGCTACTCCAATTTGAATCCCAAGATCCAATTCAAGAATCAGAGAATAAGCCCCTTTGAGGTATGTGTTTTGTAACTAGGAAAAAACAATGAACAATAACAAAGCACAAGGTGAACAGGCACCTTAGTCAGGCAAAGCAGTTCCTCGCTCTAGGTTGTTCTTGATCTCCAGAGTATATTTGCCAAACGCCCGCTCAATCTTCTTGTTGAAATGCTCATTACGGTCATTGATTGAATCAATGTCCTTTTCTTCGTGGAATCTCCTCCTCCGGCTAAATGACTTACGTTTCTCATCCCTGTCTTTAAGTTCTTTAACCATCCTGTCAATCTTCTCCCCTGAGACCTTTGGTGCCTGCACAGTCAAAACTCAAAATTTAAAGCTCCAAATCTAAGCAAAAGTAAGACGAAGCACCTCCTTTTTTTTCCCTTTAAAAAGATGAATAAGAAAAAAATTATCACTTACTTTTCCATACTGCAGGCTTGATGCTTCACGGTAGAATTCTGGATCAGCCTCTTTCATTTGCTTGTACTCCTCAAGATCACACTCTATATTTTTCGTACGCTTCTTGTATGCATTATACAGTGTTTTCTGATTAAAAACTGTTAAACAATATTGTATTTGTTAGTAGAACACTTGAATTTTGTTTCCGGTATAACAAGTTTAATTGAAAGGACAAAGAAAAAGTTCTATCAAATATATCAAAGGATTATGACAAAAGCAGCTAAACAAAAGCAGCTAAACAATTGCAAGGTCAAAGCATATGCATATGTCAACCCTACATAATTAAGCTCATCATTTCCCAGAAAGAGGCAGTATCTTCATGAATATGTCAACTCTTTCCTGCTCCAAAAATGCACAGTTAGAACAATTTGGGGATTCCTGCAAACCCAAAAAATAGTAGCCATGATGGCCTGCCATAATATCCAAAAACAATGTGACAAAACACGTTTATGGACGCTCTTGGAAACCAAATTTAAATCAAAAAATAGAAAAAAGGAACAGATTGAACAAACATACCATCCCAGCCAAAAGGAGCAGGATCCTTTTCCCACTTCTTATATTTTGTCCCTGCCATCTCTTGTCTATCTAGCATATATGCCTTTGACATATCCAAACCATTTGCATCCAGAAGTTTGCCAATCTTTTTCTTCCTCTCCTCAAGCCACTTTTGTTTGGAAATGCCCCTTGACTCTTGTGGAGCCTCCATTCTTTTCTTCTCTGCCACCATGGCTGTTTGATTAGCTTTTCTTGCCTCATTCTGCGTGGAGAAATGACCCCAAAATAAATTTTAGAAAAACGGAAGGAAAATATAACTGACATACACAAGCAGATAAGCAAACAACTTTTCCTTAGCCAGACAATAAAACAGCATAAGTAGAAGCTTAATGCAATCATACCATCTTAAGCTTTATCTCAAAATATCTCTTCTGCCTCCCTGTCATTTGTGTCACATCTTCTTGAATGTTCTCCTCATCAGAATGCTCGTCAGAATGTCCTTCATCATCATCTAGATCTTGATGGTGACTCTGCTTCTGGATGCCTGAGCCAGGCTCAGCACTGCCACTACTGACTTCCACATCTGTAATGAGATGAGGAACAAAAAATCTTGCTCAGGATAAAAGGAAAAATACAAATGCATGCATGATAACAGAGCCACATAAACTGGATGCCAAATTGACTAGGTCCAAATATTGAATGCATTACTTACGATAGTCTTTGATGATGTGATGCAATCGTCCAATTTCCATGCCCCAATCATTGCTTGAAAAGAAAAGGTATATTCTGACATGAAACGAGGACAATGCAATTTTCCCAAAGAATATCATGAAAATCAAAATTAATGTTCTCACTCTGCCTGTGAACCTTCAAATGGCTTGTCTTGTTAAGACAGCTGCCTTTTATCAAAAAGACTCCATACAATTACCACATGCAAATAAAAAATAAATAAGATCCCTTAGATGCCTACATCCAATCCTCACTCTGACATTACTAAGAGAGACTTTCATGATTGCAATGACACAGAAAAACGTATTGGCATACTTGTTTCTCATTATAATGAGGACTACTCCATGCAATAGCCTATAAAACTCCTTGGGTAATGCCATGACATGCCACCCAAATCATATTAGATCATGTTGGTGTCATAGCATGCCACCAAAATCAGACCAAATTTTTTATATTTTTAAGCCTAAAGTTTTTGTACGTGCACAAATGTGGAAGGAATGGAGGGTGTTTCCTTGGGAGAAAGAGAGAACTCAAAACTCTAAAATAAACATTGTCAAACCTTTAAATGGAGGAAAACAACGGAGAAAAGTAACATCTTAAGCAGCTGACTCAATATTTTCAATATTTAATTTAAGGATCCACACTAAGGTTTTGGGGGAAAAAAATTTTGGGCAAATTGCAAAATAATCTCTTGCGGTTTGCCCATTTGGCAACTAGCCCCCGGGATCTCAAAACTAGCAGGTGCCAGCAATAGTTTACTTCTGCAGCAAATTGACCCCCTTTAAAAGTTGCCCTGGCTTTTCCCCCCTCCATTTGCTGTCATCTTTAATTCCCTAATTTATTAATCTTGATTCTTTAAATCTCCAACTATCTTCACTATTCTAAAGCTCAATCACTAAAGATTGCCAAATAAATCCATTTTGGATTTATTGAAAAAAAAAAATAGTTCCATAACCATATAAAGTATGATAAACTCGAGTGCAAACCAATTAAAAAGGAACAAATGAAGGAGGGGGGACAACTTGATAATTAATTCACCATAGGGGGACTCTTTGCCGGTTTTGAAAGCTTGGGGAGTTAGTTACCAAATGGAAAAACTACAAGGAGGTATTCTGCATTCCCCTCCCCCTTCTTTTATAACAATGGGAAGCTCAACCACCATCCTTTGTGTGTGCACTAGTAAACAGATCAGGCACATGCAATTACCCACAAACCACATACACCAGATAAGAACAGGCAGAACCCAAGTGGGCTCAAAACCTCTTTGGTGAGATTATCAACATTTGAACCTCAAATTTTGCTTAAAGAGAGACGCATCTCCCAGCTTACCTTGGATATGGGTGTGTTTTGGAAGAGATCATTGTTTCAAGTTATGCTTGCTAACTTAAATGATAAAGAAAAGGGTAGTATGGAAACAAGACATGGAGAACTGACCTAAATATCAAAATACCAAAGAGGTTAGCAAGAATTTTTAGGTTACTACTCTTTGGAACAGAAGACCCACTCTACAAACAAGAACATGTAGGCATGGGCAAATGGCATTAGACTACAGATTTTTTCTTCTTCGAATTAAACATATCAAGACCCATTCCTAAAACCATTGCAAAACTAATCGGTGGACATCATGACTTACTCCAGAAAGGTGAAATTTTCGTATACTGAATCCAATAAGAACCCCTAGTTTGCACAATCAGCATAAAAGGGGCCCTGTAATAGTCAGAAAAACCTCAACCATGAAACAAAGTGAAAGCTAAAGACAAAAACTCTCCCATTTCGTAGCACTTGATAAACATCACAAAAGGCAACGCCCAGAGAAAGAATATAATAGTTAAGGTGGATATGTTCATCACAGAGAAAAAAAGATATTTTGAACAGGACACTATGTTACATAAGCCAATTAAAGAAATATTTAAATTGATTCATATTGAGTTCCCCTGGCATACCTACAAGACAATTAAGAAAATCTAACAAATCATTTTTCTTGTTTGAATAATGCACTCCTTTGACAAGGAAAGTTATATTTAGAAACTGTCCAAGATACAGAAACCAATATCAACCAACCTGATTCCTTTTTATCAATTCGTGCCTTTGATTCAGCAATTTTTCTGAAGCAATATTCTACACATTCATGGTAAGGATTCGATGCATTGATGCAATCTGGATGCACCTTTCTCTCCTCAGACATTACTATGTGAGTTCAATGCCTTCTATACTCTTTAATAATCTGAAAAACAAATGAATAAGATATTTAAACTATGATGATTCTTATTAAATCTCAACCCCCCTTCCCAAGAAAAAGGCAAAGCCCTAGTTCCATTCAACTCAAAACTTCCTTCTAATATTTGACAATTTAATCTGTTGAGACTATTGATACGACAAGAACTTCAAATTTAGAGCGTACAAATCAAATAACAAATTCCACCAAAAAATTTCGAGAATTAAAGTGTCAAACCCTAAAAAGTTCAGCAAAATCCTAGTTTCCCATCAGCCAAATATTTCTTCCAAGAAAATATAAATGATCAAGTTAATCAAGTTGATAACTCTTCAGACAGAAAAGAACAAACAAATAAAACTCTTCAAATCTCAGAGCTTAAAAATTAAATAACTTCCCAGAAGAAAAAAAAAAAAAAGGATGACAACTCTAAATCTCAAACCCTTGGTAAATTTAGAAAAACCCTAATTTTCCTTCAGTCATTTTTTTCTTGCAAGGGAATAAGCAAATTTATAACTAATGATAAACCAAAAAGTTTCAAATTTCAGAGATTGAAATACAAATTAGAAGATTTTCTTAAATTAAATTGAATCTTCAGATGCAATCATTAATTCTTTCTTTTCTTTTTCTTTTTTTTTTTTTTTAAAAAGGAACACATGTTCTTCAATATCGTAAACAACCAAAACCTAGAGTCGCATGAAAAAGTAGCTTAATTGGAAACCATTAATCCATAATCACAACATAAGATAATTGCAGCAACTTCAGAACGGCATCTTTAAAAACGCCAGGAACTAAAATCAAAAGAACCCGAGAGAGAGAGAGAGACCAGAAACTTAGAAAACCTGGCAACAAATTATCGAATTTAGAGAGAGAGAGAGAGAGAGAGAGTAACCTTTGGGGATTTTTTTTGGGCGGGGCGGGGGGGGGGGGGTGGGGTGGGTTTGACCAGAGAGAGAGGAGAAGGTTCTTGTATTAAACATTCGATGCCCGATGGCGCGTGTTTGATGCCACAAGCGTGAGCGTGGAAGTAAGGAAAAAAAATTACTTAACCAAAAAAAAAAAAGGAAGTAAGGAAAATTTGGGCCTGAAATGGCCCAATTATTTGATGCCACATGTTTTAGGTTTGTTTTTGAGATGTGAGAGGAGCCCAAAGCCCAACCCATTTACTATTTTAGATCCAAAAGCATAGACTAGTGCCACGTGGATTGAACAAGTCAAAATTAAATAAATACATTAAATTTTTATAACAGTTCACATTGAAAAAAGAAAACTTTCAAAATTGAGTAATTTTGAATTGTAAATTTATTTTAAAAATATGTTCAGACTTAAAATTACATGAAATATAATCAATTTAATTTTTGACTTATTTGGTTTATGATATTATTTTTTTTATTATATCGAGAATTGAATATGTGATTATTGAGTTGGAGAAAGGTTATGATCACTAAATTGTCTTTTTTGAAGACTTAATTTATGATATTGTACTCATTTGATTACTGATTTCAACATGCTTTATATTTAACTTATATTTCAAGTATGCATGAAAAAATAATATATATATTTATTGTTTAAGTAAGTTAATTTGGTCTCATTTACAAAACCAGTCTTAAAATTATGTTTAAATTCGGTTAGGCTCTACCAATATTCTGTAATTTTAATGACAGGACACTGAATTCTTTTAACTATTCAATTTCGAATTTTAAATATGAAAAAAACAGATGTTGAGAGTAAAGCTGTTACACATATACTCGTGACACTACCCGGTCAAAACTCGAGCCTGATCTCAGGCTCGAGTAGCTTGGTATTGAACTGAGTTCTAGCCAAACTATGTTGAGCTCGAAGACTCGACGAGCTACTTGAAAGATATTAATTTTTTTTAAATAAATTTTATATATAATTATATTTCTTAAAATAATTTTTATGTATAAAATTACGTTTTTAGGTATATTTTTTAAATATATCACATATACTATCCAACGATACTATCCATCGACATTTCGAGTTTAAACTCATCAAAGTACACTTGAGCCGAGCTCGGGTATTGTAATACCCGAACTCGACCCATGTGTCATAACATCCCTAGTCGTGAGAATGCTCCCCTAAATTAGATTTTATAATATTCAAAATGAATTAATAAGATAATCTACCGGCGGCGGTGAAATAAAAAAATTAAAATAAAATAAAATCCACCGGGTTCTTCTTAGGGATGGCTTTCTCCCTCCACCGTCTTGTTGCCCTATGTTCCTCTTCTTGATTGTTTTCTTGGGAGACCCGATCTGGGGTGTTTAGTCCCTTTGTTGGTTAGGCCTCGACTGTGGGCTAGCCGAGTGTTTGTAGGCAGTTAAACATATGTTTAGTCTCTGGTTGCTCTAAGCCCTTGCAGGGGCCCTCCCACTTGGTGTTCTAAGGCTTTTCCTTGTGTCTCTTTTGCTATTGCCCATTAGCTATATATGTTAAACTTATTCTATACATTAAAATTCTGAAAAGAAAAGTTAGTTTTTCATCCTATATGTTAGCTAGTATTTGAGAAATGAAATAAAAAAAAACCCAAGTAATGAAGGAGAGTTGGATCTCTCGGAGGTAGTTGAGGTTTTGGCTCACGCAATATGCTCCTCCATCAAACATTACTTAAAAACTCCATTCTCTTCGTACACGACCTTCCCATAAATCAATCTCTCTCTCTCTCTCTGTCTCATGCACGAACAACACTTCACCTGCCAACATAGCAGCCAAATTCCTAACATAACACAAATTTAGAAGCTCAAAGGAATCTCAAAATTTTTTTATGCTTTTGTTTCTAGCTGATTTAGAGAAGAGATTCTAAAAGTTCACTTCAAGATGAGATCTTTTCTGCGCTGAATGAGAAATTTGCTGAGATGGGTTCCCTTTGAATGAGGTAAACATTGACTGTGGATGATTATGGAGGCAGTTAAACATAGCCATCAACTCAAGTATTCCTGAATGGATATCTGTTTTGCTTTTTCTTGTTTTTGGTTCAATTCTTTTGTTTCTCTTGCTTTGTTCAGTCAAGACAGGTGACATGAAAGGCAAAAGAAGATTCCTTTCTTGGGCGGGTATTTACATTTTCTCTTCTTTGGTACTTGTGATTTTGTGTGAAAAAATTTACGTGATTGTGTTGTGTGTTTTGGGAAACATTCTGCTTTATGATGATGCAACTTGGGGATTGCCTTTTTTCCATTCTCTGACAACATTGACAATCAAAATATATCCTGTGGAATACAAATTTTGAACACAACTGATTTGATAAAGATATGACCTTGTATCATTTTGAAAAAAATAATAATAATAAATATAGTGTATGGTAAGGATTTTTCTATTATATTCTGGGGGTGTATTAAGGTACGATATAAGGGCTTTTGTGTTGTACCTCGAAGACCCCTTGAAGTATCAAGGAAAGGTTTAAAGGTACAATATGAAGGCCATCGCTTTATCCTTCTTAGGCTTGGATATGGGTATAGTAGAAAATTTTCGTATTTGATCATATCACTTGTGCTACGATTTTCTCCTCAGAATTTGTGCTGCATATCATCTGATATGTGTCAAATTTCATTGCAGGAAATATGAACATGATGCAGAATCTTATAGGGAGGCTAAGACCCATTGTGGGTTTGAAAAGTTGGGATTATTGTGTTCTTTGGAAACTTAGTGAAGATCAAAGGTTTGACATTTAGAACACCAGAGCAAATCTCTCTCTCTAATTTCAAATCTTGGAATAGGTTCCTTGAGTGAATGGATTGTTGTTGTGTTGGAGTTGAGGGCACACGAAATAGAGGCGAGGAGCTGCATTTTCCTGTTTCATCAGGTGTTGCTTGCAGGGATGTTATGTTTTAACACCAAAGAACTCAAAGTCCTGCGATCTTCTTTCCCAATTGCCTTCTTCCATGCCTCTTGATTCTGGGTAAACATATATTTACTGCACAAGGCATTATTTAACTAAATTACTTGCAAAGCCTCTTCCTTTATTGGCGAATTAATTAGACAAGCTCTTGCACAGAATTCAAGGTCAGACCTTGATAGCAAACCAACTCAGATGGCTCAACTTTTGTCATAGTTCAGACTCATCTGTCTCAGAGGAAAGTAAAATTTGTCGTGACCTGAGGTGACTAATTGCCCTTTATATAAAGTAATCTAGCCAATCATATCAGGCTGTCCCGCGCCATAAGAAATCAAAACCATTTTGACCATAAAGAACATCACTTTCCAGTTTAACCTTTAGTGTATTTAATGCGCATCTGAAGCTTATGTTTTTGTGGGATGACTCGTGCAGGAAAAAATCGGAACAAAGGTTTCAGTTCCTGTGCCTGGAGGATTGATTGAGCTATTTGATGCTAGAAATGATTCAAGCTGATCATGTTAGGGACTCATTGCTTGAGATAACACGAAACTCAACTGCAGAGTGGCCTGAGATGGCTAGAACAGCTACAGAAAATGGCGGGGAGACATGGATTATCATCATCATCATAACCTCCACAACTACCATATCAACTCTCACTACGACCATCTTCATAACTAATTAAGCAACTATAGTGAGTTTAACTAGGAATCATTTAGTTACCTCTTTGATTTCTACCATGTTGCTGTGAAGATTAATTGAGGATACCAAGTTTATTGATCTATTAAAAACAGTTACTTGGGAACGAAGGGTAAACTTAAATTTTAGACAAAGTTAAACAAGTACTAATTTTTTTTTTTAATAACGAATTGGTATCCGAAACAGTCGGATTAATAAAGTCCCATAGACTTCACCTGAGGAAAAAAAGGAAAAGGGTCATCGAGTTCAAAAGGAGTGGCACGAGTTTGTGAATTCAGCATGACACCGTGGAACAAAAACAAGTTAAAAACCAAAAGGATTGTGGTTTCTGGTGCCAACCTAAATTGTAGAAAAGCTAAAAAGATTGACAAGTCTCTAGTCTTTGCCGGTCTAGATCGGGTGGAGATCACAGGGTTTCAACGGAGTATGTTTTTTTTTTTTTTTTTTTTTGGTGAAATTCAACGGAGTATGTCTCTTTTAGAAGGTAGAGAAAGGCCCATTTGATATGGCTCCTCTCTTCCTTCAAGCAGCTCAGAATGGTTGCTGAGTGGGGCTTAAAAGCGTAGAAGATCTCTCTTTCCTCTTGATCTTGAAGGGTCAGGTAGTTGGAAGGATGAGTCCTCTGTCTCTCCCTATTTCCAGGCTTGGGTTCAAGGGAAAGAGGTGGGTTGTCTTTAGGGCCTTGGTCTTGTTGCCCAGGAGGCCCCCGTGCCTTTGGGCTAGGTGGTGTTTTGTCTTGTTGTAGGGTGGGCTTTAGCTGGGCGTCCACGTTGTCACTCTTCAGTTTTGTGAGATCTCCCCAGGTTAGGCCTTCGATAGGCCTTTCTTTTTCCTGTTTCATGTCTTTGGGCCTTGGCCCAGTTGGACCCAAGAAAAAAAGAGGAGTTGCGATCAAGATTGATCCAGAGCCTCAAAACGACGTCGTTTAATCACGCAATGCGAACAACAATCCATAAAGTCCTAACGGGAAAATAATGATAATAAGAAACTTCCCGTTCCTTCTCTCTTGATCTCTCTCTCTCTCTCTCTCCCCAAAACCCCAAACCAAACATCTCACTCAACTATGGCATTCACGGCACGGATGAAAGAACTGTTGAAGGAGTACGGGAAAGTGGGACTAGTAGTGCACTGCACAATCTCAACAGCATCACTCGCAGGTTTCTATGTGGCAATCAAGAACAACGTTGATGTCGAATCAATCCTAGAAAAAGTGGGTATGGGAGCTAAAGTACAAGAAACCCAACAAAACCCAGAAAGCTCCTCAATCGAAAATCAGAATCAGAATCAGAAGAGGAACAAAACAGCTGAAATGGTAGCTTCAAGTGGGGGTGCTTTTGCTTTGGCTTTACTTTGCAATAAGGCTCTCTTTCCTATTAGGGCTCCAATTACGATTGCCCTTACGCCTCCTATTGCGAGGTTCTTGGCTAGAAGGAACCTTAAGTCCGGTGTATGAATTTCTTTATTATTATTATTATTATTATTATTATTATTATTATTATTATTATTATTATTTTGGATGGATTTCTCGTTCGGTTTAATAGCTGGTTTGAGAGACAAATAGGATTTATGATGGGACGGTCTGTGATAAAATTCAGTGGAAGCTATGAAATATTTTGCAACGAAAGATTCGAATTACTCTCCACATGGTTATCTATTTAGATTGTTTCTTTATGATTGTTTGAAATTGAGAGAGATAACCAAACAGCATATCATTTTTTTTTTCTTTTTTTCGTGGATATTGATAGTGTCTGATAGTTGAAGATATTGTTGGTTCTCTACATGTTTGGATGAGTTTGACTTCAAAAAGTGGTTATTTTTTGCAATATGTGTGTGTGTGTGTGTGTGTGTGTGTGTGTGTGTGTGTGTGTGTGAGAGAGAGAGAGAGAGAGAGAGAGGGGGGGAGGGAGGGTGGGAGGGTGGGAGGGTGGGAGGGAGGGAGGTCACCAAACAGTGTATAATTTCTTTGTATTTTTGTAGGTTTTTATTGTGTCTGATAGTTAGTAGGGAAGAGAACGTTGGTTGGTTCTGATACATGTGTGAGTTTGACTGCAAGACTGGGATTCCACTCATTCTTTTTTCTTAGAGAGAGACAGAGACAGAGACAGAGACAGACAGACAGACTGAAAGACAAACAGATGGCTGTAATAATAAATGGGGTTGTGTTTGGAATGGGGGGGGGGGTGGGGGTGAGAGGGTTAGAAGAAGTCTTTGTTAGTAAAAAGAACTAATAAAAGGAGCCTCTTGTTTGTACAATCTAGATAATTGCAGGAGGGGACAAGAACGTGAGTTACTATCCCATTGTTCAGTCGGGAATGAAAGAAAGATGCTTGAATATGGTTTTTTTCCCCTTTTTTTTTTGGGGGGGGGGGAGGGAGGGTTGGGGGTTAGGGTCCCTTCCGATCCCTCTTTCAAAAAATTACAAAGTACATTTCCATCACTTTTCTTGGCTCACCAACATTTTCTCAACCAAACCAAGGGCGAAGGGAAAGAAAGGAAGATGCTCGAAAATGGTTTTGTCTGGTCTGGAGAGCTTCCAGCATATTTTTTCCTCATTATTGAATGACTTACCTTTACTGATTCTAAGGCTTTTAGGAACCAAATGGTTCGTAGTTTTACTATTTGCACATTGTCATTGTTTTTGTTTTGAATTGCCAATAAGAGTATAAGGAGCTCTCTCGAGTATTTTGTCTTGGACTCTTGGTAGTTCATCAGAAAATCTTGAAGGTTTGTAACCTTTACAAATGGCATAGTTGTTATGGTGATTCTTGTTTGGAAATGTAGGGAGGGGGTGAGAGGGTTAGAAGAAGTCTTTGTTATGAGCAAGAACTAATAAAAGGACCCTCTTGGTTGTACAATTTAGATAATTGCAGGAGGAGACAAGAAAGTGAGTTACTCTAACATTGTTCAAGCACATTGTCATTGTTTTTGTTTTGAATTGCCAATTAGGGTATAAGGAGCTTGCCTATTTTGTCTTGGTAGTTCATCAGAAAATCTCGAAGGGTTATAACCTTTACAAATGGCATACTTCTTATGGTGATAATTGTCTGACGGGTTGAGTGATTAAGAGACAACAGCAGCAGTGGACTCATGTTGCTTAAAATCTTCCAACTTCATTCTCATCAGAGGCCTTATACGTTGTCTTTTAGAACCTAAAATTTTGAATAAGTGGAACCTTGTACATGAACTGCGATTAGAAGTCTATTTCTGTTGATTAACGCGATCCTCCTAAGATTGTTCATTGTCCACGGGCACCAGGTTCTTGTGCATGTCCTTGCGCCATGATTGGTTGTGGGAATAGAAGAGGGGCTGTAGCTACTAATATATATTGGTTCCAATGTGACTGTACCACACAATGGAGGCTACCATTGGATAAACCTTATACTTAGACTGGCTTTGTATTCTGCTCAAGTGAACAATCTGCAATTGCTGCACTACATTTCCTGCTCGCCAGTTCAAACTTAAGGGTGTTCTAGCCATCTTTGCCCCCTCCAATCCTATTCCTAAGGTCTATGAGCGTTCTTGTGGAACTTAAAAAGAGGTGGGAGAAGTTTGGAGAGGGTAAGGGATATTTCATATAGAATCTTTTTTTTATAGTTGTAGAAGAACCTCATGATTTAAAAAGGGTAAAAAATTGAAAATAGAGACTTTTCCCCCCAATGTAGAGCAACAGAAACTATCAATCAGTTTGATGACCGAGTGATATATACTCATACCCATCATCATTCGGTTTGTGATTCAATTCGGGCAGATCCATCCGGCAAAGAGAGTTTCATCCTCTTTGTAAGTCCAATGGCAACATTTTCCGTTGCATATGAGATAATTCATCCTAAATATACATGTTTCATAATTGAGGCTCTTGGGTCCAAAAGTCACCGTTGTATAAGCTTTCATTCTAAAATTTAGTAGGACAATGACAAAATATATGTCACAAGATTTGATTTTAAAGATCGGACAATATTGGCACACAAACTTTGGGTGGTGAACTAATCATTTCTTCCTTCCTGCAAATGCACCAAGAAAACATTTTGGATCGAATCAACTCAACCAATCCATTTGCCTTTGATAATCAAGGGCCAGAACTCAACTTGCAGTTCCATGAAACTAGATTATGCGTGCTTCAATACTAATCATCAATATGTTTGAACTCGACTACACAACTTGAATCGGTGTTATCATGAAAATCCCGAGTACATCATAAAACCACAACCAATTCCTGCAAATTTCATTAAAATTTCAACGGCATAGATACCAAAATAGAACAATGTGGTCAATTTTCCATCGTGTTGTTTCTTTTCATTTTATTGGCACTTTTTAGGAACGAAACAAATTTGATTCTATCAATTGTAAACATGATTTACAATTCAATTTCATGTATTACCCCAAATGGGGTAGTGAGATGATTTGGAAGATGAATTCTTCCAAAGAAACTGCCATAGAAAAAGAGATACAAAAGAAAACGTCTGACAAATTGTTTGGGAGATGCTCATTTCAAGCATAATACAATGAATAGAAAGAATATTTGCAGGAACACTTCATCAAAAAGAACCCCATTCTAATTTTAATTTGTTCCATCAATCCTGAGCAGAGAGGTGAACAGTCAGTCCCTTAAAACGTTTTAAAACATTTTTTAACCTATCAGACAAAATTTAGGAGCCAAGTTCAAGAGAATTACTCATTCCGGTTGTGTGTTAAGCTGAGATTTGGCAT
Source organism: Dillenia suffruticosa (assembly GCA_033439265.1). NCBI lineage: Eukaryota > Viridiplantae > Streptophyta > Magnoliopsida > Dilleniales > Dilleniaceae > Dillenia > Dillenia suffruticosa. The sequence goes on along the minus strand of JAVTVX010000008.1, from coordinate 797,352 downwards.
GGCTCATGAACTGATGACATTCTCCTTCAAAATCTTACCAAATTTTGTAACAAAAGATGGTCCCGATAAACTCCCTGAGACAGAGAAATCCTTCTGAACAATGGAGTATCCATCTGAACAAAAGATGGCTCATACCGCAGCAAAAACCTTATACAGTATCCAAATCTCCAAACTGTTGGATCAAATCTTACAGCTGACTTAGGGATCCTGACAAGCTAGGTCAGCTGCAAGGATGAGACAATTAAGAATGTTCCAAATGCTCAAATTCTTCGCACTGAGCTCCCACTTCTTTCAGAGATGAGAACAGTTTTGGTACAATCTTTGCCAGCATTAGCTTGAAACCAGCTGAAGTTGAATTTGCATTGTTCTCATCGCTTATGGAAGCATCCATGGTGAGAGATCCAATTAGATAACCCTTCATATATGCATCACAAGCCTTGAGGACGTAGTATCCACGCCTCTTGAAATGCTCTTTAATAAGATTTTCAAAGTCCTGAAAATTAAACGAAGATGGTACACATTACTGTCAATTAGTCAAACTGATCGAGTATGACTCATGCATGTGCATTAAAGGGATGTTCATTGAATGTGCCATGGTATATCTCCTGGATTTGCAAGGACAATGTGCAACTGGACATGCAGGAACCTTTTATGTGCTAACCATTACTTCTTTAATCCCGTTGCAGAGACTCGGTGTCTTCTCACAGCATGCAAAAGAAGAGGGTAAAAAGTGGTATGCATGCATATAATTGTTTAAGGTATCTGACATTCTCCAAGATTAATTGCGCCATGTTACATTATCATATTGTGGACAGATTTTAGGTTGGCCATTTAATAGATGAAGAACTATGAACCACATTATATAACTATCAAGCAAACAAATACTTGTATGCATGCAGAAACTCGGTGTCTTCTCACAGCTTGCAAAATAAGAGGGTAAAAAGGGTAAAAAGTGGTATGCATGTGTTATAACAGGAAATTTCAATGGTGACAAGGCGGATGAAATGGAGCCATGTAAGCAAGTTGAGTTGGCCACCCCAAAGATTCTGCAAGTGTATAACCGAAGGAAGAAAGGAAGTGTGGGTGCTGATGTGGAGTAACAACCCAACTGAAGAATCTAAGAGGTTAGAGGGTTCTTAGAAGATTATAAATGTAAGGGGTGAGAATGAGAGGGGATAGAGAAGGAAAATCAGTTGTATTCTTCGGCTTTGCTGGACAGTCTTGCTTTGTTGCAGACTGATTGTTTTCTGTAGCTTCCAATCTGGTTCTTATCAATGAAAAGAGCATATTGTGCTCCTTTTTTGTTCCGGTAAATCATTCACATTATTCAATTCTCCTTTAAATTCCCAACTTTGAGTCTAACAGCATGCATATACTCGTATAAGGTATCTGACATTCTCCAAGATTAATTGCATCCATGTTATATTATCATATTGCAGACAGATTTTAGGTTAGCCATTTAATAGATGAAGCACTATGAGCCACATTATATAACTACCAAGCAAAAAAATAAGCAACAAACTTTTTTGATACTCCTTCCATCCCATTTTGCTTTCACTATTTTTTTTTGGCGCCGGGGGGGGGGGGCAATTGATGTTTTGCTTTCCTATTTTGCCACTTTATTAATTGTGACGAAATGGTGATTATCATCCATTCCTTTTCATTAATTTGTTGATATTTTTCTATGATAATGACAAGTCAACAACTTTTCTTCTTTTCAAAAGGGTATTATGGTAGCATTGCTGTAAATTTGGATGATGAGGCATATTATTTGTCGTGTTTCTTAATCTATGTGAAAAAGGAAAGGGACAAACAACATGGGATGGAGGGAGTAAAACAAATATACAGGTTCTGAATAGCAAAAATTTCCATGTAGATTGTATGCAAAAGCATTTCAACCAGAAAACCCCAAATTGGGAACATTGTTTGCCTGCACATTGGCTGTAAATGCAAGTTGCATTTCTACTAGGACATGCAACCACCAAATGGACTATTGCCACATTAGTGTACTAACAATTTTCTAAAGGGTAACATTAGCATTTTACACAATAGTAATGCTATTACTTTGCTAATGAAAACCTGAAGTTGATACGTGTCAAACTGCAAGATAAAGACATCAAGTCGCAATAAACATGAAAGGCCATCAACAGCAATACAATCACCAAACAAAGGGCAAAGGATCATTAAGAACAAACAGGAGATAAAGGACATCACCTTGGGTGGCTTCCGCATAAGATACATCATGGTCTTGCAGTTTAGCAGGAAAGTATTCTCATTGTAGGACAACGAATTTTTTTCCCCTTCAGCTGTCCCAAGTTGCTTATCATAGCCAGCTTCATTAAAATATGGTTTAGCATTCAGTACTAACCCCTGGAGTGACACAAGGACTTGAAGGATACTTGATGAGACAGGATCCCAAACTTCATTTCCTCTACCAGTCCATGTATTTAAAAGGCTAAGGCAAACCTTGCCTTCCTCATAGAGGTTTGGATTTATCCGCCACCCCCCTGAATGATAGTATGCAGACTGCAGAAATTACAGTGTCACAAGAAATGAACAGGAGTCAAGGACACGAATTTGGATTCAAAAAAGGGTTTGGTTTCTAAATTGAAGCAACTTACAGGGGGAACATCAGGGTATTCTGGTGGAAGATGAAAATCAAAAAAGAATAAACCATCTTGGTAAGGTGTGCCATATGCCCCCATTATTACGGCCCTCAAAAGATCCATTCGATCTTCATAAACTCGTACATAAATCCCCTCTGTGAAAAAGAAAATGTTCAACGATTCAACCCAAAGCAGCATAGGACACTATTGAACCTATTACTAGACAAAAGTAATGCCCTTCTCACCAGGTAAATTGTTCTGAAGGATAACCCAATCTTGCTGAACTTTCTTGAGCCACTTCCTTCCTTTGTTATTCTGTCATTTAAGTTCATACTAGTTAATAGCCACCAAAAGAAATATACAACAACAACAACAACAACAACAAACCGAGCCTTAAACCCAATAATTTGGGGTCGACCATTTCAGAGACAAATTATGATTAAAAAGAAAAATAAAATAAATAAATAAATTAAAAAATAAAAATAAATGAAAAGGAGAATAAAAATAATAAATATATATATATCCAAAATATATTAGTTTAATTTGTGCGGATTCTTCTACGCAACTCAATTCTATTCAAGGTCATCTTCTCGTCTAAATCCTTAACTATCATATCTTTACTAACAATTTGCATCCAAATTTTTAACGATCTACCCCTACATTTTACTAAATCTCCCATATTTAAATTCTCGATTCTACTAACCGATGCGTCCTTGGGTTTTCTTTGTATATGCCCAAACCATCTCAAACGATACTCTCGTATCTTATCCACAATTAAACTAACTCCTAACTTATTACAAATCTCCTCATTTCTAATTCTATCTCTTCTAGTTTTGCCACACATCCACCTAAACATTCTCATTTCTGCTACGGTCATTCTTTGTTCTTGTTGTTCTTTAATAACCCAACACTCAATATCATACAATAAAGCAGGTCTAACCGCGGTTCTATAGAACTTTCCCTTCAAATGCATTGGTATCGTGCGATCGCAAAGAATTCCGGATGTCTTTCTCCATTTCATCCAACCCGCTTGAATCCTATGGTTCACATCTCCATCTATATTGCCATCATTTTGAATTATGAAACCTAAATATCTAAACCGTTCATTTTCCGGTACATTTTGTCCATCTAGCATAATCATTTAATCATCATTTCGATGATTGTTGCTAAACCTACACCTCATATACTCAGTTTTCGATCTACTCAATTTAAACCCTTTATATTCTAGTGTGACCTTCCATAACTCTAATTTAGTATGAATACCTTCCCTAGTTTCATCAACTAGAATTATATCATCTGCAAAAAGTATACACCATGGAATGTCATCTTGAATGTTTTTTGTGATTTCATCTATTACTATTGCAAAAGGGAGAGGGACTTAATGCCGAATCTTGATGAAGTCCGATGTTAATGGGAAAGTTATCGCCCAAACCCCCGCAAGTTCTTACATTAGTTACAGCTCCCTCGCATATATCTCTGATGAGATCAATGTATTTTGAGGAGATCTCTTTCTTCATCAGCGCCCACCACAATACTTCTCTATGAACCCTATCATATACTTTTTCTAGATTAATGAATAACCAAAAGAAATATACAGCAGAAAAAACTTTGACAAAAATATTAAAGACCAAACCTAACTAATGTGTTATGGATGATGAAGAAGCACGCTAGGCAAAATAGGAAGTATAAGGACCAAGCACAAGACATTGAAGAGATTATCACTATGAAATTGTTGCAGAATACTCAACAGTCCCAGAAAGCTAAAACAAAATATCAACATGCAGTTGTCCTCCCAGTACATATGTCGTATGAACTGACTGTAGCTTAAAAGGCTCAGCATTCTCCTGTTATAAAGTGAGCTCAGGTCCAATAGAAAGGCTTGCCTAGCTAACTTTTTTTCCTCCTACAAAGATTGTTCTGAAATTTAAAATCTTACCATTCATATATTGAAGAAAATAATTAGCCATGACACACCAGGCCATTAGAGGAGGCAACAGGATTATCAATTACCTGTTCATTTGCTCCTAGATAATAATGATCAATAGGATCTTTAATGATGTCGAAGTGCTTGCAATTACAAGCTTCATCCTCAAAAGTTAACTGAACATCTGATTGTCCAGGCCCAACGTTGCATAAAGGTTCTGATGTATCTAGTTTATCTGTGGTTTCCGCAATAAGTCCATTCTCCTCTCGTTCTCCAGCAGTTGTTGTATATTGAAGACAGTTATCAACATCCATGGAATTATGGGAGCTAGATTCATAACTCAGCTCTCTACAATCACTCGTTACATCTCTTCCTGTGCTATCCAAGTTCAACTGTTTCCTTCCCCGAGCAAATATGCCACTCGCCAGTCTCGTAACATATCCAAGTGCAACAAGAGGAAGATAAAGTGGTCCATTTCTTCCATTGTTACTCTCTCCTCTTTCTGTGCTTTCTTCAGCTTCATTACCAGTCCCTGTAGCATTTTGTTCCTCAAGCTCCTGAAATCAGAAGCATGCATATTTTAATGTTGATCACAATCAATGACCCAATGACCAAAAGGTAAGCATGTATTAGACCAGAAAACAACATTTATTTCACAACGAGAACAACAAAAACAACTTCAAAGATCAAGGTCATATGTATCCTATTTGTATAGTCCAGCAGGCACTGCTTGTCTATAAAGTTTGTTTTGCATGAGAAAAATGGTATGGCCTTGACTTCCATCAAATATTCACGTTGCCATGTCAAGATTTAACCGTGTGCATGTGATTGCAGCCTGTAGGCCTAATATACATTATGCAAAAGACAAATGATCCCAAAATCCACCCAATCAGCTGATGCATCAGCTGTCTGTTCTTTGCATGGTAGCTGAAAATCACAAGATTTTAAAACCTGAGGTCTTTAAATCATGTGCTTCCAACTCAATGTCTTTAAGATGCAGTGTTGCAAGTTAAGATGAAAAAGTTCTTTAATAAACTATTTCTTCCTCCACATTCATGCAAGTTTAAAACAGTGGAATTGTTCGGTCCTGGCCTTTTGGAGATACTATCCTTCAATCTCTGGGATTTGTGGACCTACAGGATTTTATGAATCTCATGACTTGTACAAAAACAGTGACAAAATTTATTTAATTTTTAAGACTATCAAAATTCTGCTTTAGCCAACAAAAAGAAAAACAGGGCACATATCTATAGTTAACCAGAATCCAACTATGACAAGAGCTGTGCATAGATTAGAAAGACCCCCACTCAAGAAATCCAGACATCATTGAGATCACGCCATATGTTGAATTCCATATCTTCACATTATTTATAAATAAGTATCTGCAAACATCTTCCTATAGCTAACAGTAAAATGTGCGTCAAAGTATACCTCTTTTGCATCTTGAAGGGTGTCATTTCCAGCATCATCAACTGTCTCCCAACTAGCAGCATCATCGTCACTTACTTCACTTCCAGCAGCAATGGATTCATCGTCATCCCGTCCTACCACATAAACTGCTTGAGGTCCAACCTAATACCACCAAATAACATGCTAAGTACTCATCCCAGCTCTACTTGAACTCCAAAATTATCCCATTTATGTCCTTGAATGGTCAAGATTTTTTTTTTAATTGAAGAATAGTCAAAATAAATAAATGCACGATTTTTCCAAATTATCTCTGAAAAATATTGTACACCACCTCAATAAAGGATCCTTCATGTGTGTCAGTGTGCATTTGGAGGGGGAGGGGCTCTTTCAAAAAACAAAATCAGAGTATAACTAAAATAATGATTTTCGGGATCCCAAAATAAAAAAATGATTTTGTGAATCTTATTGTGGCAGTGAAGATCAAAAACAGTAGAAAAAGAATGAATGAATTCTGAAACCTCAAATCTCAACCATCAAAAGACTGAGAAATTAGATAATACGTGTATATATATTATATATATATCTGCAATATTATATATATTTGTCCTAGATCTTCATTCTAATGTCGAGGACCATCTATCCTGGGCTTAATGCCCCTTGCCATCTATGCAAACTTCATCATTTTAGGCGGTGGAGCATGTCAGTGATGGTTGACTTATGATTAACATAATTGACAAGATTTAACATCCTAGGAAATTAAACTTCTGACAAAGTATTTGCTTTTGAGTTCAGAGAGTTCATTATGTATAAGATAATGAGTAGTAGAGAGAAAACAAAGAAATGAAAAGATTGGTGAAAGAATTCCTCTAATAATGTTATCAGAAAGTCATAATCAGTGAAATTATAAAAAATGCAAACATCAGCACTTCCCTTTATAGAAAATAGAGAACCAAACTTTTGGCAGTGAACATACCGTAGAAACCATCCCATCAGCCCAAGCAACCTGAATATCACCATTTTTAAGCCCAATAATATTTCCAACCCAAGAAAGATCTGAGAAGTTTACATAAGCCTCGTCTTCAGATGCATTCTCAATTTTTTTATGTCCTGATTGTTGTTTGGTCTCATTCAAACCATTTTGTTGCTTTAAATCTTCCCTACAATTTCCGGAAAAAGCAGTGCAGTACAAATTATCAACTGGAGATAACCTAACAACCACATCTCCATAACAGTAATCATAATCTGGGTGCCCCTCAAGCTCATACACACTTACAATTTCCTCCTTATCAAACTCTCGAGGATCTTCCGGCCGTGCAACTGGCTTCAACCACATCACACAAGCTGTGCGCTCCTTTGCGTCAACACTTTTTATGACACCAACACGCTTAACTTCACAAGCATCATTGTCATCATCAGAGCCCTTCTCCACCACATACTGTTCAGCAACAAATTCATGATCTCCATGGTTCTCAATTGGCATCAGATCTGTTGAATTCACTCCTAGCTCTATTGTTCCATCCTGCCACACCACATCAACCTTTGTTCTCGTATTGACAATAAGAAGAGCTCTTTCAAAATTTTCCTCCTTCTTTCGTGCCCTCTTGTCTCTCCTAACCACAACTTTGCGGATCTTTTTACGATGAACTGGCCGGGTTTCATGAGTGGCCTCCTTTGTAACTGAACTACTGCAAGTACTTGATTCAGGCAAGGCTTGACTTCTTCCATTTTCATGGTTTTTGTCCAATACATCCACAGCATCCAGATCCATGGATTCACCATCGTCATTTAATTCTTCAGGCATAAAAACTTCAGAATCACATCCACCCTTTAGTTGTGCAGAATCAAACTCGTGATTGACAGACTCGTGAAGATCTGAAGGTGACGAGCTCTTTTCCACAGGACAAGATGATGAAGATGCTCTGGCTGGAAGAAGACACCATTCACCCAGTTGCCAATTAGCATGTGCAAAAGAGGACAACAGTTTTAAGTTCTTGGGGCTTTGCTCTTCAGCTGGCGCAGTGGAAGAATCAGGCCCATAGCCAGCTGATGCTATCCAAAAAATGAAGACTGACCCAACAGTAACTTTAGTAACGGTACCTTCCAACCTATACGCTCTCCACAGGCCAGAAAGCCATCTAGAGCTCTTAAACACTGATGAAGAACTTGCCCTAACACGCTGGCCAGGGTAGTAAGTGTTGCTCCCATCTACAACCACATTCTTTGAAATTGGTTTGAGGCGCAGAGGGTCAGCTTTTATAACTTTACACATTGAACCATCATCAAATAGCACAGTTACATTATCTAAAACATCATCGATTCTACCAAGCCAAGGCCCAAGGACTACATAATCTCCCACATTGAACTCTCTAACACGTTTCACCTCTTTGGATGAAATATCCTTAATTATGTGTCCATCAGACGCCAACAAATCTAGAGATATGTTAACATCCACCACAACACCCAATTGCCCAGTTGGGTTTGAGGCGGAAGCAACATAATCTCCATGTAAGAATCCCCGATCAACAACCTCAACATCTTTCACATTTTCAGTTGTCTCTGTGTCATTAATCCACATTATTCGAGCCTGATCAGCTGGAAGAGGATCACTCTTATAGTTATCATCTCCCTTATTCCCTTTTCCCCTCCCATCAACATCCCCATCTCCGTCTTCATCACTTGCATCATTCTCTCCATCATCGTCGTCGTCATTGTCGTCGTCGTCATCGTCGTCGTCGTCGTCGTCGTCGTCGTCGTCATCGTCGTCGTCGTCGTCGTCATCATCATCATCATTATCATCAGTAATGCTGCTATCTGAGTCCGAGTCTCCAGCAACTCCTTACGCTTCACAACATCCTCTCTATAAATAGATTGGACACGACTCAAGTTCATGACACCCCCGATTGATTTCACAGTTTCATTGCTCTCACAACTCCCTTTCTGACCACAATCAATACCATTTTTTGCCAAACTACAGTTTTCAAAATTGGCATTTTCGCATCCAGATGTGGAAGGTTCCTGCACGCTAGTATCAGCATCTTGCTGCTCAGTTTCCATCTAAAAACAACAAAGAACAAAAGAAAGAATTCAATACCACATATAACTCATAGATATTATTGCTAAAAAGTTATTGTGCACATTACCCTTGCACATGATCTCCCAAAGTAGCACAACTTCAGTATGAACCCTACCACACAAATCATCCAAGGGCAACAAAACACATATAAACTGCATCCACTAAGAGGATCTCAAATTTCAAGTTTTAAGCCTGTCCCTTTTGTGATTGGAAGATGCCATCAAAACTATAGCACTCCCAAAGGCCACAACTTCAGTGCGAATCCCATAGCACAAATCCTACAAATCATCCAATCAAAACACAATGCATACAAATCACATCCTCTAAAAGATATTGACACTCAAAATTCAAGTCTCTGCCTTGTCGCAATTTTAGGATTCCTATCGAAAAATGTACCAAAGTTTTGTCCCTTTCTCTCCCAGGATCGCTTTATCATGCAAATTCCAAACTCTTAAACTCTCAACAACTATTCACAAACAACTCTAAGCTGGCGAATGATATACGAACAACAGAGAAAATACAAAAGCACAAATCAACCGTCCAGATTAAATCAAACCCACAAAACACAACAATTTACGGAATCAGTATTTCAGAAATTTAATTCAACAATCAATCAAAACCCTAAAGCCAGTTCGAAATCGAATATACACCATCAACAAAATCAGCATTTAGAAATTAAACTAGGGAACCAATCAAAATCTAAATTACCCGGAACAAATATCGAAATGGGTTGAGCTCAAAATCCACATGCAATCAAATCAATACCAGATTATAATTATCAATAAATGTAATAAAGATCAATCAAATTCTTCAACAAGAACAAAATAAGTTTCTCGTGTATAAATGAATAGAGAGAGATAGAAGAAGAAGAAGAAAAAGAAGAAGAAAGTACCGAGAGAGAGAGAGAGAGAGAGTTCGATTTGAACGAATTGCTCTTCCCCGAATATATTGATCAAGGAAAAAAAATTATATGAATGAATAAAAAGCAGTGTTCAGTCAAGGGTATAAACAGTAATTTGGTTGTTACACGTTGGAAATTTGCAAATATTGTTAGTGCGAAATGACGAAAACCCCATTTTTCTTCCTTTGATTGACAACTTAGGGATAGTATTTTTTAGCACATACTATTTCCTTGATATAACCAACACCGTTATTTACCTGGATAGGGTCTATGGGCGATTATGGAGGCTCAGTGACATCCATTGCACTTGCATGGAACCAGCCTAACATCTCCCCAAAGGTTTTGTTCTAGCTGAGCAATCTTGGCCGTTGATGTTATTTCCAAATATTTTGGTGGTGTAAATGGTTTTGACCCTAGTTTGAAAGGGGTAGAATTGATTAGGAAGCATGAGTCATGTTGAAGGAAAGCAAAGAAGATATCTTTGTGAAGTTGAAAGATTTAGCGGCATTTAGGAAGCATAAATTCTTCCAAATCCTTGAGATGACATTTTCAATTGTCTTCTTAATTGTTGGAAAATTTGTAGGGTCTTGACATTATTATTAAGCTTTTGTTAGGTCGATTTACTCTAAAGTTACACACATGATCCGTTAATAAATGATAATAATATCGACATTTATTAGGGTAGATAGAATAGACACCTTCGTCTCTTAATCAGGTCGGGAGTTCAACTCTCCCTGAATACGATAAAAAAGATATTGGGAGACCCGTCCCCAAAATGGGTTCTACAGCGGTTGATCCGGATTAATCGGAATGAAACTCCAGATATTGAGTGGTGGCCAATCTAAGATACCAAAAAAAAAATATAATTGACATTAATAAATTATAACTCAAGTGGTACTATCATTCTTTTCTTTTTCTGAGATCTCGAGTTCAAACCTCCCCAATATACTAAAAAAATAAATATTAACTCTCTTAATCAAATCACATATTCAAAACTTAGAAATGAAAAAAATTATATAGAGAGATTCTTCCTAAATTTTGAACTGAATTAATAATGATTTCGGATACCGATTTGTTCAGTATCAATTTTTTTTTTAAAATATCAAGTTTAATTATACCAAGAGAGATTATTCTTAAAATTTATACTTATTATTGTAGTATACGAAGATATTCTAAAAAAAATAAATATTAACTCTTTTAATCAAATCATATATTCAAAACTTATAAATGAAAAAAATTATATAGAGAGACTCTTCCTAAATTTTGAGCTGAATTAATAATGATTTCGGATACCGATTTGTTCAGTATCAAATTTTTTTTTTAAATATCAAGCTTAATTATACCAAGAGAGATTATTTTTAAAATTTATACTTATATTATTATTATTGTAGTATACGATGATATTCTAAAAATAATTACTTTTGATTAATATATCATCGAAAGAGTTAACTCGACCACTATAAAAGAGATTCAATGCAATCATTTACATGATAAGTAAAGCTCATTAATCAAATTAACAGAGAAGTGATCCACCTTGACCTAGAAGGAGAACTCAACAATTAGGGTTGATGCAAAAAATTTGGCCTCGAGGAAAAGATAACATAAGAAATTAGACTTCAGGTATGTTGGATTATTTTTTTTTTATTTTTTTAATATATCTAATCCGATTAAAAAATATTCAAATAACAAAAATAATAAATTGAACAGATAATATTTATAATAAAAGATTTATTTAATTAGAATAATACTCTATTGAACCTTTTCTCCCCTCTCTCATGCACCCACTCGGGTGCCCTTATTTTGATTATTAAAGTGTTAATATAATAATCTCGTATCCCAACTTAATTCTTTTCTAGATTTATTATTTCAAATTAACTTAAAATTTTATAAAAATTATCCATTTTAAAAAGATTTATAGGTTTATTTTTCTTAAACAAACCTATGATCATATAATATATCTGAAATTTTTTTAATAAAATATCAGTATTTGATAATTATATTGAATTCAATTAAATCTGATTCGAATCGAATTAGATCCTGAAATGATAAACTTTTTCGATATCTGTTTTTTCCATACACAACACTTAACTCGAAAGAGATACCATTATATCACTGGATCAACTAGATTCTGGTATACATATGATTTTTTGTTTTTGCTTTCCTATTATTCGGGACGACCTTCCACGACATTTTTTCATTTTCTTTCTAACAATTAAAGTGTAATTAATTTATAATACTAAAGTTATACTCCTCGTAATTTTATGAGTTGTTAATTTAAATCTAAAATAAAATTTTCAAGATTTTCAAACCTTTTTTTTTTTTTTAAGTTCTCTATATTTCATTCTTTAGTCATATATATATTTATTGACCAAGAAAATATTTTTTTAATTTGTCCGTTTTACCCTTTTATACCCCGACACCATTTCTTTTCCGAGGGAAATGCTGTTTTTAAGTAAGCAAATCAGACGGTCCATATGAAATGCTGGTTGATACAAATCCCAGATCAGAAACCATTGAAACTTCCTACGCTTTTGTAGAGTAAGAGAGAGAGAGAGAGAGAGAGAGAGAAGATGATCGTGTGCGTCGCCGTCGTCGACCAGCAGGTAACCTATTCTGTTCTTCTTCAATTCAATTCGTAAATTTTTTATTTTTTGATGAAGTTGTGAATTTTGGGGCAGAATAATCCACTTTACATTCAAAGCTTCACCGAAGCAGAGGATGACCTAAAGCTCCACCACATTGTTCACTGTTCACTTGACGTTGTTGATGAAAGAGGTCCTCTCTCTCTCTCTCTCTCTCTCTCTCTCTATATATATATATATATATATATATATATATATATATAATATCTAATATGATGTGTAAGAGTGTATTGCATTAGCTGATCTGTTTTTATCACCAATCTGAGTGTGAAATGTTAATTTTTGTATAGTTTGGATGGGATGGACTTCTGTGATTTCTGCTAATTGGGATGCAACGAAGCTTTTGCTTCTTCAGTTTTTGATATTTGTTGATCAAGTTGGACCTGAAAAAGTCTAACGATTAAAATGAGAAAATCGCTGATGAGTACATGAGAGAATCTCTTAACTTTGGTTTGGTTTTTGGTTCAGACAGCATTCCTCTTGTTGATATACTTTCTGAAAATGGGCATTCGACAGAAAATATGAGCGATTGTAAAACAGGAAAGGTCTTAATTTGTTTAGGATGGAATAAGGAGAGATTGTTTGGTCTTACATATCTAGGAGTGGTAAAAGCAGTTTAATGGGCACTACAAATGATGCTACCAAGATTAATACCAAGGATATGCCAACAATGTTAGATGAAGTATTTGAATTGGGTGTTAGCATTTTGATGAACAGTCAAAGCGATGATTTTGAGATATTTGACCAGCAATACAGATTGGTATAGGATGAGATACAAAGAGAATGATAAGAACTAGTTCGCAGTCTCATAAGAAGGAAAGAGAGAGGGGAAATGGTTCCCTTATATGGCACTGGATATTGGGAAATTCACTTTTATGAAGTTAACGATTGCGTTGCAATATGTACCAGAGGAGATTCAGAAATACGAAGAGAGTATCCGTTAGTTTAAATCAGGCTCAGGCTTGTATCCTTTTTAGCCTGAGTTGCCTGATATCAGGCTACGGTTCTTTACTATGCTTGTCTCATCAAGTTTGTTGGGACTTAAAAGCTGGAGTTGATATCTGAAAGTCACTATTTTAGGCCCTGGTCTCGCTTCAATTGGTTTTGATGTCATTTCTAGCAAATCCAGCATCTCATTCTGAAAGTCACTATTTTAATTTTTTGTCTTATTTATTTATTTTCATTCTGGGTTGGATTTCACAGTTTCAATCATCAGTTGCTAATTCCTTCCCTCCCCCAACCCAAAGAAAAAAAGAAATGTTTTGTTGGCCATGTGCATGTTTGTTGCAGTTGTTTCAGTGGTTGTTGTTGGTAGTTACGTAGTTTATATTCCAGAGTTATGTTACAACTCACATTATCACTAAGAATTATTAATTGATCTATATGTTCAGTGAACAACCCTAAAAGATCTGGGTCAACACTCAATGAGACATTCCTGGGTCTGCTTTTTCCAACTGAAAATTACTAGGTGTAAGTACACTGGCTTGTTGTGCATCTGTGAGTGGGATTTCATCTTCTAGATGGATGCTTCTTGTTACTTACTCGTTGTGGTTTTTTCATGTCTCCTAAATTCTGTAGAACTTATTTAGCAATTTGTATGCAGATATGGCTACCTCACTAACACCAAGGTGAAATTTATCTTGGTGACAACGGATTTAGATGTCAGAGATGCAGATGTGAGGAATGTAAGAATCCCTTTAAGCTCATGGCACACGATCTTACTTTTAGCAATTTAAAGTTTTATTATTTATTCAGTTTTTGCTGCTTTTTGGCATTGCTGAAGTAAGAAATGCACAATCTAGTTTATATATAGCCATTAATCTGGTAAGAGATATCATCACCTAAACCCGGTGGCAGAAGAGGCTCATGGGATAATTAAGGAGACACTTCTTACTTGTGACACAGTCTGGCTGTATGGGGGAGGCATTTACCAATTATCACTCAAATCATTATCTTGTATTGATCGCTGGAATCAATATGCTTCGAGTTTTCTCAGTTGCATACACTAGGGGGGCAAGTTTGTCACGTTTTGGTGGATTTTGTGTGAGATGATTTATTGACATAAACAATGGAACTAATTTCCTAGGCTGTTTCTAATCAAATTTTATGTTAGTTCTTACATATGTATGGTATTGAATAAGAAAATATTGGTATAAGATAAACGTCTTGCAGTTCTACTAACAAGTTTGTATTTTTCTATCACTGCTTGTATCAATTTGTTTTTGTTGACTATATATGTGATCTTTATATAAAAAACCCTGATTTTATGCCTTTGGGTGAAAAACACTGTGCAGTTCTTCAGGAGGTTCCACTCTGCCTATGTGGATGCAGTCTCAAACACATTTCACGTGCCAGGAAAAAAGATAACCTCGAGAACATTTGCGGAACATGTTAGCAATATTGTAAAGTCGTTCAGGTTGAGTTCTTCTGGATGATTGTTCATCCGCCAAAAGCTTTGAGCTTCAAATTCTTCTCTGCAGACTACAGCGATCCTTCTATTTGTTTTTCATTTCATTTTAGTATTCGATAAAGTATGGAGTTAAGATCCCAAAGAAACATCTAAATAAAGCTATTTTGTAAATATGTTGTTGAATTTCAATACTTGTATCCATTCTTGTCAAAGTTATAATGAATCCCAGTACATTTGAAAGATCGTCTTGGGTTCTGTTGTCCACTCTCTGCTAGGGCCTCTGTGGGCCATATTTCTTTTGCTAGTTGAAAGGGCGAAGAGGGGCCACTGATGTTTTTTACCCCTCCGTATGTTATGAGGCCTCCATGCACTGTAAAATGTCAAATCTGAATCATAACTATCGAATTCAACATCTGTAAGGGATTTGAGTTACAAAAATCTAAGCTGCTCCTGCAAAATGATTCCAAAATGAGAGCGAGGTGCCCTTGTATATTTTTTGCATTATCCCAGACAATCTGGCATGGAAACAACTGGAAAAATTGATGGCAATGCATGCTTCAGTTTCTTTGGTTACTGAACTAGGGTCATTGCTCTTCCCATGTTGTAGCAACCTATCCTCATCTCAGGCACTGCACCAAGAGAGAAGCCTAAAGGATTGCGTATTTTAGAACACCAAGTGCAGCAAAAATCCAATCCGACCATGTATATATAATAGACAATGGGCACTTGGGAGACGCAAAAAAGTATCAAGTAAATAGAGTTTAGGAACTAAACCAGTTGAGCCATCGGCACTATTCACTGAATTTGGACAATGCTCATACTTTAAGACAATGGGATGCGAAGGGCAGCCCCCAAAACACAAATCAATAGAACAACAACCAGATTGAAAGAGGAACTGCAAACATGACATCCAAATCAAAAGCAGATGTAGGATCAATGGTCATTCAGACTAAGTCCAAGAAGAGATTCTCCATAGCGAACTTCAGAGGAAGCTGTGATACAAGAGAAGCAACTGATTCCCATTTGGTTGCTCTTGAATCAAAAGTCATCATCATCTTCCTCGGCTATATGCTTTGCCAATTCTTGCTCCTGCTGTTGTCTCTCCCTCCTCTTCTCAGCACTTTCCTTCTCCTTGTGCGAATTTGGAGGGAATCGAAGAGCACGTACTGCCTCGTTATGCATGTTAAGGCAGAAAGCAATTCTTGAGTTGAATGCCAACTGAGGCTCATTAGTAGCGTAAATGTCTCCGGTTTCCTTTGACACCATCCACCCATTAGCATGATCCAGAGTGGCATCAATTGCACCATCTCGTATTGCCTTGGCCACTATACTCTCAGCATCAGCCACTGGATTTGCAGAATCCAATCTCAGTTTTTTGGCAACATCAGCAAGTGATATACGGGAGTAGGAAATGCTGATGTTGCGCAATCCAGTTCGTATCACATTGTGTCGTAGCCTAACAATCAAGTTGTGAGTGCGGTCTGAGCTGAAAGTACCGGAGAACTTCTCAGAAACAGTTTTAAACAGCTCGAGGTCTCCAATTCGGACAGCCTGGGAACACAGAAATCAAAATGCTCAACATCAGAAGGTAAATTATACAAACTGACTAGATACTGCACTTAAACAGACAACACCAGCTCATTTAGCTATACTTCCCATAATAGGTGAGTAGGGGGCTAACAAGAATTATTTCTTCTATAAACAGGTTGAAAAGAAGCCTTAAATCAAAAGTTCTCAAGCTTGTTCGGTAACAAGGAATGCCACACTCACATTTGTAAGTTCAAAGTATGGCCTCAGGGCCTTCTCCATTCCTTTTTGCATAAAAACAGTTCTCTCAGGGATTTCACCTAGTAATAAGCGGACTATCACAGCCCACTTAGTGCATTGTACTCGAAAACCAAGAGCCGCTGCTGGGGCTTTTCGGGCAGCTTGGAGGAGGGACTCCTTTGCATCAGTATACTCCAGCTGTATGGTCCTTATCTTTCCAAGGTAAAAAAGATACCGACAGAACTGCAAAAGACAATTGCTACTATCAGCATACCAGAAAATCAAGGTCCACCAGTCCAAAATGAGTCGGTACACAACATTGTTATCAATTGTACTACAGTGATGCCCTTATCACCAAAAATAGAAGGGCACTAAGAAGAATATAATAGTATGACGCGCTGTATGAAAACAAAACAATGCAAAAGAAAACTTCATCTGTCATAAGAATTTCCTGTTAAGTATCATGTGAGACACAATGCACTTTCTAGAATTGCTCGTGTATATGCGTCCTACACTTTCTAGGTTCACTGCTCAGCTACGAGGCCATTGTGAGATGCAGATTATGGTACAATAGGATTCCATTATGCTGGCCTTTATAACATCAATCGGATAAAAAGGGGTTCATCACAAGATGTCAATTACAATATAGGTTCTATTATGGTTGAACAGGGTTAGTCTATTTTTTTCAGCAAACGTGTCTAATGATGTATCTTGTCTCAAAAATTAAGTATTAACTGACTCTAATATTTGGGCAAAATCTGAAATCTGTCGCTGAAACTTCTGGAATACTAAGCATAACAGGAAGATAAATAAAAATGGGCTTGCCTGTTGATTTGAATGAGCTTCAAAGCGGGGTGCCTTTGACCTCAGTTTCTCTGCCTGATCATATAAATTGTAGTGGAGGTAATTGCGCAAGAGTAGGTTCAGCAGTGTTTCCTGCATTATGATAACAATAAGTATGTGCCAAAGAAATGGTCAAACAACAGTAAAATTTCTTGACATTGTTAAAAACAGACCTGCCCTAATTCATCATGACGCAATGTTGCAACCCGGTGCAACGCAAGGAGGTTACTGTGTCATAAAACAACAATCAAGTGAAAACTGTACCAATAGAAAATTACTGGCACAAACACCTCACATGAGGTGGAAGAAATTCTTGCATTCTTCAAAAACTAAAGCTTTTTGGGTTTTCAACATTAGACTCACCCTCGAATTTCAGCAAGATCACCTGTCAATTCATAGCTAAGGGAGTAATAGAAGTAGAGCCGGGATGCTAGAACATCAACAGTTCTTCTATTCAGGTTCTTCAGTCGTACAATGCTTGCTGATGAACAAGCTTTAGCCTAAGAGAAAATGATGCTATTCATTTTCAGTTAGAAAAATATAAGATTCCATAATCACTTCTTCTTCGTAAAAAAAAAAATGATAATAATAATAAAAGAGAGCCCATGATATTATTGTAGAAATTTACCTCATTGTATCGCTTTTGGTCAATCAAAAATATTAGCACCAGCAAATAGCAGTAAATCTCAAGTTCTGGCAATGAGTGCTTTGTGGGAGCTAGAGTGGCAGAAGTGGCGGTGTCAACTTCCATGTCATGTTCATCATCCTATAGTCATCAGTTAACAAGCAATTATTTCATCATATTTTAACAATGTATGCTTATTGTTGATATTGTTTCAATTTTAAAGAATGCATTATTCTGAACTTGGTCACCCTTGATGGTAAAGGACAATTTGGCCAAAACTATACTCAAATAAATCCAAAGCTTTTTGAGATAGTGTCAGCACCAAGAGACCATATGCTTGATGACTTGTAAACAAACGTATGATGTATCAAGGGATTTTTAAGATGAAAGTAACAGGTAATAACCATCAGTCACCTTACATCAGCACATGGAATGCCCCATACATTTTATTAGACCGTTCTATCTTCAAAGCTCATAAAGTATCACATTTACAAAAGCTAAGATGTAGCATCCTATAGAAACTTCAGTACTTAGGGCTAGGAAAACAGAATGACACTTATCATGTTCAACATAAAGTAAAATAAACAAGACTAAAGTTCATTCTAAGCTTGGCAGCAACAAATATTAACGAGGAAATATACACATGCTTCCCATAATCCACACTAAAATAAAGGGGCTGTTTACTTACAGAAAACAGCCTTGTTTTCTATGCTTGTTTTTCAAAAACTTAGCAAAACACAAAAATTGTGCTCAAATAGGTTTTTTCCCCAAAAAACACGGGGTGAGTTGTCCAATTTTTCATTTTTAACTTATAAGTTGCCGAAAACAATTTAAAACCATTTTGCATATTTTCTAGTACAAAATGTGATTCAGTTGTCTAGACATTTGAGCACACTTTCCAGTATTTTGTACGAAAACAATTTTCTATTCTCCAGTACAAAACAAAAGATAGAAGACAAAAAATAATCTCTGTAACTAAATAGCCGCTAAAACTCAGATGAAGCAGATTCAGGCATCTCTACACTATGCTACCATTAAGCATTTATCAAAATTCATTATCAGGACCTCGCAGTAAATGGATCGAATACAGGACAAACACAACTGGTTGATAGCCCCCTATAAGGAACACATGTTTCACTTTATGTAGAGCGCTTGTTCATAAATATACTCAAATGACAGCAACCCTAAATGGAAAAGGGGAAAAAAAAGGCCTTTGTAAAAGAGGAAACTAAAATTTCAGCTAATCAAGGATCATGAGATCACATCACAAAGTATCCTAATTTCACACGCTGTTGGGCGTATTATACTGCCAAGAGAATTTCTAGCAGTAACATGAGCTCTAATTATAAAAAAAGGCACAAAAACAAACAGAACCATAGAGCAAACCAAATCCACTTCATTGCAGAAAAAATTACCTTGGGAAGGTATGAAGACAAGCGGGAATGCACCTCAGATCCCGGAACTAGGGCAAAGTTTAGAAAGGTAGAAAGCACGGAAGCCTTTAGCTTTTTCCTCGAAGCAATAGTAAGCCGGACAGCACGCACAATACGGCGTACTTCACGGGCATAAGCTCCGGTCTCAATTAGTGATGCAATATCTTTCAAATCTACAATTCCATGCATCCCACAACATTTACAAATACATCACAAAAAACTAATAAGAGCTCAGTTTCAAGATTCAACACGAACAAAATGCTCTTTTGAAGTATCTTACATTGCAAAGTTGAAGGAGTAGCAGAAGTGACAGAATTTGAAGGAGCTGGAAGCTCTTTCATCTCCACATCTTGAGTCATGTTGATAGAACCTTACTGCAAACAATTCAAAGATCCTCAAATGTCATAAATACAGATGAAATCATAAACTTATTCAGCATTATAGAAGCTCCTAGGGCACTTGCTGTACTGCTAAAAATAACAAAAACCAGTAATGGATATAGATTGATGTCACAATTACAACCAATTGGTGCATCATTTTCTTACCTTTGGGGTTGCCAAATATCATAATATGACTTGCAGGCATTTCACAACAACATTTTTTTATTGTTCATCAGGAGGCCAATGTGCCTAAGGCAACAAAATGAGGGTAACCCTCCCCACATAATCACTAAATAAACTGGAGTCACTAGGACTCGAACCTGCTCCCCCAAGGAAGCTACACTGGGTGCAAAATTGCCAGGCTATGCTTGTTTGTGCACATTTCACAACAACTTCAAACTTTCAGAATCCAAGTGAGGCAACATGAATAGTAGAATTCTAAATTTATAAACCATGAGTCACTTCAACCGAGTGGGATAAGCTCTTGCCCCATGACCATTAAATCTACGGTTCAAGCAATCACCCTCCTCCAAACGGGCTATGCCCTCCTTGTAAGACACCAAAAAAAAAAGGGTTCCAAACATAAACAAATGGAAATATGATATATTTGGGAAGTTCTCCGCCTAAAGTATCTGTGTGAGCAAATGAAAGAAAAAACCTAGTTTCAATTCATAAAAAGATTGCTTAAAAACTTGAAAATTTTGATGACTAATCACCATACGAAATAAAACCCAGAAAGAAGAGAAAAAAAATCAATTAATTCACCCACAAAAAATATAGAAAAGTGAATTCAAGTTAAGCAATAAAAATTAGAACTTACATGACGAAAAACAGGTATCATCGTCTGAGATTTCATCATAAACATCAATGATCCCACTCTAAAATTTGGAATTTATTAAAAAAATTAAAATTTGTCAATATCAACCACTAGAACTCTTGACTATATGACCCATACAAACCAATGAAAATTGGGAATATCCGGGAAAAAAAACCCTAGTTCCAGTTCATATGAGAAGACCCATAAGAAAACTTAAAAAGTTTTGATGAATAATTTCCGTAATAAGTAGAACCCAGAAAGAAAAGAGGAAAAATTCGCCTACTTAAAAAATGAGTGTCTAAAATTTAGAATTTCACTCTCAACATAAGATGAGATAGAGCCTGAAGCGAAAATTAGCAACAACATCAAACCCTAGAATCGCATGGCGCCATTGATCGAAACTAACGCTGCAACAGAGTTTCCTCACTCAACAAGAGATGATCTTTAACAACAAACTGAAACCGGCAGAGAGAGAGAGATCTAGGCAAGTATTTTTAAATCTAACGCGGCAACAGAGTTTCGTCACTCATCAAGAGCAAAAAGGTAAGCATGTCAGATCAGAGAGAGGGAGTGTGTACCTGAGGAGATCGGCGTTCGACGAAGCAAGTCTGTGTCCCTACGCAAGAGAGAGAGAGGGCAAGAACCAAAGAAGTAGATCGATGGGTCTCTTTTGCTTGGGCAGGAGGGTATGCTAGGGCTGGTTGATCATATGCCCGTGGCCCGCCCAGCCCGGATATAATATGAGGCGAGAAGTTTGATATGACCCGCCCAAGCCAAAATGGAAGGTTCACTCTTTCATGATAAATATGATATAAAGTAAAGATTCTAATTTTTTTTTAATTGAAAAGAAATATAAACTTACTTTTTTTCTCCCTTAAATATGAAAGAAGTGGCAATGCAGTAAGCTTGAAAAATAATACAAATATGACCACACCCTTGAAATAAAATCCTTGTGTAACAAAAAAGAATAATAATACAAATGTTTTCTTTTTTACTCAACTCAATTAAAATTATAATTTATTAAATTAAATTATACCCAAATTATAATTCTGTAATCAAAATTTATTATAGTACAAATATATATAATAATGACTTTTATTTTTTTACCTGATCACTGGTATTTAAAAATCTAAATAATTTGGTTCGAACAGTTTTAGGATCCAATTTAAGAGTTGATTCTCCCAATGTTTATTTTTTCTATTTCAAAAATTTAAATTCGAAACTTTGATTAAAGAAATTTAATATACTATCACTGGATTTACAGGTAATTGGTATAATGATCTTCGTTATATGAAAAAAAAAAAAAAAAAAAAAAAAAACGAGAGAGAGAGAAAGAAGAGGGACTAAACATGTTTTATAAAATTTTCCTATCAAATAAACGGAGTTTAAAAAGGTTGCAAAGTTTATTTTAATGTTTGATTCAACATACACAATTTCTTAAACCACTCAAACTTGAATAAGAATCTCTAACTTCATGTGAAAATTGTTCAATATTACATATGTTAATTCAATTCAATTTATTTACGCATTTAAGAAAATATAAAACACCCACATAACATTTTTCTTTGTTTTTTCAGATTTGCTTTATTAGCAGACGGACGGACAATTTTCCTTTGTTTTATCTTGCTAAAACTGGTAGCTTTTTATTAATTAATTTTACAAATTCATCAAAAAATTTGTAACCCACGCATCTTCTCTGTGGTAAGCTAGGGTTCCATATTGCTTCCGTCAAGCGTGTGAGAGAAATAATAAAATCGACGTGGTGTTTTGATTTTTTTTTTTTATTTTTTATTTTTACATTTGATCCTCGAATCACGAGATTGAAAAAGGATTTTTTTTCTTTTTTTTTTTTACTTTTACATTTAATCCTTGAATCATGAGAATTGAAAAGAGTGATCGTAACTACTAAACTGTCATCTTAAAAATACTGACATAGCTTTCTGAGAAAGGCACATAAGGAACAGATATGAGATTCTGGGATTGCAATTGAAGCAACCCCCAAAATTATTTCTAATGTGCCAAGACCCAGAGCTTAATGCCTATAACACAAAGGGTTGGTTATCTACAGCCAAAACATCCTTCTCATTGAATAATACCTTTTATTTTAATCTATTTATCTACAGCCGTACAATTAGCACATGATCTCCAAGGAAAATCAATTTATCGACAACCCAACCTTTGGAACAAAACTTCTTGAAAGGAACGAAAGGCCTAGTGATAGAAGCACAAATCCAAAGTTCATAAATTCGCCTATATAATTAAGAATAAGCAGACCTTTATTACGTGACTCTCAGACTCAACCTGCTAGCAAATCAACCTTGCCATCAAGCGAGAGGAAGAATGGCCACTACCATAATTGATAGAGGTTCAGTTTGCCTGGTCGTGCCTCCAAATCCACAATCTAAATTTAGCAAAAGGAAGAAACAGAGCAAGAATTTTCTTACAAACTCAATCTACTGCAAATTAACCTTAAATGGTGGGCTGCAAATAAGATTACAAATCCAAGAAAATAACAAAATCATTTTACAAATTTGTTACGCAGTTTTTCTCCATTAGAAACAAATCGATGATTTCATGAAAATATTGAACTGTGCACTTAACTTTCATCAGCTTGCATTTGGTACCAGAAACCAATACCTTTTCGGCAAACACGGTAACCTTTTCATCAGGGCAGGCACAATAAAAGCTTAGATACGAGCACTGTCCATTCACAGCCCCAGGTTGTTCAATCCCTCAAATACTATCAGGGAACTTGGCCTCATAGTTCTGAGGCAGCTGCACAGAGTACATGGAATTTATTGACAAACTATAATAGTTAATGTAGAATAACACAGAAGTAACAGAAAGTGTACTTACCATAAAAGTTGCAGTGATCATCTTCCCAGCAAACCACCTACCATGGAGAGAACGTTGTGCACCTATAGCAGCTTGCGTATTTTCGAACCTCAAGTACACGAAACCAGCACTATGTCTGTTCCAAAAAAAAAAAAAAAAGGCATGTAAGCCAAACTACAGAAAAGCCGATCATGGTCAATTTCAAAGCACTGATTTCTGTTCCTTTCCAGGCCATAGAAAAGGCCATACACATTACTATTGGAACACACTTCAAAATGAGAACCTGAAAACATCTGAAAATACCAATTGCAAGTAAAATGCCATGGATAGGCTGTTCTCCCAAATTCCATAGTACTTACTTGTCAACATATATATGCTTCAAAGTTCCAAACTTTGAGCACTCATCTTGTACATCTTCTTTAATATCTAGGTCAAAGTCTGGCTCTTTCTGCAACATGAGTTTTATATAGACAGTTTAGTGAAAGGAAAAAACATAAAACAAACTTCAGATGCAAAACTTCACACAAACCTCTTCCGTCGGATCAAACATATTCTTCAAAAGTAAGCATTCACTTGGGACACCAATAGCTTCAACGG
Organism: Dillenia suffruticosa; assembly: GCA_033439265.1. Lineage (NCBI taxonomy): Eukaryota > Viridiplantae > Streptophyta > Magnoliopsida > Dilleniales > Dilleniaceae > Dillenia > Dillenia suffruticosa. The sequence continues at coordinate 773,089 of JAVTVX010000008.1, read as the reverse complement.
ATGGAACAGTCACACCAGGAACAGGAAGACTTGCAGTTGACAATCCAGCAAGGGCAGGAATGGTAGGCTGTACCAGAGGAGCGGCCAAGGGAGAAACTAAAGGTGCAGCACCAAGAATGGGTGCTGTAGGTAATGCAGGGGACGTTCCCATGGAACCAGTAAGACTGCAGATCATGGAAGATGTTAATATCAAATTGATGAATCTAGTGAAATTCTACAAGTTGGCAGATAAAAACCTTGAAGCTGCACCACTGCGGTCCAATTTCTGCATAAGAATTGCTCGAGAGCTTGCATTTAGAGCCTGAACAATTAAGCCAGCTAGGAAAGTCAGCCTGAGGCAAGAACTAAACCACTACCTGAAGCACACTTGGATGATTATGATGGTACATGAGATGCTTTTAGATTACATAAGTATCGATAATGATATCAAATCCATCCATAACAGATCAGGGGACCGGAAAATTCAGTAAAATTAAAGAAATATATGCATTTGACTAATCTAGGAAGCATAAGCAACAAAAACATCCTCCTATTGATCATCATTAACAAATTAAATTTCTATATCTGCGTATTCATCAAAATAACTGACAGAACATATAAAAATAATGAACGGACAAGATGGTCAGGTAGTGGTTGGATTGCTTGGATTGCACCCGATCCAGCACTTGTGCTAAGAAAACCCTTTATGCAGTGCTGGAATCACAACAAAAGTTGAATAGCACCACACACTACTCTACTCATATTGTGTGGTAAAAGTTGCAGACACACCAAGCAAGAAGCTGTGCGCCTGTTACAGAAGCTTTAGTGAACATGAGACAGGTAATGCACTTTGAAAACACAGAGTCAACATATCTCAGTCATGCACATTTTCTTCTCTCAACCAGATACTTCCAGGACACTAATTCAACGCTAAAGAAACACAACATGACACAACTGATTAACGGATAATATTGTGACACCTAAATTGGCTAATTTAAAAATGAACTGAAGACACTAGTGAAGTTTCCAGGAGTAAGCAAAAATGCATACCATAATATATATACAGTTGTATTTCTTTTTCACATAATACCATCTGTTAATCTATACATCTTTAAATGCATGCAAACATTGTCAAATGAATTGTCCTTGTGTCTAATGTTTGAATTGGTCTTTCAGGGTGCAAAGTGATTCAATGAACCGGCTCTCATGTCATGCTTCTAACTCTAAATTGTTACCATCTGAATTTCATGTTCCCCACCAGAAGTATGATACCTTAGCAGCATATGACTTGCTAAACTATGTTGTTTCAAAAACAAACAGTTGCACCATCCTTGCTGTAAATCAAGCAATGAGCAGTAGTTCATTAAGCAATAGTGAAACTAAAGTTGGTTCCAAATTCAATAAGATTACAATATTTGAAGTAACACAGAGATAATAGCAGTTTCATATGGAGTGCCTATTCTCAACAATAAACAGGAAAAATAAATCCAATTTGAGTTTTACGTGATAGGGTTAAATTTAACACCTCCAAGAGAACAAAGTGCAAAACAGTTTTGCACAAGGCTTCCAATTTTAAATAGTTCTTTGGATCATCTATATCATCTAGAAGCAAATGAAAAACACCGCACCTGAGAAATGCTTAATATGTCCAAAGAACTCGTCTAGTGTGAGCTTTTTTAGGTACTTCTTGGGACCAACTCTCACCATCTAATAGCAAACATAACCATCAATTTCAAGTCCAAATTAACAAAATATAAACCCAAATAGCTTATTTGGCAGCAGAAATGACAAAGAGACAATTTAACTCCTCTTACAACGACATTCCATATGGATTCAAACACAAGACGTTTCAAAAATTGATTGAGATCAAATGTGACAACAATCTAACCAGGCAGGCAACAACTACCTGAATTCTCATGCCGACAATAATTTACCTTCCCAATTTTATTTGAAGGAAATAATGATTACCAAAATTAAGGTATGAGGAAACAGAAAGGAACAATAAGGTTGAAACAAAATTTAAATCAAGCTACTCTGAACTACTAATTGAAAAACCACTTGAACCAGGAAAAAACTACTACTAATTGAAAAACCACTTGAACCAGGAAAAAACTAACCAAGCCACCGCCTTCATCATCATCAAAATCAGCAGGGTTAACACCAACATCTTGCATTCCAGCATGATCAGTAATAGCTGAAACCTGAAATTCAAAATTAAAAAAAAAAAAGAGAGAGTAGATTCATCAACTAGAAGCTATATAACTATAGAATCATGATATTTAAAAGGCCAAAAAACACGAATACTTGTTGTATCCAAATGATGCTATAAAATATGAATGGATTGCAAAGAGGCACAGGAGACACTAGTTGGTGAAATTGGGATGCATGTGTCTGACTGTTGCCAGAGGCAAAAGGTCCACCCAAACTACATCTGAACAACAGCACCATTAGGGCAGGGTGTTTGAGATTACCTTAATAACCCGACCAGCAATTTCCAACTGCCCGTTCAAAGTCTGTGCAGCTTTGGCATCTTCAAGGCGCGCAAACTACAAGAAATCGAGTCGATATCTTAGCCCAAATTTCTATCTTCAAAAAAGATGGGATAGACCGGCGGGGGGGGGGGGGGAATAGCCTACTAATATCTCTTACAGTGTATTAAAGAGGGCCTCCCTTAAAGACCCTTCTGTTGGGATATTTAGGTAGTATCACAATTTCATTAAATCCAGAAAGAAGATACATCCAGTTAAATGAAAATTCTGTAGTTGATTCTGAATTTGATATATTATATCTGATCACATCTGTCAAGTCCAATGGTATAAACAATCACCAGTCAGCATTTTCTTGTACTGTTTGGTGCAGTGTATCAATGAGAAACCACTGCGAGAGGAAACAAACTATACTTACTTGGACAAAACCAAAACCTTTGCAGTGACCTGTCTCTGGGTCAAGAGGTAATTGTACTAGCTCCACAGTCCCAAAGGACTCAAAAACCTATATGTAAAAAAAAAAAGGCCAAAAAAAATCAGAAAAGTACATAATATATGAATCCAAAATTGAAGTCATAAGAATCCTAAAAGAATTCAGAAGAATATAAGAACCCGCACAGCAAGCAATTGTTCAAAACTAGTTGAAGCATTCTTTAACAAATACCTCCATAAATAATTGGAAAAATATAGGGAATACATCTAAGTAATTTTGACAATAGCCATTTGAAAGAAACTAGTGATTGCTTGCAATCCTTTTTGATTTTCTACCCTTTTTATCCAAGAAGAAAGAATTTTGTTCACAAGGGGAGCACCAAATGACGAGAGTCAATGAAACCAACATATACAAAAAAGGGAAAAAAATCAAATGCTTTGATATCAACCAAACATAAGCATTTCAATAAGTTATCCACAAAAGCCACCCCTCAAAAATTTCTTTCCCTCCAAATTACGGGCTTAAGCAACATTTTGATGACTCTACTTACTGTACAAACCATCACACTCCAAATCCATGAAAAATACTAAAGTGAGAATCAAAAAAGCAATTATTAGAACTTAGGAATGATGTGCCTCGACAAAAAGGCAGAGTAAAATGTGCAGCATTAAAGTATATAAAATAGGGAGAAGCATACTGTAGTGTGTAACACCAATCACATTCTAACATAGAAAATTTGAAAAATCTAAAGAAACCTATGCTTTTGGTTAATCTTCAATCAATGACTTCCTGATGTTTCATGACCATTAAACCTCTGTCATTTATGTTGAAGGGCAATTTTACATTATCTTTCGACTCTTTTTAACAACTAATATTTTATAATATTTTCTGACCAGATACGGTAATAGAAGTTGATAAATAACTTCTATCAAATCTTCAGTGTTTCATGCTACGATGATATTGATTCTTTGAGGTGACATGGAGTTCACACATAGACCATCAACAAATTTAGTCAAAGAGACCAATTAAACAAAAAGATAAAAATGGTTCTAATCAAAGCAAAATCCAGAGACCACAAGGCACTAAACTACAGCTATCATATTAGAAAACAGGCATTTGTCTACACAAAGAGTAGTTTTCAGAGGACAAACTTCCAGAAAACTAGAATGGAAATATTATCACCTGACGAAGTTGATCCTCCGTAATATTGAAATGTAGGTTCCCAACATAAAGCCTTCTAGCTCCCCCTGAATAAGGCCCCATAAGACCACCTGCTCCTCCAGCTGCAGCACTAGTAGATTGCACCAGATTCTTTTCAGCTTCAGATGGTTTAACCATAACAGGTTGGCCACGAAGTGGTTGACCAGAGAGTGCTATTGCCATAGGTACAGACATTGCATCATAAAACTCAATATACCTGCAAAAGATAAATTTAGGATTTACTTAGGACCCCAAACTATGGAGAAAAAAAGGTTCATGCATGGATAATCAATATAATGAAATTAGCTTCAGCAAGTCTAAAAAGGAATTTGCCAAAGCTTGTTGATGGTAGACTTCAAATTCAATTCAAGATATCCAACCCTCCAGCAAAATACAAGGTAGAATCAAGATACATGTTTAAAATTTACACCAACCCAATCCAAAATAACAATCTAAAGTTTGTGCTGATAAAAACCACTTACCCAACCCCCTTAGAACGCCTTGAGTTGCGGTCCATTATGAGACGAACATCTCGAACCTGGATGGTAACATATAAAATTATTTGAAAAGAATAACAAACGACAGTATCTAACACATGAAAAGAGAAACATTTCAGAAAGCTACTACTTAAACAAAGAAAGCACTCAAGTGTTTACTGAACACAAGACAAAACGCACTTAAAACAAACCTCCGTTGGTGATAAAAGAACAGATGCCCATTTTAGAAAAATGGTCAAAAAGAAATTAATTACAATACAAATAACCGATGTGCTAGGTGTCGATTCACTTGAGATGGTTTTACCATTCATCATTCGGATTTCAAGTTTCCAAAACAAACTCCTTCACCAAGGACTATAGCATGCGAGAATATCCCAAGGAAAATAAGCAGATAAACAGGGACAGCAAGAGTAGCTCCACTGTCACTAGAAAGAACTCACTGTCATATGAAAATGTTACTAGTCCTGTATACCAATGTACAATTGAAACTTAATGAAGAGTGAATATGGGCGATCATAGAAGTGGAAATGCAAACCAAAATCCCAAGTACTAACCTTTCCAGCCCTTGAGAAGAACTCGTACACATCTCTTTCATCAGCCTTCAAAGCTATCTGAAATAATTGAGACAAAAATTAGCAATTGCTTTATTAAAACAAATATCCTTCATTAGCATGCAAAATATATCAAAATATATAAAAGGAAAATACCAGTATTACCTGATATGCAAACACTGTCCTCTGATCCCGCTCAGGATCAGCCTCTGGCTCTGCTGCTTCTTCTTTCTTATCCTTGTATCTTCTGCAAGGCAATGCAGATTTCCAATATTAATCTGACCAACCAATTCCTAACAAAGACTGTCCATTAACACCGGAGAACTGAGAAGATTTCAAAGAATATATACAATCCATATTACATAAAATTGGGAAACCAAACCCTAGGATGAAAATGCATAAAAAAAAAGGAAATGTGATAACAAAGAAGTACATATAATTTAAAGTCCACGCCTTTCAATCAGGATTTAAATCAGCTCTTGTCCCCAAGCTTCATATAGGGATCTGAAAAAATAGAAACCCCTAATATGCTCATATCAGTGGCTAACACAGTACACATTCTTATTATCAGATCAGCTTAAACCTGCTCAACAATTATAGTCCAGAACAGAATCACAATATGTGTATAGCATACGTCTTCTCTTTAGTTTACATAGTTATTACAATCCAGTATGGTGTCAACCAAAAACTGAAATTTCTGATCCATACAAGGAATTAAATCATGGAAGTAACAGCAGATGTCCTGGTGAAGAGGAGCAGTAAAAAGAGAGAATGAGAGGAAAGAAGTACAGAGCAGGAGTTGAAAACAATATGTGATGCATAAGAAACACAGAGAAATGTAAAACCAAGAGAATGAAATAAAAAAGGTCCACTTTGCAGTGATAAATTCAGAAGCATTCATTGTGAAATCAGTACAACGCAGTTCATGAGCATAAAAGGTTCAGTTTATGACTATAACTAATTCAGATACGGATATTTTTGAAAAGCGCAACAAGGACTATTCCATAATACAGAAAGCAAAACATCTCACACATTTGTATTGAAACATCATATAAGAAAATTTAAATCTGATTGAAATAAGATAATGATGCAGGGTAAAGAAACCACCATCCATATGGATAAGTTATATGTGGGTCAACCAAAAAAAACAAATCTACAATCTTTTCAAATCTTTAGATATAAGATTATAGGATATGTACACAATAATCTACAAACACATACAGACACATGGACACAAACACAAACCTCAGAAGTGAAGCACAGCAAGCATCCAAAAATGCCAAGAACATAAATAAACTACTGGCTAACTTTAGCGATGACTAGGGTAAATGTCCTGTAAAAGAATTATGGCTAAAATGATAGCCAAAATATCAATGGTTTTCCAAAATGCATCAGAAGATGAAGTGCTTCTGTTAAGCAAAGGCCATTACTCCCACACCAGCATTTCTGCAACAGAATAAATCCAATTAAGCAACTGCATTCGAAGGCAGTGGAAATAAAAAAACATATGATGATATGACAACTCCCACCCAAATTAGAATTCCCATTCTTGCAAAGCAGGTTTATAAAAAAAATTCGAGTCTAAGAACAAAAATATAAGACCCATGACCTGAGTTCCTCAGCCTGGCTCAGTTGCCAGAGTGGCCATCTGAAGATTGCTCTAGCATATCTGCGAGTTCCCAGAATCTAATGTTTAATATCTAGAAATTTTTGTTTATGGCAAAAGTAATTTTATTAAGCTCTAAAACTACAACTAAGAAATGTATTGTTATATCAATATCACGACATACACAAGTAATAATTACACTGTGAAAACTAAGAAAAGGCTTTCTTTTTGCCATAATTGTCAATTGCCAGATAAGGCATTAATCCACATCACTCAGAGGATGGGGATCCACCAGGACAGGACACAGGCACAAAGTTGAACAAAATAAACAGTTCATTCTGAAAGCAGGGGGGAAAAGCAAATTTTATTTATCCAAGCGGGGGGAAAACAAAATAGCAACCAAGAAGAAATATAAAATCTGCTCATGAAGTACTTGTCACCATAAGTGCCTGCTTTAAAAACAAGTTTCTCAATTGAATTAACTCTAATATTTAAGTTATGAAAATAGACATTAAAGTTCCTGATAGCTAATCAATTACCACAGTAAACAAGTTTCTCAATATATAAAACTAAGTTATCAAGTATCCCATTCTTTTCTCCCTTGTGGAACACAATCAAAAACCACCTAGAATTAGATAGAAAAAGGTAGCCTCAAGGAAACATAAATGAAACTGAGAGACACAACTCCATAATAAACTCAGTTGTCAGAAAAACCATATACCATAACATGCCTACAGATGCTCATGCCAAAAATATGACAAACATGACAAACCATATGAAAGCATTAGAGATGGTGTTTTTCTGGCTTTCCATTTACCGTACATAAAAATTTCAGCTCACCAAGGAAAACTGGCAAAACAAGGAGACCAATTAAGCACCAGAAAGGAGAGAGATCTCAAAACATATCTCTATCATTGATATGCCTGACTTTGCTTCTGCCCTCTAGACTCAAACCCCAAATCAAAAATGACAGTTTCACAAAAAAAGGACCCACTCACACAAAATTCATACTTCAATCAAGAAAGGAACACATAATGCCATGACGGCTTTACCACTAACAAACCAAACTACTCCATGAAGCAGACCCTGCTACTCAACCTTGCCTCACTCACAGCTCACTCAACATCTTGTCCAGAAATAACAAACCCATGCTTAATTCCCACTAGGCTTGTAAGTTTATGGCAATCTATGTTCTAAAGCCCAAAAACTGACAAAGTTCTGAAAATTTAGCATTGTCATAGGTTAGAAGTATGAACAAATAAGCTCAGTAGGGTGGTTGTATACAACTAAAGTAGCCCAATTATTAAACCTAGAAAATCAAAAACATCAAAGCCAATATTTCTAGGAAATCAGATGTTACAAAAAAGCTAGCTCGCACAATTAATGTTATGAACATGCAAACACATTAATCAGTTAAAAAGTATAGCATGAAATTAATCAATCAATTTGTTTTATACCTGCTATCTCTGTCTCTAAATTCTCTCTCCCTATCTCGACTTCTCTCTCCAAATTCTCTATCTCGACTCCTCTCTCCATCGTAATCATCGCGTCGCCGTTCAGACCGACTCCCACTCCGTCGAGACCGATCTTTCTCTCTTTCTCTGTCTTTCTCCTTTTCTCTCTCTCTGTCACGTTCTCGATCACGATCACGGTCTCTTCTCTCCCTATCTCTATCCTTTCCGTTTCTCTCTTCTCTGTCTTTCTCTTTCCTCCGGTCTTTCTCACTCCTCTCTCTGTCTCTCGAATGATGCCGAGACGATTCTCTGTCTCTTTCTCTGTCCTTCTCCTTCTCACCGGACTTCGAACGCTTCGACCTGTACTCCGATTCGTCATCGGCATCTTCATTCCTATGCTTCGAGCTTCGACTCCGCTCTTTCTCTCCAGATTTCACATCATCTTCGTCTCTACCATTCGCAGTTCCTTTCGACTTCAGCTGTTCCGGATTCTCCACTGTTCTCTCCAAGTAGTCGTACTCGTCGAAATCCATCATTTCACGGCGTCGTTCGAATAACAAAGAAGCCGTAATAAAACCCTAATCACTCCAAAACCCTATAATCAATAGACTAAGAAAAGGAAGATTAGAATCTGAACCAGAAATTGAATCTTAGAAGAAACTTAACCCTAATTTGATTAAAAATCTTACCTAGGAAAAATTGCATAAGCTGAAGAAGAAGAAGAAGAAAAGGAGTGAGTTTTGAAATTCTGAGACGAGGCTTCGAAGCAGCGAAATAGAAGGCCTTCTTAGGGCATCGATCGGTGAGGCTTTATGGGCCGTCATGTGGGCCTACGTGGGCCGTATCTTGGATAGGGCCTATAAATTAATGCCCGTAACATTTTTTTAAATAAAAGGTCCTAATATAAAGTCCCGTAAGATCTAGGCTGTCAACCCGATTGAGGTCCCTCTTAGAGGAGTTGGGGTCTCCTACTGTAGTCGATTTTATGCCAAGTCGTGAATCGAACTTGTAACCTTAATTAAGAGACACAGTGATCTACCCGCTACGTAAACTGTCCATTGGTATCTATGTGCTTTCTTACTTAGCATATGATATATATATATATATATATATATATATATATTGTTTTTTGTTAGAATGATATACATATATTTTAACTTGATTAAAAGTATTTAAAAATTTAATTAATTCGGTTTTAATGGTTATTAAATCTAATTTAGAGATTGATTCTTCCAATAACTATTTTTTCATTTTTAAAACTCGAATTTAAAATCTTAATTAAGTGAATTTAATATTCTACTGTATAAAATATTGGTTCAAAATTAAAATATGAAATTTTTTTATTGTCTTAATAAAATTTACATTACATATTGAAACAAAAATTATCAAATAACTCTCAGTTAACCAGACAATCAAGCAAGGGCAGGAAGTGGTACCCTATACAAAAGGAGCAGCCGGAGGAGAATGGGTAATGATGGGAATGTTCCCATTGAACCAATAAGACTTTAGATCAGGGAAAATGTCGATGTCCAATTGATGAATCTAGTGAAAATTTACAAATAAGACTTCTAGACAAGAATTGCACAAGTGTTTGCATTTAGAGCCTAAATAATGAGGCCAGATAGGAAACAGAATGGGACATTTGATTTGTATTCGGAAATCAAAAACAAAGATTTTGGTATGAGTTTTATAAAATTAATGTTTTTATCTGGGTTTCACAAATCTCTTATTTTAGAGATTTTATTTTTAATTCTTCATTTTTATTCTATTAATTTAAATAATTTATATAAATTTCAATTTGATTCTTGATTTTTATTCTCTTTAACCGAGTACCCTTTAAGTTTAGTGTAAAACCAAATCTCGAATCTAATAGCATAATTCTGTTTTAGGATCTAACCTAATGTCATGAGCTTGGAGGGTGTAGCTCGCAGCAGTTAAGGAGGACCGGTTGCAATGCCTCAGGACACGAGAGACAGAATGATATTAAAATTGGGTGAAATGATGGGATATGGACAACGACAAAGAACAAGACATTCAAAGGTTTATAAGTAGGTTGGGAGTTGCTCTTCTTTTGATTGCCCAATTGTTTCTAAAAAAGGGTTGTGTCGAAATTTTGAATCAAATTAGAATGAGAGACTTTGATTTGATTTTACCCAAAATAAAAAATTAGAAACCTTAAAATTATTTTCATGAATATTCTTAAATATTACGAGTAAAATAAATATTTTATTTTTATTTTACAGATGTTTCCTCAATATAATCAAAGAAACCACTTTCCATAAATCATTCTCCATCCCTTTTCTATTTTTCTTTCTTTCTTGAAACGCATGTCAAATCCTTGAAAACCCCTTTAAATTTAGAAAGAATCCTTCCTCTTCCGCGCCACAACGCTACTAGCTCAATCTTTATATTCTTCACAGAAGTAAGAACTCCTCCTTCGCTCCTATTCTTCTTGTTCTCCAAGTCTGGCTTTCCTGTGCAAAAACTCTGATTTCATTCAGGTTCATAAATGCTCTCTCTTTCTCTCTCTCTCACATCTGAGGCTACTTTTCTTTTCTTTTTCTTTTTTAGGTGTTTTGAGTTTTGGGTGCTTTTAATATGGTTCTTTCTGGGGTTTTTTTTTCCCCATGTATGAAGTGATTTCCATGGGGCAATATCTTGGACTGCAGAGAGCATAACACAATGCTTAATTGAATAACTTTAGGGTTTATTTCCAAAATATATATATACACACAAGTAATATTGATTTGTCAACATAGTCACTGGCAAACCTATATCCTAGAAATCATTAGGCAGAAGTTGAATTGTCGAAGGATCTAGGTTGACAACAATGGTGGTTTGTGTTCTTGAGATTTTATCTCTAAGTGGTGCACAAAACCTTGTGATAAATTCATATGCTATGCGTATGTGAATGATTTAATATTTTCAACAATGTTTTCATGCCATTAATACTAAATCTGCATCATACCAACAAAGTGAAAATCCAAGCAAATTTTTTGTTTCGAAATTCATTTAGATGCATGATTGAGATTTTAATATACAATAAATTGAGTTTTTCATGAATTCTGCTTGTCGATCGACTGTGTTAGTTGTTATCATGTTTTAACTGAAGTGAATCAATTTGCAAAAATTTACTTAAAATTTTTTACTAATTGTTTAAATGTATGTTTCTGTTTATGAATAGAATGGTCCGTGGGAAATTGAAGATGGAGCTTATAAATAAAGAAAAAGTTCGTTATACAATATTCCAGAAGAGAAAGAAGGGATTAATTAAAAAGGCACAGGAGTTCTGTATCCTCTGTGATGTCGATGCATGCATGATCATCTATGGTCTAGAAATTGATGGCCGTCCGGTGGAGCCTGAGATATGGCCTAATGATCTCCACAAAGTTAGGAGCATCATCAACAACTACCATGAGAAAAGCAAGGAAGAGCGGCTAAAAAGAGCCACAAACTTGTCTGATTTCTTTGAAATAAGGAAGAAAAGAATGGAGGAAGAGATTTCAAGGCTTAAAAGACAGAATGCTGAGGCTATGAACCCACATTGGGACAACAGAATCAGTAACTTTTCATATAACGAACTAAAATGGCTTTCAAGTGGATTGAAGAACAAGCTTGAGGAGGTGAAGAAGTTGATTGAGATGAAAAGAAATCAATGTTTGGTGGAAATAGTTACAACTCCATTGGCTTTGACAGAGGCTTCACATTCACTCACTCAATCAAACCAAAACACTCCGCCAATATATTTTAACAGGCAACAACAACATCAACCACAGCCACAACAGCCACTGCCTATTAGTATAAGTCCATTCTATCAACAAGACTTGTCATTTGCTTCGATGTTGAAGTGGACAGATATGGTGGGTAATGATGGAGATTTTCCTCCATATGTTGTGGCTAATTCATGTAGCAGTACTCATCCTCCTTACAATCCAATGTGGGCATCTTATGGTAACTACAATCAAGGTCCAACTTTGATGGACTTCGGAAATTATCCTCAAGACCTTTACAACCCGATGCCCCTGTCCATGGTGCAACAGCCCATGGTAATGCCTGTCAGTGTTTTGAAGCCCCCTCCAAGCTTTTCTTCACAACTCACTTGTGGTCCTTCTCAAGTCGATGAGAACTTTGATTTAAGTGAATATCATGTGAAGAACAACCGCCTTATTAGAGAAAAGCTGTAGTGTTTGATTAGATTCTAACTTCGCCTTGTGACCAGAAATGTTATCTGTTTTGGTTAATTGACCATTTAATTGTCTTTTTTAGATTCTTGTCTTCCAAGAACTCTTGGATCTTGAATTGGAAAAGAGTTAATAATTACTTTTCTTATTCTAATTTTCTTTCTTTTTGAGTAAACTTGACCCATTTCATTGTGAAAATTGACTTACCATTATTGTTTAAGTTGTTGCCCTTTTCATAATAAAATTTAGTGTGATTTTATTTGATTGATTGGGAATGGAGGGGAAGGAATAACAGGAAGTCTCCCTTGATGTGTCTTAACTTCCTTTCACCTCCTCTCCCCTTCGGCAAAGGGTAATCACTATTGGAGTAGTAGTCTAGACTCAGTTTTGTGCAGTGATGATTCAAAGTTTCACAAGAGGAACACTATTCTCCACAACGCACATCTAGTCTAGAGCCGTTACCCAAAAATAACTCCTCCTACGCGTCCCACACAAAGGACAAGCACAGAAATGCAGTTGAAACATTCAATGGTACTAGAAATATGTCAAAACCAGCATCCAGCTTTCTCACAAGGAAATATTGGGGCCAACCTCTTAGCTTCACATTTCAATTATTTGAATGTTATGTATTTAAAACAGACAAAATACCACTCAACCAAAAAAAAAAAAAAAGTTTCTGCAGCCTTCAAAAGCTCCCAAGAAAAGTTTGAAAATAGCTCGATAAAAGGGCCTTCTGCATAATTTCGTTGCTCCTTGAGCTAAAAATATGCATCAAATGTCAGCTGGAGCATGTGTCACCTGGGATCTAAAGTTGGCCTTCAGATATCCTATCAGGCTTCGCTTCCAGATATCAACCTTGATCACCCTTTTCGACGCCTTGTCTTTGGCTGTTACTTGAGCAAAGATTTTCTATGTCCTAGTTGGTACTACATTCCTGTACGAAGATGAAGCAGGAGAACTGGTAGCAGCAGGTGGAGACTATCCTCTGTTAAAATAGACAACATTACCACTCAAGAACATCAAAAAACCTCGCCCAGCCCACAGAGGCACTCGAATAATATACATACAAAGTGAAGAGAGTAGCTTTATGAAGAATGGCTCAAGAAACTATCATTAACATGCTTTAATGGATGCATTAAATATCAGCCATAGCATAATTCCCCTCGGTATCTAATGTTGGCCTTCAGATATCCCATTTGGCACAGCCTTTGACTTGCCTCTGCTGAATATGCCCCATTTACCTTGACCACCCAAATCAACGCCTTGTCTGCGGCTGTCATTTGCTGAGATCCCACTTGGACTAGGACTTCTAGGGTTAGTGGCTGGATGCCCTTCCTGGTTCACACGAAATTCGGTTGTAATCTGTTGTTTTCCAGGAGTGGCGGTTTGAGAACTAAAAATTCCATGTGCAGATGAAGCAGGGGAACTAGTAGCAGCAGGTTGAGAGTGTCCTTGGTTAGGAGTGGGAGACTCATTGGCTGGCCTCAAATTTCTGAATGCTGAAGGATCAGTTTGGGAATTGGTAGTAGCAGGTCCATACCGTCCTCGATTAGGAAACTGATTACCTGGCCGCAAGTTTCTAAATGCTGAAGCATCAGTTCTATTTTGATCAGTGTCAACTCTTGGTGATGAGGCACTCAACTCAGGGGAACGTACCTTCACACGATAACCTTTCTCCATCATCCTCTTTACCATATCTGCCTTGATTTTGAGGTCGTTTTGTTCCTGAATACATGATATATTTAACAGTATGTGAGATATGCTCCAACAAAGAGAGAGATATTGAACAACCAAAGAGAGAGGAAAATCAGGGGGAAGAAAAATATCTAACAAACAAGTGCCATGATATCAATTCTACAGGACAACCAAGAGAAAGAATAAGAAGTTTCTGAGATAAGCTGAGCTACATAACCAAGGACATGGGAGGCAATACAACAAATGAGACCACAACGAAGGGGAGGAACATACTACAATACAGTCACTCTTTCTCACACAATAAAAGAATCCTTGTCCAAAGAAATAACCCATGTGCAAATGACATGATACCAGTTGTCCCCCAAGGCAAAACTAAAGAACTCACAAGCAAACAAACTAAAGAAGAAGAGAATATTTTGAAGCATGAACATTCAAAATAAACATCACCAGAAACAAGTTAATAAACCAGACTTCTCAGAGAAACTGCATTCGTGTCATCGAAAGCATTTAATATGCCATAAAGTGAGAAAAATGTACTTACAGTCTTCTCAGTAAACCGGACTTCTTTGCAAGCTCCTTTCTTCAAAGTTGTCTCAGACTACATATACACAATGCAGAAAATAAATCTAAATGTAATAAAAAGAATTTTCACATTAAACCATGACAGAAGCCAGTTTTCTGCCCTTTTAATCTACGACAATCTAAGGGAAATAAATAGTCAAGAAGCTCCCTGATTTGATGGGTCTCATCTGAACAGTTCTTCAATTTCTACAATTTCTTTGAACTTAATGCACAAATAGGTAGAAGCTACATAACATCTTATTCGGTGCTATATCACAATTCATTCTTGAGCACAGCTGTGCAGGAAACGTTGCATGGGACATCTTTGAACACTGTTATGTTACCTTTTTGCTTAGAAGACGACTATTCGACTTTGCCTGCCTGACAGTGGTAGCTTTCTTCTGTTTGAAGTTTCTCACCCTCAACTTCCATTTTTTGAGAGTTGTGAGCATAATGCTATAGTATTATTTTTATTTTTTTATCCTCAAGCTATTTGTGGGTAATTCAATGACAAACAAACAAGAAGGTCATCAATCAGGATGAAATGTCAGTCTCTTTCTTGGCAAACTTCATATAAGGATTCCTTATTACTTGTTGCATTCTCAATTTTCCAGAAATTATGTTGGGGGTATAACTAATTTTTCATGGTTTCAAAAGGCTACCCCCTCAGGTCTGTCTTTTATTTTAACTTCGATTCTGATAAGCAAATTCTTCCCGTAATGTCTCATGCAACCATGCTGATAATTCAAATTTTGACTATTCATACAGATATGGATATGCAAGTACTTCAACAAACATGCAACAAAGTAACATGCATAAGTTGCTGAACTCAACTAATGCCTCTTGTTCACCAAGAAATAGCCTACCTTGCTTTTAGCGCGATCTTTTTCCCTCAATTGTTGTTTGTACTTCTCTCGATGATAGTCCATAATTTTACAAACTGGTGGCTTAGCATTTCGATCAACCTGAAACAAACAGATCACAAGCAAAAGGCTTTCTAAAAGCAGTTCCTCTTACAACCTTTACAATCAAACCGCTATTGACTTGTGAAGGAAAACAATTTTAGCAAAAAGAACATGCAGTTAATTGACTCCACAGTGTTCTTCTTATTGTGCTGAACTTGAATTTGACACAAACACGTGTTTCAAATACTTCTCACTAAATGAATGGCATCAATTGTGAATAGTCTCACCTCAACCAAATCAAGCTTGAGTGTCTGTGCTTGGTGTAGTGCCACACGCCTCGATACAACAGCATGATTCCTGCATATTCATATCTGGTTATATCTCATTGCTGAAATTTTACCATATCTCCAACTTACAATGATTCAATATGCATGCCAGTGTGAGAATAGCTCATAAGATGTGTCAAAGAGTTCTACTCCACTCAATGCTTGTTTTGCATGTTAGTCATGAAACAGCTCCATGGCATATGTGGATCAAAGAGAATACAATTACCAATTTGCAAACCTCAATACAACAAATTTTACAAGCATCCAGCTTTCCCACACTCAAGAGGAGACCCATTTGCACATAGATGGTAATCTCCTACACGCGCTCAATAATCTTAAAATAGAGTATGTGATCCCAACTCTAAATTTCATGCATTGCCAAAATCATATTTCTGAGTGATCAAACAATGAATCTTAATTATTTACTTGGTTAGAAAGTTAAAAATGCTAGTTTTAATCACGAACTAGTTGTAACCATACATTCTCTCTCTCTCTCTCTCTCTCTCTCTCTCTCTCTCTCTCACGAATTATACACATATATCTCTATATAAGTGGCATACATAAGCAAAGAAAGTAAGCAAAATCACCATCAACTGCACAATCAAGTCTTACACTATGAGGGGGCGTTATAAGCAAAGAAATCAAGCAAAATCACCATAAATGTAGAAAACTGAATCAATTCAGAATGCCAAAGCATTACCATCTTCATCGACAAGCCGAACATACTCAGCACTAATCTTTTCATTCATCCTATGCTTACCACTGTCCTTCACTTCCTCCTTTGGCTTAACCTATACAAATCAAAACTCACACACACAAACATTACAAAGAATCTTATGAATCACTAAATAGTGAAGAAATTTAGAAAGAATAAAATTTCATGAACGAAAGCTTAAACTAAAAACCCAGTTTGGTTGGACTGTTAAATATTGGGAAGATTTTGTAAGCACATTTCATATGTGTGTTGGACTGCAGCCAAGTTATAAAAACCTATGATTCTAGGAAAATGATGATAATAAAGCTTGAATTGACATGTTTGTAGGTTTGGCCAATTCTTGTTGCCGGTAACCATTGAATTGGTTCAGAAGTTGACCCTTATAAACCCAACTCTTCCATTTCATGTAATACAGAAATTTGCTTCATCTTTCCACAAAAGCTCCAAAAGCTTTCACTTCATACCCACCACTCGTTCTCTCTCTAAAAATAACAGTGGCTTATTCTTATAGACGTGAAGAACAATGATTCAATTTAAACCCTACTCTCTCTCTCTCTCTCTCTCTCTCTCTCTCTCTCTCTCTCTCTCTCTCTCTCTCTACAGTCATCATGATTTCCTCACTCTTTCACTTGATTATCCAATCTAAGATGATTTATACATAAAATATTCAGTCGAAATCGGTATATCTTTCTCTCTCTTCACACAATTACAAAAACAAATCCATCCATCACAAAAAAGAACCCTAAGACACACTCAACAGCTAAACAGATTCAACAAAGGCATGAGGAAGTACAAATTACCTGAACCGGAGCAGCAAAAAACCTAACATTGCTGCAAAACTCAGTTGGTCTCGGACGAAAACCCAAATCCTGAATATGAAAAACCCTAGCTTTCGAATCGGACGATTGGGCAGTGATTGATAGAGCTTGGGAAACAACGCATTGTCTGATTCGACTTGAAAGAGAGTGAATTCTTGATGGCTTGATTCGGCACAAAAGAGACATCTTTCTGTGAATTGGCTTTGCTTTGCTTTGATTAATTAAAACTGAGAAATTGAAAACATTTTGGGGTTTTGATTTATTGAAATTATAGAGAGAGAGGAACGATGAATGTTTCTCAGCCGCAGGTCAACGCTGAGGAACGTTGCATGTTTGTTAGCCGCTGTTTTTGGGAATCCTAGACGACGTCGTTTTAATGGGGTTTTACAAAACGCTGTGTTTCCATTGACTCTATGTAGTGGGTGCAAATCTACGAGCAACCCATGACCAGCTGGTCCAGATATTACCATAATCTGTGGTCTTACAAGGAGGGCATAGCGCCTTTGCGGAGGGGAGATTGTTCGAAATTCAGATATGATACATATGGAAGAGATTGTTTGAATTCACATCCAATAGATATGAAGTAGGAGTTTACATATATTTATATTTATTTTTCTTTTTTATCACAAAAATAAGAAAAATAGCTAATGGGGTTTCTTTACATTAGAAGGATGTTTAGATTAAACCATCCTCCCGATACAATATCGGACTTGAAGTGAATAACTATGTTATAGATTCTAGGAATTGAAGTTGTGTAGGGACTGAGGTTTAACCCCTCCAGAGCAGGTGCCTTGTCAGTTTGGTGCCTAGTCTTTTTGAGGTTAAGGGTGGTAATCGAGCTTTTCAAATCAGGTTTTACAAAGTTTGGGATCGACCTATTTAAAATTTTACGACCTCTGGCTCGAGTCCAACCGAAAAAAACTCGAAAAATCGATATTCAACCTTGACCCAAAATATAAATTTATTTTTTATATTTTTAATTCATTTTATAATATAATAAACATAAAATAAAAATATATTAGTCATCCAAAATAAAACACAATATCAATACTATCATACAAAATTAAGAATTACACATCATAATAAAAATTAACAATAACATCACTGTGAAAGTTACATTGGTTCACTCTACAAGTTCTATACAACCACCTCGGAGCTCTGCAGAATGGCGAACTTGGTGGCGTACATTAGTGCAAGGAATGAAGACGAGTTAGAAAACACTTCAGAGGAGGAAGACCATCAATTGAGAAGCATAAAAAAAGTGAAGGCTATTGATGCTTTGAGCGAAAATCAAGCTAAAGCATCCTTCAAAGATATGTTATTGGGGAGAAGGAAGGAAGACTATAACATATAAAGATTGTACAAGGAAGAATTGAATTGAGTTGTGCAATAAGTTGAACAAGTTGAATAGGAATTTCCTTTGGGGAAGCTCAGAAGAGGGAAGAAAGGTGCATTTGGTCAATTGGGATAGAGTTTGCATGCCCAAAAAAAAGGGAGGTTTATGGCCTTGCTTGCAAAACTGGGATGGAGGCTTGAAAAGGGAGAGAAGACCCGTGGTGTGAGATCCTACGAAACAAATACATGGGAGGAAGTAATTTGTTGGACCGGTCCAAGAGGAATTCTAGAAAGTAGAGAACGTCTCAAAAGGGGGGTAAAATGGAGGATTGGAGACAGCAAAAGCATCAGTTTTTGGAATGATAGGTGGATTGGGGAGGAGAAGCTTGTGGAAAAGGCCACTATCCCTCGAAGTTGGTGTGATAAAAACATGAAGGTGGGTCAGTTCATAGATGGCGAGGGAAGGTGGAGGATTGGGGAATTAAATAGAGTTTTGCCTAGAGAGAAAGTTGAGGAGATCAGGAGTATTACGCTTCCTAGAGAGGATATAAGGCCAGATAGCATGTACTGGAGTGGGTCAACAGAGGGAAATTTCACAGTTGCTTCAGCCTACCGGATGTTGAGAAAGTATGGGACAGGATATAAGAGGTGAAGAGTGGGGTTGGATTTGGAAAGCTAAGTGGCCTGAAAGAGTCAAGATCTTCTTTTGGTTAGCTTGGTTGGGGAAAATAATGACTAGTGTTGAGAAGAAGAGGAGTGGAATCTCTGAGGATGCAGTTTGCTTAATCTGCAAAAGAGAGGAAGAAACGGTTATACACACGCTGAGAGATTGCAAGCATGCTCAGAATATTTGGGTGGGAGTGGACAGACGCATATCCAACAATCATAATTTCTGGAGAGATGAGTGGACTACCTGGCTCAATTGTGGAGGCTTAAGGTTATAAGTTGAACAAAGAGAAGGGAGGAATGCTTTTCATGGCAACTGTTTGGATGATATCGAAGGATAGGTGCAACTTAGTCCATAAGAGAAAGATCAAGCATTCTCAAATCATAGCTAATATTGCCTTAAGCATGGCCAATGACTGCGGCAGCAAGCTCCAGGCGAAAATGCAGATCAAGAAGACCAGAGCAGAGAAATGGAACTGCCCACAGGATGGATGGATCAAGCTAAATACAGATGGTGCTATAAATCCTAGGAATGGGAAAGCTAGAGCGGGTGGCATTTTCAGAGACAGTAAGGGAAACTGGCTCTATGGTTTTTGGATCAACATAGGTAACACAAACCCTTTTATGGCAGAGATCTGGGGAATTAAAGAGGGGCTGAGGATTGCCAAGAAGAAAGGCTTGAAGAACATCGAGATTGAAGTGGACTCTATAATCTAAGTGAGAGCTATGCAAAAGGGTGTCGAAGCCAATCACCTTTGGAGATTATGGTGCAGGAGTGTAGGAAAGGCATGTTGGAAGTGAATGCTTGTTCTGTTAAGCATATTTTTAGAGAATCCAACTGGTGCGCTGACAGGTTAACAAAAATGGGTCAAGAGGTGGATCCTGGGGTGCATGAGCTGAGTTTTCCTCCTTCGGAGGTGGTGGAGCTCGTCAATATGGATCATGATCATGAGGCCCTAGAAAGTGTCTGAGTGTTGGGTGGTGTTGGGTTAGATTAAAGAATTACATGATAGTAATATATTGAAATTATCAAAATCACCATCCAACTATTATAATAATTGATTTAAAATATATATAAAAAAAAGATTTTAAACGGGCCAAGTTCATTGGTGTATCGGTCAATCTGCAATTAAAATAGGCCTAAATAATGGGTCCAAACTCAGCCATTTCCTGAAACGAGCTACGCTTGACCCTTCAAAATGGGCCAAGCCCGGGCCGGCCTGGCCCAATTGCGGGTCTTAGTTGTGCTGTTCTAGAAGGGGATGCATGGAAACAGGTTATGTATAGATGCTTTATGACCAAGTCTTTAGAAACCAATTTTCAGCAATTATTGGCGTTCGGAGAAATAGCTCGAAAATGCCACAGAAGTAATCTAGATCAAAGCCCACCAATGATGGAAGTTGCACTTGAGCAGAGACGCATCATAAAGTTTCAGATGTCTATGTACCAAGAGGGTTGCATTTGTGCTTGTCTTCGTTTGCTTTGTTTGGGCCTCTACCCGGTTTTTCCAACAAAGAGAGAAGAAGAAAAATCCTAGAAATTGATGTGCTTTAAATTAATAAAAAGTCTCTCTACGGAAACGATGCACCGATAAGACTCTTTCGATACCTTGGCCTTTCGTCTTGACTTGACCCCTAGTCTGCAAGAGAGAGAGAGAGAGAGAGAGAGAGAGAGAGAGAGAGTCGACTTGTCTGTTCACATGGAATGAGAGCCAACTGCAAAAACACTCCTCAGTTATGGCCTTATAGTCTTCGAGTCTTTCATTTCTATCCTTTGTATTGACTTAGGTATGACCTTTACATGGAAGTCTTCGAGTCTTCGTGCCTTGATTTCTTTGAATTTACAACTTTGATTTCTGTTCTTTGAGGATTTTTGTGGTCATTTATTTCTAGGAGATATTTTAGTTTGTGTTTTGTGCAGATTTTTTATATAAATAGCAATCATTCTTGAATGGGAATCTCAGCTTCCTCTGCGATTAAGTTTTTCAAAGGTAAGACTCTAAACATCTTATTGTACCAACTGAGCTTTTAATTTGATTTAACATCAGATCTAGATCACTTGTACAAATGATTTTTTGCAACGGGTCAGTGCCGCTGATTGAATATATATTTCCCCTATTTTCATTTTGTTAGTTGTGCCCTTTTACAATCTTAAGGCAGACCTTCACTCTTTCCTTGAGATTCAGGAACCCTCAAAGGAGAAAATAAGGAAAAGGAGTTGACATTGAGGAATGGGAAACTATTATTGGAAAAACTGAAGGCAGAATGCGGTTGCAGATCTGACTTATTCACAATCTTCTCTGCCAAAGAGCTAAAGAATGCAACAAATGACTACGCAGAGAATCTTCATAGTGATGGTGCCTTTGGATTATACAAGGGATACCTCAAAGGTCCTGGTCTGCCGGTTCTAGTGAAGCAATATGTAGGATTTAGATATGGCATAGAAATGGCTATCAATGATGTGGTGATGGCCTCACAAGTGAACAAACACAATAACATGCTCAAATTCCTAGGATGCTGCCTAGAGACCAATGTGCCCACTTTGGTTTTTGAGTTCCCTGAGAAGGGAACACTTCGCGATCTTATAGATACTAAATTTTGTTCACGACATGATTGCTTTCCTGTATCATGGGACAATAAACTGAGAATTGCAAGAGAAATTGCTGATGCAGTTACCTATCTCCAACATGGATTGCCCAAACGCATTCTTCACAGGGACTTGAAGCCGAGCAACATCTTTTTGGATGGTAATTGTGTTGCAAAATTGTCTGCTTTTGACTTGTCATTGTCACTTCCAAAAGGACAGGACCATGTAGAAGTGGAACACATTGCAGGGACAATATATTATCTGCCCCCTGAAAGTTTCTAGACTTTAACGTACACAGACCGGGGAGATGTTTATGCTTTTGGTACTTTGCTGCTTGAGATTCTGTTGGAAGAGAAGTTTCATACAGTATGGGAGATGGTTGAACATATAAGAGGTTCAGCATCACAGTCGCCCCCAGATTTATCACCTCGAAGTAGGCTTTTCTATACAGCTGATGCAGCTCCTCCACAAACCGTCACAGCGAACGATGCTCTTTCTGATCCAGATGAGGATCATTTATGGAAAGAGGTTATCCGGGCGGACTTTTGGACCAAACAAGCTTTTGAAGCCAACTATCAGCAATTCATGGCATGCGGCGAACTAGCTCTAAAATGCCGTAAACTGAATTCACATCAAAGGCCAACAATGATGGAAGTTGCACTTGAGCTGAGAAGGATAATCAATTTTCAGACGTCTACTTTGAGAAAATGAGCTTCATTCACCGTATATGGGGCAGCTTTGATTAATATGTTACTTGTTCTCGGTGTTGGGAAGAGCTGACCAGTACAGCAATTCTCTGAACATCATTGTAGGAAACCCCCACATATTATAAGAGGCAGTAGTGCCTCCTTAATAGTTTGGTGTTTAACCATATGAACTAAACCCTTTTTTTCCCAATTATAAATGTTGACCGGGTGATGCATGGTTGTTTTAAGCTCAAGTTAACTTTGAGCTACATGCACATGAATACAAATACACACACACACACACACACACACATAGATATATATGTGATGTAATGTTAGAGAGATCAAAGGTCAAAAATCAGATACGCTTCTGCGTGTAGGATCATTTATAATTAAAAAAAAAAAATTAATTGAAATACCTTTCAAACACAAGATTTAACCAAAATATACTTCAAAGTAATAAATAAATAAATAAATAAATAAATAAATAAATAAATAAATAAATAAATAAATAAATAAAATATATTAATATATAAAATTGGGTTAAAGTCTCGTTTTTTCATAATTTTTTTCGATATAAATTATCGGTATCTAATAATAACGTTAGACCTGACTAAATTTGGTTCGAATCGGACTGGATGCTTAAGAGGCAAAACTCTCCCGCTACCTGTTTTCTCCGTACACAATAACTAAATCTGAAATCATGTTTTAAAAAAAAATTATTGTTCAACCACTAAACTATCTACAGGTTCTCTTTTTTCATAATTTAGAACTAACAAAATGGCAGACCACATCCAATCAAGGAGGGAGATTCATGGAACGGTTTTAAAATAGAAAAAATAGGTTCAAGTTTTTAAGCACTTAATGAGATAAAACGGTAGTAATTGCAGCACCAGTAACACCAAGGTGAATATTATGGATAAGGATAGGAAATAAGATTACAGCTGAGAAATTACCAAGACCTGCATCAAATTAGCAACAATTAATAGGAGGCTTTTAAATAGCATATAGAGAAGTATGAATGGGTTTGCAAAATTAGTGGGGGCATAAAATTGGCAACGATTTGGAATGCCAAGGAGGGAGAGCATGCAGCTACAAGGCCTTAAGGGGGGAGAAGAGACTAAAAACAACTTCCCATATGTGACATATGCTCATGACGTATGAGCATTAACAACATATGCTCATGACATATGCGGCAAAAAGCCAGGGTAAAGAATGCGGTGACGGAGACAATAACAAGAACCAAATTGGTATCCATCGAAGCACCCCAGATTCAGGGACTGAATCGAAATTGCACGTTTCTATGCTTGATAAGATTCGTCGTGGAAGACCAACAAATTGTCCTCGGAGAGAGGAGTGAGAAGAAAAGAGAGGAGAGGAGAGGAGAGGGAGAGGGGAAGAGAGAGAGAGAGAGAGAGAAGTGATGAAGAGTTGCAGAGGAGAGAGTTGAGATTTTATAGAGATGACCGCTCCGTTGGGGACAGACGTGGGAGGCAAGAGCTTCGATTTCCTTATTACCAATTTTGAAATATTCTTTTTTATTTTCTGTGATATTTATTGAGTTAAATGTCTTTCTTGATCCTCACGTTAAGTCTTTTTTTCTTATTTTATTAAAAATAGAAGATATTATTTTTTTTGAATTTTATTTTATTTTTCTTTTAATTTATGTAATATGTTTATTTGAATTTATTCATTTGAATAAATTCATTATATAATCTTTTGAAGTTAATTATTTATAATAATTAAAACAAATTTTGTGTTGTTATATTTTGAGATATATCCCAATAAATAATAAATAAAATATATTATTTATTATAAAATATATATGACGTTATTTTTAAAACTATGTGTTACTAATTTATCAAATATATTTATTTGAATTTACGAAAATTGATAATAAAGAAATAAAAACTCCTCCCTTCCACGTCGTGCCCAACGGATCAATCCCTTGTATAAAAATCCTCCACCCTCACTCTTTCCTCTGCAACTCTTCGTTTGCTCTCCTGTTGGTCTTCATTTGCTTTCGTTGATTCTCTCTCTCCTCTCTCTCTCCTGTCTCGATTAATTTTCGCCTCAGTTTTTAAAAGAATGGCGAAAACTCGTCACCTTCTCCACTCACTCTTCCACGGTTCACCAATAAAACCTTCACTCCTCCTTCACTCTTTCTTTTTACTTTCTCAAAACCCTAATAATTTCTATTTCATTCAATGGCCTACTCTCCTCTCTCTTCCTCTCTTTCCGATCTCTCTCACTGAGTCTTCAATGTGGAAAAATCGTTACAAAATCTCTTGTTTTCTTGTAATTCGCTCGTAATTCCAAGAACGATTCAAGATTGAAGAATTTGTTGTGGAGGAGTCGGTGTTCTGGTGTTAGAATAGCCTCTGCTGAGATTGTACGTGATCGAGTCGTTGAAGATGAGAAGAAGAGAGAGAGAGTTTTGCGAGTTGGTGTTGTTTGTGGAGGTCCGTCTGAGGAGCATGGAATTTCTTTGAATTCTGCACGATCGGTTCTTGATCACATACAGGTTAATTTGAAACTCTTAATTCTTGGAAATCTTGAATGTCTAATAATTTGCTTTGTTAGTGTAAGGATTATTTTGACTTTTTTTGGGAAAAAGAAAAGATTTAAATTATAGAACATGGGTTTCTTGGAAACCTTGGATTCTTGATCACATACAAGAGATCTTTTTTCTTATAAATTGATGATTATTTTGCTTTCCTCGGAAACGTGAATATAATGTTGGGTCTGACTCAGACACATCCGGTTCAACCTCTTCTGGTGTCTCCGATCCTGATTCTGTAGGGTCCCATTCTTCTTCAGCATGTGTTACACCACCAACATGAGACATTACAGGAAGAATTTGCTTATCAGAAGCTAAGTTGAAATAAAAGACAGACCTAAGGGAGTAGCCTTTTGAAACCATGAAAAATTGGTTATACCACCAACATAATTTCCTGAAAATTGAGAATGCAACCAAGTAATAAGGAATCCTCAAACGAAGTTTGCCAAGCAAGAAACTGACATTTTATCGTGATTGATGACCTTCTTGTTTGTAATACTATATTCCTCTTAGTTACACAACATCTGATGACCCATTATGCTCAAAACTCTCAAAAGAATGGAAGTTGACGGTGAGAAACTTCAAAAAGAAGAATGCTATCACTCAAAGTCAAGCAGGCAAAGTCGAACAATCGTCTTCTAAGCAAAAAAGTAACATAACAGTGCTCAAAGATGTCCCATGTCACGTTTCCTGAACAGCTATGTCCAGGAATGAATTGTGGTATGGCGCCGAACAAGATGTTATGTAGCTTTTGCCTATTTGTTCATTAAGTTCAAAAAAGTTGTAGATTGAAGAACCGTTCAGATAAGACCCAGCAAATCAGGGAGCTTCTTGACTATTTATTTCCCTTAGATTGTTGTAGATTAAAAGGGCAGAAAACTGGCTTCTGTCATGGTTTAATGGAAAATTCTTTTTATTACATTTAGATTTATTTTCTACATCGTGTATGTGTAGTCGGAGACAACTTTGAAGAAAGGAGCTTGCAAAGAAGTCTGGTTCACTGAGAAGACTGTAAGTACATTTTTCTCACTTTATGGCATATTAAATGCTTTCGATGATACGAATGCAGTTTCTCTGAGAAGTTTGGTTTATTAACTTGTTTCAGGTGATGTTTATTTTGAATGTTTATGCTTCAAAATTTTCTCTCCTTCTTTAGTTTGTTTGCTTGCAAGTTCTTTAGTTATGCCTTGGGGGACCACTGATATCATGACATTTGCACTTGGGTTATTTCTTTGGATGAGGATTCTTTTATTATGTAAGAAAGATTGACTGTATTGTAGTAAGTTCGTCCCTTTGTTGTGGTCTCTTTTATTGGTTATGTAGCTCAGCTTTTATCTTAGGTAGAAACTTCTTATTCTTTCTCTTGGTTGTCCTGTAGAATTGATATCATGGCACTTGTTTGTTAGATATTTTTCTTCCCCCTGATTTTCCTCTTTCTTTGGTTGTTCAATATCTCTCTCTTTGTTGGAGCGTAGCTCACATGCTGTTAAACATATCATGTATTCAGGAACAAAAAGACCTCAAAATCGAGGCAGATATGGTAACTAGGATGATGGAGAAAGGTAATCGTGTGAAGGTAAATTCCCCTGCTCTTCATAAAGCGTGATGATCAAAGTTGTCCTCCTAAAATCATATCCGAAGTCAACTGTAGAGCCTAACTTGTCATTACTTAGAATTGCATAATATTCGGATGTCCATGGGTGCATCTTCGCGTGCTTGGTCACACATTTGTGGTAAAATAAAGTTTTTAGTTATTAATTTCTATATATACTTCATCAAGTCTTGGACCTCTTGGATGTATCACATCCTATATACTTTGGTATGTTTCTGTGAATGAAAGTAGTTGTCCTGATCCTTCACCAAGTAGAAAACTTTGTTGAACTGCCGGTCTTCTGCTAATCTTGCAACATAACCTTCAAGAAACTCGATTAGTGTTTAAGGGATACATTCGGTTGTCGTGCAGGGTAGCCTGCATGGCTGGTCAATCTTGTAGAAGTCTAAATATAATATAGTAACACTCTTCTGAAGCCTCCAGACATGTAAAAATTTATTGGGTCTGGCCTGGTGGTTGCTATGGTTGATTAATTTGTGTGACTTGCTGCAGGTTGAAGATGTCGCATTTGTGGAAAGTGGACTGAGGGTAGAGAGAAGGCAGTCATTTGTGGTTGTCAGGCATGTCAAATTCGGCCCTGCCAGCAAAGGTAAAACAGCTTCTAACGCTGCAGGTGCCACAACATCAGAGGTCAAAAAGGGCACGTTTTCAGGACCAACTATGAGTCCTAACATTGTGGAAGGTATAACACATGCTGAAGAAGAATGGGACCCTACAGAATCAGGATTGGAGACACCGGAAGAGATTGAATCAGGATGGTGAAATTCAGGTGCTGTAATATTAAGTTATAAAATGTATGTTTATTCCACTGCATCTTTTAATGCTTATTGATTGTCATGTTTCAGGAACTGCTGGAAATGTACAACATTCCTTTTGTTGGAACTCAACCAAATGAATTTCATCAAGCATTTGACAAGGTGAAACAAATTACTATTTCACTTCTTTGAAATTCTTCACTCTATGGTTTGATAATATGCTATATTTTCTTGAAACATATATTTTCCTTGTTCGTTCCTTTTCTCAATCCACTGACATTTGCTCTTTCTCTTTTTTTTTTTTTTTTTTTTTTTTTTAATTATTCATAGTATGATTCATCCCTGGAGCTGAACACACAAGGATTTGAAACAGTACCTGGTTTCCTAGTGCAGGTAGTGTTTTAGAGCCAGTCATATCTATCTTGGTAAGTGTTTCTAATATTTCATGCTAGATATAGACTGGTGTACACATCTTTGATACTAACTTGATGTCACTCTCTGAATACAGGCTGCTAAGACTAATATCTTGGTTTATACTTACGTTTGGCCTATGAAATTGCTTGTAGGTTTGTTGTGACCTTGTTTTATTGAATATCTTTATGGAAAACATCACTTCTGATCATCTCAAATTAGGCTTATGGTTCAGATTCATGTATTTTAGTAGTTTCTCTCCCCCCCCCCCCCCGCCCCGCGGAAAAAAAAAAAGAAAAGTGCGAAATCTGGTCAGTACCTTTGGTAAAAGAAAGTCTAGTTTCTGTCATACTGTTATTATGTTGGTTTTTGACATTACAATTTCTATCATCTATGAATGTGTTTTTAGTTATTGGTCATCTCTCCCATTTTTATTTATTAGGTTCTGATCCTTCTTTCATGTGTTGTACAACTGCAAGGACATAAGCTTGATATTTTTCTTCATTCTGCACGCCATTTTATTTTATTATATCCTTAAACAGACTTTCATTCATTAAGCTGAAACAAATGGGAGTCACTGAACAGCTTGGAATATGTCTTTTGGATGCTTTGTTTGTTTTACAATTTTATGTCTCGGGAGCTTGTTGTTAATATATTAATGTCTTGGAAGAGAGATCGATGACTGTATTTGTTTCTTAATGCAATCTTTGTCATGAAAGAATCACCCCTTCTCATTTTGGTAAATAAGAGATTCTGACTTCATTTCTTTGAAATGGACTTCATTATTTTGGGTTTAGGGAAGTGAAACAAATGAGTCTGAGATATCAGAGTGGTTTATAAAGCATCAACTGGACATTAACTCAGGAAAAGTTGTGGTAAGATAACTCTTTTGGCCTTGTAAGGAAAAAAGAAAGGACTTAAATACTATCCTGATGGTATAGCTTTATATGCAGGTAAAACCTGCAAGAGCAAGATCAAGCATTGGTGAAACAGTTGCCTATGGTGTCTTGGATGCCCTTAAGAAAGCTAATGATATAATAACAGAGCTAGTTTTCCATTTCATCACTCTATCTATTTTCTATTTCTTTTGTCAACTTCAAAGTGGTGGCCTTGAAAGTTGATGAAGTCTTGAAACTGGAAAATGGACTTCTTTGATTCTACAGTAAGATGGAGTTTCCTGCAAACTGGAGATACTTTCTATAACAGGCTTATGTGTCAGAATTCAACTTACAGATGTATATTTATTGTTTTTCCATGGAATTGATGATAGGGTCCTTGTTGAAATTTTCCTTGGAGGGAGAGAATTTACAGCTATTGTCCTTGACGTGGGGTCTGGTCTTGAATGATCTCCTGTTGCACTTTTGCCAACTGAGGTATATTTGGTATCAGGAAGCTGTGGCTTTCTTGTTTTGTTTCATTTGTAGTCCACATGTCATTGGGTGAAGCGCAATGTGAATTTGACTTGTTGAATGTTCGTTTGACTCATGTTGTAATGTTAAATGACCAAAGCTTGGGCTCATTAATTAATTGAGTAAGGCTTGAGCATGGTATTTGGGTAAAACATTTTATGTCAAACACGCTAATGGAATAATCGATAGATGAAGGAACAAAACACACCTATGTGAAAATTCTTGTACCACTGTACTTGTTGTGAGATTCTTTTTAGTATTCATCAAAAATACTGGAAAGATTAGGGAACTTTAAGATGGTTCAGTATCTGAAGTAAATGCAAATGAACTCCAAGTATGACTTTTAAGTTACTAGGTTGAACTTCGATTTCATGGCGGTGTAGATGTTGGGGAGGCAGATACAATATTCAACTATAGAAGAAAATATCTTCCCACGCAACAGGTAAGGGCAAAGTGTAGAACATCTATACCATCTTGTTATTGGCACTCTCATTGTGTAGTCTGGTACATATTATTTTTCTCTTGCCATGCTTACATCAGTTTGTGAGTATTTCCAGGTTGCTTACCACACACCATTTCCTATTGAGGTGATTGATGTTATAAGAAATGGGGCATCTCTTTTATTCCAACGGCTTGGCCTCAGTGATTTTGCTCAAATTGATGGTTGGTTATTCATCTTCTGAAAATATGTGCAAAAGGAATAAATGGGGCACTATCGTGTTTATAGACATATACTTGGTAAGACTTGGATTATGATTCTTCCACATGAACTGTCCAAACTTCTTTGTATGTCACTGATGATTTTTTCCATTTCATCTCTAGATTATTAGTGGAATAGAGTAGACAAGCTTTTTATTCCATCAGGCTTCAAAGATGTGGTTCATTTATGTGATGCTATGAGACTTGTATCTTGTCATAATTTTGAGATAGAATTAGCAATAATATTCAAATAATTTTGCATTTCTATTGAATATTGTGGTGTCTTTATATTATGCTTATAAAAATCCATAAGAAACTGCCAACGTCAAAATGTAATTTTTTAGCTCTTTCAACCATCTATTATTGATAGATAATTTTATCAATATTATACTCACTCTCACATCAGAATGGTGGTATTGATAAAGTAGTTTCAATTATCACTACACAAGAAATGCCTCTTGTTGTCTCATCTTGGCTTGAAGTGAAAAATGTCTTTAAATTACGCCATGCTACACATGGGGGAGCTTCTATGTTACATGGAACCTCATTTCGCGACCCATACTTGTATTGAGACTCGTAGGATGCTTCTTTTTAAATAGAAAATTTGTCCAAATGAGTCATGTATATGTGCCCGACACCAGGATATAAGTCCATGTTACATGTGGCTCCTTTTAGGATGGTCAAAGTTTTTTATTTTTGGTAATTTTGCCTAAAAAAGGAGCATCAGTTGTAGCTTCTGCTACTGTTGTTCAGTTAAACCTATGATGTTTCATGTCCAGGTTGGTTTTTCTCACTCAACATCCTCCAGAGCATCATTCAATGTACTTGTTCATACTTTCCTAGTCTTGCATCATTCAATGGGTTGCCAAGTACCTCCTCAACAAGATCAAAATCTGAACAAGTCACTAAAGCACTCATTAAAGAAGAAGGAGCTCGTAAGGTGTTTGTGGTTTTTGGTGGAGACACCTCAGAGCAGCATCTCTTATGAGTGGAACAAATGTGTGGCTCAACTTTCAGGCTTTTGCTGATGTATGTATCTACAAACCAAGCTTTTTTAGACTTTGTTCTTTTAAAATGAGTGGAACAAATGTTCTGGTATTGTCAGATGACATGATGGTCTTTTTAATTTCGCCGAGTGACGTTTTTTTCCTGGAGAAATGATAAATGAAATAAAAGAAAGCTTTCTCTCTACTTGATATGTTTAAGGTCCAATGAGGACGTACAAATAATGGAAGTTTTTCATTCATGTCTGAGAACTGAATTGCTGGGTGATGCAGCTTGAAGTGACCCCTTGTTTGCTTGCCAATTGCTTGATATGTTTCTTATGATAATGAAATTCAAAAGGCTGCCGTAAGTTCAATTTTCACAATTCTGTTATGCATCTGTGTGTGTAAGTTTTCATGTTCAATTGCTTCTGTGTGAATCTTTCCTCAGTAAGACTTGTTTTAAAAAAAAAAAAAAAAGAAAAAAAAAAGATCAACTTTTGATAATATTGAAGCAATTACCTCACATTTTGTGGATATGTTAGCCTTCATTTCCAGGGCTGCCACTTAGTTGCTTTTGAATTGACTTGTAGTTAGTACAATGGTATCAGCTGTAGCTAGCCATTCATTATACTTCAAGTAGGTGACTCTTTTTGTGTCACTGCATTCTGTTTGTTTATTTGTTGAACACAATGTCGTTGCTGGTGTGTGGGGTATTCTCTTGTTTTAAGGCATACAACGGCGGGAGTTCTTGATGCATGCATCGAGGCTTTGAGCCCCAGGGCTGCAAATACATCCTACTTGAAGGTTTGAAGCAACAAAGTTGGTTTACAGGGTTTGACATAGCTGATGAAACCCCTAAGAGATTTTCACCAGAGCAGTGGATCAAGCTAGCCAAGGATGTTCAGGTAACAGTTTTTATTGCAGGTTTCTACCTAAGATTAAGAATCCCATAACTAGTTCTTTGGTTTCCTGTTTGCCCATACAATGAAAACTTATTATCTGTTTTGTAGGGGGGTACTAGTGGCTTTTTAAATATACTGTAGAGTCGATGCTTGTCATTCTTTGGGCATATTCATGCTCACATCATCAGATCATTGTGGGTAGAATTTTTCGACCCCAACACCCCCCAAAAAAAATGAGGGAGGAACGTGTTGGTCTGCGATCTGTCGTGTTATGTCTTGCATTAACTTTCAACTCCCCAACTGGACGTGGCATTTTCAGTTCATTGTTCCTTCTGAAGTTGGAAACTTCTGGACACAACTGAAACTTTTTTGCAGCAAGTAGATCTATTCCATTAATGTGAATCCCTCTTACTTGATCAATATAGGAAAGCGGCCATATTCCCATTTTGTCACTTGATCAATGTAGGAAAGTGGCCATATTCCCATTTTGTTAAAACTGTGAACCACCATACACCTACTCTCTCTCTCTACTAAAAATCCTGCTCATTCTTCCTTTTCATCTTCTTCTCTCTACCTTTCCTTCTCTATTCCTCCTCTCCTTTGACACCTACTCTAGTGCATTGTGGCATTTGGTATCAGAGCTCAGAAGTGACTTCATGCATCGGAAATGACTTAATGCATCTCAATGCTCTTGTTTTTTGTCTTAAAAATCAATATGTCATTAAGCTCTAACTGTAAGGATTGAGCTAACAACCAAAACAATTTTCAAAATCTTTTTTTTTATATACAATTTTCAAAATCTAAAAGTTCAAGAGTGATGCTAAAATAAGAGGGGTGATGCAAAGATTGAACTAGTTCAATATCAAGATCAACACGTGATCATCCTATTCCCTCCTTGACTAATTAGAAGAATCTTATCTAGTTATCTGCAAGTGTAACAAAATTTAAGGTGAAAACATGAGTTTATTTTGTCTATGTACTGTACATGGAGGCTTTGGTGAAGATGACACACTTCAATCTCTCCTGGAGTCTGAGGGAGTTCCTTATACTGGTATGATCCATCTGGGAATTTTCTTACAATATTATAGTCTGCATATAAATCTAACCTTTTTGGATTTTGAACCGAGGGTCCTGGTGTGGCAGCTTCCTAGACTTGTATGGACAAAGTTGCAACCTTGCTTGCTCTTAGTCATGTGAGGTAACAAAATAATATGTTTGGCATAATATTGTGTTTTCTAAGATATCCTATCACAGCCATAATGCTAGGATACATAATTTTTCTTCAAACCACTTTATGAAGGGATCAGTGTGTGTGTGTGTGTGTGTGTGTGTTTTTTCTTAGGGCATAATTTGCATATATTTTATGCTTTATCAATTTTATTTGTGCATGCCAAGAGCCAACACAAGATAAAATTATGTAATATTTTGTTTCGACACCTCACACAAGATCTTTTGTACCGTCCATGCTCGAAACTTGTTCACGGAGTCCATATATATAGCATGGCTTGGACTAATTTGCAGCAGAGAGTCTTTGTAAATTTTATTGTTGTTGTTATTATTAATTTTTTTGGTTGGGTGAATTATGAATCGATTCAATTTGAAATTGAGACTTGGGGACTAAAATTTCCTCTTCCTACCCTCCTTACTTTCATTTAATCACTAATTCCTTTGCATTCTTGAGTGGTTTGAGTAAATCATAATTTCTAATGAATTGGCTCTTATAACAATTTTGTATTTAGGAACCTCTTTCACCATCACAGAACCTTACAATGTTGCCATTCTAGTTCTCTTGATCTGAATTTTATGTGAATGAAAGCACTACATTTTCTGGGAATGACAGCCATTAGAGCTGGGAGTACTGACCATTAGTAAGGACGTGCGGAAAAAAGAAGATTTGCTAAAAGAGGCAATAAAAGATATTTGGCATAAGATGACCTTGAAGCGCCCCTGTGAAACAGTGTCAAGCCGGCAAGAGATGTATACTTAACTGGGGTTGCAAGATTATGGTAGTATTATTTAGTTTGATGCTATTATCTCTTTTTTAGTACTTTATTAAATCCATGAAAACCATGTTTTTAATATAAACACTGTCATCGATATCTTTGTGGCTCGGTCTCCTAATGCGTGTAACTTCTGTTGTAATTCTAGTCATGGTGCAGTGTTATCCGTTTATCATAATTTCACTCCTGGTGTCGCTTATCTGTTCATGCAGCTGTGCGGAGGACCTTGCTGTGTATGTAAAAGCATTGGAAGCATGCGTGTTAAGGGATTCCTCCCAATAGTTTTGAAAAGAATAATATGATAACATTGAAAGAATACTTGACAGGGTATATGTTAGAGCAAGGGGTTGGTGTGTTAGTGTGTTGAATAAGAATGGGTAAATGGAAACTTTCTATTGTTACTATGCCGTTTTGAACTTTTGGATATAGGCATCATCTTGGGGAGGATTGGAGTTTCAACTTAGTGTTTCAGTTCCAGTTTTATGATGTTAGTTGGATAGTTCATTGAGTTAATCAAGGAGATAATCTTCTTCTGTTACTTGCACCTACCGTTGAAGCATATTAGCCATTTTCTACCCTCTTTTCTCTTCTGAAGTGTATGGATTGGTTAAAACAAGGTGCTCCTAAACCATTAGCCGTCAGAGGAAGCTTCTAATTTCTTGGCATAGTCAAGGGAAGGGCAACGCCCGCCTTTCTTCCATAGACAAGTCCCAATAATAGCATTTCTCATATGACATTTTTCTTAAGAAACATGCAAATTCCTTGTCAACTATGATTTCGTACAATAAAAGAGTATTATTGGCTTGAATTAAGAGCATGACTTTTCCAAAAAAAAAAAAATCAACTAAGATTGAGAGTAAAGTACAATAATTCCCCATTTGTCAAACTTAAAAAAAAAAAAAAAAAAAAAAAAAAAACAGCGCATTCCATGCGAAAAACCATAAATTTGACTAAAGAAGGAAAATTCAAAATTTTTTCCATTATGTTTTTTTTTTTTTTTGGAAAAAGAAAAGTCTTTCCATGGAAGATATTTTTCCTATTGCTGGATATTTAGTCTGGTTGAAGCCGATTATTAATCTAGAGGCTGGGGAAGCACAAAATATGAAAGGCAGCGGAAAAGAGAGGTAAATGTTATAATTTTTAGGTAACAACACTATCGTAAAATAATAAATTAGACGGCGTTGGGAGACTTTAGTTTCACGAAAGTCTAATATAATTTGAATTGAATTTAGTTATAATCGTATTTAATGTGATTATCGGATATTGGTGATTAAAAAAAAAGGAAAAATGTGAGTTAGACTGTTGGTAGTTTTTCAAGTATTTTTTAGAAATGCTGCAAAAATTTGAACACATTTAACTTTTTCCCTCAAAATCCATGCCACATTTTAGTTCTGACCGTTGAATTATTTTTCGAGCAATAAAAATGGAAAGAGAGAGAGAGAGAGAGAGAGAGAGAGAGAGAGAGAGAGAGAGAGAGAGAGAGAGAGAGAAGAGGGATTTGACGTTGTTTTGTCCAAATAATATAAAATATGAAAGGGTGATTTGGTTGAGAATTTTACCAACTGCATCTTATGATCAGGTAGAAGATCTACATCATTTTGCGACGAATCAATTGCAACCAAAGCCTTACCTATCTTATTTATCATAGAGAATAGAGAGATTCCTTATTGTCCACAAATGGCAACGTTGAATTGAATTATTAATGTTGAATTGGTCCCATAACTAGATTCACCCTATATTTGCTGACCTTAATTGGGGTCCTAACTTTACCTAAATTGCTTCAATTATGTGGACTAAATTAGATGGGCACCACCCTAAATGACACTTCAAGACCAAAGATCCATCACTTGTGTCCAATCAAGAAGCACACAAATCTCTTGGCCTTTCATATTTGGTTTCTTAGCAGAGCTATCAAAATTATAGATTTATTTTTGATATAATCAATCGGTATCCGGAGTCATATTTTTATTAATTCGATTCGACCATTATCGAGTCTGATTTATGCGAGTTCATGCGAGTTCTCCTGATATAATTTTTTTCATTCATAAATTTTTAAACCGATATTTGATTAAAAAATTTAACATTTTATTTGTTAAACCAACTATCTATCGGTCAAAATTATTGATTTACAAACAGATTGTCTACCTAAGATCAAAAAAAAAAAAATTACATAGCTATCAAGAGGGGTTTGTAAGGGTATTGTGGAAGATTTAAAAAGTATAAAAAATCTTATACCTTCCAAGTTAGGGGGAACATTAAAAGAATTAGGAACACACACCAAATCTATAACACCCCAAATGCATATTGGAAGCATATATTCTTTTTAAATTATGATTTTAGTCCAAAGTATGATACTCTTTGATCAGAGAGGTTCTAACTGGACTGTTTTTTTCTATTTCTTCAAAGTTTTTTGTGTATGGCTTCAAATGTTGAATGATTTTGCTTGAACCAATTTGTGAGGCGTATATACACCAAACCCTCTCTACCAAGTAGGAAGATTGTATACACTACCATATTAAAAATTCCCTATTCAAATTTTATTTTATTTTTCGTTAATTGAAATAGCGAATCAATCGGTATAATCAAAAAATTATTTTAATTTAAATTTAAAAAATTAAGTAAACTATATTGAAAGAGATCTCAATCGACTCAACTTAGATTATTCGAAACAAAACTCTAGAATGATCGGGCTACGTCGTTAAAAGGCAGGAAAATGTCTCGGCTAAGAACATTGCTTTCATTAAAAGAAACGACTTTCCAATGAAGGGGTTTGTTTAATTGTACCGTCAATGCAAAGACCGTTAATGCGATCAGCCAGCAAGCAGTCTTACGTCATCTCAAAAAATTAAATAAAATATATATATATATATATATATATATATATATATAAATTTGAGAACTTAGATTAAAAAGAGTTTTTTTTTTATATTTTTAATAGAGTATATTTTAACAATAAAATAAGCTTAAATTTTAATAATTATAGTTTATTTAATATTTATTCAAAAAAGATTACTCATAATATAATTCTAAATTCATGCATTTCTTCCTCATAAATAAAAAAAATATGACTTTAAAAATATAAAAATTTATTAGTACAATAATTTGTAATTTTTGGTTAGAAAAATTAATTTTTATTTACGAAATCTTATATTTTTTAAATAAGATTTTTCTTATTTTAATTAAAAAATCTATATTTAGACTAAAATAAAATTAGGTCAACTAGGCTTATTACACTTAAAATAAAACAAAATAATTTTGGCTAAATATTTACAGATAAATTTTATATTTTGTTTCTACCTTTATCCTTTTCTTCTAAATTTATAATTTCAACCCGACGGACCAATAAAAAAATTAATTTTTTATGATTAAAATTAGGTCATTATACTAATTATTTTTCCTAATTATTGTGTATACAACAACTTCATTGTTTTAATCTCTTATTTTTGGCTTCATTTCCTTGAGAGTAAAGAAAATGTTGGTATCTCCATGGATGCATCCTTTGAAGCACCCATCCTATTTTATTGTTCATGACCTATTTTTTATCTTCCCTTTTGTGTAATTAAAATTATCTTAAAAAGTATCAACGTGGGTTGGTTTAACTGAATATGGGGTTGAATACCCTTAAACATGATCCGGGTTCGACTCCTGCTGGGAGTATCAGACTCTCGTGTGTATGAAACATTCTCCATTGAAAGACCCATCCTCCGAAAGGAGTCATTTGTAGTGATCAGTTCAAATTAATCGATTAAATCTTTTGATATCAGACGATATTCAAAGACATAGTATCAAAAACAAAATATCTTAAAAAGTGATAAATTATTTTTTTTCCTTGAGAAAATTCCGTAAATTATCTCCAACATCATCTTCCTTCACCACAATGTGATATATTAATAAATTCAATCATCTTGTTCTTTTATGATGGAATGTCTAGGGTTGTGGGACCAACTTCAATTGGGGCCTCCTTGGAATGGTCAATCCTCTTCTTTTTCATTTTTTTTTCCATTTTTATTTGACTTTAGAATTAGACAATTTCTAAATTCAAATCAAGATGAATTTAGATCCAATTAAGACATATTTTAGATGTTAAAATATAAAATAACTAATAATGTTTTTATTTATTATCTTAAATGTTTGAATAGATCGTAACTATACAAAATATTTAATTGTTTCAGAGTTGAAAACAACGATCGTGTTTAAATTTTTTGGGTTGTAATTCTATTTGGGTTATATATTTTTATCTTAATCAAAACTCAATTAACAGATAATTGGATTAATATAATAGACTATTAGATCTCTTAATCAAGTTTTGAGTTTAAAATTTAAAAATAAAAAATATTAAATCAGGTACAGATATTTAAATTAAATTAGTTAGAGTATGATTTCATATATTTACGGTGAAAAAATACACATCTAAACTAACACTCAATGCATTGTTTTAGAGATTTTCTAATACAGTCAATGAATAAGCATAAGTTCAAGGCATAAATTCTCCATTTTCTTATAATAGATTCATGAGTCTCTACGTGTATATCAGTATATGCATATGTCGGGAAAAAAGAAGATGAAGAATAGAAAAAAAGGATAAAACATAAGCGCAAGGGAGATAGAACCGTGGACGGGGGGATGACAGAGGATGTCTCATTCTACTCACGTGGCACGTTTTGGACTTCAAAAAAAATTAAGAAGGTGAGCTGTACGGCCTCTATCTGCAAATACCGCAGAAAGTCTATTATACAATATTTCTGGCATCTTTTCCATGCACAGGTCCGACCTAATTTGCATCGACCATAATCATATCGAAGGCAATCCAATCAATGAATAGGGCTGTCTTCAGTCACACAAATCGACATTTGATAATACATAATGCTGGGTAAGGGGGCATACCTACATGGCCATCTCTCTCTCTCTCTCCCCTTCTTTCACATATCTATCGTAG
This sequence comes from Dillenia suffruticosa, assembly GCA_033439265.1. NCBI lineage: Eukaryota > Viridiplantae > Streptophyta > Magnoliopsida > Dilleniales > Dilleniaceae > Dillenia > Dillenia suffruticosa. The sequence goes on along the minus strand of JAVTVX010000008.1, from coordinate 734,139 downwards.
CAACAACTGAGAATTTTATAGATCATTTTTATAAACCACATGTGGTATCTCAACACTCGATTTAAATTTAATTTGAATCGAATTAAATTTTTAAAAGATAAATTTTATCATATTTTTATTATACTTAAAATTCAAATTTTAAAATTTTATTAAATAATTTTTTTTTATTATATAAGGATTTAAAACTGGAATAATCAGATTGAAAGAGAAGCGTTTATACTATTAAGTTATCTTTTTAGAGATTTTGTTTAATAGTATCAGACTGGATCAATTAGATATCGATGAATTTAATAAATCATATGTAACTCAACAAATAACAATTATCAATAATTATATCAAAGAGGTATTGATTTAAGTTCCATCATGACCTAACCATTCCCACCTGCACTTGTCGAAGTTCATATCTTGCATGGTGAAATGTCAAAAAGTGGAGAAAAGTTATGTTACATTAGTCAAAGACTAAGAAGTTGATATGAAAGGTAGGAAAGAGAGGCTAATACCCATTTTCTTTTTTTCTTCTTTTTTTTTTTTTACTCCAATCAAATAAAAAAATATATTTATTTTCATTTCTATCGAACAAAATAAAAGAAAATATATTTATTTTCTTCGTGTCGCCTCCTTCTCCTCTTCCTTTCGCAGAGCAAACTTATCTATAAGTTCCATCCAGACCTAACCATTGCCGCATGCACCTGTTGAAGTTCACATCTTGCATAGTGAAATGTCAAAAAGTGGTGAAAAGTTATGTTATATTAGTCAAAGACTATGAAGTTGATATGAAAGGCAAGAAAAGAGAGGATAATACCCATTTTATTTTCTTCTTTCTTTTACTTTTTATTTCAATCAAATAAAGAAAAATAATATTTATTTTATTTATTTTTATTTCTATTAAATAAAATAAAAAATATATATATTTACTTTCGTCTGTAAGTTCATCTCCTTCTCCTCTTTTCTTTCGCGAACCAAACTTACCTTGCAAGTTCCATCCAGACCTAACCATTGCCACTTGCACCTGTTGAAATTCACATCTTGCATGGTGAAATGTCAAAAGGTGGTGAAAAGTAATGTTCATTAGTCAAAGACTAAGAAGTTGGTATGAGATGCTGTTATTTTTATTAATTTTTTAAGAAAATGAAAATGTTACATTAATTTCAATTATTTCAATTTTTGACATTTTGCATGTACATTAGGAAATGAATTTTACAAAAATAAGTGCAAATTTTAGAGAAATAAGTATTTCCATCGCTTGACCTCTTTAACAAATTTAAATAGAATATATGACGGGTCTTGAATCCAACGGTAGGTTTTCTCTTGATTTGAGAGATCCCGATTAAAATGAATCAGAATAAAAAATCGAATTAAAATTATATATATAATTTATTTAGATTAATAAAATGAAAATAAATTTTCAAATAAAATTTTCAAATTATAAGACTTCTGAAAATTCAAGTAAACACTTAAATTTTTGGAACACATTTTAAAAATTTTTTTATTTTAAATCTAATTTTGATTTTCTTAAAATTTTGAATTTAAATTCTTATTTTTTGGATAATATTTTTATTTATAATTAAAATAAATAAGTAACATATAATAATATATTGCAAGCCCTTGGGCACTGTGGAAAAGGGTTATGAAATGGACCAGAATGTTGGCCTAGTGAAGATGATAAATACCTAAAAATCATAACAATGAAGATAAATATGCAATATTGAAGAACTTTTTTTTGTTCCTCTTTCCCCTCAAAAACCCTCTCCAGTAATCTCTTTGTTCAATCATTTCTTTGATCCATTTTTTCACCCTGTTTTGATTTTTCGGATTTCAGAATACAATCTTTAGAAGATAAATCTTGATATAACGATTGAATTACTTTTTTAATGATTTTAAAATTACAAAATCAAGACGTGAAAATAACTATTTTATAAAAAATTATAGAAAAAAAAAGACATATATATACACACACGTTTACTCTTTCTTTTATCTTGCACTAAATTGGGAGTACTTTATGTGTGGAACGAGAAAAGGAGAAGGAAAAATTTAATTCAGTAACTTGAGACAGTGACCCAAAAAATAAGGGGTACTAAGGCGGGACTGGCCGCCCCAGTTTGAATGGTACCCCTTAATTGCAGGGGAATATGTCCTTTTTAACCTGCCAAGTTGAAATGTGTCGCTCATCCGTGCCGGTGGCAAGGCCATGAGTAAAATGAGTGCTGATCTTTCATCACATGTAACACAGAAGTAAGTGGCCAAGTCTTAATTAAATTTAAAATTTAAAATTTAAAAATATAAAAATTATACGAAAAAGTTATTCTCTATAATGGATCCGATAAATACTAAAATTACCTAAAATACCCTTAATAACTCAATTCATGTGAATTTGTAATTTTATTTTGTTTAATAATAAAAGGGTAAAAAAGAAAATAGAAAATGTTATATTTATTTTGGGCTTGATTTACATATTCCAGCGTTATATATAGCACGATATAGTCAGAAATTTATATTAACGAAAATACAACATATATTTGAAATTATAATTTTAAAAGATGATTTATAATTTTTAAAATACAAATAATATTTTAGTTTATAATTCTTAAAATTATATATAATTTTTTTGAAAATTTTTTGACTGTACCTCTTTCTCCCTTTACGATACAACTAGTCAATAATATAATATATATTTCTTATTGAATAATTTAATTAACTATAATATGTCGTATTAATTCTCCCCAAACTTTATGATGGTAAGTGATATCTGTCTTTTTTATTTAAATCAATCGATATCTAAAATTATATTAAATAATTTGATTTAAATATTATCAGTTTCAATTTAAGAAAATCTCTTTTAATATAATTTTTTTTATTTTTAAATTTGAGTCTAATATTTAATTAAAAAATTTAATATTTTTTTCTATCAAATCAATGGTACGTTTTCGTTGTCTCTCCCTCTGTCCTGTGTTCATTGCTAAAGGTTTGAAATAGAGTACCACTCCACATTCCTTGAACCCACAATTTACTTTCGCTCTCTTGCAGAGACATGTCGCCACCATCCATGATGCCCAGACAGAGCAGGCCAATTACAAAATTTGACAGATCACTAGCTGCCATTTGTCCCATCTTCTCATTCATTCCATGTCTCGACTCATAGCTCGAATGGAAAGTATATTTGTATATATACATGGAAAAGATATATAGACTTTTGGTCTGTTCAATCAAGAACTTAGAAAACTTTTATTTTTGTTTGATTAATTTCCTGGATTTTTCATTTTCTAGTTTGGGATGAAAGATAAGTGGGGAGTTGAGTAAGTTTTTGAAATTTTTTGTCTTTTCAATTCACATTTAACCCTACCTGGCTACTTGCTCTCATTTGATGGCATTTTGTTGCCAATTTGGAGAAAATGCGAGATACTTGATTCTCATACAGTTAGTTTTCTTCCCCCCCCCCCACACCCTGATAATAAAAGCTCAATTGATTGCATTCATAGATATCTTTTTTTTTTTTTTTTTTGGTTTTTACGACTAGATCATCGTTCGATATTTAAGACTTCGTGTCGATTAATTCGAACTGATTTGACTGTTGGGTCTTATTTGAAAGGAAGATCTCTCAATATTGTTTTTTTCGTACAAAAAAAAAATCAAACTTCCGATCTGATTAAGAATGAAGTACTTTTTTCATCTACGTCAACAGATGTTAGTCTTTGGTTTTAAATGGTCGATCCTAAAATTTTGGATTAAAGCTTCACTGATTGTTATTGTTGTATCAGGTGTGCAAGCTCATAACCCTATTGATATAATTACCAAATAAACTGAAACCACTTTAACTCTAATCAACCTTTTAAAAGAAATTATACCAAAATATTTTTGTCTATTTATCATAAAGAATTACCCAAATATTTTTTTTTTCGGTTTACCTATAATTCAACTGGTCTCTTAAAATCAATAAAATAGTAAATCGTAAGCGAGCCAGCCTGAATGGAGAGTAGTGTTACCCATTTTTCTCCTCAAACCTTTTTAATATGAAAAAAGATCTATGAAAAGAAAATGAAAATTTTTGAGAGTCAAAGAGGAATTTGGATGAGGAGGTGCCACTTACGTTTAAAATTTGGAAATTCAGCACATGTGGGGATAGTTGGCACAGGACAGACATGACCCTTTGTTACAAACAGGGTTAATTGACGATAGATCTCTTGAATCAATTCTCAATTTTAAAATTTAAAAATAAAAAAAAATATATTAAGAGATCTATTATCTAAAATAAGCTCGATAAGGATTCAAATAAAATTAATCAAAATATGATTTTAAATATTAATTGTTATGGTAAAAGATAAAGGGCAAGAGTGACATTTGAAATTGACACAATGGTTGCATTATTGATGTACCAAACATGATATTGGAAATTATGGTATGATGTTATCCGATTTAACCCCATAAAAAATAAAGAAAACAAGACCACCGTCTCATCACAAACCACTAATAGAGAGAATGTTTGGAAGCAAGTTTTTGGTAGCTGTGTGATGATATGGATGCTATTTTACTAGTTTTGGTCACAATAATGGAGATGGCAAGTGCGTCATTGAACAGGTAATCCCACGAGGCATTTCCTTCATTACGTCCAAATCTAGATTATTGTTCATTAGGAGCGTCATCGACTCCAACTCTTTGTTTATTAGGACTCTACTTCTATTGATCCGATTCAAATATCTACATAAAACCCAATTCAGGAAATGATTTTTTCACTGTAGTATTTTTTTTTTTCAAATTTCATACTTGATACTTGATTGAGAGATCTAACACCCCATCATATTAGACTGATTGTTTGTTAACTTATTACTGTTACTACTGTTTCAAACCGATCGATATGATTAGTATTTTTCATATTATTTCCTAAATAGATAAAAAAGAATTTCATACTAATTAACATATGGGCACATCTCAAAAATTATTAATCAAATTACAGATAGTGGTGGCCATATCCATATCATACATTTTTTTTTTCTTTTACTTCTCATCAAAATTTTCAAATTTGACAAATTATTTCTAATTATGTTAATTGTCTAAAAGAAAATATTTTCATTTTATTAATTATGTTGCAAAATTATTATTTTTGTCTTTACAATTTTTCTTGTTTTATTTTTTATGTAATTTAAAAACCTAAATCTATATATTATGTACAAAAAATTAAAAATCTTCAAGCCAAATAAAATATTGTTTTTTAAAACTAAATAATGAATTTTCTTTATTAATAATAGAAATATGTAAAATAATAATTCATTTTTTATATAATACACTCATATTCCTCTAGCCTTGCTTTCTAAATGAATGAACTTGAGTTGAACTCTAGTTAGTAGAAGAGTTCAATTTTGTTCATAAACACTTTGGTCCATCAAATAATCCTGCCTTTGCAAATGACTCATCTTTGCTTTAGAGGGAGAGTCCAGAAATAGAAAAATGATTCCAAAATTGTCAAATTACATTACAACAATTTAAAGACCCCCGGAACTACCACAAGGTGTGTAATCAAATATCGATCGATAATCAATTTAATGGGACAAAATATTAGATTTTATAATAAAATTTTAAGTTTAAAACTTGAAAATAAAAAAAATTATATTAAAAGAGTCATTTTTAATTAGGTCCCGACATATATTTAAATTAGATTAATTATAATATGAATTCAGATATTCATTAAGAAAAACCAAATGGATGTCTATCCAAATGCTAGAAGCCATAACAATGGCAAGAGAGACCTTTATAATAATATGCAATTAAAATAATAATTCAAAATTTTTTTATAAATTATTAGTATTTAAAATTATTTTAAATTTGATTAAAATATGCTCAGACTGAATAATTTTTTTTAACGTTTATTTTTTTCATATAAAATTTAAAATTTTGATAAGAGATATCGATGTTCAATCACGAAAATAACCACGTGTCGATGAATAAACAATAAACCTAACTCGAAACTGCTATCTCAAAGGAGACTACCAGATTATTAACCATCAGAATATTAATCTATTTTATTAATTATTTAAAAAATTAATTTTTTTATTTTATAATTTTAGACTAAAAAATCATTAACCCAGGTAATTATGGACGGGCCAGGTCTCAAGAAACGTCCGAACCGGCTCTCCTGCTTTCAATTGTGTCAACTCTTATCCTGTTCGGACCAATCCCAATTCATATGATTGCGATCGGTCTTCCAATCACAACTCTCCACGTAGCCCCGTTTTGATCTTAATTTCCTTGATCCGTTGACCCCTTACGTGTTCATATCCCATTGGTTATACAACCATTAAGATGTTAATACCTGACTGCAGAGGAACCCAATTCTATTGGTTTTCAAACATCGCCGTCGGTCCGTCATTACAATAACCCCCGCAACTCCTCACCCCTCGAAATACAGAACTTCTGTGCTACTTCCTTAAAATAATGACACCAGTATACATGTAATAAATTAATAATCATTTTAACATAATTTTTTTTTTTTATTTTATAATAAAGTTTTCGATTGTAATATGAATTAAAACCGAAATAACCGGATTAATATTTTTTGTATCAAAAATTTATTTAATTTTAATTTAACTAAGAAATGATGAACTCTTTATTGATTCGAATATCAGAACGTTTGGATCAATTTTTAATTAAATTAATTATAATTATTATTTAATAAAAATTAATTAAAATATATATTAATATAAATTACTAAATAAAATAAAATTTATTTAATTTGGTATTTGTTCCTCTTAACATTATTTTTTTTTTGTCCGTGGCTACCAATTGTTGGCAAATATGGATTCCAATTAATTTAGGAAAGACTAACACCAGATTATTTACGGTCGACTGCCTTATCCACTTACGCACACGTGTCATTTAAAGGATTGCGTGGCATTAAAATTGCATTTTCTTGTGAGTGGCGTTATCAACGGGAGGAGAATTTCATTGACTCTCTTGCTCTTCTCTATCTCTCTCTCTCTCTCTCTCTCGTGGTGTGGAGCCCATAGCTGGTCCTTTGCTTTGCTGGCTTCAAGCTTTCCATTGTTGGTTATTAATGGGGCTTGTCCGCTGAGAGAGACCTTAGTTACAATTTTCAGCCCAATCCATTAAAAACTTCTCCATCTTCTCTCTCTCTCTCTCTCTCTCTCTCTCCTCGCTCTCCACAATTCTTCTTGAGAGAAAAAATCAACCTTTGCGGTCTCTTTGATCACAGAGACTAAAAATAAGACTAATCTAGAAGGTCTTTTCCTCTGTTTTTCTCGCTCCTCTTTGAATTTTTTTTTTTTGGTTGGATCTATAGATCTAAGCTGTATGCTGTCTGCAGATCTTCTCTTGTTTCAACATTGGAAGCTTATAAGAAAATTTTATTCAAATTTGAGGTGAGAGAGTTTTATTTCTTTTTTTCTTTTTACTTTGTTTGAATTAGACCTTGTGAGATTTCAAAATGGCTGACCCCAGTTCTTGTTTTGGAAAAATAAATGTCAAGCAAAAGTTTGATTTGACTATCTTTTGTTTCTGGAAACCCGTTTTTGCGGTTCCCCCTCCCCTTTTTCTCTCTCTTTTTCCATGTTTTTCCGCTGTTTCTTGGTGGGTTTACTGTTTGAAAGAAGAAAGACAAGGAAAACTTTAAAATTTAGGATTTTGTATTACTTTTTGATGTCATATGTATGATCTTTTAGGCTGTTGTTAGAAAGTGATTAACTTTGTTCTGTCCTTTTGTTGGTGTTCTTTGGTTGTAGTCTATAAATTGGTTGTGGTTGTGGATTCTGTGGAGGGAAAAAAGGTAAGCGACGGTTGTAACAATTGGATTTTGTACTGGGGTTTGCGACACAGAAAGAGAGAGAAAATTTTGGGAAGGTATTAAATGTGGGGAATTTGGAGGGGGATTTGGGTGAGATGAGGTATGTTATCAAAGTTGATGACCTTGTTGAGGGCCTGTTGGTGGTCTTCATCGGATCGGAGTGGTGGTGGTTCGGATGCGGGAGGTAAACAAGATGGGCTTCTTTGGTACAAGGATAGTGGGCAGCACCTAAATGGTGATTTTTCAATGGCTGTTGTTCAGGCCAATAATTTACTTGAGGATCAAAGCCAATTGGAGTCTGGTTCTTTGAGCACTATTGATTCCGGCCCTCTTGGTACTTTTGTTGGTGTTTATGATGGGCATGGAGGGCCGGAGACTTCGCGGTATATCAATGATCACCTCTTTCATCATCTCAAGAGTAAGTAATTGGACTAACAATGCAGTTTTGGAATATATACTAATGCTTTGTGCATTGATATGTCACAATTTAATTTAAAAAAATGATGGGTTTTCTTTGTATTTAAGGACATGTTTGATGAAGTTAGAAAGTTTGAGTTGAACTGGTTTGGTGCTCAATTTGAAGGACTAAAAATTAAGCTACAAGAAAGTATAAATATTGGAACAGGAGAAAAGTTTTACTGTTTTTTGACACTTTGGAGAAAATAATCTTATTCCTTGTTATTCGCAACTGATAGTTTTTCCAAAATTTTTTCTATGATTGATGAATGGTAAGTGAGATTAAATGGCGAACTTTTTTTAGGTGATGTATGGGAACATCCAAAAATTTAATTGCTTGATGAGAAATTTTGACCACAAATGGTTTTTCAGCTTTCAACAAGAAGCCATCAAATTTTAGCTTAATTTTTTACTCAACACCTGCTAAAATTTTGTTTGATGCTGAAAATTCAGCATAAAATCAACATTTTCATTAAGCCAGTTATCCAACATTCTAGTCATTGCATTTTGGGGTTGGAGGTGAACTAAGGGTTGTCAGATTGGTTGATTTTCTGGCAGGGTTTGCTTCTGAGCAGCAATCCATGTCGGTGGATGTTATAAAGAAGGCATTTCAAGCAACGGAAGATGGTTTTTTATCTCTTGTTACTAAACAATGGCCGATGAAACCGCAGATTGCAGCTGTAGGATCATGCTGTCTTGTTGGTGTTATATGCAATGGGACCCTATACATTGCCAACCTTGGTGATTCCCGTGCGGTTCTAGGGAAACTTGTAAAGGCAACTGGTGAGGTTTTGGCTGTTCAATTAACCGTGGAGCATAATGCCTGCATGGAGTCTGTGAGACAGGAGCTGCAATCTCTGCACCCCGACGACAAACAGATTGTTGTTCTAAAGCACAACGTATGGCGTGTTAAGGGCCTAATACAGGTATAATTCTCACATGTAGGATGATTTTTGTTTGCTATAGAATGAATTTTTTCTTTTTGGGTACACTTACTGCTTGTGTTATTGACTTATTCACTAGACTGTGGACTATGCCTAGTTATGCATCAGTTGGAGACTAGTATAAACTTCCCAAACTATTCATCCTGTAAGCCTTTTCTCTCAATATTGTCAATTTGGCTCAAGTGTAGAGCACATAAATGGACTTTGGCTTTCAAGTGGCTCTGATACCATAATAGGAGAGAACTTGACAGCTACCATAGAAGCTAGCTATTAAGGTGGATGGTTCCCAAATTTATATACTATGCCTTAAAAATTGAATTAGTTGATGTATAGCTAAAGAAGAATAGAGCAGATTGCAACACCTAGATGTTTATTTTGAAAGTGAAAATTTTATGCTTGTTTCTCTCCAAACAAATTTGCTTTTGTTTTATATAAATGTCTTGCATTGTATGCTTCTTTAATTGCTTCTTTTTTCCCGGCAGATTTCAAGATCTATCGGTGATGTGTACTTGAAAAAGGCTGAGTTCAACAGGGAGCCTTTATATGCTAAATTTCGTCTGAGTGAACCTCTGAAAAGGCCGATACTGAGTGCTGAGCCATCAATTTCAGTGCATCAGCTGCAGCCACATGATCAATTCATCATATTTGCATCTGACGGGCTATGGGAGCACCTAACTAATCAGGAAGCTGTTGACATGGTTCAGAGTCATCCTCACAGTGTATGATATCTATCCTAAAGTAGTTAATTTTCTTGAGTTCTACTTTGGATTTTTCATGAAACATAAACCAACAATGAAAAGAATGGTATCTTCTTGAAAAAAGATGCCGCACTCACTCTAAGTTGAAGGTTAAAGAAAAGAAAGAACTGCATCTCCTTATCAATATTGACCAAACATCTAAGTTGCCATACATCTAGATTTTATCTTCAAAACCGGAGCTTGATGTGGTTGAGATTGGGGAGGAGCTTAATATTTGTAATGCCATATCGAGTGTGTTTCGCTGTCCTGTGGGGGTTGCACCAGCTTGCTTTTCAATGGCTTTTGTGAACAAAGCTTCCACATCAGAGCCATTTTATAATCTGATGTGCTAAAATTGTTGAAGTCTGAAAGACTGTAGATGTACACTATAATAAGCATACTTTCTTTTATCTGTGATCTTACCCTCTTTGTTTAAGGTGTAACAATTTTTTCTTCTGAAATCTGAATGGTCTATCAAAGAACAATTTCCAGATCTTTAAACTTGACATCACTCATAATACGAGCAAGGACTTCCAAAAGGGTATCACTCAATTACATGTATATTGTTTCCATGGATTCAGGGAAGCGCTAGGAGGCTGGTGAAGGCTGCGCTTCAAGAAGCAGCAAAGAAGAGAGAGATGCGGTACTCGGATTTGAAGAAAATCGAACGTGGGGTTCGCAGGCATTTTCATGATGACATCACAGTAATAGTTGTCTTTCTCGATTCCAATCTCGTCAGTCGAGCTAGCTCAGTCAAGTGCCCTAGTATATCCATAAGAGGGGGTGGGATCAGCTTACCTCCAAACACTCTTGCCCCTTGTGGAACACCAACAGAAGCCGGTGCCACCTAAGGTAGAACTCGTCTGTTGTACTAGTCTGTTCTGTGAATACCGGGGAACCTCCAAAGAGAGATCGAAGAGGAGCAGGCCTTAATTCTTTAATGTACACTGTAACTTTTTTTTTTAACTGGGAACCAATACTTTCAGAAAATGGAGAACCGGGAAGAAAGGAGAGCCTCAAGGTGAAAGTTTCTATTAGTAACTTCCTTGGGTTCATATGTCTGTTCCTTTTTTGATTCAAAATTTTCCTCTTTGATGCCATTTCAAGTACTTAAGACTGTCCATATGTTGGTGTGAATTGGGAGGTGCTCCACATGAGGTAGGGTGCATAAGTGATAACTATGTTTTCATGTGTTTAAACCGTGCAGGCATTAATGCCACTAAATCTAATCTACGGGCATTAATACCACCAAATCTAATCTAATATAACATAATCAGATAAGGATTCTTGTGCTCATTTCCTCCTGGAATGCAATTTAGGTGTTTAGGGTGTGACCTTTACTCATGATTCTTAAGCTTTAATGGTGTAAGACAGATTCAATGAATATTACATATTAGTTTAGTTTGCACACACACACACACACACACACACACACACACACATATATATATATATTTTTGTTAGATTATATATATATATATATATATATATATATTTTTTTTTGTTAGATTTTTCTGTTGAATTTGAAACAGATTTTGCTTACTCTGCAAGAATTTTTTTTTTTTTTTAAAAAAACCTCCATCAATACTAGCTCTCCCGTTTTATTTTCTTCATACATAAAATTCAAATACAAAATCTTATTTAAGAGATATCAATGTACATGTTGCAAAATTTTATTATAAGATAAAAAATTAAAATTAAATTCTTTTTGAGTGCACTAAAATGGGAATATTATGAGGGGGAAGTTTTCATAGTTGGGTCTTGAAAATTTTTGAAAATCTTTATACTCAAATAAATAAATTTATTAATTTATTTTTGGTCCTTCAAATTTTGTGATTAATGCACAAGTTTCTAACTTTTGCTGTTGACTTGTTCTATGCTCAAGTTTAATTGAAACTATGTGCTCTCAGTAATGCTGGGGAAATCAAATAATCAAGATCCAAATATATTGAATTTTATAGTGGTATGTCTTAAAATTTTTTATTTTAAAAAAAGAATTTATATAATTATATTAAAAATTTTTAAATTTTTATGATTTATAATTATAATTATTATATTTTTATTTGCTTTTAAGTTATATGAAAAAAAAACCAATTTATTTTAAATTTATATAATTATATTAAAAAGAATTTAAATTTCTATAGAGAATTTATATAATCTAATGCACAATTGTTTTTTTTAATACTATATCAATCGGTATCCGAAATCATATTTCGATAATCTGATTCGGGACTTGTAGTGATCAATTAAGGGGACTACTCCCTTAATACATGATTGTGTCAATACATCTAGAGTTACCCACTTCAAGAAGTGAGAAGTTTAGAATTTAAAATTTAAATTTTTATAATTATATGAAAAATGTAAATAATCTTCATTTCGATGACAGACCCTCGTAACCCTTTTCACTACGAAAAGTTTAGATGTGAGAAGCGGTGCTCGATATGATGCTGGCTTTGACCCACAAAACCCTTGGCGAAATTGAGCGAAGATCTGAGTAAGGGATGGGTAGGGCAAATAGGTATGATTTGGTGTCATCTAAACCCTAATATTTTAAGCAAAATAGGTCCTTTTTGGTTGGGCTCTCTATAGCTGTCGGGCCATGTATGGTGCATCAAAAGAACAGGAGTTTGTATGTATGGGCCCAACGTAAGGCGGTATCATGGACGGGATCCAACGGGGCAGTCCCATCCCAACCCAAGAAATAGGATCTCGGATTATTATTATTTTGTATTTTTTTTTTGATACCACAGCTTAGTCACCATCTGGCATCCAGAATTTCATCCCAACTAATCTGGATCGACTATTCCAAGGCCCACTTTGTGGGGGCGGGTCTTCCAACAATGTTTTTTTCGTGTCCAAGGGAAGTCGAACTTTTGATTTGGTTAAGGGACAAAGGTGTCCATTCTACCTACACTAACAAGTGTTGATTTATATTCTTTGTCTTTGATGGACCGGTATCTAAATTCATATTTCGATTAATTCGATCCGAATTACTGTCAGACCTTCTTTAGAAGAAACTCTCTCAATATAATTCTTTTCACTCATAAGATTGATACCCGAATTTTAATTAAGAGATCTATTGTCATTCTTATTAAACTAACTGTCTATCGGTGAAACCAGTGGATTATATGATAACCCGACAGAATCTCATTGCCGTTGATCAGCTTATCAAAAGCTTGGAGGACAACGTTTGAATCTTATAAGACCTAGGAGGAGACAATGGACAACGTGACATCTTTTAGTTTTTTCGCACTTCAGGTTGAGGCATAGTTTCAAAATTGACACAAATACTTTATAAAGTATTTCGCAACTTTTTTAATTATAGATTTAGTTTTGAATTATGAAAATTAAGAAATAAAATTTGAAAAAGTTAATCGCTTAATAGATCTTAAAATATTTAGATTGAATTAATATGATAAAATCCGGATGATAATCGGTGAAAAAAAAAATATACATCGCAGCACAAAGAGTCTTCGTTGAAGCTCTCCATGGATGGGGCATGAAATAAAGGGTTTTCATTTTTAATTTTTAATCTTTAATTTTTCAATTCAAGACCCCCAAAGAAAGGGTCGATATGAGGCTCTTTGGTCAAAAAAATGGGTACGATTGAGATGGTGCTACTCCTAACCGCAGAACCCGTATTTAGAATGTGACAAAAGTACCAAGCCGATGAATTTCAGCTTTTAACCCAGAGAGCATGATGTTTTTGCAGCAAGAGTATTGAATGCTCGTACTGGAAAAAAGCAAGTACCTATAGATAACTCAAGCCGGAACGATCGGAGCTAATAAAATTGATTTCCGAAAGCACGTTGGTCAAGAAAAAAAATCGAGGACCAACTTGTGCCAAATTCTAGAATTAACAGGGAGACAACCCCAAATTTTATAGGGAAAGATGACCCTCAGATGCCTTTTTTTTGTTTTTTTCTTCAAAGGGTTTGTCAGGGCATATTATGGTCAAACTCCAAAAGGGCACAAACTCTGTAAATTTGGAAGTGTTCCACTTTTTTCTTTAACATAAAACTTAACCATTACAGCCTATATAGTTTCAGGTGAAGTTTTACCCTTCGGTTCAAGATCATGTTTCTACTTTCTTAAAAGCAATAAAATGGTGGGTCTCATTGACCCAACAAAATTAAGAACATTTTTTCCACTTTAAAAAGGGTAACAGGACAGTGTTTCACTCCATTTGCCCTAATCCTGTGGGGGCAGTCCGGTACAACAACATCAAGATGTGGGACCTGCCTTACTAACTCTTTGATGCAGGTCTAGTTTTGCATTCTAATTACATTATAGAAAAGTCAAGTTCCCTTACAAAACCCTAGATTTTGAGGTTTATGTCCTCTGAAACCAGATATTCCAAATATTTTTGGAACTTCATGTTCTTATTGGACCACCTGTATCTATATGTATCATGATTTTGATTCATGGATCTCTCGGTTCGACAACCAAAACTACGATGATCTCAAGACAAATAAAAAGCGAAAAAAAAGAAATAAATATGGATGAGAGGATTATTGAGCCATTTTTGTGTTCGAAGATTAGACCTTTGATATCAGATAAAATATTTGATTAAGAACTCTTTATCACCTGTGTTTCTAATATTTAAAGGAATTATTCTTTTTGGCGGTGCATACATACAATACAAAAGAGGAGAAAAGTTATTGATAAGATTCCAAAAGGTGAGTGCATATCTGAATCTCTAACTCCAGAAGCACTGCACTGCAATATCTACAATGCTATGCCAGGTCCAGGTGCTCATAATGAAGTCTTCTAAAGGGTCCCCCCTGCTCTCTAGACTCCATGACACTCTTGTCTGGTAGAGTTTGAGTTTTCTTTTTCGATAAATACAATGTCATTTTTTATTCTCTCTCTCTCTCATTTTTCTTTTTCTTTTTTGTAAAATCTTTACCTTCCATTTGTGACTTGCAGATCATTTTGCTTAGGTTAATCAGTAAATTTTTTCGTTTGCTCTAGTAGTAAGGATTCAAAATCTCGTATTATAACGGTATAACGGTTTTTTCACAAGTAATAAGATTTGAAATCTCATGTTCTGTATTATATAAAATAAGATAATTTTATTAATATTTAATTAGTTCAATAATTAAGAACATGTATTCTTTAAATAAGATTTTGAATCGGAGTATTGTATATGATATCTCTTCATATACAAATATGAATAGAAAAGAATAGAAGACAGAAAGCAACAGAAAAGTATGAAAGGCAATCCAACTCCTTAGGTCTCTCTCTCTATTTTAGCCCTTTTTGTTTCAATCCCAAGAATTAGTGTTACAGGTAAATTTAGGTAGACATAGGCATAGGAAAGAGAGAGTGTGGCCAGGTTAAAAATATTGACCAAGCACAAGAACACCATACTTCTTTCTCGAGCCCCTACCCTGCCCGTCTCTCTCCCCCCATCCCCCTCTCGGTAGGAGGAAGAAAATTAAACGCAATGGCTGCATTACTCACAATAGCCCAGAAAATACTAAATACTAATTTATTTTGTTCCAAATAGACCCCTGAAGCTTTAGTATTCCGAGGAGGAAAGAAGCTTTCTACTCAGCGATGCTAATTGCTACATTGGCAAGTCACCTTTGTTATTCATTTGTAAAAGAATGAAAAAAAAAACGCAATGGGGTGCTTGGTTCACATTCGATAGTTCACACTTGAGAGTTTAAATTGGTTTTGAAATTAAAAATTTTAAGAATGAGTTTAAAATATTTACGTCTTTATTTGAATTTCATAAACCCCATAATTTGAGAATTTCGTTTCTAAATTCATTTTTATTCTATTAATTCAAATAAATTATATAAATTTTAATCGATTATTAATTCTGATTTATTTTAATCAAACACCCTTGTTACTATTTTCATAAACAAAATTTTTAATAATTTTTTTAAAATTTTGAATAATTATGGGTTTGTTGGACGGCACTACTTAGTTCTGAAAAGTTCTTCATATCTCTTCAATTCGATCAATCAGGCCATTGTTGATGTTATGACTGAAGCAAAACATTCAATTGTCTCAATAATCAAACATGATGGGATCATGATATAAGCAAAGGAAAGTACACCCCAACTCAAATATGAACATATACTCGGCGCCTATTTTTGTGGTCATAACTCATGAGGAGGCTAATTGCCCTTTTCCTACCTTGACTAGCAACAGATAAACAAATTACTCTCTCTGTGCAGTATTGTCCTGATGCACTCAAAAACCAACAGAGGGAAAGATAAAAGGATCTTGCCATTGTTGTATCCCTTTTACGGTGTAGTCTCTCTCTCTCTCTCTCTCTATGGGGACCATTGAGGGAATAATCAATCGTTATTTCTCTGGAGATGAAATGGGGTTGCTCCACGGATTCTTCAAGACCAGCATTTTTTAATAGAAGCTCACTTTTAATCAATCTTTCACAATATGGAACTTTCTCCAAAAGTTTCAACTTCCACTCTACCCACGTTAAACCCACTTAAGATCCTCCATTTTTAGCACAATTCCAAGTACAAATTCCTCTAGAGACACCTTCTTTGCTTTCCTCTTTCTCTATTTAAAAAGCAGAGAAAAACAGAACAATCTTGAAACAAGAGAGAGATGGGTTGTGCTGCTTCGAAGTTGAAGGAAGAAGAAGAAGCAGTGGCTATCTGTAGAGAGAGAAAGCACCAGCTAAAATTAGCTGTACAGAGAAGATATGCTCTTGCTGAAGCTCATTGTAGGTACTTCCAAGCTCTCTATGCTGTTTCAGTTTCTATAAAGCTCTTTGTAGCCAGCCATTCCTCTCCTTCTTCACCATTTATCATCACATTCTCACAGAAAGAAAATGAAGTCTCTAATCCAATGTTGCTTCAGCAAAGCCCGTCTCAACCTACTCATGAGACTATTGCTTGTGGGTCTTGTCTTTCTTCTTCAATTTCTTCAGATTCTTCTGAGGAAGAACAAGAAGCTGAAAATGAAGAAAGAAGAGGGAGAGGAGAGGAAGTTGTTGTTCACGATCAGGGGTATTTCTATATGGGCATGCCTCCTCCACCAATGCCATCACCGCATAGAGATTTTGGGTGGGATTTTTTCGATCTTTTTGATGGTGTAAGACCGGAGATGATTGGATACAATCGGGTTTCGGAGGAGGATTTGGGAGTTGTGAGAGAAGAGGAAGGAATGTCTGAGCTAGAAGAGGAAAAATTTAATGGAGTAGTGATGGTTGGAGAGAATGTAAATGGCAAACATGAGAAAGAGAATGGAAATGAGGTTGTGAGAGTTGCGGATGAAGTTTCTAATTTAGGAAAAGGAGGACAGAAGGAGTTAGTCATTGATACACCAGTCAGAGGAAGAGAACTGTTGGAAGCATTGAAGGATATTGAGGATCATTTTGTAAAGGCTTATGATTCTGGTGAGGATGTTTCAAGAATGTTGGAGGCTAGCAGATTTTATCTGCATTCTGGTTTGGAGGAGATCAAAGGTTGGTGTCAATATTATATATGCATATAATTTTTCCTAATGTTATGACATTTTTGCTTTCATGACTTCTAATTTAGTTTTCTTCATATTTTGAATGATATTTAGTGTTTCCCAAGAGAAAAAATCCTCAATTTCATAACTTCCATGTCTTGCAGGCATTATTATGAAAATTCTGCAGAAAAAAAATACAAATATGTCACATCATATTGAAAATCATGAGAATTTTCCACCCATGAATAGCATTTTCATATTTAGTCTAGAATAGCATTTTCATATTTAGTCTATCTTACCAAAAGAAATGACGTAAGGGTATTTGCTATTAACCCTTTTGATGTGATTAGATGAGCTTTTCTTATTCTAAATTTCTGTTGCAGAATATAATGCAGCATGCTAAAGAGAATCCCTTTCTAACCGCTTTTTCTCTACATTGGGGGTTTGCCATGCCTAATTTTTGTTTGTTCCATTGTTGGGTTCTGGCTTTATTCCTTATCTTCCAATATTTGAATCGGTGGGGTTTATCCTTCTGTCCTTAAGTAAAAGTAAATGTTCCTTATATAAAAAAAAATCGAATTCTGCTTCTGACCGAAAGTGGCTCCTCATGCTTAGTTTGCTTGTATGCATTACGCAGAGTTCACTTTTCCCATTTGTCTTTAAGTAACTAAGATAAAAATAAAGCCATGCCCATGAAGCCTTTGTGGGAAAATTTTTTTTCTAAGATCCCTAATTAACCAAATGGGGTGGACCCTGAATAACCTTTTTTGTGCCCAAAAGTTCAACTTTTTCTGGAGATTCTTTAACCCCATCCTGTTCCCTTTTTCTTTTCTTTTCTTTTCTTTTCTTTTTGATAGATCCTTTACCTTTTTCTTTGTTGGTCTCAATTTTTTTTAAATAATATAATGGCAATATTGTAGAGAGACAGATTAGCAACTTGGTTCTCAATTATGTCTCAATAGCTTGCAACATGCATTTCGTCTTGGCACTAGGCAAATTTTAAATTGAACTGAGAACTTGACTCTCACATGTACTAGCCATCTTCATGTAGAAAACTCAGCTAAATTCTTCGAATCCACCACGTGGCATCGATCCATTTCATCTAAATCCTCATCATGCAAAAGCTTAACAGCATCATCAAGCTCCATCAGCTCTTCTTCGACATGGATGGAATATAAGGACGATCTCTTTGAGGAAAATGGTAGTATGGATTCAGGGAGCCATTCTCTTACACTCGGAAGACTTTATGCTTGGGAGAAGAAACTCTATGAGGAAGTTAAGGTAAATTATAGTACAAATTATTGTTTGTCTTTGTAATGATTGTAAATTGGCCCCTGATTTTTTTTAAATTAATATATATAATTTCAAAAATTATAACTCCACGTAAAGTTTGCCCCTCTTAACACTTGAACTTTTGCAACTGCACCACCCCTCCAAGAGATTACGCACTTATGGCAAAGAGCATGGTAAAGAAAGCACACTTGTAGCCAAGCACACTTGTAGCCAAGAGCATAGGATAGAAAAGTCTGTATGTGTGGAATAGCAAAACAATGCACCTATCAGTTGCTCCGTAGAAAAGAAAGTAACCTCGCCCAATAATTATCGTTGAAATTGTAAGTTCATTCCACATGGATGATCGGTGTCACAGAATACTTTTTCACTTGACTCTGTATCCTGGTCTTTAAACTGCTTTCATAGCATAGTTTTGTTATCCTATGTTGTACTCAGGCCGGAGACAGCATGCGGAAGGCTTATCAGAGGAAAGGCTCCCAATTGAGAAATCAGAATGTCAAGGGAGATGACTCATCTTCTGCAGACAAAACAAGAGCAGCGGTAAAAGATTTGTACACCAGGATCTTGGTTGCAATTCGGACTACAGAAAGCATCTCAAAAAGGATTCAGAAACTGAGAGATGAGGAATTGCAGCCTCAAATCCTCGAGCTTTTACAAGGGTAAGGAAGCAGATCAATATAAAAAATGCATAAACTCAATTTTTCTCTTATTATAAGTTATTATTCCTAATTTCTCCATGCTTGAGCAGTCTTGCAAGTACTTGGAAAATAATGATGGAATGCCATGAAAGGCAGAACAAGATTATGCTTGAAGTGAAGTCATTTACGTACCCTGCCTGTGGAAAATTTTGTAATCAGTCTCATCGACATGCTACTCTTCAGCTACATGCAGAGCTTCAGAACTGGAGGGCGTGCTTTACAAGGTACATTGCAGCACAAAGGGCATATATTGCGGCCCTGCATCAATGGCTATCAAAGTACTTAGTCCCAGAAGTTGAATTTTACTCCAAAGACAAGTTCTCTGCCCCATTGAGTCGATCCAATGGTCCCCCCCTGCTTTTAATTTGCGATAATTGGTTAGCCTCAATGGACAAATTGCCTGTTAAGGGAGTTGCTTATGCCTTGAAATGTTTCGGGAAGTATACAAAGGCATTGTTGGCCCACCAAAATGAGGAACAGCAACAGAAGAGGAAAGTCGAAAGTTTAGCCAAAGAAGTTGACAGGAAAATTCTTGCGTTCCAGAAATCAGAAAACAGGATTCTCGAACTGAAGTATTCAGAAGAAGAATCAGATGCAGACGAGGGGCAATCTTTGGAGTACTTGACTGATAGGAAGGATTTGTTGGAGAGTTTAAGAAGGGAGCTAGATTTAGAGAAGGCAAGACACCATAGCCACATGGAAGAAACACAAAGGATTACTTTAAATCGACTTCAGACCGGTTTCTCTATGGTATTTGAGACCTTAACAGAGTTTTCAAAGGCTTCCTTTAAGATGTATGATGACCTTGTGAATTGTGAAAGCTCTAAGAAGAAGAGGAACAAGCCATGTATAGAGAGCACCAGAAGTCATGAAGATGGTAGTCAACAAAAAGTTCAATCTGGATGATTTAGCATGCAATAGCTGTACATGTATATTAAGATATGTTGAAGCGGCCTACCGAGACAAATGTATTCACGTCTAGCATGATCTTATGGCTTCATTCTTAAAATGCCCTTGAACGAGTACACTTAAAGATGTAGGTATGGTGTATGCATGTTGATTCCTGGTCATAATTCCTCTCTCTCTCTCTCTCTCTCTCTCTCTCTCTCCCTCCCCCCCCCCCCGGCGGCTGGTCTTTTTCTATAAAATACATAAATAAATATATAAAAATAGGTTTGCTCGGGATTTAGCTTTGCTTATAAAAAGCAGGCCTAGCCCAAAAGCCGACCTTAATCACATATTTCCTATTGGCAAATTCTCACGTAAGAGGCCCAAAACTAGTTGATTGTCAATATTAGTATTCATTGAGCAAAAGGAAATCATTCTGATCCTGAAAAAGAAACTCAATGCCAGTTCGGAATTGATTTCTCAGAACTTTACATGTCCATTAACATTAGTAGAACAAAATTCAAAAGGGTTCATAATCAAATAGATTCTATTTGTACAACGTGTGCAGATACACATCCTGAAAGCATGGCATCATCAAGTGGAAATCATCACGGATCTCTGAAGTCTGGATTATTGCATCATTTAAGCCTACCTCAGATACAGTGAGACCAAGAATTGAGAGAAGAGTAAAAATTCGCTAAATACCGTGGCAGGAGAGTGTATGCCAAGAAATGGGACTATGTCTACCTGCAGCCAATTCTCAACTGCTGAACCTACCACTGCTCCAGCCACAAGCTCGCCTATTGTTATAACGGTTGCCTTCCCTGAAAAATACAACTCCAATCACTCAAAATTTCCTCATAAAAATAAAACAATAAGGAGAATTGTAAGGAGAATTGGAACACTGAGATATGTTGGAAAATGTAAAAAGACTAGGGCAATATCAATCAATTCATCTGTTGGAACCAGCATGGGACATGTTCTGCAAAATTAGGTTGATTCCCTCTCCTTAATTATCTATCTTTGTAAAAGAATTTCAGTAAACACATTTGAACCTAGAAATTAACATCATCAAACTACAACCACGACAACTGGTAAGGTAGATAATTTAACCTCTGATAAAAATGCTGCTATAAATAACATCAAATCATTTTCTCAAGCAGAAGTTTCCATAACATAGTCACCGGTGTCATCACATATTATGTGCAATCATAACTCTGAAATTATCCCCTATGACTCAACTCCGGAACTACCTAAAATAGTTGAGTTTAAACTGAGAGATTTCCTTTGATTTTCTCCCCTCATATGAACTATTTCACCTCATCACTATGCCTTTTCTCTTTAAACAAGGTTGAGGAACATACCGCGTTCCTAGAACCAAAAGAAAAGGCCGGTCAAAA
This sequence comes from Dillenia suffruticosa, assembly GCA_033439265.1. Taxonomy (NCBI): domain Eukaryota; kingdom Viridiplantae; phylum Streptophyta; class Magnoliopsida; order Dilleniales; family Dilleniaceae; genus Dillenia; species Dillenia suffruticosa. Next base: position 712,494 of record JAVTVX010000008.1, on the reverse strand, counting down.
TATCAATTTTTTTTTAAACAAAAATGATTTTCCTTCTACTGAATATTTTTTTCCCTCAACTTCCTCCATAGCCAAACAAAGGAAGTTTAAATCTAGAGTGGCCATAAACCAAGCCATCAGCATTCAACATCATATACTTCAGAGGCACCACATGGCAGCATGAAACAGCACTGCCTGCAAGCAGGAGAACAAACAGTTTGCTGTGTAATGTCCAACTATTTAATGATGCCCTAAGTTGTGTCAATGCCATCAATTTAGTGAGCATACTAGTAAGAAGAATTGGTCGAAGTGGCATAAACAAACTTGCTTTGCTAGGTGGCTCAACAGTACATGAATTTACAGCCACCAAGCAGAACCAACCTCAGAAGGAACATCATGAAGCAAGAACTAAACAGCGAGTTTAATTTCCATAAGTTCTCTGACATTATAAATCAAGCAAGGACTTATTAAAGTCTCATCATAAAAGTTCACCATTTTGTCACCTTCTCAATAAAAGGACCACCTTTCTTCATTTTCTCAATTAAAAGATCTTCGAATTTTTTTCCATGAAAGGGAGAAGTGACAAAATAGAAAACTTTTACCCATAATATTTAGCATTCTTTGTAATTGAAAACAAATGATAGAACAGCCATTAAATTTCTTACCTAGCTTCACATTCCTTTTGGTCATGAAGTACAAGGATGCTCCAAAACTACTTGCCAAGATCAGCCCTGGTACATCAGCCCCAGAATAAAAACATGCAGAAGATGCGGAAGACCCATTCACATAAATCAAAACCATTAAAGCTCCATATACACCTGCCTGAAGGCCCAAGTCTCCAGTAGTAGGCATTTCAACTGAAACTGGTAACGTCTTTACAGTAGCCTGCAACCACTGAGGCATGGATCCCATCCCAGGAGGACTTCCGGGCGTCACATCAGCATAACGGATACTGCTGCTAGCAACTTTTCCAGCTCTTCGCTGTGACAAGCTCTGCATAAGCAACGTGTCATATGCAGCCTCCACCTGAAGCCTATTTACCATATTAGTTTCATTTCATTTCTTGGTATATACTAAGTCACTATATAAATTATTCCTTCCAAAATAACTCGGTTGCATCAGTGATCAGCATAATGACAAAGCTGTTATCTCAGGCTAAAAAAGATGTTAGTGGATCAATCATGTCCTCCAAAAGTTCTAATAAAACAAATAAACCTTGAGACTGAGACAGAGACAGAGACAGAGTCAGAGACAGAGACAGTGACAGAGAGGGAACAGAAGAACTTGCACTCATGCTCAAAGCATGACGAAGCTGAGAGCAGGATCAAAAACAGGAAGAAAAGCATATACAACAAATTTTAATTCGGGAAGAAACATAAGTTTTCCTAATTTGTCCAAACATAATAAAGCTTGTGTGACAATGTCCTTGGAAAAAGAAGAGCCAAGAAGCCAAACACATTTAACTCTAAACAACAAAATCTCCATAAAACAAACCAACAGATTTCTATGCTCTGTAGAACTATCATGTTTTACATGCAAAAAAAAAAAGGTTGATTATTACAATAGGATATCCTTCTCAGGTCATTTTCGACTCTTGATTTAGACAGTAGTTTGGCAATAAAAAAAATCCACGTCCTTACAAGATTCCTTGACAAACAGTTTCCAATAATGCATCACCAAAATTTGTTCTCTCCACGCAACAACGAACCCCAGATAGAAAAGAACATGTAATAGTAATCTCCAGATTGAAGGCCAATACCAAAACTGAACCAATAAGATTTTGGCAATTGAAAATGCCGAAGCCACAAAATAATGAACTTTGGTTTAACCCTTAGCTTCACAATGGTTGCAAAGCACAAATTTGATTGGTCCCAAGACAAAATTATAGAATCTATTAGCTAATTCAGCCCCTTTTCTTTCACTACATTCACAATACAGAATAAACCCACTTCACAAAACAACGGTCCAAAATAGAAAAAGCCAACAAATATACATATATATTCTTTTTTCTTATTATCATTTATTTTAAAAAAATGACTATTGAAATTGAATGAAATTGACTAATCCCCAGGTTTAATTAAACTTAACACCAATCATCTCGTGAAGTCTAGATGCAAAATTCATTAAAAACAAGCAAACCCCACATACTTAAAGTTAACAAATTCCACAAAAAGCTACGAAATCCATCAAAATTTCAACAACAAAAGTCAATCAAAATATATTCAGAAATTAAAAAAATTAGAATTTTTTCTTTTGGGTTAACACAAAGAAAAGATCGAAGCTTGAATTGAACCTGAGCAATGGTGTCTTTATCATCCTTACAAGTAGCGAGAATAGAGTTCTTAGCCCTCAGAATATCATCAAATGACGCGTTTTCGGAGACTCCCAGGAGCTTGAGAGCATTTTTAACTGTCATCTCCGTCGGCGCCGGCTCATCAGCTCTTGAGCCGGCGAGGGCGACGACTAAAGTGGAAGTAGTTTGGTTCAATGCGCGCTTGGTCGGGAAAACCAGGCTAGACCATGTCCGGTTGGACCGGGGATACGGCGCAGGACGATGGAGGAGCGAACCGGTGGGTGAATTGGGCCGGACGGATAGTGAAGTGGCCATTGTTCGGGGGATTTTTTTTTTTTTTTTTTTGAGTTTTTACTCTTTTTTTGATTTTGTGTTGGTGGGTTTTTTGTTGTTTTTTTGCTTCAAAATGAGAGGCTAGTCTTGGGCTTCAAAGAAAATAGTAAACAAACATACACGATTGTGGAAGTTGATGGCTTGACACACAGAGAGAGAGAGAGAGGCCTTGGAAATGGAGGTTTGTGCGCGTATACAGTGAGATCACAAGGATGATGATGGGCCATGTGTTGCCAAGGGCTATGTATGTATATGTCCAATTCATCTGCGGGCCCATGGCAGTAGCCCCACACTGGGGTATGTCTTTAACGATACATTTAGAAAAGATAAAACTGTGTTTTAGAATTATGAAATTATATATTTTAATAAAAAAATAACTTTCATAAAGATATTTTTAAATTTTCTATACTTAAATATCATTTCCATAATAGATATGTCAAATATAAACACTTCTAAAATTACAGATAGAACACTTATCAAAGAAACTCTATCACTGAGTTTGTAATTTTAGACTTTTTCTACAATATTATCAGATTGTAAATATATATTTTTACTTTAAATTAGACCGAAAACTTGCATCAATAAGAATAAAAGTAATAAACATTCTCAATACTTTCTTTTCTTTGACTTATTGTATTTATGTCGCTTATTTTAAATTAGAAGTATCTCATATAGTTATTTCAAGTGTTTCAAACTTCTATTATTAATATCTCTAGAAACTTATGATTTCACTTCAATAGATAAATAAATCTATCGATGCAGATAATGTTTATATTTGTACATATATAATTAATTTTCTTTAAGAAATATATAATTTTGCTAATAAAAAATAATTTTTCTTTACAAAAAATACAAAAACTTCACTTAATCTTAGTTTAATGTTAATTTTTCCAATGCGTCCTATGTCTTTTTTTGTTGGGGGGGGGGGGGGGGCGGGGGTTGGAGGGAGTTTGATAAGCGCGCCGGCAAAATGCCCAAAAACAAACAACTATGAACTCGGGTGTATTAGAAGGGAAGAAAGTTTCAATCTTTACACGGGATAGCGCCACCACCAACATCAACGCCGGAAGGGGCCTATCCAAATTGTTTCATCCAATAGGTGTTTTGTAGACATAATTTGCAAATCAGTGCACTCCTTTTTGTACTTTCATAGTACACATGAAACCCATTTTGCATACTTCAATTCTAGTTTTTGGTAGGGTTTTTTATCAAAATATAAATTTTTTTAAATAAAATTATTTAAATATCGTTATTTTTTTATTTCCTAATTATTGATTTTATATTCTTAAAATACAAAATCATGTTATTAAATTTATATAAAAAAAAGAATTTGTACTATGGGAGTGTGAAAATAAATTCACATTTTGGGAGTGTGAAATCTTTTTTTTTTAAAATTTAAATTATAATTTTTAAAATTATGGTTTGGGAATAAAAAAAATAATCGTAGTTAAATAATTTTATTTAAAAGACTATATTTTGATAAATAAGCCGTTGTTGTTGGTAAAGGTAAGCAAGCATACTTTCGGCCCAAAACAAGATTCTCTCAAACGTCAATAGTTACTCTGAAATAGGTGCCAAGGAAAAATACTAATAAAATTCATATGAAGAATAACAGGGCTCAGTCTGAGGTTCGAGCTCAACTTCCTTTCCCCTTGTCCAATGGCTGAAATGGCAAGTCTAGGCCAAGCTAAATGGGCCAGCAGTTAATGCTTCAGCCCATTCAAACGGTTGGTCCATTCGTGCACGACCCTTGTTTTGACCGTGTGATGGCTCATGTTCAACACGAAAGCAAGACTCAACCAACTGGGATTACCCGCTCCAATTTCATATGATGTTGCTGTTGCCACGCTACGACTTTGCACTAGCTGAAGTCACACACACACACTCTCTCTCTCTCCCTCTCTGTGATGGCAAAAAGGTGATGAGCAGGTACTGAGCTGAGCCCATTTGTCGTTTAGATATACAAACGATGTTGGCTTCTTGTTTAGGGGTCAAACCTTATTTCTCAAGCAGAACCAATAACGGGTTTTGCTGCAGAGCCAATGATAAACAAATCCATGTCAGTGGCCTTCGAAACAACGACGGAAAGAAGGTTGTGGTTGTTGGGTCTGGTTGGGCTGGCCTTGGTGCTGCTCACCATCTATCCAAACAGGTCCCCTTTCATCTCTCTCTCTCTCTCTCTCTCTACAATTGGTCTTTGAATTTGGGAATTCCTTTTTTACAGGGCTTTAATGTCACAGTCATTGCAGATGCGACTGATGATGTTGGTATTAGGGGTAATTATATCTTACCCTTTTCCCCAACGTTCTTACTTTTTTGGGCATTTTGAGTAATCGGTCTGATTCAGTTTAACCAATTTTCAAGCAAAATTTCTCTTACCCATGTCTCATTTTCCACCTTCTGAATGAACCTTGTTACTTGAACAGAAAAATAGACTGTGGAAAGCTTAATTTGTATTTTGCAGTTTTTGTGCTTTAGTCCATCTTATTTTATCCTTGTTACTGTATGGTGGGATAATGTTTGTTGAGTATAGATTTTGTTGATGATCATGTGGTGTTTGATTAATTGAACACAACATATGACTGCATTCATAACTTAACTTATTATCATCAAGGAAATGGTGTGGTGATGTCGCAACTCTGGCATTCCACAACCGATGATTATATCCTTGTGTAGAGTAATGTTAAGTGTACCAAATGTATCAAGGACTAAATGGAGCAAATCTTACATCGTAGTTGGGGGCGAAGCCAGAAAATTATTTTAGTGGGGCGAATTACAACATCAGGGACAGTTGGGGCGGGGCAGATGTTATATATATATTAAGTAAACAACATTTTAAACGATTTTAGTGCTATTTTTAAGACTTTTAACTGTTTTTTTTTTTATTTTATTTTCAGCGGCATTTTAAAGATTTTTAGTAATATCTTTTTAAATTGCTAAAAATGTACACAAAAAATATTTTTTTCCCAAAATTTCTGGTCGGGTGGCTGTCCGCGCTTTCTCCTTGGTGGCTTTGCGATTGATCAAAGTCCATATCAGTAAAAAATAAAAAATTTAAAAAAATTTTTGAATTGGTGAAAATATCTTTAAAAAAATAATAAAAAAAGATTTTGAGGTTTACTGCTATACAAGATTTGATTCATTTGGTTTTTAATTCATTTGGGCTCTTTAGCGTTATTCCCTTTCAGAAAAAAAAAAATAAATAAATAAAACATTTTGAGGTGGACTGCCCACGTAAAATTTGATCCATTTGGTCTTTAATTCATTTGGGCTCTCTGGCATTATTCCCTTGTATAATAGTTCATAATTAGTCTGTAGGAATTTTTGTTCACTATGGTTTGAATTCTTTTGAGTTCAATTTGAGTTGTACAGTTTGGCATCTTGTATGTTTGAATATGTATTGCATCCCATGCCCTTTTATTATGTGGGTAAATTTGGCTTTATGTCTAGGATTCTTTTATCCTTTTCGCAACATATTCAGCCTTGTTGATGACCTTGGTATCAAACCATTTACGGCATGGACAAAGTCTGCACAGTATTCAGGTGATGGACTGGAGGTAATATACGGTTAACTTTAGACACCGTTAACTTTAGACACAGATAGGCATCATAATAATATCCCAAAATTCTCCGCTTCTACTTTAGTGCTCACCAAATATGTAATGAAGATGTTTGTGGCCCAGCTACATTTATTGTATTTTTGAGTGGTATCCCATGCCTTTGAAGTGCTTTAAGAGGCTTGTAAATGTTTTACAGGTCGAGTTTCCTATCTTCCAAGATCAACCTCAATTGCCAACTCCATTTGGGACCTTGTTATACACTCAAGTACGTCTTTTTTTTTTCCTTCTTTTCCTTGTTTGTAGTGGATTTTTCCTCAGCAGGAGGGAGGGGAATGGCATGATTAGGTGCAATTATGCAACTAGTTTACTTGTTTATATTTACAAATTTGTTAATCAACAGCCTTACTTGTCTTTAGTCATCTGCAGTTCATTCGGCTCCCAGTGCTGGATCGGTTAACCTCACTTCCTCTAATGGCTGCTTGTAAGGTCTTTTTCCATAGACGCCAATGCAGCATGCTTAATTTTGTAATATTGATCAAAATCAGTTGCCTTTAATTTTTCCAACTCCATATGTGATAAAGCTCCAATTATAGTTATTGATGGCTCCTAGGATCAAACGTTATCAATCTAGAATAGAACTAAAAATTAAGGATTATCCTTATATTGTCTTTGTGATTCTACCACCAAAAAGGAAAAAAAAAATTGCTCAACTAATGTAGAAGCATTAAGTTGAATATGTTTTGGTTTATCATAACATGCAATGAACAAGCTTCATCTTAACTTTATTGCAATATCGCCAATGTGACAAGAATCAAGATGAGTTGCAATATGTCTTTTTCTACCCAAGTAAACATGCCTTTGCATTCACATCTCAAGTCCAAGTGCCTGTTTTCTCTGTATCCCTTTTGTTTCTAAATTCAACTATGAACTTCTATTTGGCAGTAGTCGATTTTGATAATACTGACACAGCCTGGAGAAGATACGATTCAAGTAAGTGCACCTCACCCTTCAGATAACTATGTACTTTTCTTTGAATTAGTAGTGTGTAGTTTACTCTTTCTTTAAAAGAAAAAATAATAACTTTATGATGGTTAAATAGTCATCTTAATTCGAGATTTTGATTGGTAGTTACGGCAAGGGAGCTTTTTAAGCTGTTCGGTTGTTCTGAAAGGCTTTATCGTGATGTAATTGAGCCACTGATTCGAGTGGGCCTGTTTGCTCCAGCAGAGCAGTGTAGTGCTGCAGCAACTTTGGGAATGCTGTATTATCTTGTTCTTGGGCATCAGGTTTGACAGGCTAATTCTTTCTCATGATGCTGCCAAATAGTATGTTGAGCTGTTTACATGGTGTATAGATTCTTTTAAAGGAAAACCTGGTCACCGTACAATGTAATCACTCTTGAGTCATGGCAATAAAATCACACACTCTATGTCCATTGAAAGAGGCGATTTTGATTCAGGAGCAATCTTTTGGAACACAATATTTTCTATCATGATATCACTGACTCACCATTCCCCCTCTCTCTCTCTGTCCTCTATATGGTCTTCTTCAGAAATTGATGAAATTGTTTATGTGGATGGCTACAGAAGGATTTCGATATGCTATTGTGCCGTGGGACTGTAAGAGAGAAAATTTTTAACCCATGGATGGATGCATTGAGAGAAAAGGGTTGTGAAGTAATGGATGGTGAAACAGTGACAGATCTAATCTTTGATGAGGAAACGGGACAAATTTCGGAAGTTGCTTGCAGTAAAAAGCTCTATAAAGCTGATGCAGTTATTTTGGCTGTTGGAATATCCAGGCTTCAGGAAATTATCAAGAGCAGGTATGCTTTGCTTACTTCCTATTGCTTCTTATGTTTCCTCTTATGTAGGTAACAGTGATACACTGTCTATGTGACTTAGTATGATGAAATAGACAGATTTCTTCTTTACTTAAGGTTCATTTGGACCTGTTGTTCACAGCTTGAGTTTTTATATCATCATCTTGCTTCCTTCTTGAACTAACTGCTGAGTACCATGTAGCGCAGCATTGTGCACAAGGCAGGAGTTTCTGAAAGTTATGAATTTGGCTGGTATTGATGTTCTGAGTGTCAAACTTCAGCTGGATAGAAAGGTCAGTGCTTTGATTTGCTTTCTCTTTCCTTAGCAACTGGTTTGATTGGTTCATGTGGGCATTCCTGCTTCACTAGTCAAACTCATGTCATCAAACTAGAAGACTGACCGTTCATTTTGTGTTGACTAATTCTATGAGATAAGAAATCTTGATGGACAATATAAAAGATTCTATATGTTATGATTGTTTTATTTTTTAGACAAGAAATCGACAAGTTAAAATCAGAGCACTGATGGATTATAAGACCAGGACCAATCTATCAACAGCTTACAGACCTTTTCTCCTTAGCATGATTTGGGCCATTCTTTTATTTAATAATTCTAGGATGACCAACTTCAAGCACGTGGTTGCTTATCATTTTTTATGATGTGCCATGTACTTTTCCCCTCTGGACAGTTTGTTCTAAGGACCTTCATTTCAACTAGATGAAAACCATACAACCTTGTGTGCTGTGCATTTGTTCCACTATTTTGTTAGTGATCTGTCGGGAATAGATGGGAGTCTGGACCATTCGGGCTTTCCTTTGATCTGATAATTGATTCAAGTACTGTAATAATCTTTCTTCCTTGGGATTGGAACTACCAGGTTCAAATTCCTAATGCAAGCAATGCCTGCACCTACCTTGATGATTCAAGCGGTTGGACTTTCTTTGACTTGAATGCAATCTACGGTGAGCGTAAAGATGATCCTGTTACAGTGTTGCAAGCTGACTTTGTGGGTATTACAATTTTTTCCCCTTCAAATGCATAAAAACACTACTTTGAAATTAATGTAGACCCTCTTATTCGTTTACATGCAGTATTATGCCAATGAGTTGCTGCTTCTAAGTGATGAGCTAATAGTTGCAAAAGTGATGATTTACCTTTCAAAGTGCATCAAAGATTTTGAAAATGCTGCGGTGACTAACAAAGAAGTAGGAAGATATCCGAAATCCTTATCACACTTCTTTCCAGGTAGTTTTTTATGAGCCCTTTACTATAGATTTATGACACATCTTTGCAGTATAAATAATGTTGGAATATCACATAAGATCCTTTTTTCTTCCTGCCGAGTAAAAGGGTGGAAAGAGACTACCAACCGCAGCCTGTTCTCCGCATGACTATAAGGACCCCCACCCGGTCTCAAATGTTCAGTTTGAGTAATAGTTGCTGCCTTTAGGCTGAGCTAATTACCATAGCCTCAACAAAATGCCAGGTGGACTGTGAATTCCCCCAAAACATTAGGTCTGAGTGTAACAATTTCCCTTAGCTGGGCATCAAAATCGACACCTCGAAGTAATGGAATTTTTGGCCGGTCCATCTGGGCATAGTGTTAACATCACATAGGACTTTGTGTTTGTAGATCACGACTCAAATAGAAAAAGAATTTCAGCTAAAACTTGGTTTGTGTGTTGGTCTCCTTCAGATTCTACCATGATCTGATTCAAAGAAGCACATCTGTTACCTATTTTATTGTTGTGATTCTGTGACCTTAATGACTGTATAATCCAAATTCAACATGATTTTGTCACTTGAAATGGTCTCTTGCACTAAAGTTCACTTCTCCATTTCATTTTTGTCCCACAGGTTCATACAAGTTCATGATGCGTGGTTCTACATCTTTCCCTAACTTGTTCATGGGGGGAGACTGGATAGTGACACGGCATGGATCTTGGTTGCAGGAGAAATCCTATGTGACAGGACTTGAAGCAGCCAACAGGGTGGTGGACTATCTTGAAGAAGGGAGCTTTGCCAAGATCATACCTGTAGAAGAAGATGAGCCTCACATACAAGTGCTTCGTAGCCTCAACAGAAACCTTAACCAGATACGAGACGAACTTCCATGGTCCAATTATTTCCTCCAGTGACTCTGAGGTTTGCTGACTTCTGCAGTTGAAGCTCACTGCCAAGCTCATATGGCTCCACATTCAGATGGGAAACTCCATCTTGGAATCACTTATTGATCATGGTAAAACTATGGAATGAATGCTTATGCTCCAGGAGTGCCTGCTGTGCAAATAAGGCACCAACATAGTGACTTTTCCTCCCAAACAAGTGTATTCATTTGTATTTATTGTATATAACCGTACTTCAACGTTACATATTTTAAAGTCCTATTCTCATCCTTTGGATAACCAGCATGCAGGTGGACTTTTATTATATCTATTATTTTTTTTGGTTGGTGGGGGGGGGGGGGATTCAGGGGTGAACTCACCCCCGCCCTCACCCTTCCTTCATGCGGAGATGGTCAAATTTGGTCTAATCTCGAGGGGGAGGGCATGAGGGTATTTTTCTTAATAAATCACCGATATCATGTTAATATGTCGAATGTGAATAAATTTGATTCAAACTGAATTGAATCTTTAATGATTAAATTTTTTTATATCTGTTTTTTCTATTAACAATATTGAACGCAATACTTTATTTTTTGACGGTTGACGGAGGGCAAATGGTATTGTGAGACTAAGAGATGGGACCTATAAATGGCAACACCCACCTTCTCTTGTTTTTTCTTTTTACATTGTATAATTGCCTTTTCAATTTTACTAAATTTAGCGCATCTCTTAAAAACATTTAAAAAATTAATAAAATTTATATATATAAATAAATCTGTACTCATACTAGTCGAGGGAGAAGGAGACCTAAGAAAAGTTTAATAATAACAATACAAATATGATATATATTATGTAAATATAGTTGAAGATATGATATAAGATAAAATATAATGGCGTAAAATGATTCATATACCTGATTTGAACAAAAACTTGGTTATTGTTGTTATATACAAATAAATCTACTCTGAAAATAGAGATTTGTAATAATTAATTTCTATTTATGTATTATACTCAAATCTTGAAAATAAAATGCCAATTCAATGAGAGAGAGAGAGAGAGAGAGAGAGAGAGAGAGAGAGAGATTCTCCAAAATAGGGAAAAGACAATTTCTGGCAATAAATAATATTGATTGCCCTTCTCAAACCAAAAGAGAAAAATAAAAATCGTGGTATGAATGGTATTCAACTCAAAAATTGAAAAAATGACTAATTTCCAAGAAGTTTCTGATTAAAAACGACGTCGTATTGCTCCCCGCTCTCTCTATGCCCCAAAATCCGCGTAAATACAAATAATTATTTATTGATTTTAATACGCACACAGTTCTTCCTTCGTCCCAATCACAAAATCCATCGAATCGCACTTTCGCTCGTTCGCTCGCTCGCTCTCTCTCTCTTCATTTTCTTCATTCATACTATCTCACAAAACCAAAGGTGCGTTCCTCCCTCTCTCACTCAGATCCAGCTCTCTCAATTATATTCTCTCGAAATTCGTCTGTTCGCATCGTCAAATCTGGAACTGTGGTTCCTCAATTCCAATTCAATCTTGCGTGTATTCATAATTCCGAGGTTTCATTTATCAATTTTGGATCAGTTGGTAAACCCGAAAATCATTGATCCTTAACTCATGATATCGTTTTCGATTTTGTGTGCAAACAATGACTTGTTAGTTGGATTGAATTTGGCCATCGGTGATAGTGAATCCTCCCTTCTTTTTTGTCCTAGCCAGGGTTTTGAATTTCGTGGTCACTTTCGTTAAAAGTTCAAAATTGAGGATATTTGCCATTCCGATTTTGCCGTTCATTTTTGTTTTCCTTATAAATTTTCAGAATGAAGAAAAGTGATGATATATTGGTAAAGAGTATTTGGGCAATGGACTGGTATGGATTCGGGTTCGGTTTCGATTTTTTAGTTATTATTTTATTTATATATGAGGGTTTTAAATTTTTGATTATTTTAGTAAAGCTGAAATGGAGGATTTTCATTTTTGTCAAGTTAATGATTTTTTCTCCTTCATTGCTAATATTGAGTGCTGAGATTTTGACCTAGGAGGGGGAAAAAAGAAATTGTTAAGTTCCAAAATGATTACTTAATATTAAGGGATTGTTTGGAGATGATGGGAAGTTGATGGTCTAAGGTTCAAGCCTTGGAAATTGCTTTGGGGGAGGTCCAACCCATTTATTCATGTGCTTGCCTGGTGCATGTGGTTTTTAGGCTGATCCATGTGAATGATGGACTTACCCTGTGCACAGCCTAAGAGGAGTGAATACAAATTCCCTTTGTTATTAAAGAAAAACAAGGGGCAATTGAATAATTTGATTTTGGCAGATTTTTAACTCATTTTGTCTATTTTTCTCCTGTGAATTCAGGTCAAACATGGGTGTGGCACAAAATAACATTGACATGGAGGAGGAGACACTAGAGATTGGCATGGGTAAGTTTGAGTTTTGTCCCTCTCTTGATTGATGATTTTGAGCTTAACACAAATAGTCCATGTGGCCCAAAATATTTTGGTGGATAAAATTTGTTTTAGCTGGTACATGCTGCTAACTTTACTCATGAATCAGATGTTTCATAGAAAATGATTGGTGTATGGGCATGTGCATTCGATAGAAATTCGAATGCAGATTCATTTTGTTTCTTATATTGCATGATCTCAAGCAAGCATCTATCTGAACACCAATTCTGGATCACTCAGTTTTTTGTTTATTTTTGTTTTTTCATAGAAAAAGAAAAATCTTGGGTCATTGGGTTGCTCTCCAATGATCGCAGATGAGCTTAGAATGGTTTTTTTTTTATATATATATATAATTATTGAAGACTCTTAAATAATTATTCAACACAGACTCTCAGTTTCTTCTGCTTTGCCCATTCTGTTCCCTTCCCCAATTTCTTCGTAGTAAATATTTAATTTCTCTGGCCAATAACATGTATGAAATCATAGAGTGCTACGAGCTAGTGATATTCCATGATTTATGCTTTATTCAACAGCAACAATGACAAACTGAGTATCCCAAATTTTATAGTCGGCCATTTGAGAGTTCAATAGAGGAGAGTTGAGAGAGAAAATAATAATAACAATAAAATAACATAAAATTACAATTTGGAAGCAAAAATAGAAAAGATAAAACTAAAAAAATAAAAATAACGATTTATGATTTATTCCTATTAATATACTTGTGGATTTCTTTATTATATATATACATATGTATATACTCACTAGAAACCCTTGAGTGAAGACTGATCTTATTAACAATTTCTTTCATATGCATTTGATTATCTTACAATATTAGTGATGCTGATAATGATCGAAAAAATCTGAAACACAGTTGTGCTTGAAGAAAATCTTTTGATAATGCTGTTTCCAGCAATGCTATCCTACTTTTTCCTTTTCCTTTCCCTGTGGTTTCTGTATCATCGGACACATCTCTCTATGTGCCCATCTTGTGTCCTTAGATATGCTTCTTAGATTTAAAAGTTGATTATATATTAGTGATTTATCATAATTTTCTATAGCACGTCAGTCAAATGATCTGTCTAGCAATTGAGATTTATTTTAGCACCATCATTGCCTTAATGCTTGTCTTTACTGCAGAGTATAGAACTGTCTCTGGAGTTGCAGGACCACTGGTTATCCTTGAGAAAGTTAAGGTGGGTTCCCTTATTCCCTCCCCGAGCAATTTCTATGCTTTTCGAGCCACAACATTCATGAGATTATAAAAGCTGTTGATTTTATTTTTTAGGGACCGAAATATCAAGAGATTGTAAATATTCGTTTGGGGGATGGAACAATGCGTCGTGGCCAAGTCCTTGAAGTTGATGGTGAGAAAGCTGTTGTACAGGTAACTGTTGTGTGAGACTTCTTATTAGTTATTTTCCCTTTTTCTTTTCCCTCAATGAAGTCAAATGTGGTTCATCTTAGCCTATCACAAATGCTTGTTACAACAGAGATTTTTCGGGATGTTTTGATTTTTAAATATTTTTCTGTTGTTGTATTTTTCCCACCAGACCTCTCATCAGAAAACATTGCTTTTTCACTTATGGTGATAAAGGGTGTTTCTTTTCTCTAGTCATGCTTAGTTGTGTTATTGCCTTATTTACTTTGCAAATACAAATGAATCATACTCTCCTCTTCAATAGTTGGAACATAAGTCATTCTTCCCACTTCACCAGGAAACCACTTCTTTTGAATCCTCTGTCCTTGTTTCCACTGCACAAAGGTTTCAAAATAAGGAGATGGTTTAAGTATTTGAAAGGGGTTTGTATACTAAATTCATGCCAAATTCCAACCTATAAACTGTTGTCCATCGGGGTGCAATTTGGGTTATGTTGGTTCTGTTCTGCTGCTCTTGGAACCAACTCAAGGTAGTTCATGTCTCAAGATTTTAGCCCTGAAAAGACCCAAAGGTGGAGCAGAACCAACCAGATTGACTTGGATTGGACTGGGTTGGTTCCACAGTTTTTTTTTTTTTTTAATGTCAATATTAAATATAAGTAGTGACTACTTTAAGTCACGGGATACCTTAATTTCATAGATAAAGATTACATATTTTGACAAAAAAGGTTCTTAATTAAAGAATATGACATCATTTGCACATAAAAAATGTTTTTAACTCAATTGAAAATGTTTTAAAGAATGAATGTCAAAATACTTGAACTCGAAATAACACAATTATCAGCGCAACTCTTGTAAGAAGATACCGCAGTTGGTAGTTCAATAATTTAATCCAAAGTATTAAGCATCAGAAGTCCCATGCTAATTTTAAAACATATATCTATATATCTATATGTATAGACTTGAGTAGTGGAACCCCAGAGCAAAGTTTCACCCTTAGCTTTAACCACCTAGCAAAGTTTTTTCTTGAACTTCCCAATTCCATAATTCCCCTGGCCTCATTTCTTTCAATTTTCTTCTCAAATGTAGATCCAAATAGCCACATAGTAAGAGGAAGATTATACCACCTGCACTATAATATCCTTGGAAGGTAGTAGGCATTACTTCCTCATCTAGTCCTTGTGGGAAAATTGCAGGTTCTAATCTTTATTGTCATTTTGAGTTGGCACCATCTTGAATAAAGTTGCATTGCAAATTTAGCATGTGCTTATGAGTAAGAGCAAACAGCATTGTGCACTTTCTAAACTTCCAACCGTGAGGCATGTCTTTTAGACCACTGAGTGGTCCTCATTAGCATCTTATTATGCATGATCATTTTTACAATATATGCTAAGGATCTCATTGCTTGAAGCTCTTAGATGCTAGGAAAAGCTAATAAAGAGAGCTGCACGGTGTCTGAGTCTATCCTTTCAAATTCATGAATAAATTGCTAATTTGAATGTCATTTTTTAGTTAAATTTTCTTGGTACCTCGAGTCTTGCATTTATTGTCTCACTGCCTGTCAATGATGTATAAGAAAGTGTCTTTGCAACATGATTGGTGAACCTCCTATGATTTCATCCTTTCTTGGTCATCTTCTAGAACTTTACTGACAACTTGTATAATCTCTTAGATGAAAATACTGTGTTCTATATGTTGGTTTCTTTCACCAAAGCTTCTGAAGCAGTCCATGTTTCTATAGGTTTACTTGATGATCTTCCTTCTGTTTCATTTTTGTACAAATTTGGGAAAACTAAATTCTAAAATTGAAATCTGAAAGAGTAAAGTTTTTGTATTTGGAAGACGAAATTCTAAAATTGAAGTCCAAAAAAAAGAAATTCCTTTTGTTTCATGTTTTGGGCTAAGAAGCATATCATGGTCCTTTTCTTGAAGATAACCACTTTGTGCAGAAATGTCAAAAAGTGTTGAATTTTCTTTGCTCCAACCCACTACCTGAATTTCATTCTTGAAACCATCTCATTGTGATTGTAATAGTTAATTACCATGGACCAAAAAAAAGTGCTGCTGTTTAGAATCCGTTTTATCTCAATGTTTCTCCCTTTATCATTCTTTCTCCTTTTTGTATATTTACTTGAGATGTGTCCTGATATAAGCTTACCATGTTTATCTTGTGTTTGCCTGACCAGGTTTTTGAAGGGACATCTGGAATTGACAACAAATATACAACTGTTCAATTTACTGGGGAGGTACAGGGGCTTTTTAAATGGTCTTTCACTTCAAGTTGAACTCAGTGTGTGTGAGAGGATGAGAATGCGGGTGGGGGTACCACTTTTAGGAATTTAACTATGAGAGTGTGGTTGGACTATATGGCTCATATGTGGTTACATGAAGCAGTTTAGGGTGGGTGGGGGAAGATGTATCTCACTCTTGGGACTAGTATTTTGGTCATTCTGATATTTTTTCCCCTTTAACTGCAGGTGCTGAAAACTCCTGTCTCATTAGATATGCTTGGGCGTATTTTTAATGGATCTGGGAAACCCATAGATAATGGACCTCCAATTCTGCCTGAAGCTTACTTGGATATTTCTGGTGAGTTCTAGATTTTTATTTTTATTTTTATTTTTTTTGGGGGGGTGGGGTGACTAAAGTGTCCATTGAAAGCTTGACTTTAGTAACATAACAACAATTGTTTGACTTATATAGGAAGTTCTATTAATCCCAGTGAGAGAACATATCCAGAAGAAATGATACAAACTGGGATTTCGACTATTGATGTCATGAATTCAATAGCCAGAGGACAAAAAATCCCTCTCTTTTCTGCTGCTGGTCTTCCTCATAATGAGATTGCTGCTCAGATCTGTCGACAGGCTGGCTTGGTGAAGCGGAAGGAAAAAACTGAGAATCTCATTGATGTATGTTGGCACTAAATATTATACTCAAAGATAGATTGCTGGTCTTCTAGAAAATTTCCAAGGCAATAGATAATCAAAAGAAACAAAAGCATAAACTCTCAACTTTTTATTGCTGTTTGTTATGAAATTTGAAGTACCATCACGAATGTATTACAATATTGTTGGATCAGTGCTTTCTTACAATCAAAAGTAACTGAATTGGAACTTCACCTCAATCTTGTAGAAGATCAATCTCCACAAGGGTTAGAGAGTACCTTATATGTGGATTCACTTCTTTGAACAAGTGATTTGCCATTTTCCTGTTTGTCAACTTTTTGTGTTGATAATTCAATGCCCCTCCCCTATTTTTTATCCTTATCATATGCTTCTCCTTAGTTGTGGAGTTGATGAGGTAATCTGTTTTGTCTTAACTACTTGAATAACAGGATGGGGAAGAGGACAACTTTGCTATTGTGTTTGCAGCTATGGGAGTGAACATGGAAACTGCACAATTTTTCAAGCGTGATTTTGAAGAAAATGGATCAATGGAGAGAGTGACCCTTTTCCTAAACTTGGTATTTTCTTACTGTAAATGAGCCTGTGATTTTGTTTATATGCTTGTATTTTCCTATGATGTTTCAATCCTTCTTTAGGTTTGATGGAATCCTTGGCATATCATGGCCTTCCTTAATATTGAGTGCTTTTATATTTCCACCATTGTGCTGCATCAACAAGAAAAATGTCATAGATCTCCTGTGATATGTATCATCTATTCATTTATGACTAGATCAAAGCTGAGGGGTGTGAAGGTCATCTATGATGTGTCTGCAGTTCTTCCTGCAACCATAGCTCCAGAGTTTTTTCCCTTCATTATGTTCGCCTTTATGTCATAGTAAGTTCTTTATCTGGAGTACTCATCAAATATTTTGTTTTCTAAAATGATTCTTTGCAGGCCAATGACCCCACAATTGAACGTATTATCACCCCTAGAATTGCTCTCACTACTGCAGAATATCTTGCGTATGAATGTGGGAAGCATGTTCTTGTCATATTGACAGATATGAGTTCTTATGCTGATGCTCTTCGTGAGGTAAATGATACTTGATGCCTTTGTTTTAGAGCCTAGCACTATCCACACAGCAAAACTGCCATGTGTTCTGCAGATTCAATGAGATAAATAGCTTATATTCATCTAGTATTGTATTTTGATCTATAAATAAAATGTGATTTGGTTTAAATATGGTTCACTAATATGTTATGATTTTAAATGTACATGGCATTTTAATTTTTGTGACAACATATGATTTCTGCAATAGGTATCTGCTGCCCGAGAGGAAGTGCCAGGTAGGCGTGGGTATCCTGGGTATATGTATACTGATCTGGCAACTATTTATGAACGTGCTGGACGAATTGAAGGACGGAAGGGCTCTATAACCCAAATTCCAATTTTAACAATGCCAAACGATGGTACCATTCCTCTCTAGCACTGACTTTGTGAATGCCACTCGGGCTTGCCAATGGTGATACTTGACTTGGCTTTCTTGTGTTGGGCAGATATAACACATCCTACTCCAGATCTTACTGGGTATATTACTGAGGGGCAGATTTACATTGATAGACAGCTCTACAATCGGCAGGTAGGGTTGTAAGATGATCTTAGATCATCCCACATTTTGCTTTGGCTATAGGAAGGCTATGGGAAGCTTCCCTTGTATTTGACTAGGCTAAGCTGCATCTATGTTTATGTTTAGCATTGATTATCTGTCTCCCGTTAACATGCTAAACATTGTTTACTTTTCAACAGATCTACCCACCAATTAATGTCCTGCCATCGCTATCTCGTTTAATGAAGGTAATTTTCTCTAATGGATAAGCTTATTCTCAATGCTGCAATGTATAGAATTCTGTGTTGCTGATACTGGTGCATCTTGCAGAGTGCCATTGGTGAGGGAATGACTCGCAGGGATCATTCAGATGTGTCTAACCAGGTTTGTTTGTGTTGCGATATATATACATATATATATATTCAATGAACTGTTTCATCTGGGAAGCTTATCAACCTTCTCAGCTTTGTTTTGCTTGTTCTCCCCCTTTCAGTTATACGCGAATTATGCAATTGGAAAGGATGTTCAGGCAATGAAAGCTGTTGTTGGAGAAGAAGCACTCTCTTCTGAGGACCTGGTAGCTTAGTTCTTCCTTTAAGATTGGTTTTATTTTGTAGTTTAAGGTCATAGTACTTATACTACTATGTGCATTAACAGCTTTATCTGGAGTTTTTGGACAAATTTGAGAGGAAATTTGTGACCCAAGGGGCTTATGACACCCGCAACATCTTCCAGTCACTTGACTTGGCTTGGACACTGCTCAGAATCTTCCCTCGTGAACTGCTCCACCGTATACCTGCAAAGACCCTTGATGCGTTCTACAGCCGAGATGGGGGTAATTAGTGGAGGAATGAAGCCTTTCTTGGTCTCTAGGCTTCTGCATACTAATCTTGGTTTGGGCCTATACAAGTCTCACTGCCGCCCTTGTTGCTTTCTTCGATCACACCTGTCATCATGGGGCATAAGAATAAAGGTTGTGCTCTTACTAGTCCCAACAAAACCAAGGCCTCTCAGCTAGTAACTAGAAAACAAATATTCTTTTGGTGAAGAATCTTGTGTCCTGCATACTCTTTTTGTAGATTTGTCACCATGGAACGATATGGGAAAGGCTTTTATTCCCCTTGATTGGATCTTAGGATAATATTGAGGCTTTTTGGAATTATATAAACCGTCGTGTATGATGTTTGTCTGATTGTTTTATTTGGCCTGTACTCTTATTCACCAGTTTTGACCCTTCCCCGCCTTTCATCAACGAAAGATGCATTTTTTGGGGCTAAATGAAAAGGATGGGCAAGGACTGCCAGCATTGCATGATACCCCCTCTTTGGGCGTGATTTCACCGTGAGGGAATCCACCATCTATGGAATGCTTAGTTTTAAAAACATACATTTTTTCGTCCAAGTATCCTATGATTTATCAGTTTTTTTTCTTTAGGTGTTTTTTTTTTTTTTTTTTTTTTGCTAAAGTAATTTGGCCCGAGCATTCTAGAGTCCATTAAGAGATTGACTCTTCCAAATTTCATTTTCCATTCTATCACTCCAATCCGAGACGTATGGTTAAGAGAGTGTAATATCCTATTGATACACTCATTGAAGTTTGGTGCAAGGATTCACTATGGACAGATTAGAAATGGTTCGTTTTGTGATTTTTCATTGAATTTACTGCTGATTTGGATTCAGATTCAGGCTGTTTTATTGGGATGGATATTTCTGTGACCTCTCGGTCCATCCCTTTGAAGGTCTGGCCAATGAAATCTCCAAATTCACAGATATTGCTTCCAAACCTCAAATCTACACGAGAAAAGAATAGCATTATTGTCTTCTGCGTGCCTTCAATAAATACCCTATGGTAGTCAAACTCTCTCTCTCTCTCTCTCTCTCTCTCTAGTCTGAAAGTTGAGCTCACTGGTCTAATTAACTTCATGTTGTCTAAAGGCACAGTGCTATCTGCACCATTAGATGTATCATGCCAGCCTTCAAAAGTGTAATAATTTCATTCTGATGCCAGTAGAATCAAAATGACCAAAGAGGAAAAGGTCGGACCATTGAAATGGTATTAAAAAATTGAAGAACTGATATTCAACCTGCTTTTGATGTTCTTGCTACAGGCGGTAGTACAACTGAGTTAATATCTCCAGGATAAGGAGTCCATAGTCCTAATCCACCCCTAGTCTCTTTCAAGCCGGCTTTCTTGAACTCACTCAAATCTTTCACCCACTCCACTTTGGAAGAATGTTCACGAGTATGTGGGTGCAATATGAACAATGAATTGTATTCGCAATTAGGAAACATATAGAACTTAAATGAATCACCTAGCCTGTACACAACGTAGCCGAAACTCAGTTGGTCCCTGGGGGTGAATAGGTTAACCTCATTGAACCACAGGCAGCTGAATAAATTACTCATCGCAGTGTGCTCCCTTACGATAACAGCACCCTCTGGCACATCTGTGTTTCAACAAAAGATTTTGTTATTAAAATTAACAATGGACTACTAGGAGAGATGCTGAGGCTTCTGTTTTCATAGCCCATCGTGCTTTCCTTCCAACAAACTTACAATTTTAGAGTTACTGTCCCCAATTTTAGTTTTCATGAAGTTAAAGAGGGGATATTATTGTTTTAATTCTCTTTATTCATTCTGATTATCTTCTGCAACATCAGAATCCAATTTTCTTGAAATTGAAGCTTGCAGCATATATGGAGGTAAGAATTAAGGCCTTTTTAACCAAAGTATTCAATTTCAAAGACATTTTAACACTGTTAACTTGTTATGAAACAAAAGGTAAGAAAAAAGAAAATGTATAGACTATCAACAGTTTAGTTGAGTTCCTTACCACTAATAGTATCTTTCATAGGACTCCATGGCTCCATTCCCTCGTAGCGATATATCTTCATGTGGAGATCAATAAGAGGTCGAGCATATCGTTTCCTGCGTTTGCATGCATCGGCCTCCTCATAGATACTATGATGGTGTTTGTGCTGAGCAATAGCAAATGTGTGCTTCCCACGCCACAAATATCTGCAAATCAATTGAATAGTTATCAAAACAGCCTGTACTTTTTCTATCAGACAACCAATTTTCCAAATGCAAGGTGACAACATGAACCAAACACGAGCAAGGAACCAAGAAAATCAACAACATCCACAAAGGATGAGAAAGATGTTAGAATCAACCAAAACCTAACACCAAAATGGTACTATCCACAAAATGAAAAAGAAAAACGAAAAGTGGAATCTCAATCCCCACTAAAATCTGCTATTGCATTCCCTCCAAACCCACCAAACATGGCTAGAGGGAGCATCCTATACACTTACTCCTTGCTGTACATACCCTAAGACCACTCCATGCCCGAAATTCCTTATCCACTGAGCTTGAGATCATCCACAAAACATGAACCTAACACAGTTAATTCCTACAGTTTCTATATTGCCCTTGCCCGTTGATGGTGGAAATTGCTCAAGACACTATAGGAAGATTATCATTACAGACCAATTGATCACTGCTGTGATTTTGTTGAGAAGTTTTAACCTCCCCCCCTCTTTTATATAGACTACTGAGAGAACTAAAGTTGAATGGAATTTGATCCTCAAATAGTAACTTACCTTTCCAATATAAGTAATGGATCAACTATTAATTCCATTTTGCCATCAATCCAGATGCTGTACTGTGCTTGAGGGAATAATCTGTGGGTTAAGATCTTTGGAACTTTTCCATTCCTTCTAGGTTCATCATAAGGTGGATCCTTAAGTAAAATAAGACGCCAGATACCCACCCACTGTCCTGCATTATGATCCTCCCTTACGGTGACATTGTCCTTGATGAAACTGAAGGAAACCTCATCCACCACCATAAGAAAACAGAAGAGCTTTTTAGAGCTGCGGCTAATATTTGATGGCTGATGAGGGGTATCATATCCATCAA
The DNA here is from genome assembly GCA_033439265.1 of Dillenia suffruticosa. NCBI lineage: Eukaryota > Viridiplantae > Streptophyta > Magnoliopsida > Dilleniales > Dilleniaceae > Dillenia > Dillenia suffruticosa. The sequence goes on along the minus strand of JAVTVX010000008.1, from coordinate 690,155 downwards.
AAATGCCAGATGCAACAACAAATTGGCACTTCTTGACATATTTCATGTCTGCTGGAGCCATTTCTGCACCACCATTTCGCGTAAAACCACAATGCACCTGAAGGGATGAATAATTGAATACTTAAGAGAACTGACGAAACTGACATGAAATTATCTGTTACCCTGTAAACAATATTTGATTATCTAACATGAAATATGGATAATCGACATAACCTTGCAGATTAAAGCACACATCTCAACAGCAACTAAAACCATAATTAGGGCACAAGCACAAAGAAGAAAGGAAATATTCTGCATTACAAATAAGAGACAAAAAAATATCTATGATCGGGATTAATGATTCAAGTACATGTATTGTAATGCAACTATTGTCAAAGTCCGAAATTTTGTAAAAAAAAAAAAAAAAACACTGCTACTAGGATCTCCACTCTTAACAGCAAAACTGAATCCAAAGTTTTCTCTTTTATTTCTGTGAGGTGAATAAGGTGAGATATTAAACTTTACGTACCTCTCTGACCATTCTAATTGTCAAATAGGGAATGTACAGTAATCTGAGAAGAGAGTGTTTACTTTTACCTTCATGGATGACTTTATTTTAAAACTCTCCCCTCTTTGTGACCAGCTCTCATGACCTCCAAACAGGGGTTGTGATCCATTGTCCACTGGCTCATCCTCTGTAATATAGGATAGATCTTGAAGAACTGTGTCAGGTGTTCTACTAATAGGAATAACTACTCTGTCTGGGTCACCAGCCACCGGAATAGGACATCCTAATAATGTGCCAGCAATCCAAGATGGTCATACACAATTGCTTAATGTGAAGTATCAACGAAAAATAAGGAGATAATGCTATAATCTTACGGTGTGGTGGCTTTGCTACTAGTCCCATTGTGTCTAAAATGATAAAAACCTTGCCCTCTCTGTTACAAATAGCTGCATAAAACACCAATACAAGCATAACATTAAGAATGGGGGAAAGAAGACTTAGCAGCACATTAACTTTTAAACTAAACGAGCTGAAGTTATAGGTCTTACTGTCATCTTCTACCCAATTGTATTGCTGTTTATAACTTTTAAGAAGTTCACATGAAAGTTATTTCCAGATTTTCATCCATTATAAAAATCTTAAGCTTTCTGTTTCAGGTTTCATGTTTCATGTTTCAGCCTTATGTGATATTCTTCCACTTTTTTCAAGTACAAAGATGCTATCTCTAATATGTTGGCAGCATCATGGATATATCATATGCATTTATGTTTCAACAAGCGAAAGCAATGCAAAATAAGGTTCTCCAAAGTATGAAAATGCTTTTGTAGGAATCACTCCTACTTATTTGCAACTAGATATGAATGACAATGATCAAAGATTTTCTCTCCACAAGTTATAGTAGAAGAATCACATATCCTACATGGACTGGGTACACATGACGAACGTGACTATGCATCTCATTTCAACAAAATTTCTGCTGAAAATGAAATGGTCTACATCCATACTCTACTAATGTTGTGTCATGCACTCAGATGGAGCAAAGTGTGTCCATAATCTCCATAAAGGCTCCAAGTTAAGCAATTCATTTAGAGTAACTAAGCAGATTGAAAAGTTCTATGACCTTTTTCTATCTAATATGAAACATCACAATCATGTTCAACATCTCAGAGTAATATTACTCAAACAGCCAACAAAGATACCTGAAAAGAATGCAATGGAAGATTGGCAACTCCAGACATGAAACATCAATACTGTAAGAATAAGAAGCATCCACAATATGCCCGCGACACAAACCAATCTAATAAACCCCTTTTTCCAAACAAGCTTCATTGGATAATCTTGTGCAAATTTCACAGGCGAAAAACCATTAAGATCTGCATGGACAAAATCTCAAAATCCATCACACAAAAAAAAAAAAAAAAAAGAAAAAAAAGAAAAGAAAAAACACACATACCCATTTTAGAAAAAGCTAATGTGTGACTGACCATACTTTTTATTTTGATTTTGACATCCAAAATAATGCAACCCCATTTAGGAAAAATGCAAGTTCGCCCCAAACCATACCTCGATTCGGATTCTCACTCACCATCGCAGAAAATCCAAAATAACTCATACCCATTTTAGAAAATGCACTAACTAGCCTTGATTCTCACAAACCATCAGATAAATTCAAAAAATAACACAAAACCCACTTGAGAAAATTCAAATCTGTGACCAATCCATACCTTTAACTTGGAGGGTTTGTTGTCCTCTACGACTTGCTCGTAATGAGACAGACCTTTGAAAGTCGCTCTCCATAATCACACCCTTTTGATTCTCATTGGTTTCAGCATCCAAGATCTACTGAACAAATAACATAGTAGTGTGTTTGTAGTACTAACCAGATCTGAACAAATTAAACTAAAAATTTATGCTTTAGAGAGAGAGATAAAGAGGGTTGGTTCAATAAGGTCAGGATTGTGAAATTCAAGCGATGTATAAGCTAAGGAATTTGTCTCTCTCTCTCCTCTCTCTCGTTCTCCCCCGCTCTCTCCGTCTGAAACTGTGGAAGAACATACAAATACAACTTGGCCCCCCCGGGGGGGTGAGATGAACAGCTAAACGACGACGTTTTGATGCGCCGCGAGTTACCGACCGGTCGGCAACTATTCGCGCCGTGAGAGGGCAATATCGTCTTTCAAAATATCATGTCCGCTATTTATACTTATTCTCGGGCCGGGCTGGGCCTACGTGGTCTGGGATTAGGGTTTTTGCAGACGACGACGATCTCTGTTTGTCTCAGGGTTTTGCTTTCCTAGAGTAAAATGAAGTCAGTCTCGAAGTATTTTTGTCGTACCAACGTTTTCTTTTAACAAATTCTTTATAATCTTTGTGAATTTTGTTTTTTTCGATTTCGTTAAGATGGAAGCAGAGGTTGTTGAATCGGAGATTGTGTTGCCAACACAATTGAGATTCAAGAGAATACAGATGTACGAGAAATACCCGAAAGGGCAATCGCGTGGAAGACATTGGAAACATCTCAAGCAAATTCTTCAAGCCGAAAATTACCAGAGTTATCCTCCTAATGAACCCCATTGTGAGTTTCTCCTCTTCCTTAGTTTTTGTGAGTGATTTGTGATTTTGTCGGATTCTGTCTAGTGGCTCATGCTGAGAATCATGTTAGGATGATTTCTATCCTGTAACGTTGTTAATAACTAACATCCGAGGTCGATAATGTCGGGAATTATCTCGTGCACTTGGTGTTTTAGATTGATTTACTTTTGAGTTTGATGTCCAGTGTTGCCATTGGATTAGTCTCTCGGACTAATTATGAAGGGCAAAATTTTATACGGAAAATATCTACTTTTTTGTGTTCCAAAAGGCTTTGTTGGTCCCAAGGCACAGTGGTTCGAACGCCCTCCCCAATCAGTTGATCCGGTTCAAATCCTTATACAAAAAAAATAAAAAAAGGCTTTGTTGAATTGAAGTCACCAAGTCTTTTACGTTAAGTCATTATTAGTTTAATTTCATGTCTACTGTTGGAATGTGATTAATTTCTAAGACCCATTATAGAGGCGGAAGTTTATAAGAAATTATATTTTCTTTTTGTCGCATACAATTTATTTATGAGCTGAGTATATGTAAACTACCCATTTTCCCTCGGCATTAGGAGTTCTAAACTGCACTTCTTTGATACCAAATCTTGCGACTTATCATTTTTTTGAGTAATCATTGACAGAAGCATTTATAGGTTTAGTTTGTTAAGTGTTTAGAAGACATGGAAGTTAAATGTTTAGAAGAGAAAATGATTTTGGATATGATCGGATGACGTAGAAGAATACACACAAATTAAACCAATATATTTTAGATTTTTATCTATTGATTTATTCATTTAATTTTTCTTTTCTTTTTCTTTTTCTTTTTAGTTTTATTTTAGGTTATTTCATTTCTATTAATATATATATTTTTCATTTCATTTTATTTTTTTTTTATTTTTTTATTTCACTTCTCCATTTTCTATCTTTTTCAAATTTGTCTTTCAAAAGGCCGACCTTAAGTATTAGGATTAAAGTTTAGTTTTTTGTTGTTGTTGTTGTTGTTATTGTTGTTTTGACAGAAGCATTTATGCTCATTAACTTTGATAGATAAGGTGATCTTGATATGTATTTGAGAGTGAGTTCATAGTTTTATGTGTATGCAGTTCTGTATTATCTAGCTTAGAGTAAAATGTGCTTCGATGGAAGTTGCTTGTGTGCTTTTTTTTCCTCCCCCTCTTGCAAATCAGCTTTTTTCAAGAACCTGCTTTGCTATATGCCCTGAATCAATGGACTAAAAGCACGGCATTAATTTTATATTGCAGATGTCAATATTGAGTCACCCCCTTCTATGCATCCTTGTAAAAGAATTTGTGATATTACTGGTTATGAGGTATGTCCCCTGACGAATGCCATCTGCTTTTCAACACTTATTTCCAGATAATTATTCTGTATCATATGCTTATAAAGTTGGCTCGGACTATGACTATGAGAGTCTAGTTCCTTAACTAAACTTCCTTCTTTTGCTTTTCAATGCTCTTATTTTAGTTGTTTTCTTTCTAATTTTCTGTTTCTTCTACACCAAACTAGAGTTCCTATACACACCTTGTGTCTCTTGGTCTATAGCAGCACTGCCGTTTTATGGCATGTGCACCCATCATGATGTTGGCTGTGAAATTTTGCCTTGTCCTTCTCTCAATCAGTCAAAAAAAATCAAATAACCCAAATTTTAAGCCTTGCTGTCTCCTGCTGTAAACTTAGATGCACTGGAAACTAATGGCATTCTGCTTTTTTGCATCCCAGGATTCCCTTAGAACATGCCTTGTAACTCAAATTGAGTTGTTGCCCTTAGCGGGTATTTCCAACTTGTAGCCTTTCCTTCTTGCGTCCTAGGCTGTCAACTCTGAAGTGCATGCAATTGCGCTCATAGCATAAACTTGGAGAGGGTAACCAACTGTTGTTATTTTATCTAGAGGTCAATTGTGTTCCTTGCTCTTGTAGCTGTGTTATTTTATCTAGAGGTCATTTCTAAATTTTCACATGTGGATACAGCCTAACATAATGTTGTTTCATGTAGGCACCTTATTTCGATCCTAGGACGAATCTCCGATATGCAAATGCTGAGGTGTTTAAGATTATCAGATCTCTTCCTAATGACTATGTCCAAAGGTATCTGGCTCTCCGAAATGCAGCAGTTGTCTTGAAGTAAGATAGAGGATGTTAATATATGATTCAGAGGGAGATACCATGTGAGTAGGGGCAGGAAAGAGGGGAAGTGCTGGCTTTTCTCTTCTTTTGTGTTTGTGTCAGATCTTGTCACCCAGAGCCAATTGTTTGAATCATCTATGATGAAAATGGTTTTTTGACAAAATTTATAAGAGTAAATTACATCATTTGTTAATGATTTGTTGAACCGACAATCACCTTGTACTATCAATAAACTTCAGCTGGATGCCGGAGCAGTGGATACTGAGACCCATGTTTGTATATCTTTTGCAATTAATGTTAGAGATTAAAATATTTTCACAAGAATTTTGGGCCTTTATCTTTTTGCCAATGCTAATTGATGCTCTCTATTTCTTTTCAAAAGTGCTGGTTGAATATGTATTTAAAAAGGGTGGTTGAAGTTTATACATGCCTGTTCAAAACCTTAAGATAAATTTTTTGTGTGGCTTCGTATTGTGAGCATAGTGTCCATCCAGTTGCAAAAGAAGTTGGAAGTGAGGAAGTCAAGTTGTTCTAATTCTTCAGTAAGACCTAAGTTGGCAATACCTCTACGAGTCATATCAATAGGGCTAATTTTGTTGGTATTTCAGTTTAAGAATTTGGAAGTGTGGAGGTTAAGTTGTTCTAATTCTTCAGTGAGACCTAAGTTGGCAATACTAATTCTTCAGTAACACCTAAGTTGGCAATACCTCTATGAGTCATATCAATAGGGCTACTTTTGTTGGTATTTCAGTTTTTCTCATTTAGATTGTGGGAAGAAGATTAACCGCATATTTGGATTATTCACTCACAACATTTATAGATGTAAAATGGATTTTTTTTTTTTTTTTTTTTGTCAGTGATCAGTTTTAAGTTAATAATACTATATGCCGCATATGTCTCCATGCGTGCAATAACAATTTGCAGAACGATCTCAACAATTAGGGTTAGAACCTAGCCTACCTATCTGTGGTATTAACACTTGATTCTGGGCAGATGCTTTGTGACTGGGTATATGTTTTAATCAGTGCTTATTCATTGCAGGTGCTAACGGGATCGTAAGGTGCAAGCAGAGTGAGGGACAACTGTTGACACTTTGCTTGCCCTGAATTATTGATGGATCACAATTCTGAATATTGCATTGCCGACGGCATCAAACAAGTTTTATCTTCTGGATAAGAAAACTGAAGTTCTTGCAACCCATCAACTTCCTAATTGCACCAGTGGCATTGACTAGATTGCTTGCAGAAATTGAGAGGTTATGCAGAGATTCTAGTGCAACAATGACAGGCAAATGAAGTTACAGTCAGGAACTCACTTTTTTCATTTGCAAGCTGGGAGTTTCAGAGGTCAAGTAATTGTAAGCTGGAAGAGCTTAGGGAAATCGGGCAGAGAATTCTTTAAGCATAATATTTGGCTGTTAATGCAAGTCATCAGTCACGGTGGCAAGAGTGTTAGTCAAATTTGTTCATCTGTAGTCACAACCATGCCAAGTTATGCAGATTCTTGAAATTGAAGGGGACCCTTGAGAGTTCTCTACCATCATGAAGTTCTCAAAATTATGCAACTCTCAATCGCTCCTCCAAACTTCAAATTCACCCAAACATGTATATGCTTCCCCTACTCAAATTCTATACCATTTGTATTGTGAGTTAGTAAGATAGATACTTCACTTCTACCTCAAAACAATACAAACAAGAATACTGCCAATTCCAATGAAAATGCTATGATGATTGTGCCAATGAACTCTTTATCTGGTCTTTCACTTGAAGAGGAACGATTGGTAGTCATATTCCTGCAAGAATGCTGCAAAATTGCACCACACAACCCTGGGTTTCCCTCTGGAATGGGAAGAAGTATCAAACTGACCTCCCGTTGGTATAGAACCTTCAAGGCTGTTGTTTGCAACACTGAAACAACTCAAAAAGATGATCAACAAACGTTTATGTAAAATTTTACATAAATATTTGATGTAAAACTATACAATTTATAGATATTAATTCCGATGAAAATTTTAGGAAATCACACGGGGCGTTAATGTTGGGGGGTCTGAAATTCTCTTGACTGCCCCGTGGAGATGGAGACCGCACATGAAACGATGCGTTTTCAAGAAACTGTTCGAAGCTAATCGATGCGTTTTGATGCCGAATGTCCTTTCGAAGCTGACGGAAAGACATAGCGCGCGCGCGCGCTCTCTCTCTCTCTCAAATTTCTTTTGGCCTTGGATTGCTAACTTGGATGAGCTTTTCACGACACCCAGAAATTAATTGTCAAGTATAAATCCTTTCTCTCACTTTGATTGAATACTTTCTATGTACACTTCTCTGCATTCTTTGTATTTATAAAAAACATTACTTAAAAACACAGGGTAATCGATGCAGAAAACAAGACCGAAACTTGCATATTGACTGTTTGTCAAAATGACCCGATGAGAGTTGTGACCCAATTGGTTGTTTTTATGATACGAGCTTGTGTGATTATATTAAAGAACCAATAATTTACTTGCTCTATGTTTATTTGCAGTTTTCCATGATTCAAAAAGAGACAATTATAAATGCTAAATGATCACATGTTAGTGTGTAGGATCTTATATAGGAGGTCTGTTTAGTGACTAGAATAGTTTTTTGAACTTGGGTTTTCTCCACATTCTAAATCGCTTGCTGGGATTTTGTTGTTATGTTTATTGGGTTATTAGGCTAGTGTGTAGGATCATACATAGGAGGTCTATTTAGTGATTATAATAGTTTTGTGGACTTGGGGTTTTCTTCAAATTCTAAATTGCTTTCCGGGATTTTGTCGATATGTTCATTGGGTTATTAGGTTACCTTTATGTGGTTATTTATTTGTTAGTTGAGCTGATCATAGAGATTTTTTTTTTTCTATGTTTTTATTAGCAGATGTTCAAGTAGTACCTTCTTATCTTGGAGCAACAAAACAAAGGATGGTGTACGAGTTAATGTAACTTCTTGTAACTCTATTGGTGGACCATTGTAGATGCAATGCATCTAAACTGTAAGTAGTGACAGTTTGAGCTTCTTTTACATCATGAATCTTTATGCATGCATTATATAGTAGCTAATAACATATCCTTTTGAGTGGCACGCAGTTGAAACATGCTTCTAACTTCTTAACTTGACCTCTAAGATGGTATTAAATAGAGCAGATTCCTGCGGCCTACCCCAACTAGTTTGAGACAAAGAGCCTTAGTAGAGTTGAGTTGTTGATCTTACTTGATCATATTCCTATCAAACAAAATCTACTGGAATGAGAGCAGAACCATCATAGTGCCATGACTTGGTAGAGGAAGCTGGTCAGAGGACGGACCTCCTTAGACCACGAAGGAAATTATGAAGCTAAGCCTTTTTCTTAATATTGGTAGTTAAGTAATGGAAAGAAATGTTACAGTTGAACAACTTTGTCAGAATGTTATGTGCATTAAGAATCTTAAATAGTATTTGGTTACTAAATTGTTGGGTTAACATTTATTTTCTACTGCTTGATTTGATAGCTCAATCCTAGCTTGTGAGTTCTCGGATCTGATTGTTGCTTTTGGAATTAAATTAATCCTACAGTTAGTTAGATGTGACTTGTGAGGAATTCCAGAAACTCGGAAGTCGTAGATTATCCTGATCCTATGCATATAGATATACTTAAAAGTATCTCAAGCACCAGCATCTTTTTGGTTCCCCCTATGGAAAAAACCAAGCATGCCAGAAACCTGGAAATTTTGTGCCAAAAGTTTTGTGGAAATAGCCTTCGTCACTCGTTTGAGTTTGGCAGGACAACACTCTTATGATCATGTCCAACTACATCATTATCTGGTGAAGCCACTAATTAGATGTATTACCTGAGTCTCTTCCTAGTTTGTAACCACTGCCATGTCACCTTGGAATTTTTATATTAAGACGCTCTATTTTCTTGTGGTAGATGTCAATCCTTTTGGTTTTGACAGAAGAATGTAGTTCTGGAAAAGAATCCTTGAAACTTGTGGGCATGAATTCTCATTTGCTAATTGTGTGCATCTTGGTATATTTAAATCTTCATAACAAGTTAAACATTTGTAGTCTCCTCAATTACCACTTCCAAATAGATGTGTCCACAGTGTCCAAGAATGCAATATTGTCAAGGGTACAAGCATTAAAAAAAATGTCCAGACAGCATGGGCTCTCAGGTTCACATATATTTATAACCTCATTTTTCTTCAGCTTATTATGACTATCTTCTGCTTGCCATATATATGAAGTTCCTTTTCTAGTGTCCAATTTGTAGAAGATGCTTATCCCTGTATAATACTGAAACTTGTCATTTTACCAGTAAAATATGTCTGTAAACGTTTTCTCCAATTTTAGTATCTCCATACCTGTATCGAGGTAACATTCAAAATTGTTGACCCTGACTAAAATGTTCTTTATATCTTCCATTAAGTTATTTACTCATGCTACATGACTGTAGTCATAAACTAACTTGTGTGGTGGAACATGCAATATTTTGTGATCTAGAAACCACATCTAAGTTAGAATCTGTTATGGTGAAATTGAAGTGCAGAGTTAGTGTCATAGTTCTCAGCCATGACATTATGTAGTTTTTAGTTCAGTTATTAGTTGTTTGATATTAATTTATAATTATACATGCTATCCATGCTAGTCATCTGTTAGCAGAACTACATGTCCTATTTGAAAAGGCCCTCTCCCTTGTAATCCAGGGGAAAAAAAATAGGAAAGTAGAGTGCTTGATGGGAGGATGGGGTGTAAAGAGCCTGTCTTCATGGAAATTTAGGGAAACTGGATCTTAATCTTTCTTTTATGCTTAAAGATTACAGTTCTGTTCCTAGTTAGTCTTGCACTCTGCAATTTTAATTTAAATGTTTGGTTAATTGTTTCTTTAGTAATATATACTCATGCAATGTGATACAATCACATTGGAGAAAAACTTTCCTGCTGAGCCAACTAGTTATACAAGTAGGGACAATAATCTACAACAAAACATGAGACGTATATGTAATTTTTTTTTTCTTTTTCTATTTGAGATGTACTGAGGGACTTATCTTACAATTCAGTGGAACAAAATGGCTCTTTATTTGGTGATTCCCGGTTGACCCCTACATTCTCGAGCCAATCAGCAACTTCTTTGATTGTTGGTCTTTTGAAGGGATTCAAGTTGACACACATGCAGGCCACATCAAGCACCTGCAGCATCTCTTCCACAAAGCCCTTGCCTTTCAGCAAAGGATCAAAAATTTGATCTTGTTTGCCCTCACTTCTCATTTGTTGCACCCAGCCCACCAATTCTCTGGACAACTTTGGCTTGAACACCTCCACTGGTCTCTTCCCAGTTAGCAGCTCAAGCATGACAACCCCAAAACTGTACACATCTCCCCTCAAAGTAGCCACCCATGCTTGACCATACTCTGGAGGTATGTAACCCAGGGTACCGACAAGTTCTGTAGTGACATGTGTGTGGTAAGGGAGAATCAATCGCGACAATCCAAAATCAGCAACATGTGCTTCAAACTGCTCATCAAGGAGGATATTGCTGGACTTGATGTCACGGTGTATGATATGTGGCTCACAAATTTGGTGCATATAAGCTAGTCCACAACATGCTCCTTGCGCTATCCTCAATCGAGTGGGCCAATTAACACCTTCAGTTCTCTCGTGCAACCAGTAATCCAAACTTCCATTCTCCATGTAGGAGTATATCAGCAATCGAAAGCCATCATGAATGCAGTATCCTCGGAGTGAAACCAGGTTCTTGTGCTGCGCTGTGGAAAGAGCTTCAACCTCTGCTTTGAATTCCCTTTCCATCAGACCCATGTCTCCTGAGAGTTTCTTAACGGCCAGCTTGGTCCCATTTGCTAGAGTTGCTCTATAAACTAGACCAAACCCCCCACATCCAATTATATTTTCTTGGTTGAAATTGTCTGTGGCATTCAAGATGTCTGCTATTGTTAGATCCTTCACTTCACTGGTGGTGCCTGTAAACAGTATGACCATACTGGTGTCCTTCCCCTCTTCTGTAAATCTATTAGAGTGAGAGGAGATTGTGTCAAGATCAACCTTTTCAGAGTCTCCTCTTGGAAGGATCTTCCTCTTTGACAATATCCACAGTGCTACAGTGAGACTAAAGCCAGTTCCAAAGCAAATTCCCAGGATTAGTCCTATTATGAGTTTCTTATTTGGGCCATCTTTTGATGAAGAATGATAACCAGTTTCTTCCCCATTGCAGGAATGCTGCAGAATTGCACCACATAGCCCTGGGTTCCCCAGAAAGCTGGAATTGGAAAAAGTATCGAACTGACCTCCCGTTGGTATAGGACCTTCAAGGCTGTTGTTTGCAACACTGAACGAACGCAAGAAATGAAGATTCTTCAACGATGCTGGTATTTCTCCAGACAAATTGTTTTGAGAGAGATCCAGTATTTCCAAATTAATTAGCTCAGATATTTGATCTGGAATACTTCCCGAGAAGTCATTGCCACTGAGATCAAGCACATGAAGAACTACTAATTGGCCAATCTCAGAAGGGATATCGCCACGGAGCGTGTTGTTAGCCAGGTATATAGCTGGGGGTAAGTTGGAGAGCTGATTGTAGGGCTGCAAATTTGTAACATTGTTGGGTTGGACAAAGACCGGCAACTCTAAGTATGTTCGATTAAGCTGGGTGTATGTTGGCACTGATGACAATACTGGGAATTCACCTCCTATTGGGGGAAATCCTCCATCAAGACGGTTATTTGACAAGTCTACATAGAAGAGGCTTGGCAGGGTCCCTAGCCAAGTAGGGATTGTGCCAGTGAGTGCATTATAAGACAGGTCCAGGACTTCTAGTTTTTGGAGTTTATTTATCCAAATTGGCACCGTTCCTGTGAATCGGCACCCGCCTAGTGCAAGAACTTGGAGATTCTGGAATCCATCTATGCTGTCATCTTCTGGGATTTCTTCATCATAGAAATTCTTAGAGAGGATAAGAGCACTGAGATTCTTGCAGCCCTTCAATATCCTAATTGCGCCAGTGAAATTGGTCAAATTGTTTGTTGAAATTGAGAGGAATGACAGAGATTGCAGTGCAACAATGCCAGGCATGATTTGTCCCACTAGCTTGTTGCTGGCAAATCGAACTGCAGTTAGGGACTTGCATGTGTACAGGCTCGGTGGGAAAACTCCAGTGAAGTTATTGTTCCCAAGGTCAAGTGTTCTAAGCTGTTGAAGGTTGGAGAAATTAAGGGCAGAGATGTCACCAACTAAGACATTGACCCGTAAGTTCAGCACTTGGAGGTTTATGCAGTTCATTAAAGACACCGGCAAGTTTCCTGTTAAGTTGTTTACATGTAGCTCCAGATGCTGCAAGTTGGATAGATTTCCAATATTTTCAGGAATCCCACCTATCAAATGGTTAGAGAAAAGCTGGAGTATGGTCAGATTGGTGAGGTGAACGATACCATCACTGATGGATCCCTGAAGCTGATTCAGAGGCAATGAGATTTCCTGCAGAGCTGTCGCATTATAGATATCATCTGGGATTGCTCCTGTCAGGCCATTCAAACGTGCTCGGAAAACCTGCAGTTTCGAACATGCTCCCAATCCTTGAGGAATCCCACCACTGAAATGATTGCTTGAGAAATCCAATAGCCTGATGGAGCTGGAATTGCTGCATATTGAAGAAGGAATTGGCCCGGTAAAGCTGTTATTGCTGACATCAAAGCTACTTAAATTTTGAGCTGGCTGGAGGAATGAAGTCTGGATTGTCCCGTTGAAGTGATTGGTGGAAAGGTCAATTGTATTGATATTGGATGGCAAACTAGAGGGCAATTCACCAGAAAGGGTGTTGAAGCACAAGTCAAGGATCTCAAGATTGGTCAAAGAGTCAAAGAAATTTACAGAAAGAGACCCAGATAGTGAATTGTGGGAGAGATTGAGGTAAGTGAGATGGGTCAAATTTTCAAGAGATGGTGATAAATCTCCTTGGAGTCCTCTATAAGGTAAAGATAAATGGGTCACATAACCATTAGAATCACAAACGATACCTTCCCATTTGCAGCAATCAGTTGTTGAATTCCAGGTAAGAGGATTGGATTGTGGAGAATTGTCTATAGAGAAAGAGATGAGAGAATTATAGTCTTCTTGTGTACATTCTTGGATAGAAAGAGAGCAACAACATATGAAGAATAAGAAAAACACCCAGAAGAGACAATTTGAAGAAGTGAATTTTACAAGCATGGCTCTGTAAACCAGGTTGCCAGCAGGTCCCTACAGCATCTTATTTGATCAGAGCAACAAGGTAAGAAGACATGAAGAAAGGGAAGCCAACTACACATCATGTAGGTATAGCGTAGGTTTTTCCATGTTAGTGCAGTATAATACACTACAATATTGACCAATTGATGGACAGAGACAGGGAGATAGAGGGGGGGGGGGGGGACAATACAAAGCACACCCGGAAAGGGGGAGGGAGGGAGGGAGAGGTGAAGGTAAATTAAAGGGTGGGCTCTGAATTTCTCAAACGCGTTTACTTTTCTAGATGATAAACGTATGCTCTTAATTTTTAGATCAACCCTGTGTTTCTTGCTTTTGATGATTGTACTTTCTGACTTTGTAGGTTATTTTATGTTAAATGTACACCATTTTACTGCAAGCAAGTATCAGATAGTTTGCAAAGTGGATTGCACATTTTATGTACCCACCACCCTTTTTTTTTTTATATAATTATGACCTTGTGGGCTGATGATGGGGAGGGAAAGCGTGTAAAGGAGGCATGAGAGAGAGAGAGAGAGAGAGAGAGAGAGAGAGAGAGAGAGAGAGAGAGGAGAGGCATAAAAGCCACGGGTTAACGCTCTCTTCCTTACTTCTTGTCGCTTATGAGGCCAAAGACGCCACTTTCCTTTGAGGAATAATTAAATGCCACTTGGGTTCTGACTTTCTTCACAACCAAACACATCAAACCATAACACACACACACACTATGAATAATCAATATTTAAAATCGAAATATCAATATTTAAAATTATATTTGTTATGATATATGATTTAGAAAAAACTCTTTCATTTAATCCAAAAATTTAAAAGATTTTTACCACTCAACTCTCATTTTGTATTTTATCTTTCTTACAAATATACATCAATATAGATACATACACAAAAACTCTCTACCCTTTATTCAAATCTATTCTTTTTTTTTTATTAAAAATTTTTATTTTTAATTTATAAATTAGTTCAAAAAATAAAAATTTAAAAATTTAACTGATAAGCTATATGATAATTTCACTTTAAAGACTTTTTTTATAAGTTGTAAATTTAGTAAAATTATAATAAAATACAATTGATACTAAAATTCTATAAATAATTTATAAAGTACTTAGTTTTATAAACAATTTTAAAATATTTATAAATTAAACATAAATATATACATCGAGATAGATACATACCTAAAAACTCTCCTCGTCTTATTCAAATCGATTCTATTTTTTATTAAAATTTTTTATTTTTAATTTATAAATTAGTGCAAAAAATAAGAATTTAAAATTTTAACTGATAAGTTGTTTGACAATTTCACTTTAAAAAGCTTTTTCATAAGTTATAAATTTAGTAAAATTATAATAAAATACAATTGATATTAAAGTTTTATAAATAATTTATATAGTAAATATTTTTAGAAATAATTCTAAAATATTAAACATAAGATTTGATATTCATAAATATTATAAATATCTATAAATATTTAAAATTCATATTTTTTTTTGAAAGATTTCCTAAATTTATAAAGAAAAATAAACTAACAATTTATATTTTCCATTGAATAGTTAGGTTTTTTTAAGATTTATAAATATGATGAAGTTGTACTATTTGAAATAATTTGGAACAATTTTGTGAATACAAATATTTTTATTAAAAAAATTAGGCAAAAGCTCCTTTTAAGAGCTTTTCTTTTTTTTCACTATTTTCTTTATTAAAAATGCTATTTAAAAAAAAAAACAGATTTTGAAAAAATAAACGGAAAAAGTCAGAAATTAAAATAATTATATGTAATAAAAAATATTTTTTTAATTATTAGAAGTTACTGGGAGGATACGAGGAATTGGGTTAAAATGAAATCTTTTTTTTTTTTTTTTTAAGGATTTTAGATTTTCTTTTGTGGTCAAAATTAATAATTTTTAAAAATTATATGTGGGAGACTGCAATTGGTGTGGTCACCAACAGGGGCTGTCTCACTTTCATATTTAAGGGGGGAGGTTCTGTGATGAATGAGCTCACGCTCATGTGAGCTTTTTGAGAAAAATGGACTTTGAATGGATTGGTTTTATAAAATACATACAAATATATTATTTTTCACACCTCACACGTTTGAAACAGTCTTCCTTATTAAAATCATATGCCATCTGTTGAAAATATATTTTGTGGGTTTTTGTTCAACCATTCACCTCTAATAAGGCAACTCATTTCTTCTCTCTCTCTCTTCCATTATTGGTGATAAATAACATATTTCGATTAATTCAGTTTAAATATTTATTAGAATACTATTTAAAAAATGACTTTTCTAATATAATTTTTTTTTTTATTTTTAAGTTTTGAATCTCGAAATTTGATTAAGAGATCTAATACTTCATTTCACTGACTTAAATGTCTATGGATTGTGATTTTCTCTCTAAGCCTGTGCTAATTATGTTAAATATTTAATTTTTAATTTTTATGAAAAATATGGGAGGAATGGAACAAGAGGAAGAGGGTGTGAAAGATGATTTTTGACCACAGGGTTGGCCCCTTTTGTTTTGGCTTTTGTGTTTTTAGGTTTGGCAGTCATACCTATGACAATTTGCACTTTATTTTGGCAATAAGGTAGTGTCAATGTGATTACGGTGGTGCCATGTGCAATTGAGTAATTTGTGAGAGCAAACAAGTTTGAAACATGTAATTTCTAGCCAACATGCATGCACCATTTTGCTTCTATTGTGATGGCTCGGACTGGTTTTCTTCGGTCAACGAAAATTCAAACTTGACTTTTCTTTCGAAAAAAAAAACAAAGAGGGTACGACAGAGATGGCTTGCAGATATTGACTTCTGAGATTCAATGGATAAAAATTTCAATTTCCATCTTCAAGGTTCAGAGTGACAATGGTGGAAAATTCAATCTCGCTGATATTCAGGGACGATTCATAACAATTTTCTCAACTATAATACTCATTGTTTTCTTTCTTCTTTTTCTACTATAATAATTAAATTCTTTTGTTTATTTATAGCAATTGTTTCTTTTAATATAAACTATCGATATCCGCTAATCATTTTGATCTGATTAAATTCGGTTTGAATTTAATTGAATGCTTAACGAATAAAACTATTTTGACGTTTAATTTTTTCATACACAGAATTTAAATTCAAATTTTTATTTTAAGAGAATCAGTAATCAATCATCGGGTTCCCGACAAATTTATTAAAAGAGGAACAAGATCAAAAAAAAGAATAAACTTTCTAGATTTTTTTTTGGGTAAGATGTGTCTTAAAGTTATCTAACCTCTCTCATCTCATGGTTTTAGTATATGAAATCATGATAATTGGAATATATTCATGCCACTAGGTTGCAGTATCTTATGATTAAGAACACTTAAGATAAACCCTAATTTGGATATTAAATGTTCATTATGATGTAAAGAAAAAAGCCTCTTTTTCGAAGTGGGATTCCTGTGAACCCTAAAAGAAAATTAGCCCACTCCTTAAAAGCTCTCCATAAGCACCTATGTTTTTAATTTTTTATTTTTCCCTAAAGTCAAATCCTACCCTTAGATTTTTTTTTTTTAATTTTTATAAAAGGATAAGACTCTCAAGAGCACTTACAAGCTTTTTCACCATTTTTTTATTATTTTTTGGTGGAAGTCTAGTGCAGGGAATTTGATTCAGCCAATCAACTCCTTTGTGGGCAAATCCAAGAAATGATTTGTAATCAATTTTCACTTTGATTATTATTATTGATGAGCCCAATTTTATAAGGTTAGTCTAAAACATGGCAAGTGGCCCATAAGAGCATATAAGAAACACATTCATAACCCACTATCCATAGGAACCCAACAATCTTAGTGCCCAAATCTTCTCTTTCTTGTAGGGGGATCCGATTGGAACATGATTGGTTTGGAAAAGGGAAAACATTATAGACAATTAAAACTATATAAATAATTCATTCTAAAATGATTAAAAGTTTATTCCAAGTTTATTCTCGTTAAATAGAACGACCACTTATTAAATCTGTATTAGTCAAATTTGAAATTTTGTTTTTTTTTTTCTTTTTAGTATAAGTAGATTACTTGTTAATATCGAATTTTAGAGTTTGTTCGACTAATCCGATTCCGATTGAGTAATATGGGGTCAATTAGGGGGTTGGCTCTCCCAAATTTTGTTTCTTTATTTTCATATCTCAAACTCAAAACTTACGAATAAGAGGATCTAGTATTTACCCGTTACATCTATAAAAAATTGGTATTTTAAGATTTTGATTTTGATTTATATAAAACATATCTCAAAGTAATATTTAAAATTTGCTATATAAATAAATTAGTTTAATGTGGTCATCGATCTGTTTTATAAATTTGGTAAATTGACTATTATATATTCAAATACAAGATAAAAAATTGTGTAAATCATAACTAAGGATGCAAGTTATTCTCTTTTATCTAGAATATAATTATTACTATTTTTTGCCTATCTTCAAAGATCGTTATGGATCCTTCAACTTGAAGTCTACTTCTTGCACCATAGATTGTCTTTTGTGGGATTTGTTGTTTACCTGATTATGTAGCTTCTGATTTTCATACTCCAATGGAAGTGTTTATTGGTATGCTTTTGAGTGCCTAGCAACTTTCTAAGGATGGGAAGAAAAGGAGGAAGAGAGGAAGAGAGGAAGGAGGAAATGAAAAGAAAGATAAGGGAAGAAAGGGGAGTCGAAGAAATTATTTATACAAGTTTTTGATGTAACAGTCACTTTGAGTCAATAGTATAATCATTACATCTGAATTTTGGGTGCTCTCTCCGATAAAGGGTTATGCCCTCCTTATAATCCCCTCCCCCCACCCCCAAAAAAATATTTGTGTGCACTTTTTCTTTATGAGTCTTATGGCCCCTAGAATCTTAATTCTTTCGTATACAGGATTAAAATCGATTCGAATTAAATTGAATATGATAAAATTTTTTTAATTTTTATTTTTATTATACATAAAATTTGAATATAAAATATTACTTAAAAGATATCAGTTATATTACACAGAAATAAAGATAAAAAAATAGAAACAGATATAAAACATTACGGTAAAACGATACTTATAAAAATACAAAAAAGGAAATGTGGATAAATAAATAAATATAAAAAATATAAAAATTTTTATATAAATATTAATTATTTTATAAAAATAATAAAATAGTGATATTTTATAACAAAAAATCTAAAATGATCAAATGTATAATTTTTAATCATAAAATAATTAATATAAAAAATTATAATTATAATTAAATAAATAAATAATTCATTAAATATAAAAAAATATTATTATAAAAAATATATGAACTTTTATCTAAATATAAATTTATTTAACATGTACAAAATGTTTTCGAAACATTTCACAAACAGGAAACATTTATAAAACAGAAAAATGTTAATATAAAGAAATTTTCGAATATTATCGGGCACCAATCCTAATCATTAGACCAACCTGATGTTGGTTCAAAGTCGTCTTAGTGATTTAATAACTAATAATTTATAACTGAATTGATATTGTCCCCTTTTCTATATAAAAGATTTTAAATTCGAATTTTACGTCTACCTAAAAAACTATAAAAAAAAAATCTCAGTCGCTTAATGAATTGGGCTTTGCTCTAAGTCCATTCCTCTTTAACGAAATATGTTATGAATCTCATATCAAATCTTAAAAAAATCATAAATAGTATTTAAATTTAATAAACTTTCTCACCCAATAAGTCGATCTTTTGATCTGAATTCTCTTATTGGGATTGAGTCAATTACTTGGATTCGTGATAAATTGGTATCAGAGTTTCTGGTTTAACATGAAAAATGGCTAAATAGAAGAGGGCTACCTGGAAAATGGCTTCTTGGTGTAAGAGTGAGAGCCATTCAAAGAGGAAAAGGGCTACCCGTCAGAGTGAAAACCATTCAGAGTAAGAGCCGTCTAGGGTGAGAGCCCTCCATAGATATCTGACTTCTCAAGGGGAGGGTAATATTACGAATCTCATATCAGATTCTTAAAAAATTATAAAATAGTAGTTAAATCCAATAAATTCTCTCACCCAATATATCGATTTTTTGAGTTGAGTTTTTTTATTGGATTTGAGTTTATTATTTGAGACCGTGACAAAATATTTAGAAAGTTCGTTTGTGTCAACTAATTGCTTTGAACCAACCTAAAGTGAGTTGATTTAAAGACATCAAAGTTAGAAGCCCATATCCATTTGCTTCCAAAGGCAATCTGAATCTCACATTTTTCGTTGAATTAAGATAAAATTATTGAATATTATTAAGTAGTTAATACCCTTATCTTTTTAATTGTTCAAAATTATTCTAATACAAATTCAACCGTATATTTTGAATCAAAATACCTCAATTTTATTTTTTTATTTTTTGGCAAAAAAAATGTAAAGTAAAAAATTGAAGATTTAAATATCTGATTAAAAATAAATTTATCCATAACTTTTTGTTTTTTATTTTTCTCTGATTGTTATTATTTAGAACTTTCTTCATTTCTCTTAATTTATTTTTATTAAATTATGCTTGCATCTTGTTCATGGTAACCTTATTATTGTAATGATAACTTTTTGTTTAAAAAAAAAAATTATACGCAAAAACAAGATTGAGAAGCAATTTTTTAAATATATTTTTTATAATTTTTATCAAATATTTTCTGTATTAAAAAAATTATATAAAAAGACAAATGCGAAAAAGCTTCCCCATGGAATTCTATAATTTTTCTCGTATTTTTTACGGAGCAATCAACCTTGGGATAACCCATAAACCCCCCAAAAAGAAAAAAAAAATCTAAATCCCGAAGGCAGCATGGCTCCTCGCAAACCCGTCAAAACGGTTAAACAAATCTTGGTTAGTCCGACCCAATTACAATTCTCTCCTCTCTCTCACGCTGCTTCAAACCCCCGAGAAGGTGCGTCGTTGGAACCCTGATTTCAATTCTTAATCACAGGTACGTTCTCTCTCTCTCTCTCTCTCTCAGATTATTTTGCAATTTATTGGTGGATTGTGATTTTGTTATCTTATTGGATGATTTCAATTTTGGATCGTTCTCACTGAAATTCTCTTGTTTGGCACTTCTTTCTCTTTGGTTTGTTCTTTTCCATTTTATGGTTTTTTTTTTGGGGGGGGGGTTAGTGAAACTTAGTAACCCCACGATAAAATTTCAATTAGTTGTGCTAACTGTGGATATTTGTTGATGGTTCCTAAGCAATTAATTCAAGCATATTTAAGGAGTTTTTCGTGTTCAATATGAATATGTTTTGTTTGTATCATAGTATTCTAGGAAACGGTCTCCAATCAGATTGTTAATTTGATGCTGGAATTGTGAATTCTTTGATATTTGCCCTCAAATTGTTTGATGAATTTACTCAAAGAGCAATTGTAACTCACAATTTCGATTAGGCTTTTGGTATTCTGGGAGATTGACTCCAATTTATTATTAGTTATATTGCTGAAATTGACAAAACTTTCAAATTTCAAATTTCTTTCAACCCCTTATCGGAAATCGAAATTTCCGTTTGGTTCTCTTATTTGTTTGGAAAATTGGGGATTGGGTATGCTTGGTGTAATGAAATTTCACTATTTGAGAGCTGCCAAATTGTATCTGTAATTTGTCTATCTTTAGTACCTCTAAATCTCTTTCCTATAGGGTGGTAAAGTATAGAGAATAAGTTCTGTTGCTGGACTTGTGGTGTTTGATATATTGAACAGGACATATGACTGCTTTCCTACTAAAATGAGCTAATCATTGGCAAGGGAATAGTACTTACATTAGTATTTTTGGCATATCATGATCATATCCTTATTTATATTTGGAGTAGCTTATCATTACAGTTTTTAGGGATTTAAGTGTTTACTGATTTGATTATTCTAAATTGGATGTCATCGTGTATGCTTGAATATATATTGTATTCCATGCCCTTTAACTAGTGACTAATTTTGAAATTATTTCTAAGATTCTTCTATCTTTTATGCAACACATTTTACAAGTAGAATATTCAATCATGTACCATTTTGATTAGAAAATTTCATTTCTTTTTGCAGCATTTTAGAAGAATGGAAGTACAAATCGATCACTATTTAGTTCTAGGGTTACCATCTGGCGAAGAAGGTTCAAGATTAACAGAAAAAGAGATTTCTAAGGCCTATAAACAGAAAGCTTTGGAATTGCATCCAGATAAGCGACCAGATGATCCCAAAGCTCATGAAAATTTTCAGAAACTTAAATCATCATATGAAATTCTTAAAGACGAAAAGGCAAGGAAATTGTTTGATGACCTGTTGCGAGTTAAGCGTGAACAGAGAGTAAGGCAATCACAATATGATACAAAGAGAAGAAAAATGATGTCAGACCTTGAGGAGAGAGAAAGGTCTGCATTTGCTCCAGATCCGGAAGTGAAAGCAAGAGAAGAGGAGGAAAGAATTGCAAGGAAGTTGAAAGAGGAGATTGCACGAATTCGTGCAATGCATGCTAATAAAGGGGCATTCGGAATGCCAGCAATGGAAAAAGATGCCTCTAGTGTTAGGAAGGAGAGGGTTGGTGTTGGATTTAGTGGAACTGAGTTGGATAAAGAGAAGGTGCTAAAAGTGTCTTGGGAGAAGATAGGTGAAGATTATAGTTCAGGACGCCTGAGACAGATTTTTGAGAAGTTTGGCAAGGTTGAAGATGTGGTGATTAAGAGTTCGAAGAAGAAATGTTCGGCTCTTGTTGTTATGGCGTCTAAAGATGCAGCAGTAAGTTGGCAGTTATTATATTCTTTTTCTACTTTTATTTTTTTATATTTATATTTAGCTACATAAAGGGGGAGAGTTGCTCATGGGGGGCTTGAATCTTGGACCAAATTCAGGGGAGGAGCCCCTCCAACTACTTAATCCAATGGTTTGGTGGTCTCTAGTTTATTTTGGTTGTTTCTATGATTTAAAATTGTTGCTAATATTGAGGTTTTATTTTTAAAGGTTGCTGCAACAGGAGATTTCTGCGGGGACCCTTCCAATCCTCTAATGGTGGCGCCCCTTCAACAATCTTCAGCTACTCCAGCTGCTGAGAAGCCGCCAGAATCTGGTCCAGATCTAGGCAATTTAGTTGGGGCTGGTTTTCATAACTTTGAAGATTCTGTCTTAAAGAAACTGCAAACGGTATGAATATTTCTTGAAACTGCTTTTGCTTCTGTTGCGACATATTCTGTAACATTTCATCATGTCGTCTGATATTTATCAATCTGTTGATGGGTATCTCAATATATCTTTTTCTCTCTACTCCCTTACAGCAATAAGCAAATCCTTGCCTTAATACAGATTGTAATTTGAAATATTTGTTTCAAGATGTACAATGCTAACCCCTGGTAAGCTGACCTTATAAGGTAGTGCAAAGAATTGTACTGTATATAAGCAAAATGGATACTGAATCTTCAGATAAAATTGTCAGATAAGATTGTGATGTTGAAGGGAGACGTATTTATGGTTAATGAACTATGTATTGAGTAGGTGCTTATGAATCTGTGCTACAACCTGGTTACTATTAGCCATCAATACTCAGAATTTTTTATATTGGAGAGAAATCTCTGTAAAAATTAAACCTTCTCCGAGGAAATCCAAGTCTAAATCTTTGGAATGCAAGTCTCTTTCCCCTGAGCAGCAATAGTAACATGGGTGGGTGATGTATATGTTTGATAGAATTGTGTTTATGAGGAGGAAGATGAACTTTATTTTTGTTTAAAATCCCTATTATAAAATTCTTAATTGCCTTACTCCTTTTTTTTGGGGGGGGGGGGACTGAGGGTCTTAAATCTTTTTAACCATGTACACTGACTTTGTCTCTCTAGTATGTGGTTAGAATTGAGGGGGGGGGGAAGAGTAAAAGCTAGGTCTCTTTCTTATAAGTTCAGTTGCAGTTGCTGCATCTATTCTGTTGGCCCTCTGGAACCCTAGATGCCACATGTACTTCATACTCTGCAGATTTTTTTAGGTGGTCCAAAACTCAGCTACTTGTTGGCAGCTATTGAGTGAGTGCTGGTGAAAGCCAAATTATTGTTGGATAATTCTCTTGTTCTACGTTCACATGCACAAAAATAAATAGACCAAAAACCTTCATCAAAAATCTGTTAATTGGTCCTGTATACCAAGGAAACATGAAGAGAAACAACCCCCGCTGGGGGGGGGGGGTTAGACTCAAAGATCAACAAAGGAAGAGAAGCAAATTGCTGTCACTAGTGATTGTTGATGGAGAGACCCATTTGAAAAGCTTTAATATTATTGTAGATATTATTTATTATTTTTTTTTTGGGGAGGGGGGAGGTGGCAAATAACATTTAAAATTTATTCTTAAAACTTTTAGGTGGCAAACCCTTTTTTTTTTTTTTTTTTTTTTTTTAAAATTTCAGGGGGGCAAATATAATTTCTAGGTTGGAGGGGCAAACACCACAGAGTCACAATTTTTAGAATTTTATACATTAAAATATTTTGAAAAAAATAAATTTCAGGGGGGCACGGCAGTGGTCAAGGTTTACTTTAGCTTAGTGAGAACTCAAATTTGAAATTGCTCTTAAGGAAGCTGTACTGGCTCTTTGTTGAGGTCTCAGGGCATGAGTTACTACCCCAAGAAGTTGTTGTGTGGTTATTGATTGTGAAAATCCCATCGTAACTGAGAATTTTTATTTGAAACTTATGAGGGTTAAATTTATTTATTTCTTGGCATACTTGGTGTGAGGGAATGGAGACAAAGGATCTCAATATCCCTTCCTTCCATGCATATATTGGTGTTTTTATCTCTGTATCCTAATGATTTCTTGCCTTCTTGTGCAGGCTGCAGCCAAGAAGAAGTGACTTCTGTCAATTTCATTTCTAGAAGTACGACATGGCTTGGGATCTTCCTACCTGGGTATATGAGGTAAAGTTTATTGATCTTTTCTGAATCTGTGTTGCTCCTTCCCTAGCTGTAGTGCCCTCCCTAAGCCTGATACCTGTTTATAAGAGTGCTTCGTGCACTTCTGGAATGGGGCACATTTGGCTGTGGGTTAAGGCTTGCTCGTTGTTTTCGTTAACCATGGCCATATAAATTTTATCTTTGTTATTCCAGGATGATGGGGCAATATTCTGTCGATCATAACGGTGACAAAATGTGCACGTGAGATGCTGATATTTTGTTATGTAATATTTACTAGTATATCATACTGAAACATCAGCTCTCTGTGTACAAACTAGAAGACCCTGATACATTTTCCTTCTCCCTAGAGGTTGACAAGTTACTCTTGATTAGAGAACTAGTGTATTGGCATATTTGATTGTTCAACCAGATTAATGCCTCTATTGATTTGTACCATAAATGCTGAAGGCCGTTCCGGAATTTTTAATTTGTCTTACTTAACTGGTATTTATCAACTTGGATTGAAAGTTTTTCTAGGAGTTTTATGTAAAGCAACATTATCCCGATAAGGGCAACACATAATGTAAATTTGGATTGTAAAGAGATGGGATTATAATGTTCAGTAAGGCACAGACAACATTTAGATTTATAGTTTTTGAAATTATATATGTACAATTTCACTTCAAAATGTTTCCATGATAAAGCGGAATAAAGCCATTAATGAAGGCTGTTGGCTATTAGGTATGAACGAGGAATAGACACAATCAAGAGCAAAACAGAGATTATTATTATTTTTTTTTTTGGTGCTAGAAAACAGAGATTTAATATCAAGGAGGAACAAAATATAACATAAACTTGGGATTGTAGTTTTAGGCGGCAGAAGCGATAATTATAAGGAAGACAAACAAACTTTTAGACTTACAATTTTTAAAATTATTTATAAATTTTTTTCTCAGACAGGTGCTCACCCTTCTCTCCGCTTTACCCTGATACAAATGCCCATTTGATCTGAAACAAAAATCGCAGCTTCGTCTACAACTTATCTGTAGCATTGCGATGCATTACCTTCTCAAATTAGTCCTACTGAAAACCATATGATCAGAATGTAGCCCAGAGTGGTCGGACGGATGCCAAACAACTGCTTTAGGTGCGCAGAAATTAAGTTGCTACAAAATTGGCACCCCTAGTTTTTGGAGTGCTTTATCATTTCTTGACAAGCACAACAAAGGCATATGCAAACATAGCCTGAATACACGGAAAAGGGTAACTGAGAGCAAAATGCAACACAGCACAATACAGAGTATTAAGATCCTCCATTCATCATCATTCAGCAACTTCTTGGTAGGCGGTATGGAAGTCTTGAAGATCGGGACGTATTGAGTATTTGAACCACCTCTTTTTCTCAGCATGCCTAAGACAAGGCTGCAAAATAAGCCCAACCATAAGTGCCAAGAGGCTAACAGCCACAACTTTCAGAGAAGCAAGAACCACAACCACAAAAAGTAGAAGAGTTGGAGGGATACACATCAGGATTGCCCCAGTTGTTCCAACAGGAATCCTGTACGGCCGAGGTGCACAAGGGTATTGCAACCTTAGTTTGATGAAGGCTATGAACTCCAGTAGCATTCCAAAACAGTATAAGAAGTTTTCTGCAGCTATAATCTCTTGGAAGCTCAACCATGATAGCAATATCACTCCAGAAGCAGAAAATAGAATCCCAGTAAGAGGGGTTCCATAACGAGATCTTTTGGCGAAAAGCTTGGGAAGCATTCCATGTTCTGCCATGCCCAGAAGCTGAAAGGAGTCGCTGCTCATCTCAGCTACAAACATTCCCATGTTTGAAAGCGCAGAAGCTCCTTGAACCCAACTTCTCAGCCAAACGCCTCCGAGTAATTTAGCAATCTCAGAAAAATACCCATCACTCCATAGTTCACGATTAACTGGTAAAGCTCCAGTACCGATTAGAAGAGGGAAAAAGTACCCCAGGACAACCAATATCAAAGCATAAAATAGAGCTTTTGGAAGAGTTCTACTTGGGTTTTCAACCTCTCCTGCAAGAGTACTGATAGAGTCCCAGTAGTTCAGATTCCAAAACAGAGTATTAAAATATAAATTCCAATTTACATTCTGCAGGTCGACCTCAAACCACCTTGAAGGCTTCAGCTTGGGTATAGCCACAAGTCCCATGACCACAAATGGCAGAATAGAGAACACCCCTAACAGAAAAGCAACCCATCCAACTATCGTTAAACCTCTGTAGTTCATATAAGTGAGAGCCACAGTTAAAACCAGCACTGCCATTATCCTGGGGTAACCACCAGCTAATTCTGGGATCTCAGCCTTTAAGTAGTCTAGAAACAGAACCGGGTAAAGTGCATTATCAATAACTCCACCCAGCCATTTCATCCAGCCCTGCTGGAAGCCCCAAAATGGACCCAATGCTGTGGAGACCCAGACCACGTATCCAGCATTCTCAGGAAACATGGTACTCAATTCTGCAGTTACAAGGGCTTCTGGGACACTCCATACTAATGGGAAAAGCAGAAAGCCAAGGAGTGCTAAAAGGGGACCAGCAGCCTGGACTGTGTCTTCAACACCAAATGGACCTCCAGAAACCTCATAAAAGATAAGGAAAATGAGAGGTATAACTGACACCTTCTTCAAGTTTACAAGCTTGGGAGAAGTATCCTCTCCCAAAACAACATAATCTGCATTGTTATAGCCCGACATTTGAACAGAAATTTCCTTAAGCGGGTTTCTTTGTTTCTGCATGAAAGAATGGAAGATAAACAAACAAAAATTTTGGATTTGGAAAAATTTAGGAAACCGTTTATTATTAAAATGGATTGAAATAAAGAGATTCATAACATATAGCAGGCATTCACATAAGAAAAACCACAGCAAATACAAGCACTTTATTGCAGCCCACAAGTTCAAAAAAGAGAACAAGAATTATAATTTTATATGATAATCAGTTATGACCAAGCTGCCACTCTAATCACATCATAAACATATAAAATTAGTTTACCAAGGTTGTGCATAATCTTAGACACACATCACGAACATATAAGCCACACTAAAGTAGGAGTAAGTAGGTTTAGTTCAGTTGAATCATGGATGCACAAGGACATCAACCACATGAAAAACTAACAACAGAACCAGACAGAAACAATGTTTCAAGAAGAAGAAATTTCTTTCATTATTTATTCTAGTAATGCATGTGACAGGCCTATTAACTGGAGATTCGATCTCAGCAATTTTTTGCTTATCCAAAGCTAACAGCAGAAGTAGTCTCAATGATGCCAACATTTCAAAACTAATTTACCACCTTAGTAAGCCACTCCAAGAATATAATAATTGCATGATAAGATTCAATCTGAACCAAGAAATCTTCCTCAAGGAGAGAGATATGGAAGGAAAAATAACAAAATTACCCAAAATAGAGATAACATTCTTAAGTTCTCATTAATGAAGTTTAAATCCAATTGAAAACCTAACAGCTCATTGAGGCATCAGTGGTTTGAAGGCCAGTTGTCATATCCTCACATGAAAGTAGAGCAATTATGAGATTTAGTGGAAGTTATGAAAATTATGATCATGAAGCTACCGCTTTGCACTTTCTTGCCAAAGTTGATATCATCACCAATATCATTCTCTCATTTTTCAAGAGTGCTGAATTCACACATAAGCATAAGCATAGATACAAACACAAGAACAATGAACATGACAAAAATTATAAAACATTTTACACATATTGTAATATAAGAAGAATTTAGTATTCTCTTGTGTCATCTCACATGGACATGTTCTTTTCTAGCAGTGTGAATGAAATATAGGGCATAAGGAGAGACGTGCGCACAAAAAAAAAAAGACATGCTCTCATGCACACATAAGGATTACCTCAAAAAATTCTAATCATAAATAGTTGCTCCGCTTCACCATGTGTAGGGGAGAGAAAATTTTAAATAGCTGGTTTTCTCAACACACTTAAATTTCCAACAATTAGCTCACTATCTTAAAATGGATTCTGTAAACATGTTTTCCCCTTTTAAACTAAAACTGGCTAACACCAATTCCCAATAACTTCAAATAACAATAGTTACAAGAAAATTGGCAAGAAATCAAATATCAATGCATTTACAGAACAGAAAACTTAAAGTTTTTAGGCACTCTTCAAACCCAGTAAAAGGATTAAACTAAGTACTCCAATTCATGAAAATTTGGCGAAAAGTCAAATATCAATATAATTAAAGAACACAAAACTCACATTTTCAGGGTTCTCTCTTCAAACCCAGTAAAGGGATTAATCTAAATTCCTCAATTTATGAAAATTGGCAAGAAGTCAATCATCACGACTTCCAAAGCACAGAAAACTCAAAATTTAAGGTATTTCTTTTCAAACCCAGCAAAGAGATCAATCTAAATTCCTCAATTAACACGTCAATTGAATAACAACCCAAAAATATATTCATTGAAAATGCAAAAATCCAAATTCAACCATAATAACCAAAAAAAAAGGATAAAAGGGACTTTACCTATTGAAACCCCCCGGACAATGTCTACCCTACTGCCTAAAATCAATCAATGAAGAACAAAAAACAAAATGGTGGGGTTTGATCAAGAGAAACGAGGGGGCAAAAAAAAAAGAAACTAACCATGAATAAGAGTGAAATGCTTTGGTGGGTTTAAATTTGATTGTCAGCAGCTACATGAAGAAGATGGTGGGTTTGCGCACGAGCCATGTGGACGGTGCATGAGAGGGAAGAGGTGCATGAAGGGTGTGGATTCGGCATTTGTCTGCAAAACGTTTTCTGATAACTGAAGCAGGACGAAAAACCCAAATGGCATATAATGCCCTAATTACATCTGTGTATTGTAATCAGTGAATTTCTTCGTCTTATATGCCGCTTGTTGGTGGTAGAGCCTTGCAGTCCAGAGGGGAGAGGGAGAGAGAGAGAGAGAGAAGAGAGAGAGAGAGAGAGAAGGGTTTGTCTGATTTTTTCAGCCAAAAGGGTCCGAGAGTTTTTGATGGGAAAGGCGCTGACGCTGACGGGGAATGGGAAAGCGCTACTAAAACGACGTCGTTTAAAAATTTTATTGTCGGGCTTCGAAGAAACCACTTCGGTCGCACCTGCAATGAAAATGAACCATAATACAAATTTTGTATTGAATTTTATGTGTCAGTGTGTTTTAGGTATATTTAAAAAATTTTTAATTATTTAAAAAATATTTAAAATATTTAAATTACTTAAATTTAATTTTTTAAAATTTTTTATTAATAATACTCTAATGCATCTTTTGTAAATTATATATATAAATTTATAATTGATCTACTAACTGTATATTAGTTTCTATTTTGCATTAAGTCTTATATAGTGAAAAATAGGCACAATAGAGTTTTGTCCCTTTAAAAGTCTAATACTATTCGAACCGAATTTTAAATCTAATGTGATAATCAAATAACATTGATTTATCTCAAAAATATAAATTTAGAGAAAAATAGGTTGATAAATTTCATATATATATATATGGGTTCGACTCGCGACTTAGACATATAATAGACTATGTTAGGAGAGTAATCCCTTTAAATGAGTCACTGTAAGTCTCAAACTGAATTAATCGAAATATGATTTCGAATACCGATCGGTACGGTATAAAAAAAAAAAAAACGAAACTTCTACTATTATAGATCATTTTTCTATTTAGCAAATGGTTAGTAGATTTAAGTTGTAAGTTGATTCTCTAATTCAACCTCTCAATATAGTAAATATTGTAATTATTTTTGGTAAAAAATGATTAGAAATTTGTTGGGACTTCTCACAAATTTAAAAAAAAAAATTAAAAAATTTTAATATAAGAAAAATAATTATAAACTCAAGCTGAACAACTCAGATTAGATATTACAGGATAATGGGGTTTCATTAAATTATTAGGAAGTAGCATAGCAATGCTAACCAGATAGATGGAGTCGTATGACTTCCAAAATTGCAAGGCAAGGGCGACCCAAGGCGATGACCCTTTGAAATTTTAAAATTGCTATTTAGAAATGTGATGTATCAAAGTCAAATAAGGTATTTAACCCTGTAATTTTTTTATCATTTCAATTATATTGTATTTCACAATCCCAAAAAAAAAAAAAATTCTAAAACTCCATGCATAAAAAATGAAATTGGAGTCAAAATTATTTAAAAAAAATAGAATTTTTTTAATCATTCATATTTGATAATTATATTGAATCTGAGTGAATTTGATTTGAATCAGTTTAAATTCTTAAATAATAAAATTTTTTTGACATATATTTTTATTATATATAAAATTTAAATTCGAATATAAATTTAAAAGGTATTAACGTCTAATTATAAGCTTTTTCTAAGACATAGTAACAAACGTAGTTAGGTGTCGGCAATTGTTTGGCTAACATAGGAATTCCATTTATTAAATGCCGACCGTGAAACCCCGGACCACATCCCACCGGGAATGTATGCCACCTATTCACAAACCTAGTCCTTATTACCATATCACCAACAATGACACCATATTGAATGAATTATTTAGCAGCTACCAAAAATTTAACAGTTCCTTACTCTCTTACTTCACTCTCTCTCTCTCTCTCTCTCTCTCTCTCTCTATAGATTTCACATAAGCGCGTCGCAAACGTCACCTCGCTCTCTCTCTCTCTCTCTCTCTCTAAACAAAATATTCTAATTCCATCACAAATCCAAAACTTTCTAAATTTTCCAAACCTACGGTTACCAAGTAATAGCATTGACACGGAAGTTAAATATGGAAGACGCCGGGAAAACTCAAGACCTTGAGTTGAAGACATTTTTAATGGCAAACGGCATTGGTTCAATTTCAGACATAGAGATGGTAGCTTTAAAAACGTTGTCATACACAAGCTTGAAGGATCTGCTGCCTGCATCCCCGCCGATGGGAATTCCGTCACCACCATACACGCGTCACGGGAGTTGGCATGAAATTCCCATCAAGAATCCATTGGTGAAGCATGCTGCTTGGGCATACTTGCGGCCCATGTCGACATCCCAAGTGTCCGATGAAAGGGGTCTTTTTGATTTGTTTAAGGACAGTTGTTGCAGTTGTCATTGTGTCTTTGGGTCTGATGATGATGAAGGGTGTATAGGGTTCTTCAGAAGGATCTTGGATGGGATTTCGGGTAGGAAGACAGACTGATGCCCGGTTCACTTAATTTTGACTGTTAGGTGGATTGCAATTTTTTTGGCTTGTAAAGTAATGGTATTATAATTTTTTTGATATAATTTGATATCCCTTTCCTTTTTATTGGTGGGTGGGTGTTGAGTAAATAGAGAGATTGTGGTAGAGAAACACAGTTTTTTTGGTTAGTATATACAGTTTTTTTGGTTAGTATATACTTAATTCCTACTGGAGAAAATGCAGAATCGGTTATCATATTGATGGCCGTTGGTGTATCTTGTGAATTCTCTCTCTCTCATTCTCTCTCTCTCTCTCTCTCTCTCTCTCTCTCTCTCTCTCTCTCTCTCTCTCTCTCTCTGTGCATGTGTATGCGTGTGTTGATCTATTTTAAAAGGGAAGAGCAAATCCTTCTGGAAAGAGTCAACTATATCTCATGGCATCACCAGTTCTCTCAGTGTAGCTTAAATCTGTGTATAACTTAATATATTGGTATGGAAACAAAGGTTGGATGACTTTAGAGTTTGGGAATATGAGCCCTCAAAGTCGAGGAAATAATGATTTTTACGTGTGAACAAAAGGGCTAACATGGGTAAGGATGAAGAATTTTAAAAATTCAAGGATGATTTATCCAGTCCAAGATAAATTAATAGCGTTGGAAAGAGAAGGTATTCTTGGAGAGAAAGTAAGCAGTTCAAAGGATTTCTCAACCTAAAGAGACTCACATGTCCAGATAAGCCTTTTTTTTGGGGGGGGGGGGGGGGTTTGGTGAGGTGGTCTTGAACTACGTGAAGTGGGTTTATTTTAGGTAGATTATGTTGACTTGATTGTAAAAGAGGAGAGAAAAAGGAAAGCATAAGAAAAGGAGGTGAGCCTTCCATGAAGCTTTCACACTGTTCAACACATTGGTATGCTATAAACAATAGCTCAATTTAAATTGAGAAGATGATAAGTGGGACTTACTAGTAAAAGGGTTGTCCAGAAAATTTAGCGATCTCAAGTTTAAAGCATTCCTCAAACAGTGCCTTTGATCAATCTGCCATTGCACTATGACCAATGATGAATCACTTCAAATATCTGCATCTTTGTTAAGTTTTATGCACAATCAATGGAACAATAACAAGAAGCTTAGCTCAAGAATTGACTTGCATAGCTGCAAGGTTGCAAATTGTTGGCTCTGATATAAAATATACATCAGTATGAGGTATATGCTGTTTCTTTTTTTGTATTCTACTACATTCTCTAGCCGAAGCCTAGTTTGGCTGCACATCATGTGGATTTTGCAGTTGCCAATAGTCTCCACATGAGCAAAGCCCATCCCTGAAGTGATGAAACACCTTTACATCCCCTACCACGACCTCTCTTCTTCTAATCTTTGAGATCTTCTTGGCAGCATCATGACATTCTTTACATATTCTAGTGTTTTTTCTAACAAGAATAGGTTTCCCGGTGGTGGTTGAGATTATACCGTAACAAATTGCCAATCTTACACCATGACTCCTGGATGAAATGCTCCCTTCTTTTCCCAGATTAAGCAGTCTGAACTTAGTGATATTATGAACACATTCACAGAGAATGATATCCAACATATCATAGATTATGGAGGTTTTAGTAGAGGACTTCCAGTTGTTTTTTCTAGCCCTTCTTTCCCCATTAGAGATTTTATCCACTCCACATCTTCCCACCTCCCTGCTTCAGCATACGTGTTAGAAAGTAAGACATAACAACCTGTATTACCATGTTCCAAAGAAAAAATTTTCTCAGCTGCAAATTCAGCTAACTCTGTCATTATTATTTCTAGCCGCAACCAGAAGAGAACCTCATATTCTGGCTGTCAGGTTTAGTGGCATTTCTTGAATGAAATGCTTAACTTGTTCAAGATTGCCGGTGCGACCAAGAAGATCAACCATACAGCCGTAGTGCTAAATTCCATAATCCCACTTTGTTGAGTTAAAATATTGTCACCCTTCATCAATCATTCCAGCATTGCGGCAAGATGATAATGGGGAAATGAAAGTACTTGCATTTGGCTCCATGCCCTTTTCCATCATCTTCGAGAACAACTAGGTGGAAATTTTCCCAAACCCATGAATTGCATTTGCCATGATGATCGTGTTCCAAGAAACAACATCGTTATGCAACATATTATCAAACAGATCTCTTGAAGTGATGATTGTGTTCAAACAGATCTCTTGAACTCCCTAATATACATGAATGGTAATTTAATAAACCCATGAATTGTATTTGCCATGATGATTTTGTTCCAAGAAACAGCATCCTTATGCAACATATGATCAAGCAGATCTCTTGAAGTACGGAGATCCCCAGATTTTGCATACATGTAGATTAGGGAGTTTGAGATGGAGTTATTAGAGCCAAGCTCCAACTTTGTGATGTAAGCGTGAATTTGCTTTCCTTCCATCAACAAGGCTGACTCAGCAAAGGAAGGTATAATGGTAGCAAACGTGATGGAATCAGGTTCTATATACTCTTTCCAGAGGCCATGGAACAATGCCAAGGCTTCTCCATTCCACCTGTTTTGTACATAAACAGCAATCATTGTATTCGAAGATACCAAGCTTGCTTCTCTAATTTGATGAAATACATGTTCTGCCAATTTCAGTTTTCCGCAGTCCCCATACATATCAATTAGAGCAGTTTCCGATACTAAATTAGGGAAAAAACCTTTCGTAATGGCAGAGCCATGGATGGATTTACCCATTAAGACTACTCCTAGTTCTCCACAAGAGGGTAGCAAGTTTATCTATGTTATTGCTTCAGAACTCACCACAAAATCCCATTGCAAATTTCTGAAACAAGCAAAGGACTTGCAAGCTTGTCCATCAAGAGCAAATCCAGCAATCATAGCATTCCAAGTCACAACACTCCTTTGAAAAATCGTATCAAACAACCTCTCTGCATAATCCACTCGGCCACATTTTCCTTACATGTCAATAAGTGATGTCCGAACCATGACATCCAATACAAACCCACTTTTAATCATTTGATAATGCATTTCCTGTCCATATATTAACCACTCGAGAGAACAAAGCACTAATGACACAGAAACTGTCAAATTTAATCCCAAATGCTCGCACTTCTCTAAAACACATCAACGACCTCCTCCCAAGACCAACCGAGACATACCCAATTATCATCGAATTCCATGAAACCAAGTCTCTAACAGGTATTTCTTCAAACACCTTCTCAGCATATTCTATGACCCCACCTTTGCGTCACTATCCAACCCAAGCTTAAACAACCTGGCATGAACATTCTCTCCGTCATCCAATAAAAGTGAACCCGCACATGACTTCATCACGAAAGCGAAAGTGATTATCAGTTCTAACATCTTCAATTTGCAATATGTGATAGTAATCAATTGCTTCTTTGAAGATCCCACAATCTGTTAACCCTCTAATCATAACATTCCATGTGAAACTATCAGATTTGTTCATATATTCAAACAGATAGAGTGCATTTTGAAGAGACCCAGAATCTAAAAAGCCCTGAAAAGCTTCTTTCTGTGGGACGTGTTGTTGCGGTTGGACGAAAGTTTTTGTGCGTTTTGATTGACTTCTGAGAAAACTAGCGGGTTTGCAGAGTTTTTGCCTGATTTTGAGATCTGGGTTTTGGTTTGAATTGGGTAATTCAAACTTTCTGGAAGACACATTTTGGGGTGGATTGCACTTGAGGAGGTAATTATGAGAAAGTGGTGTTGTCCTCATCTTTGAATTGATTTGGGTTTCTATTCTTGGAAAGGACCCGTTAATTTCATGGGAACGCCTCCGGGCGATTAGCTTTGTGACTTCCAAACACAGCTAGAATGGTAATTCTAAGCATTTTCTTTCTCTTTTTCTTCTTCATATTATTATTATTATTATTATTTCTTTTTTGGGGATAAGAACTGAGTTAGATGATCTGATCTTAGGTTCTTCTTTACTGTAGAATATGCAAATCAAGTTATAATTTACTCGATTCAGGTAAATAGTAAAGAAAAAAAATTTACATTAATATTATAAAAATAGTCGATCAATAAAATTTGAGTCATTATTTTGTCCTTCTAGCGAACTACGGGCAGAGGGCAGAGGAGCAATGCTCAATATTTTTAGTACATCATAAGCAATTAATAACTACATTCTGAAAATAAATTTGAGTAATCATTTTGTCCTCTCTGTGTTGAAGCCATTGCATCACTCAAATCACTTTCCAAAAATGATCAAAGACAGATACAAACTCTATGTTTTCAAGCAGATGGAAGCTGCCTAACAATCTAGAACACTCCTAGATAAGCAGCTTGTGCAGAATCTGGGGCTGAAACCTCGTGGAAGCAAGTGTTGGGTATGCATGCCGATGGCCGTTTTGGCTTTTCAGTAGTCTCGATTGCTGGCTGGTTCAAATAAGCATACTTGCTCTTTGTCCACCTGAAAATGTACATTCAAATTGTTGTAGAAATCTGGAGCTAATGCATTTTCAAGGGTAAGAAGACATAAAGCTGAAAAAAGAAAAAATTATGATTAGTACAGCAACCAACCAGTCCTTTACTCCCACTATGATTTCATTTTTGCTCCCATAGGCCTTATCGTTGATGTTGATTTCATTTTGGCTCATCTTGTTTGCATCCTCTTCTAATGATTCTTCGAAGCGCCTATAGTCTTCCTTCTGCAAATAGTACTAGGAAGGTTGGTGGAAATTTAGGATACCCAACAACATGTGACTAATCAATGCAAGTTAAGGATCTTACAGTAAGATTTTTTGCCCTGATCCTTGCAGCAGCCTTAATAGCAGAAAGAAGATGATCCTCCTCTTCCATTCGCCGTTGCCTCCAGAACCTTTCGATCTCTAGCTTGGTCACACTATATGTAACCTTCATGGATGGTCTTGCCATAGCCACCCGGTGCCTAGGCATGAGCGGTGGTGGAGGTGGAGGAGGTGGTGTTGTTGGACATTTCAGTTTGCTCTTTTCAGTAACCATTATTCCATCTGCTTCCATTTGCTTCATTGTCTCTCTCTCTCTCTCTCTCTCCTCTCTCTTGTCTCTTCTCTGTCCCTCAATATTGTTGCTATCTAAAGAGTTTCCACATGCAGGTCGAGTCTTTACAACACCCACCAAGAAATCCACAAGCCTCTGCAACGACTAATCGACCTAACTTTCAAACTATGCCTCTAATTTTCTCTATCGAACAGCAAAAGAGGTGTGATTATGTGGTTTTTGGAGAGCTTCAACTAGTCCTTGACTGGTAGATATGGACAAAACATTAACTAGAAGATTCACACCATAGCCTCATTTCTTGGCATGGTTTCACGAACTGGGTCATTCTAAAAATTATGTTGTCTGTCTTTTAGTCAGAACTGAGCTGAGAGAGAGAGAGAGAGAGAGAGAGAGAGAGAGAGAGAGAGAGAATAGCTTTGTGTATGAATTATGTCTGGTTTACTGAAGTGGGTATATGCTAGTCGGAGAAATGAATCCCATTTTATGAAAAAGGAAACAAATTCCTGTCCTGTCATCAACTTTGATCTATAATGGATGAGGCAAAATTCCTGGATGTGAAGATTAGGTTGGGATATTTGGCTACCCATCTGATAGAATCCAAATTCACATGTATGGGTTTCAAATATCACACCCCACATAAACATGTCATGCTTTGAGGATGGCCAACAAAATTTTTTGTGATGTTCAAAGAGATTCTATGCTGTCAAGTGGGATTTGCACCTTGAAGTATTATTATGATTTAAAATTATTATTTATGTTGAAAATTCATGTTCCTGATTCATTCTTATCATCTACCATATAATCAGGATAAAAATAAAAAAAAATAAAAAAAATTGGGCTCGGCTCTTTTTGAACAATCATCCTTATTATATGAAATAAATTTAACCATACTATATCACATACAACATTCATGTAAGTAAATGTTATCTTTATGGCAAATGACCAAAAGTCCCACAAAATCAACCCACCATTTTAAAACATCCCCAAAGAACAAATGCACCCTTTTTTCCATCTATCAGTTCTTTGGTTTGCTTAAAAGATATCTATACAAATCGAATACATACAAGTCCAAGCTTAATACTCTTCAGGGATACTCTGCAGTGCAGGTCTCCATGAAGTTCCCCTACTCCCTTTCATTCTGCTCCTCATGATCTGCCTCACGCGCATAGGATGCAACCGCTGCTCTAAGGACAAGGATGATGAATGCATTGACAAAGATTGTTGATGAGCAACGTTCTTGCCTCCTCTAATCATTTCCAAAATTTTCTTCAACTCTTGTTTCTTAACCACTATCTTCATCTTCAGCACACCATCTTCATCGGTATGAGAAATTAGGCTGCTTCCATTTACATGTCCAATGGCTTCCAAGAGATTGCTCTTTGCAGTTGCTCTGGGAACTCGTAAATCTCCCCTTAAGCTTGAGAACTCCATGTTTTTAGCTTGTGTTGATCAAACTAAGCAGCCATAGAACTTGTACATATAGTAATGCAATAAAATGCTAGGGAACTCCTAAGAATTCGGTGAATTTAAAAATGGGGTTGCTTTTAAAAAACGGGTTCACAGGTTTTAGGGTACTAGTATACTAGGTAATTGACTTGGGTGAGACATTAACTAAATGCCCGTGGAGCTAACACATGTATTTCATATGACAGAGCAATTTTAACCGAAAACGGTGAATCTAGTCGATAAATATAATAAATCTCTTAATCAAATTTTGAGTTTAAAACTTAAAAAATGAAAAAAATTATATTGTCAGGGTCTTCTCTAAATTAGATTCTGATAATATTTAAATCAAATTAATCAGAATATAAATTCAAATAATAGTTGAGTATTAACAAATAAAGAAAAAAAAGAAAGAGCAATTTAAGAGAGTCAACCAAAGAAATGTCTCCTCTTACCTTCACTTCAAGATAAGGACTTGTTTTGTCAAACAAAGCCCTTTGCTTGCCCTTTACAAGAAGACATTCTAGATTGTTTTTAAAAATTATTATCGGATTTCATGACCAGAAGTCACGCCGACCATCACATGCAATGCCTATTGTTGCGGGCGGGAAGGAAAATATATCAAAGGGTAATCACGAAGGAAGGTATGTTTTTTAAGCTACAATAAAGAACAGAAGTACCAAAATCACGCTCCATGGCAGGGCAATGCCTCCCACAAAATGACCGATGAACACTAAAGTCTGCTTTTTTTGTTTTTAAGTATTCTTACAATTAAATTCTTTAAGTGATTTTAAAAAGCATTGAACCTTTAAATGCATTCCGAGGACAATTAATCTCCTGCTTAAGTAATAAAAGATGCACTTTTCAACATTTATTGCCCGTTAATACTGAAAGGTTTTAAATGCACTCGGTGTGAGACTGATAGAGAGAGAGAGAGAGAGAGAGAGAGAGAGAGAGAGAGAGGAATGCAAAGGGGTTTTGAATCAGAAGGCGATTGCCTTCCAGCACAGACTCCAGTTGGTTGATCAAAATTTGTCAATGGCTGCGCTGTCACTAGCCCGTCTCTTGCTGACATTCTCCTTAACTATCTAAACAACCGATAGGCATCTTTGAAAATATGCTAGTGATGAATGTGCATTCACATAGTACTGTTCTTCAATTTTAAACCACGAGCAATTTGTGAAGCCTATGTCCTTAAAACTCCTCACATGCATATTTTGGAACAACATTATCCCAACAAGTATAAAGGCTGCTTTTTTGAAATTTGAGCCCATGGCTTTTAAATGGCAATCGTGCAACTCTATTGTTACACATGAGAGAGAGAGAGAGAGAGAGAGAGAGAGAAGCAGCTAAAAGTGACCAACAGTTCGGGGATAAGGCTTCAAAGCAGGACTAAGTGTGACCTATATCTTACAACATAGAAACTCCGGTTGGGAGCCCCGGGACAACTACGTAATTATGGTTAAGGAGATCAATAAAACTTCTCATGATTTTGCATTGCCAAAAAAGAACAAATAAATAAATAAATAAACAATTGCTTGATTTCTGTTGGTGGGTTTAGGCTCCACAAATGATAGCTTTCCTTACTCAAATGATGGCTGATCACTAGGAATGAACTCTTTCGTTAATAGTTTTTGGACTTTTTCTTGTATTGTGATGACACTCTAGCATGAACAACCTTTTCCTTTGTTTAACAGGTTTATGAGTGGCATTCACAATTAACCGGTGAGAGGTGAATGTCCAACGTATTTTCTGGTAACAATGCAAAGATTTTAAAATGTTGTTGAAGACATTCCATGATTGCATGCTGGAGAGGAGTCAGTAGGTGGGAGCCAACTTAGATCATATGTCCTGGTACATTCGTAATGGAAATTTTGAGTACTTCTTCCCCCGGTTGGGGCTTCGACTGGTATTGAGTGACATCTCTAAACTCAAGTGTGTCTACTATGAGAATTTATTTTCCTTCATTAATGTCGGGAAAGACCGGAGGATTGGTATCACCATGAATTATTGCTACCCCTAAGGGTGTTTTAAACTTACTCTTCAAGTGCCTAATGCTCGGTAGTCCCTCAAGACCGTCTAGGCCGGGGCAGTCTAGAATCGTGTTATAGGGAGACGAGAATTTGACCACATGAAAGATAGTCTTGATAGTAGCATGATGAAGAGGCGTTTCCAGAGTCACGACAAGAGAAGGTGAGATGGGTTGAATCCCATCTTATGAAAAGTGTCCCAAAAGAGAAGGTTCTGATCTGCTCCCTGGTCATTGAAGATCCTTCTGACTAGGTAGGATTCTATTCTTACAGTGATGATTAGCGGATTGTCTTGACTTGTGTCGATTCCTATTAGATCGTCATCGTTGAAATCGATGATCAATCTCTTTCTCTTAGTCGATGCCATGATCGTAAGAAAGAGATGACAATAAAAACTCAGAAAATTAGTTGTTTCCATGGACGGTGCTAATCTATTGGAGGTGGATCTAGACTCCACCTCCGAT
Organism: Dillenia suffruticosa; assembly: GCA_033439265.1. Taxonomy (NCBI): domain Eukaryota; kingdom Viridiplantae; phylum Streptophyta; class Magnoliopsida; order Dilleniales; family Dilleniaceae; genus Dillenia; species Dillenia suffruticosa. The sequence goes on along the minus strand of JAVTVX010000008.1, from coordinate 649,757 downwards.
GGGGGAGAATCAAATGTTCAAGTCAGAGAGCGGTTTTTAAAAAGAAAAAGAAAAAACTGAAAAAGAAAGCTTTGTATGCCTTTGTGTGCCTTGTGTAAGTTCTAAGAGTAAGAAGACTTACCTAGTCGGTAGAGTTAAAGTTATATATATAGATTACTCGTGCGAGTCCCATATGTATTCCGGATATTAAAATTATAGTTTTCTTATAAAAATGTCACAAGATTCATGGGAATCAAATAAAATCTTAAGGAATTCAGAGTCTTACCAAATGAAGGGAATTAGAATTTGCGAGGAGATCGCTTCCCTTCTCATCAAAGATTTTCTTCCCGACTACAAGATTCCATTCCCATGTTTCACGAAAATATCGAGAAGGTTCAAAATATAGTCGAGCAGCCACCGAGTGTGACCTGGTCATTAGACACCGATAAGGAATGATGCATCCCTATAAGGGAGGCACCTCGATAGGTCGTTAGCTCACCTTGTTTGTTGGGCTTTGGGTATATATCACACACTAATGGGTTTTTAGGCTATGTTAAATCAATTTCCTTCAATATCTAGTAGCAAAAATTATATCACTACGAGAAAACGGGCGAAGGTTACCAAGTAGCTAAATGCAAAATCTATAAATACAAAGGCAGCACATTTTGTGTCCGGCCATCCACACAAAATTCAATCCTTTCATGGAGGATAGAGACCTAGCAGACCCTGAAACAAGGCATATAAGCATCACCAAAGTCCATGCCCGAAAAAGAAACTGCTAGTTAATAGCCTTTATGGGCAAGCAGACTACCTAGGCTAACAGCTCGAGAAGTTAAACAATTGTCTTGGCTGAAGGGATTATAAGAACTAAACAGGGCACCAAGTTGAGCTAAAATATGAGGTTTAAGACAAAAGGCACCTGCAGGACCATAGAAAAACACAACTTATATTATTAACTTTAACAATCAGCTATGAAACAATAAAACAACCACGCTATGGACCATCATGTGCTTTCTCCAATGCCTTTGCCCATCCTTTTTCCCACACACGCTACTACACTTGAGGATTTCCGGCAGGAGATTCCGAAGGCCTATCAATTATTCTCCACCTCCAATCATATTTTAATTTTCTAAATACTTTTTGGGAGGACAATATAATATAAAGATGGCAACTTGCAATAACTTCAACTTCATGAAAGGAAGTTTTGGAAAATGTGATCCAGTGAAACAGAATACAAGTTTTCTTCTGCTCAAATTGAGGAGTTCAAATTGGTATATTCAGAGCTAGGGGGGAGGATATTTTTCTCCTAATCCTAATCTGTGCAAATTATTAACAATTCATATCATAGGGATGGGAGGAACTCATTAGATGATGAGTAATCTTATGAGGAGTGCATCGTTAAGAATATAATGTGGGTGAAGCTAAAAATTTTCAAATTTCACGATTCCCCAACATAAAACAAGTAGAATATTTACTTTATACATGGCTGATAAGAATTAAATAGGCATTATCAAGTTCACCATACTGATAAATCCTACTAGAATACCTATTCCCAGGGAGAGACATCCTCATATATAAACTTCTATCCAGACTCCTAACTCCCCAGAAATGAGAAAATAAGCTAAATTAGTGTACCCATTACCTGAGAAACTGAATCAATTCAAAATGTTCAAATTTGATAGATCAATCCACCCTTCTCAAAAGATCCGGCATAGAAAGTAACAACCAGCGGATTAAACTATCCTCAAATACAACACACTAGAGCTTCTCATTTAACATGACTTTTTCAAACTTCTCAATCACTTCCCGAATCTTTCAATGAGCTTGAAGCCACCTCAATTAATGGAACTCCCCTCAGCAATGGTCACAGAGATTCGTAAGAAGCAACTTATGCCCAAGACCCACCTTACACAAAATCCCTAGAGGAACTTTTCAAATTGTTTAATGTCTCACAGCTTGCTATGGTTACCTTCTTCAAGAAATTATGGCCCCCACATCAGGCACATTAGTCCATCATCCCTGTCAAGTTAGCTCTTAAACTCCACCATTATTTTTGCAAACCATCAAATCATCATTATAAATAAATCAAGTTAAATTTGTCCTAAGTGTCACCCACATTAAATGTTATAAGACAATCTTGGCCATGGCTGTGTACAAGACAAGGACAAACAGCCAACCAAACAATATGGGTAAAATAGTTCTTTACTTAACCTGTAAGACTATCCGGCAAAATCAGCTGTACGATTTGGCATAATTATCTATTATATACCCAAGAATAAAAGCTTATAACTATTAAAGCACATCAAAGTACCCAAAAAAAAAATTAATAATACTAACAGTTGACTATAGCACACAGAGATCAGATCCATGATCTGTCACTCCATGCCCCAGCTCAGCGATCCAATAAGTAACAGAACCACGAGTGGTTCTCACATGATCTACCTACTATGTACACTGAACTACATCACGTGCCATGTGTAGCAATACTAATTTATTTTCTATATAGTCGTGAAACCCTACCAAAGCTGCTTGCCAGCACCATATGCGCTTAATGCAGTATCAACCCAAAGCTTAATCTCCTGAAACCATGCTAAACCCACATGGAAACAGACATGATAACACTGAATTTAGCTTCACTTCATGTTTAATAGAAGAGATAAGTCATCAAATATCCAACCAATAATACTCAAAAGATCTATCCTACTTAGAACTAAATTCACAAGCAGTTAGAATCATCGCTCACGTATGTGATTTGATAAAACAAGCCTTCATAGATTAATTACATATGTAATATTTTTCCATTTTCTTGTCCAAAATGAACAAAACTCCCTGTACTCCTAAGGATGTGGATAATATACCAGATTAGTCAATTTTAATTGCAATTCAAAAGTAATCCATAACTGTTTAGTTAAAACAACGATTTATTCTTACTGATGATCGAAAAGCACAAGCAAGCTTGGTTTCAGTTAAGCTAGAGGAACTTAAAAATTTCCAAGTATCTTTTCCTCTTCCACAAAATTACTTCAGTCATTGAATACAAAACAAGAAATACAGCAAGAAATCCAAGATTAGACCAAAACCCAGATAACAAAAAACATAGAGCAAGATAGGAAATCACCTAAAATCGAACAACCAAGCCAATCCTTTCTAAGAAGGATTCAAAGGTTTCCTGCAGAGAATCATATGCATAGGAGTGAAAATTCCGGTCTCTCCACCTCTAGTCAGATAATCAGCAGTCTTAAACAACATCTCATGAACATCCACAACACCCTTTGGAGCAATCCCCAAAAATGCAAGCACACTAACTAGAATATGATTCCTCCAATATGCAATCCTCCCCATTTTCAACCTCAACCACCAAGGTTTTGCGGGTGGCTTCGCCAAATCCTTCTCCATGACAACCTCAAACCCAACTTTCCTAGCAATCTCCGAAATATCCTTAAAACTCCTCAATCCAGGTAATGCATCACCCCTCTCAATCCCATGAATGATATCCACATGTTCTGAATTTTCACTATTATATAGTTCCGTAGTAACCCATTCATAGGACACATACATTGCTCCTGGTTTCAAAACCCTAAAAATCTCCGAATAAACATCTTCCAACTTCGGAGCATGGCACGTTGCCTCAATCGAATAAGCCCCATCAAAACTCTCCTTATCAAACGGCATTTTCAAGAAGTCCCCACAAACCACGTCACACAAATTATCCAATTTCGCTTTTTTGTTGTGCATTTTCGCGCGATTTACCTGATACTCGTTAATGGTGAGACCAACAACATTCGCGCCGGAATGCGCCGCAATTGCCCTCATCGGACCTCCGACACCGCAACCCGCGTCGAGGATTCGATTCCCAGGACCAACCTTTATCAAATCGACGGCCATTTGTTCGTGAATTCTTGTCGCGTCCCGGTGAGATTTTCCGGGAATTGACGGAGAGAAGTGAAAGGATTGGCCCCAACCCCACTCGTAAATGTCGGTTACGAGGTTGTAGAAGGTGTCGACGAAGTGAGGGACATTTTCGGTAGTTTCGATTTCCTTAGGTTTCTTGAAGAAGGACCAGTACTGTTTGTACTTGTCCTGGACCTTTTCGCGGGAAATGGAGCCGCCGGAGAGGTAGACGGCGCGCTTGCCCTTTTGTTCGGCGGAACCGAGGAGGAAGAGGAACCAGTAGATGCCGCCGAATATGAGGGCCGCCGTGGAGAAGAGAGTGAGAGGATCCATTAGAGAGAGAGAGAGAGTGTGTGTGTGTGTGGAGATTGGACTGAGTGTGGTATTTGTGTGAGATGATGAGTGTGAGGGTACTGATCTGGTGCGGCGTTGGAACAATGTTATCAAAACAGTAACGCTAGCTACCGTCAACTTTAAAATTATAGTTACCGATTCAAATGTGGATCAAGGTGAACGAATCACTTATTTTTTAATAATAATTAAAAAAATATATAATTTTTTTTAAATAAATATATATTAATTTCATATTTTCTTTTAAAAATATAAAAATAAAATTTTAATAAATATAAAATCAACAAAAACTCTTAAAAAATTCATATTAAATAATAAATTCAATTAATAGAGAGCATAGAAAGAGATAGATAAGAAAATGAGAATCGTTAGATTTTGAAAAATTTTTAAAAGTTTTGATATATTGAATTTATTTAAATGCTCTTTATCTAAAATTTAATGAATTAAATTTCAGTGAGTTTTCTTTTTATTTGACAATAGAATGCATAAACTGTCCGGTATATTAAAAAATTATAATTAAATCGTATCGGTCCATAATTTATTTATTTAAACGATATTTTATTCAAACGGATTCATTTATCTCTCATACTATGATCCAACCGCGATTCAATTGCGGTTCAGTGTGATTAACAGTATGCTGGAGAATGCGAGTGGTTTGGTGTGTAGCGTTTGAAGAGCGGATAGAGATATTTTTTAATTTTTTATATTATTTTATTTATTTATTTAACATATTATTATATTATTGTTGTTGCTATTATTTATTTTTTAAAAAATATTTATTAAATTTGAAACTTAACTTAAATCTGGGCCCATAATTAATTTTTAAAAATAATATTATATAGATCAAATAGATCTAATTTTGACGGTCTTTATCAATTAAAATTAAGAATTTGACATTGAGATTCAATTTCTTTTGATATTTGATTGTATTCGCAAATTTTATTATTTTAAATTAATTAAAATAGCATTTGAATTAAGTAAAAAATAGTATATTAATATGAATTATTATATAAAATTTAGTCGTTTTGCGTTATTAGATCCTTAATATTCAATTCAACTAAACTCATTGGATTTACTTATTCAATTCTTAATGTTTAATTGAACTCAGCTAAGTTAGATTGGATCAATTGGAACTTGAAATGTAAAAGATGGCTAAGTTTTGATTAGCTTAAAATTTATTATGCAAGAAAATCGAGTACAATTAGTAGGGCTTTTATAATGTGTATATACATAAAGGCAATCACACTGGTATTCTGCGAATCAAATGACAGTATACTAAACTTTTTTATTTAAGATTTCAAGTTCAAGTTTTAAAAATAAAATCGGAATTAATCCGAATAACTCAGATACCGATAGTCAAGTATAAAAATAAATTAAAGACAACCACCAAATTAATAGATAAAAATATTTTGGTTCATTTATTTAATAGGAGGTTTAAGGGTTTGGGACTATTTTTTTTCTTATAATCATCAAATGATTTTTTATTACAATTCAAACTCAATCATTCTAAGAAATCTACAAAGTGAACTAACCATAAGATTGTAACTATTTATGTCATATAGATTAATTTTCATAATTATAGAAGAGAAATTTAGTTCCAACGAGGTTGTACTTGTAACTAAGGGTGTTGTGATATTTGAGTCGAGACGGATAATGTCGATATCTGGGCTCGGCTCGAGTGTTGGTTAGGTGAGCTCGAACTCAAGAACTCGAATTCGTCGAGTTTGTATTTCTTGGGTTTGAGCTTAGCTCAAAATATCATCGAGTAATGTCACAGGTAATATCACGAATTTGGTTAAATTATATTCTTTATTTATTAATCGATTTTTGATAATATATTCAATAAAATATACTCATAAACGTAATTTCATATATAAAAATTATTTTAAAAAAATATAAGTAATCGATTTTAGATAACTCAACGAGATTTCAAACTCGACACAATTGAGCTCAAACTTGAACTTGAGTTTTGACGGAATAATATCACGGATACTTATGACACTATCCGAATCTCATAACATCCCTACTTACAACTCCACTTCAAGTAAAAGAACGTGTCAAGTATAAAATCCGCCTTGGCTTTAGACATTGATCACGAGAGACCTCACTAGAATATGGGCCTTATTACTTGTTAGTTAAGTCTGGCCGGTGGACCAAGCAAGCGTTATATCTTTCTCTCATTCTTTTAGCTAAGAAAACCATATCACAACCTCTGCATTGCTTTGATTTGGATCAAGTTTGAGTTGTGATACTTATTCCAAGTGTAAAAGCAAAAAATAAATAGAGAAAATAAGGCGCGACGTACAAATTATATCGTGCATCTTTGTAATATTATATTGAACCTCAATTTCAAATGAATGAAATATGATCGTAGCAAAATCATTTTTCTATAAGAAACCCTTTTATAATTTGTTTAATATAATATAAGATTTTATTAGAGAATTAATATCCCTTTTTTGAATCGACGGGGTTATCGCTTAAATTAGATAATTACAAAATATACGAAAACTCTTGTAGCTAATAACGTTAATTTCTCTCTTTTAATAAAAGAAAAACTCTTACCGATCTTTCTAGGTGGATACTTTTAAAAAAGTTATTGAGATCTTAAGCTGCAAGGAGCAAAAGTCTTATTTATACCATAAGATCCTAAAGCATGAAAGTTCCACATTTTGCAAATGTTTCACTTAATAGCAACCTCTTACCTTTTTGCACCGACTTAAACTTGCGTTTTGGAATCTCCTTCCAATGGAGATTACCCATCCATCCCCCAATAATTTCTCAATGTCTTAATATAAAACAAGATTTTTTATGTTTTTGTTTTTCGAAATTAAAGTGATTCTGATTTTTTCGTAATTAAGATAATTTGTTAGAATTAATTAGATAATTTCGTAAATCAGAGTTATTTTGGCTTTCATAAATAGCATAAGCCTTCTGTAAGACTCAATCCATCCTGGGTATGAATATGTCAGAAGAAAATTGTAGCTTTTTTATTTTTGGTCTTTTTTTTTTCTTTTTCTTTTTCCTTTTTCCTTTTGATTTGCAAGTGTGGGCAAGTCTTTCTCAAAGTGTTTGTGGTTTGTAGTGAAAACTGACTGAGAGGACTTGTAGTTGTTGTTGATATTAATATTCCTTCGAACCAGAAAAACTTCCAAACCTTGGTGTCCACCACTCCTACTACCCCCTTCTCTTCTTTGCCTCTCTCTCTCTCTCTCTCTCTCCCCTCCTTCCCTGCCTCCCTCCCCCCCTCTCTCTCTCTCTCACTCTCTCTCTGTGGGAACAGAGAAGCGCGGAGAATATGGGAAGTTTAATGGAGAATATGAGAAGTTTAAGGCACCTATATGTGACATTATTCTTGTCATGCTATTCTACATTCATGGTTATTCCAGCTATTACAGATGTTACTATGTTGGCTCTTTGTCCTGGCAAAGATCAGTGCTCTCTCGCCATTTATCTTTCCGGCTTCCAACAAGCGGTATGTATGTCTGTCACAATTTTATCAGTTTTATGCATATGGTGGCACTACCAAATTTTGCTGCTTCTTCTTCAAAGAGTTGGAAGTTTATTGAGAACCTAACTAGTATTGCAAATAAAACCTTTATTTTTATCGGGTTTGAATGATTTGCTCTAACTTCTATAATTATACAATTAGAAAAAACTATTATTACTGCAAAATTTAATATTTCATCCGTATTAAATTTTAAAGTGAAAATAAATTAAGTCAGTGAAATTGAAATATTAATCAAACTTAATAGAAAATAAAACAAGAAGTTTGAGATTATCTTTTTTTTTTTTGTATACAAATCCATTTTCGACGAATTTCATATGATTTTATTATTATTATTATTAATTTAATAAGAACAAAATTGAGTTGAAACTAAACTCTTTCATCAAAACTGTAGAGAGCCTGGGACAAATCGAACATAAGCCATTTCCCCACTATTCTAATCGCAAAGGACAACAATTGTAGGTTGGGTCCACAAGGTTGGACTTCTGGTAGAATTCCAAGCAAGACCTACCTTAATTAATTTAGACATGGACAATCTACCATATTAGTTTGTTACTGTCTTTCTGGTTATTTACTCCTTTATTTCATCGGTATTGACATGCCTTCTGCCACCACCAGAGAGCGACTGAAGTGGGGTTTCTTCTTGCTCCATTGATGGGGTGGGGAAGAAGAAAAAGCTAAAGCTAAAATGGTGAATGGAAAATGACATGATATTCTTGTGCGCCTTATTGAGAATGATGAAAGCAAAAGTGAGCAAAAAAGATGAAAACAACCCTTTTTCTGAGCTAAATTTTCTGAAACTCTGTGACAAGTGCTAGGATATTAATTACTACATAGATGAATATGATCAATCTTTTTTGTATCTCATGACCTCCATAATTTTGCCTCAACCATTTTAATGATTTAAAAAATATACTTTGTTGGGTAAGACAAGGTAGAGAGGGATCACAAGTGAGTTACTCATTCTATTTGGAGTTTTACCTATTAATCGATATGCGAATCTATTACAAATTTGCTGCGATTTCTAAAATAGGATTTGTATTAAATTTTCGGATTAAAAGGAAATGAAGGATTTTGATATGTGATATTGAAGAAAAATTTTCAAGTTTTGGGTAAAGTTTGAAATTAGTGAGAGATGTTGATTGTATTGCAGATTATAGGAGTGGGAAGCATAGTGATGATGCCACTAGTTGGGAATCTGTCGGATATGTATGGGAGGAAAGCATTGCTGACTCTACCCATGACCGTTTCCATCATACCTCTAGGTAAATCTTCCTTGCTTTATTGACAGTGTTTCATGAGTGCTCCACTGAGCCTCCAAAGTCTGAGCTGACTTGCACAGGCTGCATCCACAGATGTTAATTTCATTGACAGTGAAATCAAGTTAAAGTACTCAATAAATTAGTTTAGTAGTTTTGTCTGTGTTGCATGGTGTGGAACTAAAATGAGCATACAGTTGATCTAATGAAATAATGAGATAAATTATTAGATATTTAATCAAGTTTTAAGTTTAGAACTTAAAAATAGAAAAATTACAATAAGAGAGTCATTCTGAAATAGAGTATTCGTAAATTTTCGAATTGGATTATTTAAAATATGATTTCGAATAAAATAACTTGGAATTAAAAACATAGAAGTGGTCTCACCCCAACCAAATCAACCCCCCCCCCCCGCCCCAAAAAAAAAAAACGCAGAAAAACACCCCAAAAGGGAGATCCAAAAGTCTTCTCTAAGGCAGTCCTTTAACAAGTGGTTGGGTGGTTCCGCCATCTCCACTCCCCCGCCCCCAAACCAAGCCCCCTCTTAATATGAGATTCGGATCATAAAAAGTGTGTATAATTTTAAGATTGTAAAAAGAGCATTTATCAGGGCAGGCCTTGACCAACGGTTTAACCCGACGCTAAATCAAAACTAGTTTGTCAGTTCAAAGCTCCCCAAACCAAAATCCTTAACCCGATTTGTCTGGAGGGTTCAAGTTAAGGACCAAAGCAGTTTCGATTTGGCTAGTTATGGTCAATTCCTAGCCAAAACTTACATTTTTATTATTAATTTTTAAGGGGTCGAAGGGAGTGGGGTGTTGAACTGGCGTTGGGTTGATATAACTAGAGTTGAGTCTTGCCCTTGATAGTTGGAACAGGCCCATTGACAAAGGTCTGGCTGGTTCACCAGTTTGCCACCAGTTGCTATATATGGAAGAAATTTATCTTGTTTTCCTCGATTAACATTCTTACCCTGTGTAGTAAGTGAGATTTATTGTAAACTTCAACTTGTGATAGAAAGCACTGTTCTTGCAAAAATGATTGAATCACTCATTTTCCGGCTGCTACACCCATTGAAGCCCTGAAAGAGAGTATTCTTTCCTATTGTCAATGTCACCGACATCAATACGAACACCAAGTGTTTGGTTATTAGTAATGGAAATGTGCATCAATGAGACAATGGTAGCACTTTTCAAAGGAAAATGATACTTGTCCCTTTTCTTGAGGGGATGGTTAGTACTCAAGTAGTGATTTGCATTTCCTTTAAATTGTTTGTTGGTGATTCTCTTTGCCACTTCTATTTCCTTGTAAGCCTTTTTCTTCCAAAACACCCTCCTAAGATAACCATGTTTGCGGTGCTTAATCATGGTCCAATGGAAAATCTTTAGGCAAGAAAAAAAGGAGTGCCTTTCTTTAGTACTTTGTGTGGTGATTTGATACTACTACGACTTATGCTATGATTTTGCAGCAATATTAGCATATAGCAGAACGACAAGGTTCTTTTACGTGTACTATGTGTTTAAGACGCTCACTGCTATGGTTTCTGAAGGCAGTGTTCAATGCCTGGCTCTAGCTTATGTGGTAATTATTTTCGAACCTTCAAAACTCAGTCAACAATCTCTACTAAGATGATAAACAGATTTTGTAGTTTTTGTTTTCAGGCAGACAGTGTGTCAGAAGAAGAAAGGATATCGGCCTTTGGATTCATTGCAGGCATTGCTTCCGCAGCATTTGTTGTTGGAACCTTAACTACCCGCTTCATTTCCACCACCACAACATTTCAAGTTGCTACTTTATTATCAATGCTTGCAGTAATTTACATGAGAATTTTCCTCAAGGAAACAAGGAAGCACAATGATGTTTGTTCCAAGACACTCTTGAAAGATGAAACTAGTGATACTCTTTTGGATGAAAATTCATCAGAGAATATCCAAGTTTTCAAAAAGGTTCCCTCTGTTGAAGATCTTCTCTGCTTGCTAAGGAGCAGGTACATAGGACATTTCAGGTTGCTGATTTGGCACATTGGATTTAGTATATTTCCGATGTGCTAAAATAGTTGTTTTGCAGCTCAATATTTTCACAGGCAGCAATTGTTGCATTATTCAGTAGTCTTGCAGATGGTGGAATGCAGGCTTCACTAATGGTACTTAATTTTTCCATTTTTTTGGAAGAAATGAGAAAATGTCATCAAATTTAAGAATTGTATGAAAGTCCAAATCTATATTAAGAAATCATCTCCTGGATGCAGTACTTCCTTAAGGCACGGTTTCAATTCAACAAAGACCAGTTTGCTGATATAATGCTGATTGTTGGTGTTGCAGGGACAATTTCACAGGTATCTTTGTATTATTTTCTTCTTTATTAGCTCCATAATGCTACCTTTCCTGTCAAACAGTTAATCTAAGAGATGTTTCTCACTCTATTTTGTAGTTGCTTGTTATGCCTGTGATGGCTACCTACATGCAAGAAGAGAAGTTGCTCTCACTAGGGCTCTTCATGGGATTTGTAACGGTATGTCCCTTGTCCTTCCCTCCCTCCCTCTGCATCTCTTTCTCTCTTCTCCCTCTCTCTCTTAATAGTTGTCACAATTGTGCAGATGTTTTTAAACAGTATATCATGGGCACCTTGGGTAATTCTCTTGTCAACTACATAGCTCTCGTCTGACTCTTGTGATTACACGCAAATCTAGACATTCCGAGATCATAGTTGTTTGCCTTACACTTGCTCTAAGTTGTATGATGCCAATGCTAGGTTCCTTATGCCGTTGCTGTCCTCTGCCTTTTTGGCTATTTTGCACCACCTTGCGTAAGCACTTGATTTTTTTTCTGAACTGGCTCACGCTGCTTCTGTCAAAATAAGTTTCTGCTTCCGATTTTTTGCAGCTCCGTAGCATTATATCCAAACAAGTTGGGCCAAATGACCAGGTAGTAAGTTCTTCATGAGAGAGAGAGAGAGAGAGAGAGAGAGAGAGAGAGAGAGAGAGAAAGGGGGAGGGAGAAGAGAGTTTGGATTGACTAGTCATTGAATTGTATATCAGGGAAAGGCTCAAGGATGCATATCAGGCATAAGTTCATTCGCGAACATTGTCTCTCCACTAATTTTTAGTCCTCTTACAGGTGAGTAAACTAACTGATCAAGTTCAATACATAAGCATACACACCTAACAGCCTATTTTTGATCTGTCCTTTGCAGCCCTTTTCCTATCCGAAAGAGCACCTTTCAATTTCCCCGGTTTCAGCATCATGTGTATCGGGTTAGCATCGGTGGGCAGCTCTTATTCACTAATCATTAAGACTTTGAGATTCCAAAGAACCCTTTTTTCTCATCATATTTCACCTTACCCTACCGTCTTGTGCAGCTGATAGCCTTCATTCAGAGCCTGATCATTAGGACTGAGTCACCATCAGAAACACCGGAGGGACCTACCAGCAATGATTGTTAGGCCTGGAGCAGCATCAGGACCAATACAAGTCTTCGACTCGAGCATTTTTAGATTTCCTAGACCTCCTATTAACATATAACTTTGTACCATGAAAGGGAAGAAAAAGGAAAATCCCCAACAAAAGCGTAGAATACCATTAAAGGTTTTCTTATAAAAAAATCAGAACATAATTTTAAAAAAGAAAAAAGGCTGGCTGTCTGAACGATCATTGGATTTATTTCATGAACAATCTTGAATATATCCAATCTCTCAGATACAACGGATAAAGCATTAAATTTTATGGACAACTTGTTCGTTTCTTCTTGTCATCCTCCTTGGACAAGCTTTACAATGTAAGCCAGTTGCTATCTCTTGGTTTTGCAGTCTCAGCATTGAACTTCTTAGCCAAATATGCAAAACAAGTCACAATAAACCAACAAAGAGTGATGCAAATGCAACATGTAGTCAATTACAAGGTTCCCAAGTGGAAGTGATAATAGAGGTTTTTGCCGGGCGGCATCAACATAAATCTGAAAAGAACCGACAAGAACCTTGTTTTTGTGCAACAGTGTTTGTGTAAAAAACCGTAGTAAAGCACACGTTTGTCTGGACTCAGGTTTCTAGTTCTTTTTTTCCTTGTTTTGAGAATGAGAACCCAAGTCTAAGAGCGCCATCATTGCAAAGAACCCTGGAACATCTCATCCATTCCTTGAGAGGGCTTTATATCTATGGTCCATTCTCAACTTTACCCCACTTATGCTACCCAACAACCTCATGCTTTGAGCTCTTCCCAGCGTTAGAACCTCCTGAGTACGTCTTTTAAAAGTCTATTCCATGCACCCTGAAAAAATAAATGGTCAGGCACATGCTCTAGCTACAACCTTGATGCGGTAAGGTCAGAGAAGGCAAATGAGCTCAGAATCTGCTACTTCTCATGATTGAGGACTAGCCAGTTGAAATGAAGATTCAATTATAAGAAATCTCAATATCTAGGGTAAGTGATCTTCCTCAGCTCTCTCTCTCTCCAAACACTTAAAACCATTTTAGCACAATTTCTTTAATAAGAGGGAAGGTATTCAAGCAATCACATGTCAAAGCCCTTCATGAGCCGTCAACAATTTCCGGAAGCAAATTCTATTCCCTTTATGGAAATAGAGTAGAATAGCCAATTGAATGAGCTGAACTTGCAAGGTTTTGGAGAAGGGAAGAAAAGGCACATTCCTGGGGAATATATATATATATATATATATATATATATATATATATATATATATTTTTTTTTTTTTTTCTTTTCATCTCCATTAGGCCAAAGACCTGTATTAGATGCACCAAACAACCGTAACAAAAACATAGACAGATGCAGAGGGGATGAGCTACCTTATGGCAGACATGGCACATCATTCAAGCCACATCAACCCTAAGGTAAAATCAAAACCAAAATACCCTGCGAAATAGCCTTTGGCCAGCTAAGAGCTATGCAGGGAAAGGAAGATATAACCAGAACTTACAGCCGATGAACATGCAATCTAGAAAAGCAGCAAACTTCTGCAACTCCATTGTCATTCTGTGGATAACTTCACAGGACCTGGAACTAAAAAAAACTACAGATCGTATTTAATTCAAATTCAGAGACTGAACGTTTGAACATGGCCCCCGAATTCACATACATCAGTCTCCATGTTTCTTTCATGAGCCTGGCTAATGTGTAGAAAAGATAACCACAAAACCAATTTCTAATAGCCTTGAAGACAAATTATCAGATTAGTCACAAGCAAAGCTCCATAAATATAAACAAATAATTGATGATGAATCATCATATTTCGAGGATTGAAGTAAACCTTAAATAGCAAAAATAGTGATCATAGCACTTTCCAGAAGACATTTAACTTTAAGCATTATGCTACTAATCTTTATGTTATGTACAATGATAAAATGGAAACAAAAAGGTTGCTACCAAGTTGCTCAGCTAAATGGGTCCTCTGGGCCACTGGCATTTCCTTCATCATCTGAGGGGCCATCACTGTTAGCATTGTAAGTCAGAATAAATTGCAGAAGCTCCCGTGCCCCAGTGGAAGATGAGTTTTCTTCGTTGCGCTCTGGGCTTGCCCTCGCGCTTTGCAGTGAAAATAATTGATATAGCAGGTCCTCTGGTGAAGAAATGCGGTACATCCAACTCCTTGATTTTCGCCTCAACTGGAAACATAAAGTGCAAAATTTTAGTCATCATCATCATCATTAATATCATCATCTCCAATAAAAATAACGTCATTGTCATCATTATCCCCAAAGTTATAATCATTGTCACTGCAATCATCATCATCCATGTCATCATCATCGCTATTGCTGCCATCATCATCATCATCATCATCAACTTCATCATCATCACCAATATCATTGTCATCATCATTATCATCAAAAACAACACCATCAGAGCAGTAATAATCATCATTTTCATCATCCTCATCCTCATCATCAAGATTATAGAAACGATCACCTATGTTAACCTTCTCCAAAGAAGTTTAAGTACAGAAATTAAAACTTAGTAATAATCATCATTTTTATCATCCTCATCCTCATCATCAAGATTATAGAAACGAAATCTCTGATGACCTACGTTAACCCTCTCCAAAGAAGTTTTTAAGTACAGAAATTAAAACTTTCTTCTCCATCAATATGCCTTCTACAGGCATAACAGCACTATTTAGAAACATAAAAATCCCATTGTTCTCCATATGTCTCTCTTTTAAAACTATTACCATCATTGCAAAGTTAAATTTTCTTCTTGTATAAATTCTTGTTTGGGAGGGTTGGGGGGAGCACAGTTTACTTGTTCTTTTCTGAAGAGATAGAAGTGAGGGAAAGAGTGAGTAATTATAAGGCCTAAATGAGAGTTGTCTGAAGGGAGATAATGGGTACAATATTTACAGTGTATAGTTTAAAAAAGTGAAGCCAAAAGAATATATATATTTTTTTCTTGGCTAAGGAGAGAGAGAGGGGGGGGGGGAAGATCTTGCTAGAGTTGGTAAGTGATCAAATCAATATTTTAAACAACACCATAATCAAGCAAAACTAGAAGAAACCTCAAGATAGAGAAATTTCAGAATTAGAAAGAAAATTTAAAGCAGGGCATACAACTTTGGTTGATGGAGAAAAGATTCTCATATACTCGAAAGAGTAGTTAT
This sequence comes from Dillenia suffruticosa, assembly GCA_033439265.1. NCBI lineage: Eukaryota > Viridiplantae > Streptophyta > Magnoliopsida > Dilleniales > Dilleniaceae > Dillenia > Dillenia suffruticosa. Next base: position 634,169 of record JAVTVX010000008.1, on the reverse strand, counting down.
AGCAGGGAAGGACAACAGGCAGCAAGCATGGTACATGACCCAACAGAACAAATCTGCTCCCTCAGGCCCACCCAAAAAAATTAAAAAAAGAAAAAAGAAAAATAGTACATTATATAAGGCTAACATTCCCAAAACTCAAGTGGTTGCCATCAGTCGCAAACTCACTGTGTTTGATATGGTGATCTAGTTATACTCATTAAACCTGGGGAGGTGGATTAAAAACTGGTAAATTTTGTGTCACATCCACGCAAGAAAGATCATGTTTGAAGGACATAATATAGGGCTGCATGGTACTCATTGGGCCATCGCTCCCAAAATTGTTGCCCCAGTGGTAATACATCATGCATAACAGTCCATTAAACAACAAAATTGTTGCCTTAGTGGTAATACATCATGCATAACAGCCTATTAAACAAATAAATCATACTTCTAGATACCCTCTCTGTATAGAAAGTTACCAAGAACACATGCCCAATACATTGACCAGTACTTAAGCAGTCAATCTAAGGTTCTATTTCAGAACAATGAAGCATACCCGCTCAATGTTTGCTGGAAGAGTTGCTCTCTCAGAAGCTGTAGGAGTCCATATCTTGATATCCTTTTCAATCCCACTACTGGCAAGAACAGCAGTATGAGGATGAGACTCAATGCAGTTTACTATATGCTTATCAGCTTCCATGACCCGAATGAGTTGCCCATCCTTCTTCCTCCAAATAAAAATCCGGCCACAGTCTGAACCACTAACAACATACTCACATCCAGGTCCATAGAAGCTAACACCCTTCACAGTTTCACAATTTCTGTGCCCCTTGTATACTTGGGGGCCAGCATTTTCAATAGTATCCATCATTGATTGGGATGCAACTGAGAGATGATCAGATCCCTTATCACCTACATCACTTCCTGTAGAAGCTGGAGGCTCAAGCACTGGATCAGGCCCCAATCCCATATCCCTTGTAAATAAATAAATATTCTCATCATTGTATGAGACAAGAAGCTCGCTATGATCCGAGAAAGCCAAGCCTGTTATTCCTACATCTGCATCAGCAATCAGATGTTCTGGACAAAAGTAATCAGCAGGTTGACCAAAATCAGATGATCCGTCCCATCTATATTTGCGGATATCATATAAACGAGTAAATGCTTCGGACCCAGCAACTGCAAATAGATTTGGGTTCCTTGGATCAATTGCAATTGCATTCAGATGGATTACTTGCAAGTTATGAGTATCATGCACTGGAAGGCAAGTGAGAAGCTTCGTAGCAACCCTTGTCCTCAGATCAATCTGTAAGCAAAAAAGAATTCTTATCAGACACAGACTGGGGTCACATCTGAAGTTACACTTAAATAGTGTTCACAACAGAGAACCTGCTAAAGAAGTAACTTCCTTCCACAACAAGAATACAATGAGAAACGAACCCCCCAAGCCAAGCATTTTAATGAGATAGGTCTCATTGACAGTCAAAAACAGAATAGGTCCACAGCTTATCAGAGAGTAAATTAAAGGACAAAATAGTTAACAATGATAACTAAAAGACATAAAAAAAAAAAGAAAGAAAAGAAAAGAAAAACGATCTTTTTAGTAAAAGAATAACATTGGACAAGCATCAACATGAACTAAAACAATGTCTACAATTGTAGATGTTAAGGTATAAGCCATTGGATGGGAAGCAGAATTGGTCATCAAAATCTTCAAATTTTGAAAATTACCATAACAGCCCTTAAGATTCCAGTAACAGCCAAAAACAGCTGTAACAGAACTGCAACAAGTTCACACTAGCTAATGCATAATGACCATCACAGTCGGTGTGGTCCAATAACAGCAGAATTCAGGCAAAGTGGCTAATAGAATTGCATGAAAACCACATTCCAATTATTAAACACTCCAGGGAGCCCTTTTATTCTAAAATTTTGTGAATTTTCTTACTTACCATAAAAGATGAAAAGATTATCATAATATTAAAGGACTAGGACATTTAAAAAGTTGAATACCCAGTAGCAAGAAAACTCACATGCTGAACCAGTCCATCCTCCCCACAAGTATAAAATATATAGGGGCTCCCAGGTTCGATTGCCAATTTATGAGCTCGTCCTTGATGCCTGGCCAACAATGCAGTCTCCACCTTACCACGGTCAAGAATTTGAGCATGCCTTACCTAAAAGTTTCAACAAGACAAATATAGAAATTATCATAATTTGCAAAACAAAGTCTACAAGCCAAAAAATGGGGATCATATCATGTAGAGGAACTTCTAAACTATGACAGAATGTCATTGTAAAATCTTTAAGCATGATATTAAGATGGATATGGATACCTTTCATTTAATCATGACAAAGAAGGGTGTGTGGGCGGGCAGGGGGGTTAAGACATCAGACTGGAAGATTACTACTAAAACATAAGACTGGAAGATTACCTAAGTGACATTTGATATCATGAAGGTCATTGATCTGAAAAGATGAGATCTATGACACTACCAGGAAATTAGTGAATATGCAATTACCTGTCCATCAGCCGCACAAGTAACAATGGTTCGATCATCTGTGTAGGGCATTATCTTTGCTTGGAAAACATTGTTGTTATGTCCTGAGTGGAAGGACAGCTTGACATTGCCAGTTTCCCAATCCCAAAGTATCACTCGTTGGTCATCAGAGCCAGTCACAAGAGTCTCACCATCTGCACTGAAACTTACAGTGTTCACACAACCTTTATGCCTTTCAAGCTTCCTATGAAGACGAAGCCGAAGCACAAGATCCTGAAGATGAAATGATATAGAAGACAACTAAATGAGGCTCGAATTTGAATGAACTGTAAGCATTCTTCTGCAACAGAAGATATCAAAGTATAGAACCACCCTATGACACACCATGCTCCTTGAAAAATTAAGGTGACTGGTAAATTAGAACTAGTTAACTTGAAAATTTCCTAGTAGAGGACTCCTCTCAAAATGCATGCAATGTTGCAAAAAACAAAGTACATGCTCACTCATGTAATAGGTGAAAATTCCCTTTTCCAAAGGGTCTTTTAAAAACATGCCATAAAAGCACAAGTTAAGAAACAAAAGTCTTGCAAGTTGACGATCCTTTCTTTAAATCACCCCCCAAAAAAAAGTTATAAGATATAATTCAATTCACCAAAATGTATACTTAATGCATATTAGCAAAAAGTAAATATATATGTATATATTCTCTAGAAAGACATAGCTTGAAAGTAGCCAAGTCTAATAAACTTACAAGGGACACATTAATTAACACATCATAACTGTGGATAATACTGGTTAGCTTTTTTGGGTAATAATAGTGGTTAGCATTAACCTTCACCTACATAACATCGTTTTAGAACAATGAATTGAATTGGTGATCTGTGACAGTGCTTTTAACTGTACAAGCACCAAGCATAGATTTTTAAGGTCCAATTAATGCGCTGATACAACAAAAAGTTCATGTCAATTCAATTAAACAATTCCACTCTTGAAACTCATTAGGTAGAATCCATATTTCAAAACCTTGTATAAAGCATACCTTGAAAGGAACAACAATTGGCATAATAATCACCAAAAGGATATTCTAATCAGAGCTTTAGGTCAAAAATTTTGATCCGGTATACCTTTACTTTTTGGGCAACCAGTGAGAATCTAGATGTAGATGCAGCCCCTTGTCCTGTTTTGAATTATTAGCATTGTAAGAATTTGGTTTGGCATCCCCTTGATGTCTCTAATAAAGTATTTATTCAAAAAAAATGATCCGTTAAATATGTAAGATTAACCAGCAGCCCAGTGCTAACTTTCCCATTCAGCTACACTAGAGACATGATTACAGGGTGACGCAAAATGTAAGGTGAAACAAGCAACTAATAATACACATGAAAACCGGTTTGGGTCGGCATTTCTATCCATCTACAAAAATCCTTTGGACATCACACATGGCAGTCAAATGCATTGTGAGATAGAAGAGAACTCTTTGTACAGCTTATTCTTTCTTTAGATTGGGGATGAAGGAGAAAGTTAAGGTTATACTTTGCTGCCCTAAGTACCAAAAGGTTTATTCCTTATTACTTAGATTCTAGGAAATTTTGGTTCATTATATAGGTAAAAGATCCATAACATCTGGATCACTTGTTGTAGACCCAAATAATATACTAGAAGAAATAAAAATATGGAAGATCATGCTAATTTAATCACTTTGTGTGTGTGTACATTCATAAATTAAAAGAAAAGTGGAAAAATCCTATGAAGTCCATGATTCTAGAATTCAGAAATTTCCTTCATTTTCTTCCTACTACTTGTACTTATACAACTTTATTCATGAATTAGATCTTTCGTACATTTTCAAATGTCTATTTTTTAACACGAATAGATAAGATTCAAAACAAGAGTCTTTATATAAATCATACCAGGATTGAGATACAAAAGTAAGATTTTCTATCGGACATGGCTCTTAAATATAAGAGTAACTTATAATAGTGTAACTTTTTTACAATTTTGTCACATCTACTCATGTCATGTCTTCTGCCCATGTTTCCCATCCTTCTAAAACCTTAAAGCATCTCTTTTTAACTCCATACAAATGCAGACTATGAGAGAAAAACCACACTAAAGTTCATCCCACAATTTTCCATTGAACAATAGGCATGGTAACACCAAGCAACAGTACAATCCTTAACCTTAAAGACCCAAATCTTTGATTCCCATAAGTTGAATGAACAATGTTGTTGAATAGTGTGATCGATTCAAACCAAGCCATCAAATCCATGAATGAACAATGTTGTTGAATAGTGTGATCAATTCAAACCAAGCCATCAAATCCATAAACACCCATTCCAATCAATGGCCAGAAATATCATACCTTTAAGAAAATAAAAAATTTAACTTCTAAAGCCTTAAAGCATCTCTTTTAACTTCGTGCCAATGCAGACAATTAGTGAAAAACCACATTAAGGTTCATCGCACACAAAATGTTACATTCAAAACCCAATCTTTTGATTCCCCACAGTTGAATAAACAATGTTGTCTGAATAGAGTGATCAATTCAATCGTAGCCATCAACACATAAACAACCATTTAACTCAATGGCCAAAATATCATCATACCTTACGAAACCTTAAAAAAAATAAAATTAAAAAAAATAAGCAAAAAAATTAACATTAGATTCAACAAAAAAGGGAAATTTATGGTAAAGAGAATGAAAACAATTGTAAAAAAGGATTAAGAGTGAGAGAGAAGAAAACCTCAGAAGCAGCGAGACGACGAGCGAAGTTTCGAGAGGAAAGCTGACCGACCTCTCTCTGCCACACGTCCACTACCGCTTTGTCTAGGTTCGTTTTAGCCTTTCTTTTCATTGTTTGATCCTTGTGATGGGAAAATCAGAATCTTCAATCGACGATCGGTGGAGTGTGGAGAGGGAGAGGTTGAGAGAGGAAGAGAGGGTTCTCGAGGCTTACGCCACCGAGGTGAAGAAGAGATCGACTGGACTTCCTGTATCAAATATTTGTTCCCACTTTGCAAATAAACTCTCTCTCTCTCTCTCTCTCTCTCTCTCTTAAATCTCTGAGGCTGACTACTATTTCTCTTTCTATTTTCTCTCTCCTACTTGGAAACTGTTAATATGTGGCGCGTGACAAGCTGGGTGGGCTCGTGGGCCTTTTATGGGTCGGTTTTTGGTGACTAATCTTCGATTAATCTAATTAAAGTACCTATCGCTATAGATATTTGATCATGTTAACTCTTTCGATATAACGTTTTTATTTTTAAATTTTAAATATAAAATTAAATTAAAAATTTTAATATTTTATTCTATTAAACTAATTATCCATTAATACATAATTTATCTTAGATGAACACCTATTTTTTTATCTTAATATCAATATTCAAAAATTCGATTGATTCGATTCAAACGATAACAAAATTTAATTAAGTCGACTTTTTTTATATATATTTTTTTACCTCATTTTTAAGAGTTGAATTCTTGGTTAGATCCGATGGCTATAGATGAATTGGATTTGATCTGCAGTGTTGTGGTCATGATTTGTTCGCGGGTCTTCTTTTGCTTTTCTTTTTCATATATATATATATTGGTTTAAGTTTCTGGCTTGTTCTTAATCAGGGACAAAAGAATTACCTTTTGAAAAGAATGTACTTTATTTATGTTTTTATTTTTTAATTTTTTGGATTTTATTTTTATATCTCAAAAAAAGACTTTAAATTTTTATAATTACTTTAAATTTTTATTTTTACAAATTTAATAAATATATAAAAATTAAATTATAACTGATATAAAAATCGAGATTTCAGTTAATTTTCTCTCGCCAATCATAATCCAACTCATTTATAGCTTAATTTACTTTATTAAAAAAGTGTACTTTTTAAATTTTCAAATTTTTTGGATATTATTTTAATATCCTAGTAAAAATGACCTTTAATTTTTGTTATTGTTCTTTATTATTTTTCTTACAATTTTAATAAATATAAAAAGTAAAATTATAGGTGATGTGACAACCCACTATAGCAAATCGCCTGCCAATGACCATAATGTAACTTGTTTAGTAGCTTAAGCTTACATTTTTCAAATCATAAAATAGAGAACACCTATTATTATTTATTACCTTGTTTGATAAATGACCTTAACATAAATTAACTTTATTTAAAATATGACTCGATTAAATTTGATTCGACTCAGACCAGTCTTTTAAGGGATAAAACTTTTTCATTGTCTATTTTTGTCAAACATAAAACTTAAATTTGAGACTTTATTTTAGGGTATTAGTGCTCTGTACTGGATCAACTAGATGTTGATTAGTTTAACACTATAAATTTACCCTTAATGATTCTTTTCTCTGAGATAGCTATACTGTTTCTCTTACCTTTCAATATTATTTGGTTAATACTTTGATTATGCAATTTTAATGGAAATTAAAAAAAAAATACTTGTTTAATGCACCTTGAACCCTCCCCTCCCCCCAAAAGAAAAAAGAGTTTTATTAAGATATAATGTGCTTGTATTAAATGTTATATCAGAACTAATTTGTTTATTATTCCTTTTTTTTTTTTTTCCTTTTTATCTTTCTTCTATTTTGCCTTTTCATTGGGTAAGAAAGTAAATCCCGAACAATAGAAGAATTCAAGTTGCCTGATAAAGAATCACAAAACGACAATGAGGTAAATTGGTGTCTGACAACCCATGCTCACATAAAAACATCACCACACCACCAAGGAAGGAATTCTACCGTCCCCATTTTAGGGGTCAGAAGCTAATGCAGCACAAGGTTTTTGCCTTAAGATACAAAGATATAAGCATTGGAATGACATGCAACACCAATAATGCAAACCTAAACATAAGGGCAAATTTTTGAACCTGCGTAGTTTCCGCATGGAAATCATGAATTCGCCCTAAAATACACTTAGTAATCAAATGCACCTTAATATTTCTAGAAGAATAGGTACAATTTTTAAGTGTCCAAAAGACTATGCAGGATCTGTAATCTTATAGCTAGCACATCCTATGCTGCTCAACATGGATCCAAAATACGACACAAAGGAAAGGGTTAAGCAAAGCAGCAAATCCAACAAAGAATATACTGAGCCACCAAACCAGAGAATTCCTTATACCAAAACTACATAAAGTACATGAATGTATTTATACGCTTTAGTAGGAAAACATAAAAACCTAGGCATCATATAAGGTTGGTTGGATGGCTGGTTCATGAAACTTACGAACAACATTAGATTCCAAATGACCACCATTAAAATGTTCGGCCTGCATTTTACAACCATCCAACCACAACCAATGGGACAAGAAGAATTTGCTTCAACTCTGGAGTGTAAAGCTCTGAAAACCACGAGCGAACATCAGGAAACGTCCAAGCAAACCGGAGGGTCTCGAGTGATGGTCAGCCTCCGAGCTGTTTTCTCTACGTGTCCCTTATGTCTTTTACAGCATTGGATAAATGCACGTTTTATTTGCTGCGATGCATGAATCGATCAGACCGAGGATTAAAATGAGACTTGGTAAATCAACAATATGTTGACGAGTCTTGCGACCAAGAGACAAACCTGTAAAAGCAAGCTCTCCAATACTGTGGTACAATGTGATGCTTCAGAAACCAATCTGCCATCTGGATGTTCAACACAATAAACGTGCCTGAATACCAGAAGCACAAATCACAACTCTGGCAGCATTCCAACATCATAAGGTTAAAATGAAAATAAAAAATATATAAGAAAAAAACAACCCACATACAACAATGACAACTTCTCATTCTGTAAAATCAAAAAGTGGATTGTTGGTATTTTTTAATCTGTTCTTGGTTTAATTTTCTTCTATTTTCACACTCGGAAGAAATACTCCAAACTTCCTATCCCTCTATCCTAGCCAATATCATTTCTGTCTCTTTACTCCACTACCCCAGACCTCCTGCCCCTTCTTCCCAGTGATGTTAACACGAATGCTTGAGACATAATTTACAGTACAAAGAATGGGAGGCATACCCCTGAAACCCCATTGACTACTTTATCTCCACAATCCAATCCTAATCTTAATATGCACAGCTAATTTACCGCAGGCAACACCAGTTAATTTTTAAGGTTAAGCATAAACCATAGTCCAAGTTTTTGATAAGACAATTCCTCTCCCCGGCAGATAAACTATTCTTTTTCCATCATTCATCCTCTTTCTCCTTTAGCCTATCTCCTTCCCAAGTATTATTAAACTGAATTTTTTGTCAAGGAGCGTCACGTAAACTTGGAGGTCAATCATACTGCCAGATACTATCATTCAAATTTTAGAATGACAGCATCCTATACCTTCAACCAGCATCATGGCATCGTAGAAAACTGACAAAAAGCTTCTCTTTCTCCAGTCAGGGACAAGGTCAGAAGAGACCCGACTGCTTGAAAAATTACTGCATGAGAGGTACAGATGAAACAGTGAATGGTGTACTAGGCTTGGAGTAATCTCATTGTAAACTAATGAATTGTTCGAAGAATTAGTGAATGATAATGTTGAAAAGGGCAAAAGGTAAACCAATGAACTGTTTGCAAATCATACCAAGCTTCAAGTAATCTCATTGTTTACAAAATTTTATGGATAGAAGATCTACTAAACAGGCAAGTGCAAGCAACTCGTCCAATAATTGAGCATTTCTGAGAGAAATCCCACAACAGAGGAATTTATGAATGAGATCGAACTATGCGCCAATAGGCTTCATCAAAAAAAATTTTGTCAAAGAATGTTATGCAAAACTGGGATATTATTATTACCAAAATAGAACATCGGGATCCACCCGAACAAGATAAAGGCATAGATCCTGTCTCACTGACACATGCAATGGGTCAGGCATGTGTGGTTTGTTGCCAAAGAATCACTCATGTGTACATCTTAGTATACAAATTAAACTAAGTGAAGCTTTCAGAGCACTCACATGAAGGGCTTGAGTTTCCCCAGCTTCTCTGATATAGCAATGCAAATGGATTATTAGGGTGCTCAAACAGCAAGTTAGTTGAGACTGTGACTGGACAGGGAATTGTCATCCACATCAAGCCTTTTGCCCTTCACGATTCCAAGTAGTGCTTGTAGTAACTATTATACAGAATTAGAACTCCTATGCAAAAATGATCAGAGCATGCAACTACAAGTTTGCTGATATGTGGTTGCCTAAAAAATATCCACTTGACACGCCAAAGGAATCAGGGATCCAAGTTGAGCCCCAAGGATCCTGCTTCCAAGTCCCATTAGGTTCAGCAATGGCCAGAACCTACCCAACTGTACCCCGTTTCCTTCTTCACATTGTTTCTTTCCATCAGCATTCTTACTTCTGTTGCCATGTCCCATTGTTCTGCATCTGCGTACATGTTGTGTAGCAAAACATAAGGAGCAGAGCTTTCTGGCTCAAGCCTCATTAGTGCTTCAGCAGCTACTCGAGCAAGATCAACATTGTTATGAACCCTACAAGCACCCAATAATGCACCCCAAACAGCCGCATCAGGCTCAAAGGGCATGCTATTTATCAAATCCATAGCCTCTTCAAGCTGCCCATGCCGACCCACAATGTCCACTAGTGATGCAAAGTGCTCAACTCTTGGTTCTATGCCAAACTCTCTTGTCATTGATTTGAAATGCCTCCGGCCTTCCTCCACTAACCCAGCATGTGCACATGCATTCAAAACCGAGATGAATGTAATGTATGAAGGCCACACTTTGTGTGCCTTCATCAAATTGAAAAGCTCAAGAGCCTCTGAAGCAAAACCATGAGATGCATATCCACCGATCATTGCATTCCAGGAGATGACATCTTTTTGAAAATTCATTTCCTTAAACATGGTCTCTGCCTCCAGAATTGCACCACATCTTGAATACATAGTAATAAGCGAATTATTGATAGGTAAATCTGCAATAACCAACTTAATGACCTGCTGATGAATTTGCTTACCCAAGTGAAGGGCAACAAAACCTGCTGAAACACTGAGAACTGAAGACAAAGTATGTCTGTCAGGTTTTTCACCGTCTATTTGCATCTGCATGTATAGTTTAATTGCTCTTCCATAGTCTTCATTTTTCTCATATCCTGCTATCATGGAATTCCACGTGACCAAATTCCTCTGGGGCATCTGTTTGAATAAGTCATGAGCAAGTTCCATCCTGCCTATATGGGCAAACCCCGAGATCATTGTGTTCCATGACAAAGTATCAGGAGATGGCATCTCAGCGAAGAGTTTTGAGGCTTCTACCATATCTTCAACATTCACATAGCCACTAATCATGGTGTTCCATGAAAAAGTATCTCGTTCCACCATTTGGTCAAAAAGACTTCGAGCAGAAAGAATATCACCAGCTTTAACATAACACATGATCATAGAATTCCAGCTTACCAAATTTCTTTGAAACCTCGTATTGTTGTTCTTCTCTTGGTCATGGAAAAATGGGATTCGATCAAAAAGCTTCTTAGCTTCATCAACCATACCTCTACGACCATAACCTGCAATTAAGGTGTTATAAGCAGACACCAAATCCCCTCCATGATCATCGTTATTACCACACTGAAGCAGAAAACTCGATGCTGCTTCTAATTTCCCATTCTGAACAAGACCTGACACTAGGGCATTAAGAGAACCTGAGTCCCGTTTGGGCATTCTCTGAAAGAACTCAATTGCGCTTAACTCAGCTCCATTCTGAAGAAACCCAGTAATCATTGCATTCCAAGAGACAACGTTCCGCTCTGGCATGCTATTAAAAAGACCTAAAGCATCAGCCAATCTCCCACTTCGCGCATAACCACTGATCATTGTGTTCCATGAAACGATATCTCTCACAGGCATCCGATCAAAGAGAGACCTACCCTCCTCAATGTATCTATCCCCACGACATGACAAATACCCCAAGATCATTAAATTCCAAGAAACCATGTCTCTTTCTGGCATTTCATCAAAAAGATTCCGTGCCTTCACAATCTCCCTTTGATGTACATACCCACTAATCATTGAGTTCCATGTCACTGTATTCCGATTTCCCATCTCATCAAACAAAATCCTGGCTTCGTTTAACCGACCATTTCTAATTAGATGAGCGATTCTTTTGTTTAAGGTGATCAAAAAATTCTTGGGTTCTCGTTTTGCGGCAAAGCTCCTAGGCGCCATGGTGGCATAATCTAAAACCCTTATCATCAACAAGGAATTAGAGAGCTGCCATGAATGCCTCCCCGTGCATATGCCAAAGAATCCACTGAATCTGCCCATCTTTCTCATGACTCACTCAAGTCTTCATTCGCTCAACGTATTCCCACAATCACACATTCTTTATGCCCAAACTAGCCATATATATTGAGCTCTCTTTTGACATTGGGTCTTCATAAAATTTTTCTAAAACTTAATTCATTTCTAATACTAGATAAGTGGGAAAATCGTGGAGCAAAGCTATAGCTCTTGACGCTCTCTCCAATCTTCTCTCTCCCAACACCAATTACCCTAATCTCACCTCCCTCGCTCTCCCTGTAAGTCTCTTCTCTCTCCAAAAATAACTCTGTTTTCACATATTATTCCAGATTTTAGTGAAGCAAACCATCTCTCCCTCTCTCCTCCATGTTTCAGTATTACTCAACAATTAGGGAAGCAAACTGGTTCAAATGGAACCCTAAGCTAGTTTCGGAACTCGTCGCTTTGCTTTTCAGGCGAAGCAAATTCCATGAAGCCGAAATTTTGATTTACGAAACAGTGCAGAAATTAGGGTTTCGCCAAAAAGCGCACACACATTCTTCTACGGAATTCTTTCGTCTTACGGCATTCACCGAGTCAGCAGAAATGAAATCCTGGCTTTTGCAAACGAAGGATTTGGAAATCCCAAAAAATATTAGGACTTATAATTCGGTTTTGAATTCCTGTCCTAAGATTATTTTTTTACTGGGCCCACCGATACGACATATTAATATGATTCGAAATAATTGTTTATTCCATATAATTTTTTTCATTTATAAAATTCAAATTTATTTTAATTAAAAAATTTAGTATTCTTTTTAATCGAATTCGAGTTTTAATTAATAGATTTAATATCAATATTAATTTGATAGAAATTTTTTTTAACATAGAAATTAATAAGTTTTAAAATAAATTAAAAATTTATTTAATAATTTTATTTTTAAAAACAAACTGATTTTATAATTTTTAAAATAAAATAAAATATTAAATATTAAATATTAAAAGTTAAAAAGAAAAAGAGAATATGTGGATAAATGAATTTATGATATGGATAATTTTAAAATTTTATATTTTTCAAGTGATGGTATAAATAAAATAAAAATAATATACTTCTTAAAAAGTTTGGGTATTTTTAAAAGGAGAAGAGCTTTTGTTTCTTTTTTTTTTTTCTTCATTAAAAAAATCCTTTTTTTTTTTAGTTTTTTAAAAACTATTATTTGATAGAATTTCTCGTTAATAGATTCAGATGACAGCGTGAAGTCCTTTTGATGCATGTCAAGTAGAAAGCGAGAAGTTTAATCTCTGGACACCAAATCTTTTTGAGCTCCGCAACATCACCTCTCTCCTGTGTCCTGCATGAAGTATTTGTTTGGTGCTTGTTCATGTGCCAACCACAGATGTCAATCATCTGTTAAGCACCTTGACACCCTCAGCTAAAAGATCATTGAAATATTACCAATCTTTCTCAGGTGATTTGAAACTGCGCTAAGAATAAGGAAAAGAAAAAATGGGTGCTTAGCACATCAACGCAAGTGACCAAATATAAATGAAGAGAAATTTATTAGAAGTCAGATGCAAGTGCAAGGATTGCACACAACTGTGTTCTCACTATTCTAATAAGCGGATATCTGAGGAGACCGCAATGCCATGTCTCCAGCTCCCCTGGAAATGGCCCCAACTGTGATGAGCCGGAAAATAACTGATGATGCTACAGATGCTGAAGAACTTTCTCTGATTAGTTTTTTTGGTCATATGGCCGATTGGTATTGAAGCCATGGCACTTCACGCCAAAGTGTGCAACCAGGAGCAGTATGTCATTTACAAAGTAGAACACATTTTACAATTTTGTGGGAACTTCACACATGCATTCATAGAATATTGGGTTGCGCTTGAAATAATGATGAGGAGAACTCCCAAATCAGACCAATTGCAATAGGCAAAATCTTGGGCTTTCTTTGAATGTAGTGAAATGTATTATACATAAAGTTTATATATATATATATAGAGAGAGAGAGATAGAAGAAGAAGACAAGGAGGAGGAGGAGATTTGATCAGCCAATCCCCTATGATATTCATGTTTCATGAACTCACAAAATAAGCTGAGATAAAAACTTATAATCCAACCAAAAAAGGGTGCAAATGACAAAGCCGCACCTTTATGTGATTCAATACCGCAAGCGTCTCAGCTCAAAACAATTTTCAGAACCAAGGCATCCACCATATGTACATCTTGCCGAGGTTTTTGTGAGAAACTGCTTCAGCAATCAAACGCCGAGCCTGGCCTTCTACAGCTAGGGGCAAAGATGGTGCTGCACCAACACCAACAACAACACCCCGCAAACGTGCTTCTATGTTACTAATAGCTCGCTGCAATCAAAATTGTACAAGTGAACATTTATCTATCCCTGCAATTAATCTGCATTACTAGAACAGATAAACATATTACCATTGGTGCTAAACAAGCCATAAAGTGCACAAGGATTTTTTTACA